>CM066992.1:12602307-13224038 GCA_033977485.1 Hydrangea macrophylla | reverse complement strand
TCGATCCTCAAAACAGATTTACATTATTCCTTTAAAGTGTAGCAGATTTGCTTCTCGGTTCTCGCAACAGATTTACGTTAACCCTCATTTTGTGAATATAACGGATTTGTATTCTCAATCCTCGTAATAGATTTACGTTGAACCTTTAGTGTGTAATGGATTTGCACTCTCAGTTTTCGTAACACATTTGGATTAACCATTTTTTTGTGAATATAATGGATTTATATTCTCGATCCTCGTAACAGATATTCGTTGATCCTTTAGAGTGTAACGGATTTGCATTCTCGTTCTTGCAAAAGATTTGCATTAACCCTCATTTTGGGAATATAATGAATTTATATTCTAGATCCTCATAATAGATTTACGTTGATCCTTTAGAGTGTAACGGATTTGCACTCTCAATTCTCGTAACAGATTTGCGTTAACCCTCATTTTGTGAATATAACGGATTTGTATTCTCAATCCCCGTAATAGATTTATGTTAATCCTTTAGAGTGTAATAGATTTGCACTCTCAGTACTTGCAACAAATTTGCGTTAACCCTCACCTTGGGAATATAATGGATTTATATTCTCGATCGTCGTAACAAATTTACGTTGATCCTTTAGAGTGTAACGGATTTATACTCTCAGTTCTTGTAACAGATTTGTGTTAACCCTTGTTTTGGGAACATAACGGATTTATATTCTCAATCCTCGTAACAGATTTACGTTGATCCTTTAGAGTATAATGGATTTGTACTCTCGGTTCTCATAATAGATTTACGTTAACCCTCATTTTGTGAATATAACGGATTTGTATTCTCGATCCTCGTAACAGATTTTCGTTGATCCTTTACAGTGTAACGGATTTGCACTCTCTGTTCTCACAACAGATTTGCGTTTATCCTCCTTTTGTGAATATAACATATTTATGTTCTGGATCCTCGTAATAGATATATGTTGATCCTTTAGAGTGTAACGGATTTGCACTCTCAGTTTTCGCAACAAATTTGCATTAACCCTTATTTAATGAATATAACCGATTTATATTCTCGATCCTTGTAACATATATTTGTTGATCCTTTAGAGTGTAACGTATTTGCATTCTCGATTCTCGCAAAGGATTTGAGTATCATGAATAATACAGTATTCTCGATCCTTTAGAGTGTAACAGATTTGGATGGATATAGTGGACATCCATCCATGGTATGAGACTATGAGTCATTTTATTAAGTACCAATCACATGGAGTATCATGAATAATACAGTATTAAAACTCAAAGAGATGAAAGATTTCTTTATATTATTCACACACAAATACTGTTACTCTAGATCTATATAAAATATAAAAAAAAAATTCCTATTCAAGATCTAGAACACTAGAACAGATTCAACTTCAAGAACATTTGGTATTAAAAAAAACATTTCACTTGAGAGATTTCCTCTATGCTTAGATCACAACATCATACCTCACTCACTGAGCCGTAGCCACAGGCAGGGGGATGGGTCGCCGGCGCGCCACTGCTGACTGGAGTTGCAAGATCCGGAGTTGGAGGTTGGACCTTCACAGATGAGATCGAGAGAGATGAGAGATGAGACTTCAGACTTAGACCTTCACAGATGAGAATAACGAGAGATGAGAGATTCAAGATGAGAGATCAGAGAGTTCAGAGTTGAGAGAGAGATCAGAGATGAGACATTGAGACTTAGACCACTTCACAGTTGAGAGATCAGAGATGAGAGATTTGAGAAGCTGAGAAGTTGAGAGATCAGATTCAGAGATGAGAGAGACTGAGAGGTCACTTGAGATTTGAGAAGTTGAGAGATCAAAGATGAGAGAGACTGAGTGTCAGAGAGATTTGAGGGTCGGTTGCTTTAGTTAAGGCTGCTTAGCCCTAATTTTGGAAATTGCATTTTATATGTTTAAAACTTCAAAAATTCGATTCGGGTTCGTGTTGAAAAACCCTACCGAAAACCGAACTGTACTTGTAAAATCAGTTCGGTTTCAAACTGAAACTACTTTGGTTTGGGTTTAAACCGAATTGAACTGGTTCGAAACTTCGGTTTCGGTTCAAAACTTCGGTTGGCCCGAAGCGTGCCAACCCCTAATAAAAAGCATCCTTAAAATCATCTTTTTACTGTGACGCTGTATTGCACTCCTGCATTTCCCCTCCGACTGTGTCTGAAACGTGGTGCTAACATTGTTTAGGTCTTGCTGTGCTAGGGCACAAGTCACCATTGATACTGTACCTTCTAAGGTATATCAAAAAATAGTAAAAACTTTCGTACTATATCCCTGACAGTATACTGGAACTCTCGTTAACGGACCCTCTTTGACTAAACCCAGCTCTTGCATATAGATTTATGTAGAACCTTTCAATGGATTGTTCATTTATCTTTTTCAGATAGGACAATGTGATACAACTGCTGTATGTCCTGACAGGATTACCTCCGCGGTATAGACGCTTGTGTGGCATGAGGCAGAACCTCATTCTTATTATTCCCAAGGCAATCACTCATATGTGAGTACATTGA
Organism: Hydrangea macrophylla; assembly: GCA_033977485.1. Lineage (NCBI taxonomy): Eukaryota > Viridiplantae > Streptophyta > Magnoliopsida > Cornales > Hydrangeaceae > Hydrangea > Hydrangea macrophylla. The sequence continues at coordinate 13,221,523 of CM066992.1, read as the reverse complement.
GTGGACCTGCCTAAGCACCATGATAAGGATGTCTGCTCCATGTTCACAAAGATATACACCGCAAACCTTGGTTCATGGTCCTAAGACATAGGATTATGAAAAATTGCTAGACAGTATGATCACCAGCATATTTAACCAGTTTCTCCTAGAAGCTCCATTCAAATATCCCAGATATAACTAGTTTCCCCCAAAAACTCCGTCCGACTCACCCAGATACAACCAGTTTCCCCTGAAAACTCTGTCCATATATCCCAAAAACATTCAAATACGACCAGTTTCTCCCAGAAACTCTGTCCGACTCACCCAGATATAACCAGTTACTCCCAAAAACTTTATCCAACTCATCCAGATATAACCAGCTTCTCCCAAAAACTCTGTCCGACCCACTCAGATATGACCAGTTTCTCCCAGAAACTTTGTCCGACTCGCTCAGATATAACCAGTTTCTCCCAAAAACTCTATGCAGCTCACCTAGATATAACCATTTTCTCCCAAAACTTTGTCTCACCCACTCAAATATAACCAATTTCTCCCGAAAACTCTGTCCATATATCCCAAAAACATCCAAATACGACCAGTTTCTCCCAAAAACTCTGTCCGACTTACCCATATATAACTAGTTTCTCCCATAAGCTCCATCCAAACTTCTCAAAATATCCTAGAAACCCTTGTTATCCCCTAGTGATCATACTGGAAAGTAAGGTTTGCACACTCTGTATGGCTAAGACCTTACTTGTTTAAATGTTATATGCTAGAAATAGGAGCATCATGTAGATTAGGGCTTGCATCTACATGCTTGTGTTATAAGCTTACACCTTTCCTATCAGTCTGCACGCACTATTTCAATCAGTCTGTACACTGGTCAGTCCATGATTGTTAACATCACTGTTGTTGTCTATCTAAAGTTGTCACTGTTGGAACCTGATACAGTCCTATCAATATCTATAGGTCAGTATAGATTCCCGAAGTCAATAGTTGGGATACTCGTCCTGGGTCAAAAATTCAAATAATCGTTTGGTCAGGATCAGCCCTACAAGTTATTTCAACATGAACCAAGAAGAGTTAGAAAACAAGGTCACCGAGTTGGGAGCAACCTTAAGCCAGCAGTCTGACAGCCTGGCCCAAGTTTTGAAGTTTATGGAAGAATTAAAACAGCAGTAGCCACAGTACCCACCTGGGTTCCCACCACCACCGGGATTCATGCCACCACCACTGCCAGGGTTTGTACCACTTTCCGTCACTGTACATGAGAATAATGGGGAAGAAGATTGGTGCAAGGGCTCTCACTGCCTGCATATGAGAAAAAGCTCTAGGAAAAAATGGACAAAGTGGATAAGGTATAAAGTGTACTGAGAAAAAGCAAAGGGGTCGATGACTACATGCTAGATCTGGAAGGGCTTTTCAAGCCTTTTAAGCTGAAACTGCCAAAAAATTTCAAGATGCCTACCATTGACCGCTTTGATGGAACCAAAAATCCAAAAAGCCATGTAAAGCTATGTATGAACATCTTCTAGTCAATGGGTTGCACCCATGAGCACACTATAATGCTATTCCCACAAACCCTCGCAAAGTCTGCACTATCATGGTTCCTTACCTTGGAATCCTCTAAAACTCGGGCATGGAAAGACATCGTTCGGGTGTTTATCGATCACTATTCTTATAATCAAGAGTTGGATGTCATGATCAGGGATTTGGAAACTACCCGGCAGAACAACAATGAATCCTTCACTGCTTTCCTGAGCAGATGTAGGAACAAAGTGGCCCAGTTGACCCACCGGCCAATTAAGAAGGAATAAGTGAGAATGCTAATCCGAAATTTGCAACCATTCTACTATGAGAAGTTATTCTATCAATCCATCTCCACCTTTGAGGAGTTGTTTGAAGTTGGAATGCGAATTGAAGACGCTATTAGGGAAGGAAAGATTAAGAAGGAAGAGCCTCCTAAGTCAAAAAGGCCCAACTACTCCCGTAACACTCCGGATGTCAATGCCTTTAGCAGTCAACCCATGGCATACCATCCTAAGCCATACTAACCCTCCAACCAAGCAAACTTGTCAAATCGCCCTTTCCAGAAAAAGCTACCTCGTAGTTTTGCCAAGCTAAAGATTTCCCTCTCCTCAGCATTAGATCGTCTCCTCAAAAAGGGCCACCTCTAACTGCTCCAACCTCGAAATACCCCGCCACCATTGAGCTGGATATGTCCAAACATTACTCCTACCATCAAGCCCCTGGCCATAACACTAATGATTGCATGGCCTCTTCCATGATATCCAAGACTTCATTGACCAGAATATCATTGAGGCACCACCAAAGTAGCCCCATATAACCCAAAATCCCCTACCAAACCACTAAAATATCAGACTCATCGAATCTGACACCGTATCCTTCAACCCTATTGCCTATAAAACCCCCTTAGGACATCCCTTATCCCTCATTTATATCCCAGAGTTTTGGGGAATTCACCTGATTGAAGGAGAGGATGATGAATGGCAGCAACATTTGGATGATGAACAAGACTTGTTCTTTTTAGAAGAACATGATCTAAGGGTGGTAGACCTCAAATGGTACGATCCTAATAAAAATGTGATGCCTCTATCTGGAACGAGCCTGAGAAACCATTTATGGGAACAGATTGTGATTAGTTCAAAGAAGATGGGACTATAGAATGACCTACTCCTGTCGAGATTGATCATCTGACTAGGTCGGGCCGTCATTGCCAGCCTCGATAGCCTGTCACAGAAACCATCAAAGAACCAGTCAAAGACAAGGGAAAGGGAAAAATAGATGAGGTCATCGAAGAGAACAATTAATTGATAAAGCAATTGACAAAAACTCAAGCACAACTCTCAATGTAGGACATCATGGTGACATCCTACAAGCATAGGCAGGCCGAGTTGAACACCTTAGCTGGAATTAAGGTCCCCATTGATGCTGCACTAGAAGATATGGTGGCTCTCTCAAACACGCTCACCCTTGATCTAATCATTACCTTCTCCAACGAGGATCTACCGTCGGAAGGATTTGCACATAACAAGGCTTTGTACATCACTGTTGGGTGCAAGGGGCAACAAGTGCCATTTTAGCTACTCGACACAGGTTTCGCCTTAAATGTCTATGCTCTAAGAACCACCACTGCTTTGGGGGACAACATCCTAGACATCACTCCATCTGTACAATCTGGGAGGGCTTACGATAACACCAAGAGAACTGTGATGGGGGCTATTTCTCTCTAAATCTAAGTAGGGTCTTTGGTTTGCAGTCAACTCTTCCAAGTCCAGGATATACCTGCCTCATTCAATTTGTTGATTGGGAGGCCTTGGCTACATGTCAACAAAGCAATATCATCCACTGTTCATCAAATGATCAAGTACATTCATGAGAAAAAGGTAAAAATCATCTTTGGCAATAGTTAGGGAAATGAAGCCTTCCCAAGCTACGCTCCCATCTTTGAAATCCAAATACCCGAACTGGAAGAAGGAGAAATCGGAAGATTCTTTATGGAAAAGGTCCACATGATCAATGAAGAAGATAGGTTCCCTGAGATCCACTCTGTGGTCATCAAAATCGTTCGCAAAATGAATTACTTCCCTAGAATGGGATTGGGCCGACGTCAACAAGGAATTTGCGAGTTCCCTCAGATCGAAGGATAAAAAGGTACTTTTGGATTGGGGTACAAGTCCACTAAGTAAGATATCGAGGTACAAAAGCCATGGAAGAAGAGAGTGAAGAGTTTCCCGCCGTACCACAAGATGTTGAATGGGCAATTCATCAATGAAGGGGATGACTTCCCCTATTTTGGGTTCCCTGAACCTTGGATCCATCTGACCATCAAAAAAAGGCACCCTAGACTTAAAATCTTTGTTGACTATGAAAGGCCCTCCTATCAAGATCAGTTCTATCTGGAAAAAGTTGTGAAAACCCTAGAGGAAGAATAGGTAAAGTATTCGAACACTGAAGCTATCAAGAAGATGTGGGAAGAATCTATTGAAGAAAAGGAAGGAAAGAGGGCCAAGAGCCAAGATGATCAGATCATACCAGCGAGGAGGGTCTGAGCAACCAGGCTATAGAGTCATCTGTCTGTCACCCAATCCCCTATTTCCCCAGAGTCTGTACTTCCAATTATCGAGTTTGTACCATAGTCGACAGCTGTAGACCCACCACTGTCTAATGTAATCACTCCACCTATTATAAATGAAATGAAGGACAGTTCTGCTTATTCCTCTATGTCTAATACTTATGAATGCACAGATCCCTCCGGGGATCTCCCAATCGAACTTAAGCAACTAATTGAAAAACCACCTACTTATGAAATAATCAAAGATACTTTATCGATTAACCTAGGTGAAAAAGATAACCTACAAATTGTGCAAATCGGTTCAACACTTAATAAAGAAGAAAAGGAAAATTTGACTTTCTTGCTAAAAGAATTCAAAGATATTTTTGCTTGGTCTTACAAGGACATGCTTGGGGTCAGTCCCGACATTATCTAACATCATATCCCTCTCCTCCCCAATTCTAAATATGTCAAGCAGAAACTAAGGCGCATGAGGCCAGAATGGGCACTCAAGGTCAAAGAAGAAGTGGAGAAACAATTCAAGGTAGGGTTCATCATTGTTATAGAGTATCCAAAATGGGTTGCCAACATCGTACTAATTCCCAAGAAAGATGGAAAGGTTTGTTTGTGCGTTGACTTTCGTGATCTAAACAAAGCCAGTCCGAAAGATAACTTCCCGCTTTCCCACATTGATGTTTTGGTAGATAACACTACAGGACATGAGCTATTATCATTCATGGATGGTTTCTCAGGGTACAATCAGATTCTAATGGTGCAGGAAGATCAGGAAAAGATGATATTCACCACATCTTGGAGGACCTACTACTATAGAGTGATACCTTTCAAACTCAAAAATGCCAGAGGAACCTACAAAAGAGCTGCAACCACTCTGTTGCATGACATAATTCATAAGGAGGTAGAAGTGTACGTAGATGACATGATCGTAAAATCAAAGGATACGGAGGGACACTTGGTGGCATTAGAGAAGTTTTTTGAAAGGTTGTGCAAGTACAAGATGATGCTTAATCCGAAGAAATGCACTTTTGTTGTGATCTCTGGGAAGCTTCTAGGTTTTCTCATTACACAGAGGGGATAGAGATTGATCCTTCTAAAATCAAAGCAATTCTAGAAATGGCACTACCCCAGAATGAAAAGGAAGTGAGAGGGTTCCTCGGGAGGATCCAATTCATCAGCCGCTTTATCTCAGAGCTCACGACTACATGTGATCCTTTATTTTGATTACTGAGAAAAGGAGAGAAGTTTTAATAGGATGATCAATGCCAAGCCGGATTCAACAAAATAAAAGCCTACCTTCCAAATCCACCTGTACTTCCACCACCTACCCCTCACAAGCCCTTATTTCTTTACCTATCTGTCTCTAAAAATGCTTTGGGTTGCATGCTAGCCCAAGAAGGAGAAGAGAGCCACTTTGAAAAAGCCATATATTACCTTAGCAAGTGGATGACTAGGTGTGAGCTCAATTACTCTACCCTCAAAAAAATGTGTTGGGCCTTGGTCTGGTGCACCTGCCGATTAAGGCACTACATGTTAGACTTTCCAATTGTGATACCACATGGATCCTCTAAAATAACTCCTCAAAAAACCCGCCATGACTGGTCGTATATCTCGTTGGTTACTTTTACTTTTTGAATTCAATATCAAGTATGTAACAAGTAAATCGGTGAAAGGGATAACTATAGCTGACCATCTTGTGAAACATGCTGTCTACTCCAAAGAAAATGGAGAATAGATAAAATATCATGGAAATCAAAGAAGAGCAGTAGAAGTTGTACTTTGAGGAAGTAGCCAACATGAAAGGCTATGGAGTAGGAATTATTATGGTATCACCAAATAGGGACCACACCCCACTGGCAGTCAAACTCAATTATAACTCCACCAAAAAATACTGCTCAATACGAGGCATGCATTTTGGGGATGGAAGTAGCCATAGAATTAAAATTTCAAAAATTGGATGTCTTTGGAGATTCAAACATCATCGTATCACAAGCCAGAGGAGAATGGAAGGTGAAAGAAGAAAGGTTGAAGCCCTATCATGACCATCTCGATGGACTCAAGAGACAGTTCAAGAATGTGACATTCTTTTACCTGCCAAGGGAGGAGAACTAGTTAGCAGATTCATTGGCTACCCTAGCCTCCATGATTAAAATCCTCGTAGGAGTCAAGATGATGCCTTTAGTAATTGATCAAAGATACGAGGCTTCATTTGGTATGATCGCTACAATTGAAGAAGAAAAGGAAACACCATGGTACCAAGATGTTTGGGACTTTATAGAAAGGGGAACATACCCCCAAGAGTCTACTAAGAAAGACAATAGAGCAATTTTGAAGGTTTGTAGCACAATTCATCATTTGCGGCAGCATATTGTTGAAAAAAGTGTACAATGGTCACAACCTGACTTGCTTGTTCAAAAAAAGCACCAGAAGAATGATGGATGAAATACATGAGGGGATATGTGGTCCACACATGAACAGTCATATGCTAGCCAAGAAGATTGTACGATAAGGGTACTAATGGACAACATTGGAAAAAGACTATTGTGAATATGTAAGAAGGTGCCACAAGTTCCAAATCCATGCAAGCATGATACATGTACCGCCATCTCTGCTCTATAGTATGACCTCTCCATGGCCATTCTCAACCCGGGGGATCGATATCATTGGTAAAATTGTTCCAAAGGCCTCGAATGGGAATCGATACATTTTAGTGGCCATCGACTACTTGACAAAGTAGGTATAGCTGAATCCTACACCAAGTTGGGGGCCAGGAACTGGCCAAGTTCATCAAGAAAAATCTCATCTGCCACTATGGAGTCCCTCATGAGATTATTTCGGACAAAGGAAGTCATTTCAAAGCAAAATTCAGGAACCTGCTTAAGGAATACAAAATCACTTATCATAAGTCGTCACCATACAGGCCACAAACCAATGGGGTAGTCAAAGCTGCACACAAGAATGTTAAATCCACTTCAAATGCTTAGAAAATGATCTTAACTCGATCGTATGCTCATGATTTTACATTGACATATAGATATATGAGTTAGGAATCATCCCCAAAAAGTGGAACATTGATAACTAATATAGATTTTCTAAAATTCAAGCACAAAGAGACTATGTTCAAATCTGTCAACTGATTTCTCAACAATTTCTAAAAATAGCATGTGGATCCTAGAAATTCTCAAAACGGACTGAATGAAAGCTAATTCATCAAAGTTTACCCAGAAAATTTGAAATCCATCAAACTATGGATTTTGATAGACCAAATCTCATGGACAAAACCAATCTGTTTTGCTGAATTTTCATCTAGTTCATTTTAAAGTGTGAGGAAAACATCTTAGGTGTTGATTGAAGCTTATTAGAGAGATCAAATTCATAGATCTACTTGACTATCATGATTTTCAATCAATTTAGCCCTTAAGTTCTATGAAGAACTTTAGATCATGGATCAAAGGGACTTACAAATATCCTATTAGGGATGAATTTCAATAGGAATTCTAGATAATAGAAATAATCAAGAGATGGGTATGAACATAGGAATCATCCCTCTCATAGATCATACTTCTAAACCATCATAGAATTCAAAATAGATACATATATATAGTCATGTATGCATGGATTTAAAACTAGAATAGAAAGGAGAAATCAAAATTGAAAATCAAAGTAAAAAAACAATCTCTAATTATGAATTATCAATGAAAATCAAAAGAGATTTGGATCTAGCTATGTGAGTGTGTGAAGAACAAGAGATGGAGAAGATGAGTGTTCTAATAAATGAAATAAAACTAAGCTAGATCCAAATCTTATAGATCTATATATACAAAATAGGAATTAGAGATGAATTAGTGTCTATCTCTTGGAGGATTCTCAATTATATAACCAAAGTTGAATTGAAGATCTTCTTCTTCAAGTGTTCTTCAAGCACTCATCCATGGAAGTTAATGGAGGCAATTGATGTCTAATTCATCTAATCTAATTATATTGAGATTAGTTTAGGAATTCTAATTCATAATTCTCTCTCTCTAGAATTCTCTCTTAAGTTGAAAGTATTTTGCAAGTATATTCACTTGTGTACTCTCTTGTCTATCTCTTGTGTGATCTCAAGGGCTTTTCAAGATACTCCTTAGATACTACTTAGATACTACTTAGATGATCTCATATGAGATGCATGAGATCTTATATAGAGTTTTGAAGACATAACTCTTAAGTTACATGGTTAAAATAGGATTTTCAGAGAGTAGAAAAGGGTTAAAATGGTTATTTCAGTGCCTAAACGCAATTTTCAGGCAATTTCCTCTCAGTGGGAGCCTTCTAGAAGGGTCTGGAACCAGAAAAATGCGATGAAGAACACAAAATGTATGTGGCAGTTATGGTGGGACCCGCCACCCCACAACCCAAAACCACCACCTATTTTTCTTGCTCCTCTGCTCACCCAAAAGCTTTGTTTCAAAAATTACGCGCATTGCTTTTCCAGATTTGTTTATGTACCGTTGGAAATTTGTCAGGCTGAATTTCAGTATAAAAAAATTCCCAGAGGTTTTGAAATAGAATTTGAAGCCAAATTAAAGCCCGGAAGTCTTCCGGAACTTTCGTCGTCTTTTTGAAATCAAACGACGTCTTTTTCAAAATTGTTTTCAAATGTGCTTCGATTTCAAACTTTTTTTTAAATTGAATCTCTTGATACCTAGAATACTGCATTTAGAACACTTAATGTTCATATAATCCTAAGTGAATATGAATTCTGAGAGATAATTTTGACAAAATTGGGATTTATCCATGAAAATAGGGCTTTTCTGAGTTTGAAGTCACTTTCCGAAGTCCAATCTTTTGATTATGTGGAATCCAGTATCTTCTATTGGGTACTTTTCATCATTGATTCCTCCAAGACGTTGTCCATCCGAAATCCTATCAGTTTGGTCAAAATTGGGTGTCTACAACTATTTTATAGATCTCATTATAAAGTCTCCTAAACTTTATATTAACTACCCAATATCCAAATGGATATGTATCTATGTCACACATGAATCCCAATGTAGTCCCAAATATCATATGATGGCATGAAATAGGCTATTAATTATGCTATATATTCATTTACGCCCTCACAAGGGTACCCAAACTGGTCTCATACCGAAATACGAATAATAATAAAATATTAAAGCACTTAACATTTTAACAACTAAACAATCATATGGCATCAACATGTATTATAATGTACACATTTACATTTACATGTCTACCATTTAATCACATAAATGCAACTAAATACAATTTATCCAATCTAGACATCCCGTGGGTCCCATTTCACAACTGTCCACCTGTGCCTTTTATTAAGCACTTATCACATCGGGGTAATTGAAACTTACCCAAATTATCACATGCAATTAATTATACTAATTAATGCATGCCAAAATAAATTTTAACACCATTTTTCGGGTACAGGTATTACATACATATCTATCCATCTCTTGTCTCCTCTTTGTTTTTTTCTTGTTTATGAGCTTGACAGGTGAATTTCGGCTACACTTGGAGTTTGTAGTAATGTTATACTCTCTATTTTTTCACCTGCATAGTGATTACTATTGTCGAGGTAATATTGATTTCATTATGCTGCCGATCTCTTGTTCATTCGTTTTGTTGTTCATTGTGGATAATTAAAAATTTAGATTTGGGAGTGCGCACTCACATGCACATATGCAACGAAATTTTCAAAATTTGTGCTAAATAAACAAGTTTTTTATCATAATTTTTGCAATTGCAAGTCGATTATCCACTCATTGTCAAGTATGAACTGCATGAAAATACGTGCAATAGAATATGTTGTTAAGTTGAAACTAAATCATGATTCAGAGTTTTGACTGTTGTATTGCTTAAATCGTAGGTTATATTCTAAGAATTGCATGCTCATATCTTAAACACTACACGTAGTCTTATGAATGCATGTTTAGATTGGATTGGACTATAATCTGGATTTCTAGATAACAAGAGTGTGTAGACTGAAAACCCTTGTGAGTTTTTGCCATTCGTGTTATTTTTTAGGGTAATTGTTTGCATTATGTCATTGTTTAGTCTCATTTTCAATCAATTTTTGTTGCTAGTTAAGAAGCAGAGAAATAGAAAAAATAGCAGAAACACGATTCTCACGACATTGTCATGGTAAAAAAAAAACTCAATATAGAAGAAAAATATCCCTTGTTGAATATTGTGAACGTTGAAGAACCATATGCCTTTAGGAAATGATTTTAGGTCATTTTTATGATAATACCTCTTTCGGCCTTTTGACCTACCCAAGTTTGGAAAAAAAATGCAAAATATTACCCCTAGTTAGTTGTCACACCTCGGAGTACCAAAAATAGGGAAAAATAAATTTCCTTTCTGGGTCCAAAAGGCCGTGACAGGTTGAGTTACCTGATTGTCCTGTGAAACATTCTATAACAAGATGCTAAAAGAGTAATCAGAAATAAAACTTAATACATAATTATACATAGGGTCCGATTACAAACCAAAAGTTTTTACAGTCTTAAACTTGAAGATAAACCTTGTCTTAGGCAACTAGCTAGTGCCATTACAAACTTGGTACATCTTAGTCTCTAATTATTATAACATAATAAACATGAAAAGTGAAACTATGATCTAAACATAGGACATTCGCTAGCATAACAAAATCCCCCATCCTCGTCATAGAACTCCTCCCCATAAACCTCCTCGGGATTATCATAACCTGCACCAACATACTAAAGAAAAGTTGGACGTGAAATATCTAGGGTGTGAATGCCATCAACAAGCTGAGTGAAAAATAACAAATCACCCAAATACTAATACATGTAGTTTAGAGGCAATGCTTTTGAAATCCAATTATAAGAACGTTCAAAATGTATTTCAATTCATTAGTATATCACAAATAGAAGTAATGCATAAATAAAATATTCAATTATAACACTTTGTTACATTATCGTAAACTCGACGAGTAGATTTTACTCGGACAACACATACCTCGACGGGAAAGGATTCCGGACTTTGGATCCGTACAACTACACACTCGCATTATACTTGACTCAAAGAAGCTAACCATTACAAACTCAAAATGCCGTCTACAAACCATCATGCCCCAATGGTCGTCCAATCCTATACTATACGTGTCACACCCCAATTTTTAGACAACCAAATACCCATTCAATAATATCCCAACCAATATTTAATTGCCCAAAAATCTGAGAGTGAAAAACAATCAACTTGTCACACATTTGAAATAGTAAACTTTGCTGAAAAATGTTCCTCTTTAAAATAATTCACAAACTTTAAGTAACAAAAAAAAATAATCATTTTCATTGAGATCTCCATGATAAAATTCTAAACTACAATTTACAATAATAAAGAGAGTTCTGTTGCCATAACAAAATAAGAAATCCACATTTTTACAAAACTTGAATCAGAGCTACTACAATCGTCCCATAACCCCAAAATAATAAAATACAACATGGCCCACAATGCCAAGAAATAAATAAATCAAGATCACGAAGCAAAATAAATAACAATTAAAATCCAATCGTAGATCTCTGAATCACAAAATTTACTCCAACCGCTAACACGAACTATTCCTGAAAATAAGAACCCGGCTACGCTCCACGAAGAACGCACCCGGTGATAAAATCACACGGGTCAGTACACACGGTACTGGTGTGAGTTAAATAAATAACATAATAACGAAGTCTTAGGGATAACACATTGTCACGCCCCGACGTAGCATAATTCAGGAAAGCATTTAATTTCCTTTATGGACTCGTAGGTCGTGACAAGTGAGTATGACCAATTGTCCCTGCAACAAATAACTTAACAAACAATTCTAGAGCAAAGGATACTAACAAAAAAAAAACATAAGCTCTGAAAAAAAAAACTTACTAAACTATTACAACAGTCATAGTCTTAGGCACAAAACGCCTTATTCAAAAGTCCAAACTAGTTTATTACAAAACCCAAATTAAAAGACTTAGGAAATATAAAGCAGCCTCCTGGAAAGTCTCCTGACTCTAAGTAGCATAGTCAAAATACCCTGGCTTCTCCTGACCCTGAAAATCTGGACATACAGTCCAGGACGCATCAACGCCGTCAGCTTATGAAAGCTGGTGAGCAAAATAAACAAGTGCTCGCAATGTATGTATAAGCATATAAGCAACGGTGCAATTTAACTTTTAAAAGCAATAACTTCAAGGTTCCAATTCCAACATAAGCTACGGGGGAATAAAGAAAGCAATAAATATGTGACCATGCGTGAATAATGTAACACCTCATCTTTCTGACTCTTTTCTCTCAACAAAACTCAACACAACCAAACCATTATCTTAGATACCAGGAATACTATCCGATCGATATCCAAAAGAGCACACCAAACCATCGCTTCAGATACCAGGAATAATATCCGATCAATATCCGAAACAAGCGCCTTAGATACCAGGAATAATATCCGATCGATATCTAAGCCGTACACAACACTACCACCATCGCTTCGGATATCAGGAATACTATCCGATCAATATCCGAAACGCGCGCCTTAGATACCAGGAATACTATCCGATCGATATCTAAGTCGTACACAACACTGTCGCCTCCAATACCAGGAATAATATCCGATCGATATTGAGGTCGCACAACTAGAACGCCACTCTTTACTCTTTTCACACAACCTCAACCCTAATATGTATGTCAATGTTTCATAAATAACACCATTAATAAATCACATGAATGTCATCAAACTTTAAACATAAAGGAATTCACAGAATTAAAGAAATAATACGTGTACGGGGATTGAAAATTCGTAATTCATTGCCTTAATCATTTTAAACATAACTAATAGCATTCAAAAAAAACTGCTACTGAAATCCTCGTTTTCTGTCCAAACGGTGCAGAATCTGAGAAAATTGCATTAGACGAAAAGTGTGCAGAATCGAGTTTTACTTGGGACAACGCGGGCAGAACCTTAAATTTCATTCGTTTTCCTAACAAAAGTCTGAAAACAAAATTCTGCTACTGTTAAAATTAAAAGAGAAAATATTAGATTGAATTTCTAATATACTTTGAAGTAATGCCATTAAAAATGAGTTATAATTTGTATACATGAATTACATATCAACAGAAAGCTCTTTGAGTCTAGTTTCCAACGCTTCAAACCGTGCGCGTTTTCGAGTTTCCTAGAGGAAGATATGGTCGTTTTAGTAAAAGCCGTCAATGCTGAAAAATGTCAATCGATTGACAAAAGTGTCAATCGATTGAATGACATGTCAATCGATTGGAACACATGTCAATCGATTGAATAACATGTCAATCGATTGGATATGTTTCCAATCGATTGGTATCAGCAGTTTCTCCCCTGTTACGAATTTGAAGCCTGTTTTTGACCCATTTCTCAATTCTGTTCCAACCAAGACATGTAATATATGGATTTCTTCGTTTTTTCCGCGTAGATTAAGAATACGCGATCGGTTTTAACTAATTTCAATCGTAGCTCTCGGATTTCACGTAAAACCGAGAGGTGACAAAACTTTGAATCAATGGTACGTCGCGATACGGATGAATTAAGCCGTAGTATTCGAAACACAGCTTATTGGGACTAAGATCTTTCATTCCCAATTCACAGAATTGATTTTGGTTAACTTTTGTAAAACTCCAATTTTTAAGCTTTAATGGTGTATCTATATATATACACATATACACACATATATACACTGAAATATACATATATAAACTTTGGGAGTGAGTTTATAATACTCACAGAGACGATTATACAGAAATTTAAAGGCCGAGAACTTCCGCCGTAATAATCCGTCGTTGAGAATTTCCTCCTCCGTTCTTGATTTTGGTAACCCAATATGTGTATATATATGTGTGTCTAAGTATGTGACTGATTATATATATAAACTGTATGTGTGTGTTGTGTGATCTTGAGAGAGCAAGAGAGTGATTGAGAGAATTTGAGAGAGTTTGGGAGTGAGAGATGAGAGACTGTGAGTGAGTGATTGAGAGAGAGAGCTGCCGAGAGAGAGATGAATCAAATGGGGAATAAGTGGGTGTATAAATGATATGTAAAGTGCTTAGCACTATGCATATAAAACACACATGACACTCCACACACACTCACAAAGCACTACACACACATTCCACTAAACACAGCACACACTGCACTAATGTGTACACAAGATACCCTTGTGTGTGTTGAGCTCACGCAATGATACACACACACAGGTAAAATTATACTGCCCATTCCCAAAACTGGTATTTTACGGTTGAAATAAAAATACAGAAAATTATATTAATGTAGGAATTCAATTCCCGGTTATACAAAAATATAGATATCGATTTTGAAACCATAGAAAATGTTTTGAAAATTACATTTTGACCCCAGATAATTATTACAAAGAGAAATTAAATTAAAATACTCATGGAAATAAAATGCAATATTTATTTATTAATGATAATAAAATATAGGGCGTTACACCCTACCCACCTTAACAGAGATTTCGCCCCGAAATCTGAGCTAACTAATCCTGAAACAACTCGGGGTATCTAGTCCTCATGTCTGACTCTAACTCCCACGACGCCTCTCCTTCGTCATGATGCCTCCACTGAACCTTAACCAAAGGAACGTCTCTTCTTCTCAGCCTCTTGATACTCTGGTCAAGAATCCTCACAGGTCTATCCTTGTAGACAACATTCTGACTCGTCTCAATATCATCAAAATTAACCACATGTGAAGGGTCCCGTATGTATTTCCTTAACATACTAACATGGAACACATTATGAACACCAGACATCTTTGGTGGCAACGCGAGCCGATAAGCCACTTTCCCAACACGCTCCAAAATCTCGAACGGTCCGATGAAACGAGGTGCCAACTTTCCTCTCTTCTGACCAAAACGTATTATTCCACGAACAGGTGAAACCTTAAGGAGTACGTGATCTCCAATACTGAACTCCAAGTCCTTTCGACGTCGATCCGCATAACTCTTGTGTCTACTTTGTGCAGTTTTCATCCTTTCCTTGACCAGTGAAATCTTCTCATTGGTCTCTCTCACCAAATCTGGTCCTAACAGTTCTGTATCTCCCACTTCAGCCCAACACAATGGAGATCGACATGGCCGTCCGTACAAAGCTTCGAACGGCGCCATTCCAATACCGAATGATAACTGTTGTTATACGCAAATTCAACCAAAGGTAAGTGCGTCTCCCAAGATTCTTCAAAGTCAATTGCACAAGCTCTGAGCATATCTTCCATAATCTGATTAACACGCTCGGTCTGCCCATCGGTCTGAGGATGGAATGCAGTACTCATCTTGAGCGAAGTTCCCATAGCCTTCTGCAGACTTTCCCAAAATCCCGAGGTAAAACGTGCATCGCGGTCTGATACAATTGACACAGGCGCACCGTGCAGTCGCACCACTTGTTGTAGGTACATTCGACTCATCCTTTCTACTGGGTAAGTCATATTGTACGCGATAAAGTGTGCAGACTTCGTCAAACGATCCACGATTACCCAAATCGCGTCATGATTCTGTTGTGACCGGGGTAATCCAACCACGAAATCCATAGTTATGTGCTCCCATTTCCATCCTGGGACAGGTAAGGGTTGTAACAATCCCGAGGGTCTCTGATGTTCGGCCTTCACTTGTTGACAAGTCAAACATTTAGACACAAATTCGGCTACTTCTCGTTTCATCCCTTCCCACCAGAAGTTTCTCTTCAGGTCTTTATACATCTTTGTTCCTCCTGGGTGTACTGTCAGTCTTGATTTATGTGCTTCTTCGAGAATTTCTTTTCTCAAACCTCCTGAATCTGGCACACACAATCTGTCTCGACATCGGTATCCTCCATCAGCCCCAACCTTCCATTCTGTCGGGTCCTTCTCTAACATCTTGGCGAACCATGCTTGAAACTTCTCATCTTCCTTCTGGGCTTCGATGATTCGACTCACAAGTGTTGGTTGTACTACCAAGCATCCAAAGTGTTGCCCGATACTTTCCTCAGAAATCTGCACATCAAATTCTGTTATTGTCTCCAAGGCTTTCCATTCCCTCAACATCAATGAAGCAATCATTCCTTGAGGTTTCCGGCTTAGGGCGTCAGCGACTACGTTTGCCTTACCGGGGTGGTACTCTAATGTGAAGTCGTAGTCCTTGATCAGTTCCATCCACCGACGTTGCCTCATGTTCAACTCCTTCTGAGTAAACAAATACTTAAGGCTTTTGTGGTCTGAGAACAAATCAAATTTCTCCCCATAGAGGTAGTGTCTCCAGATCTTAAGCGCGAACACTACTGCTGCCAGCTCTAAATCATGAGTTGGGTAGTTCAATTCATTCGGCTTCAACTGTCTTGAACCATAGGCGATAACCTTTCCGTCTTGCATAAGGACACATCCCAATCCTTGATACGAGGCGTCACTAAAAATAGTGAACTTCTCACCATCCCTTGGTATCGCAAGCACTGGCGCTGTTGTCAATTTCTCTTTCAATTTCAGAAAAGCGCGTTCATGCTTATCAGTCCATTCAAACTTCAAATCTTTCTTAGTCAAACCAGTTAACGGGGCTGCTATCTTTGAGAAACCTTCCACAAATCTCCGATAGTAACCAGCTAGTCCCAGAAAACTTCTGACTTCTGTAGCATTGGTCGGCCGAGTCCAATTCGCCACTGCACCGGTCTTTGATGAGTCAACCGCGATTCCTTGTTGAGAGATCACATGCCCGAGAAACTTAACTTCCTGAAGCCAGAATTCACACTTGCTGAATTTAGCATACAGGCGGTGATCCTTGAGAGTCTGCAACACGATCTTCAGATGTTGTTCATGCTCTTCCTCTGACTTGGAATAGATCAAAATATCATCAATAAAGACAATAACGAACTGATCTAAGTATGGCTTGAATACTCTGTTCATCAAGTCCATAAACACAGCTGGAGCATTTGTCATCCCAAACGGCATTACTAAGAACTCATAGTGTCCGTATCTCGTCCTGAAAGCAGTCTTAGGTATATCTTCCTTCCACACCCTCAACTGGTGATACCCTGACCGTAGATCAATTTTAGAAAAGGTCGTGGCTCCTTGCAACTGATCAAACAGATCGTCTATCCGAGGTAAAGGATACTTATTCTTGATAGTAACCTTATTCAGTTCTCGGTAGTCAATACACAGCCGCATTGACCCATCCTTCTTCTTCACAAACAACACTGGTGCTCCCCAGGGTGAAGTACTTGGACGAACAAAACCCAACTTCTCAAGTTCTTGAACTTGTTCCTTCAGCTCCAACAACTCTGTAGGGGCCATCCTGTAGGGAACCTTGGTTATAGGTCGAGTACCTGGCACTAATTCCACACAGAATTCTATGTCCCTTTCTGGCGGTAATCCTGAAATATCTCGGAATACTTCCTCGAACTCTTTGATTACCGGTATAGATGATACTGTCACCTCTGCACTGACAACCTCAATGTTTGCTAGGCATCTAGTGAGGAACATATCACCCGAAGGGTTACATTGGAAATCGAAGAGTTGATTCCCCTTATCCGCAAATGTGATCTTTTTCTTTGCACAATCCAACTTCGCATGATTCTTCTCGAGCCAATCCATTCTCAGGATTATATCGAACTCCTTCATCGACAGAACCACCAATCTCGCCAAAAGTTCGCGGTCTCCAAACCGAAGAGGACAATCCTTACACACATGTAATAACTTGACTGTGGTCCCTAAGGGTGAGACAGCACTCAAAGCTTCCTCTAAACGATGCAGTATGATACCCAACTTCTGAACGATCTTAACAGATATAAAAGAATGTGTAGCACCCGTGTCGAATAAAACTTTAACATGAGAGTTAAACAAAGTTAGAGTACCTTCCACTGCTCGTTGCTCGGGCGGTCCCTCCTCATTGGTACCTTCTTCATACCCTGCCTCCTCATAACCAACAGCCTCGGGAATAACAGCATTCAGACGGGCTTGTCCTTGCTGACCATAGTTACCTTTCCTAGGAGCCTTGCATTCTGGACTTATGTGACCTGGCATGCCACAATTATAGCACACAACTCCTGAACGATCCGTACGCCTAGGTGCTCTGCAATCTTTAGCTCGATGACCGGGAACTCCACAATTGAAGCAGTTGTTGTTTTTGGCCCCTTCTATTGCTAGAGGCTGATACTGCTGAACTGCTTGTGTCTGTTGAGGTTTCTTCCCTCCATCCCAGGTCCTTTTCTGTCCTTGAGGGTACCCTGGTTTCTGTCCGGGATAACCCTTCTGCGGAGGTCGATTTCCAAGCGGCTTCGAATTCTGACACCCATCATTCTCTAACCCCGTAGCCAATATCACCAGAGCTTCAAATGACTGGCCCAGATGCCCCATAGTCAAATGTCTGAGAGACAGGTTGAGACCTCGGTGATACTTCTTGATTTTCCTCTGGGGTGTGTCCACCATATGTGGAGCAAAGCGAGACAGACGCTCAAATCGAGTAGTGTACTCTCGGACAGTCAGATTCCCTTGAGTCAACTCCATAAACTCTTTTTCCCTCTTGTCCTTCTCTTCTTCGGGGAAATACTTCTCGAGAAACCTTTCCTTGAACACCACCCACGGCATTCTCCTTGCAGTTTCTTCCCCTATGGTCGCCTTTTCTGCATCCCACCAATCAGCCGCTGCATAAGACAACTGAAAGATAGCCAGACGCTTCTTCTCCAGATCAGTGCACTCTATGGTCTCAAAGATACGCTCCATCTGACGTAGCCACTGTTCCGCTTGCCAGGGTTCATCAGTTCCAGCAAAATACTCAGGTCGCAGAGCGCGAAACTCCTTGAGAAGCTTGTCTCCAGTCTGGTGGGCTTGCCTCCCATTCCCATTGTAATCCCCATTCTGATTATTGTTTCTTGCGTTCTGATCACTAACCCTCTCCAACCTCCTTACAAAAGCTTCGAACATCCCGGTTGGATCTATTACTGGCGGTGCATCTTCAATAGCGGGACGATTCCTGAGATTTCTTCTAGCCATCTGATCGAGAGAACGGTACCTATCCATCAATCAACAGAATTCGGTCAACCTCTCGAGAAGAAAGAAAATTCTAAACGATAGAAAGCGACTAGACACGGAATAAAGTCGAACTAATTCTATCTTAACGGGAGATCCTATGTGTTCTGGACAATTGGTCGAGCCATAACCTGGCTCTGATACCAAAAAGCCTGTCACGCCCCGACGTAGCATAATTCAGGAAAGCATTTAATTTCCTTTATGGACTCGTAGGTCGTGACAAGTGAGTATGACCAATTGTCCCTGCAACAAATAACTTAACAAACAATTCTAGAGCAAAGGATACTAACAAAAAAAAAACATAAGCTCTGAAAAAAAAAACTTACTAAACTATTACAACAGTCATAGTCTTAGGCACAAAACGCCTTATTCAAAAGTCCAAACTAGTTTATTACAAAACCCAAATTAAAAGACTTAGGAAATATAAAGCAGCCTCCTGGAAAGTCTCCTGACTCTAAGTAGCATAGTCAAAATACCCTGGCTTCTCCTGACCCTGAAAATCTGGACATACAGTCCAGGACGCATCAACGCCGTCAGCTTATGAAAGCTGGTGAGCAAAATAAACAAGTGCTCGCAATGTATATATAAGCATATAAGCAACGGTGCAATTTAACTTTTAAAAGCAATAACTTCAAGGTTCCAATTCCAACATAAGCTACGGGGGAATAAAGAAAGCAATAAATATGTGACCATGCGTGAATAATGTAACACCTCATCTTTCTGACTCTTTTCTCTCAACAAAACTCAACACAACCAAACCATTATCTTAGATACCAGGAATACTATCCGATCGATATCCAAAAGAGCACACCAAACCATCGCTTCAGATACCAGGAATAATATCCGATCAATATCCGAAACAAGCGCCTTAGATACCAGGAATAATATCCGATCGATATCTAAGCCGTACACAACACTACCACCATCGCTTCGGATATCAGGAATACTATCCGATCAATATCCGAAACGCGCGCCTTAGATACCAGGAATACTATCCGATCGATATCTAAGTCGTACACAACACTGTCGCCTCCAATACCAGGAATAATATCCGATCGATATTGAGGTCGCACAACTAGAACGCCACTCTTTACTCTTTTCACACAACCTCAACCCTAATATGTATGTCAATGTTTCATAAATAACACCATTAATAAATCACATGAATGTCATCAAACTTTAAACATAAAGGAATTCACAGAATTAAAGAAATAATACGCGTACGGGGATTGAAAATTCGTAATTCATTGCCTTAATCATTTTAAACATAACTAATAGCATTCAAAAAAAACTGCTACTGAAATCCTCGTTTTCTGTCCAAACGGTGCAGAATCTGAGAAAATTGCATTAGACGAAAAGTGTGCAGAATCGAGTTTTACTTGGGACAACGCGGGCAGAACCTTAAATTTCATTCGTTTTCCTAACAAAAGTCTGAAAACAAAATTCTGCTACTGTTAAAATTAAAAGAGAAAATATTAGATTGAATTTCTAATATACTTTGAAGTAATGCCATTAAAAATGAGTTATAATTTGTATACATGAATTACATATCAACAGAAAGCTCTTTGAGTCTAGTTTCCAACGCTTCAAACCGTGCGCGTTTTCGAGTTTCCTAGAGGAAGATATGGTCGTTTTAGTAAAAGCCGTCAATGCTGAAAAATGTCAATCGATTGACAAAAGTGTCAATCGATTGAATGACATGTCAATCGATTGGAACACATGTCAATCGATTGAATAACATGTCAATCGATTGGATATGTTTCCAATCGATTGGTATCAGCAGTTTCTCCCCTGTTACGAATTTGAAGCCTGTTTTTGACCCATTTCTCAATTCTGTTCCAACCAAGACATGTAATATATGGATTTCTTCGTTTTTTCCGCGTAGATTAAGAATACGCGATCGGTTTTAACTAATTTCAATCGTAGCTCTCGGATTTCACGTAAAACCGAGAGGTGACAAAACTTTGAATCAATGGTACGTCGCGATACGGATGAATTAAGCCGTAGTATTCGAAACACAGCTTATTGGGACTAAGATCTTTCATTCCCAATTCACAGAATTGATTTTGGTTAACTTTTGTAAAACTCCAATTTTTAAGCTTTAATGGTGTATCTATATATATACACATATACACACATATATACACTGAAATATACATATATAAACTTTGGGAGTGAGTTTATAATACTCACAGAGACGATTATACAGAAATTTAAAGGCCGAGAACTTCCGCCGTAATAATCCGTCGTTGAGAATTTCCTCCTCCGTTCTTGATTTTGGTAACCCAATATGTGTATATATATGTGTGTCTAAGTATGTGACTGATTATATATATAAACTGTATGTGTGTGTTGTGTGATCTTGAGAGAGCAAGAGAGTGATTGAGAGAATTTGAGAGAGTTTGGGAGTGAGAGATGAGAGACTGTGAGTGAGTGATTGAGAGAGAGAGCTGCCGAGAGAGAGATGAATCAAATGGGGAATAAGTGGGTGTATAAATGATATGTAAAGTGCTTAGCACTATGCATATAAAACACACATGACACTCCACACACACTCACAAAGCACTACACACACATTCCACTAAACACAGCACACACTGCACTAATGTGTACACAAGATACCCTTGTGTGTGTTGAGCTCACGCAATGATACACACACACAGGTAAAATTATACTGCCCATTCCCAAAACTGGTATTTTACGGTTGAAATAAAAATACAGAAAATTATATTAATGTAGGAATTCAATTCCCGGTTATACAAAAATATAGATATCGATTTTGAAACCATAGAAAATGTTTTGAAAATTACATTTTGACCCCAGATAATTATTACAAAGAGAAATTAAATTAAAATACTCATGGAAATAAAATGCAATATTTATTTATTAATGATAATAAAATACAGGGCGTTACACACATAGTCCCTTAGAGTACCACACCGCAAAATAAGAAATTTATCGGGCAAGAGAGTAGTTCCACTCACACTTCAGGACAAGCGGTAGTTTCCTTCAATGTGGTGGCAGTGGCTCCAACCCCGAATAAACACAACTGAATACTTACCGGTCGGATATCTATGGTGAGTCAGCCCTGCATAAAAGTTAGTGGACCCACCATTCTGTAATATATAGTTATCACAAACCAAGCAAATAAGTCAGTAAACAACATTTCCACATTCTAACTTAAACGTCGCATTCATTATTCCAAACTTATCAGTCTTATGAAATACTCCATTGTCATTATTTATTAGCCTTAAATTATCTTTGTCAATATGTATCAACCAAACCAGGTATACACAACGGACGGCTGGTCAATATGTCAAGACGTCTATACAATATAAGCCGAGCATAAGGCTTAGGCCAGCTTGATCACGAAGCCACTGGCAAAAAGTACACTCCACAAGTCTTAAGCCAGCTTGATCACAAAGCCACTGGCAAAAGAGTGCGAGCTACCAAAAACAATAACACAACAACGGGGAGTAGTGAACACTAAGGTCTTTTCCCAGTTTCATCTACGTTAATTCTCATAAGTACCCATTCATGAGGGTTTAATCACGTCATTAACCACTTCGGCAATTTATCATTTATTCCATGGAATATCATTATCCAATTATTCATGATAAGGCCCTTTTTTTTTTTTACCAAAATTCTATTCAAGTTTCTAGCGTAGTATTTTCATAATAATTATTTAATACCACACATAGAATAAGTTGGGGTTTCTTAACATATAGCATATAAAATCGACACTCAACAATACTATTTAAAATAGTCCCAAACATACCCTTACATTAAACATTCCCAAAAACCAACATGGACTGAAATTATTCCTCATACTAATTCCGCACAAAGAAACATCTCTAACAATATTCATAAACATAAATTCGAAATTCGGAGTTAACATTCACTGCTACTGTAATATAAATTTTCTGCCCAAACAGTGCAGAATTGGGAAAAATGCTATTAGACAAAAGTTGTGCAGAATTGTGTTTTACATGCGACATCGCGAACAGAAAGCTAAAATTCTAAACAAACAATTCTGTACAATGTTTTGAAAATTCAGCGATCATAGAAAAACTAATAAAAACTGATGTTGTCAAAATCAAGATATAAAAGTATACTTTACTTTTCTAAAGATTTGCAGTGTGGAAGTAAAGATCGAACCCATAGAGATTGATTAACTACCGCGCTTTAATTTTAAAACATAAATCTAATTAATTAAGAAAAATAGATTTTGATTTGATTTTAATAAAACTAAGAACAATAAAAGTAAATCTAAATTATAAAAGCAATTAAAGTTGTTTTAAAGATATTTAGAGGGAACCTAGGATTGCAAATCCACCACTAGCTTCATAATAGGAATATTTATGAATCACTTTAGCCTATTAAGTTGGATGATAATGGGGAATTGTAGCTACAAGCCCAATTCCTCCGACAAGAAGATATTCATGGTTCAAGCACCAACATAATCCATCTTCGGGTAGCACGAATTATCCCACACTAAACTAGGGTTGTGGTATAATCCGTCTAATCTAGGCATGGACTATTCGGATACTTGATAGCACAAATCAATAAAGCACCATCACATGTAAACAATCTAAACAAGCACAGCAAGAATAGATCGTTGAGCACATCACAGTCAAAATAGATCTAAGACAAGAATAAATTCTGAAAGTAATGATTTAATCAATAGAAGTACGATTTATTTATAAAAATCCTCTAAACATGTGACTGTCATCCATACATAATAAAACTAAAATAAAAACATAAATAAAACCCTATTACTCGTCTAGGGC
The DNA here is from genome assembly GCA_033977485.1 of Hydrangea macrophylla. Classification (NCBI taxonomy): domain Eukaryota; kingdom Viridiplantae; phylum Streptophyta; class Magnoliopsida; order Cornales; family Hydrangeaceae; genus Hydrangea; species Hydrangea macrophylla. The sequence continues at coordinate 13,197,627 of CM066992.1, read as the reverse complement.
TTCATTGAAACCCTAGATCTATGATCTAGCCGTCCATGGAAGTGATGGATGGCAAGTAGTTGATGGAGGAGGCCATGGAAACCCTTGGTCTTCTTCTTCTTCTCCTTGCTTCCCTCCCTTCAATGGCTGGAAGTATGGTTGTAGAATGTGTGTATAATAGTTGCCAATAATGTCTAACCCTTTAATTGTAACAAAATAGGGTATATATAGATTTACAACAAGTTTTGGAAGCCTTCCCAACCCGAAACGAACTGAAACTAATGTAATTTACAGTCTAGACGTCGTTCAGCAGTTTCGTTTGCACAGGAGTCTTTAGTATACTGAAATACGCAACTTTGATTTTTACACATCTCGCGCGAGCGGGTCGCGCGAGCGCGACATTTGGGACCTCGCGCGCGCGGATCGCGCGAGCGATTCTGGGAATTTCGTGCGAGCGATAACTGGATTTCCGCGCCCGCGGGTCGCGCGCGCGACTTGTCTTTTTCAGCTTCTTTAGCTCTTCTTTTTCACCCTGTTTAGCCTGGTTTAGGTAATTTCTTCCAAAACCTGTCAGAAAATAGAAAACGAAGTAAAACTATACAAAAACAGGATAAAAAGGTACTAACAAATGCTCGTTAAGGCGTATAATTAGGATTAGTTCTCTCCCGATCACACCCCCAAACCTACATTTTGCTAGTCCTCGAGCAAAACTAAAATAAAAACTAACTACTAATAAAAATCTCTTCCATTTTTGCATAGATCACGATTGCATTTAGCGTATGCAACAAGCCTTTTAAACCCCTAGGTGTCCCTAGTCGGACGAGTGAAGTCTCGTGAGGGTTCTCGTCAACAAGTCACCCACAACCATCTTTATTAACTTATAACTTCAAAGAATTTTATTTAAAAATGAAAAATATAACAATCAATACTTCTTATCATAAAACAAAGATCTGAAATAGAATAACGAACATAAAAAAAAAAAATAATGAAACATCCACCTAAATCATGAAAAACAATCTCAACCACATGCATCGTATAAATCAATAGAGTTCCTCACACAATTGCACGTGTGTGATGTGGTAGTCAAATAAACACGCGTATGTCATGAACATGGAATATAACTCGGATAACCATTTAACTATGTCTCGACTACGAATCTCACAATTAATTACACTCTCAAATGAAACACTCAGAAACAGGTGTAATTTATCTAGTATACGCAAGCAAAGAAAATATGTTTTCACAACGAGAAATGCTCACATATGACTCGAAAAAGACGCATGACATGAAAGAACAGTAATCTCATGAATAGGATGCCAATAATCAAGAAAAATTAGTCATTACCATGTTTTAATCCCTCTCCCATCATTTATATATCCAAACCATGTTTCCTAGGATCAAATAGGACTTTTCAAAGGTTGTAATGTGGCTCAGGCAATGAAAAAGGATAGAAAGGATTTATCAAGTAGTTTCAGAATGGCATTGTAAGGCATGTTCGATTTCTTTCATTCATCTCTTCTACCAACTTTCATCTTTTCTTTCTCTTCATTCCTCTTCATTCATTTTTCTTCTTTTCTTTCATTTTTTCAACCTTCCTCTTCTTTATTTTTTTCTTTTCCTTTTTCTTTTCTCGCTTCTCAAATGACTATGCATTGAATACCAAGCAACTACCCCAATAGCATCTTGTTTTCTTCTTCTTTTTCAACACATCACCTTAACACTACTAAAAGGTGACAAATCTCTCAGTGGTGAACTCCAAGTTTGTCAAGTCGGAGCAAAAACAAGGATAATGGTAATCAAAGAAAGAAATGGCATTTTAACGGCTCAAAGGGCGAACTAAGGAAATTTTTCATTTATCGGTCGGTAATAAACAAAGAAGGCCTATAATCATGTCCTATGGTTATATGGTTCTTCAACATGTACGACGGAAGATTATTTAGCATGGTAACAACTATTTTAACTTGATTATCAACCAAAACAAGAATAATGAGACTAATCAACAAATAGATGCGCTATTTCAATGAAATTCGACAAACACAAGATGTATTTATAACCCTCTAAAAAGAAAAGATAGGCTCAAAAGCTCACTGGGCTTAGTCTCCACCATGTGTTATCTAGAAATCCGAATCATATTATAGTTCACATCAGACATGTATTTCAATGACTACGTGCAGTGCATAAGTTTATGTGCAAATCTATGATATAAAACTACGATTCAAACAATACATAACTTAAAACGTCATATCATAACTTCAGCAAATGTTTAATCACATCTTCCCTTGTTTACCATTCTATAACAATTCAAAGTTCTCTATCAAAAAGTATCAAATTGATATTGCAAAAACATCGGTAACATCGTTTATTTAAACACACTTATTGAAAAATTTTAAAATTTTGCATAAACTAATGTGCATGTGTGAGTGCATACCCCCAAACCTAAACCTTTCATTGTCCCCAATGAAACAATAAAACGAAAGAAAGGATAGTAGGTAAGAAAGGAACGATAGTACCTTAGTTTCGGCAATGACAAACAGGTAAATGTATAAGAATATGGCGATAAAGTTCAATTGCTCCAAATGGAACCACCTGTTAATACTAGATAAAAAGAAACTAACAAAAGAATATTAAAAGTAAATGAAACCTAAATATGGAATATAAATCTAAAAACTAAGCTAATACTAAACTAAACGAGCAAATGGAAAAGAAATAAAACGAAAAAGTATAAATGTAACAAGGAAAACAACGAACACGAACTAAACTGAACAAAATAAACAAAAACAGAAACGTAAAACAAATAAAATAGGTAGGGGGAAAGAGAGAAAACAAAAGGGAAAAACAGGAAAATGGGAAAATCGCGCGAGAGGCCGTCGCGCGCGCGAATTCCTGAATAATTTTTTTTTTTTTTTTGAAATAAAATCGCGCCAGCGAGGTTCCTCGTGCCCGCGAAAACAGGCGCGAGAAGAAGCAGAGAGCTCATATAAAGAAAAAGAAAGAAAAAAAACACTAAGGCACATTCTCGCGCCAGCGGGCCGCGCGAGCGACGTCTCGCGCGAGCGGGCCGCGCGCGCGAGAATGGTATTTTCCATTTTTTAGCTAAAATTATGTATACAATATTAAAATAAATTAATTCCAACCCCCAAACCTACCCAGAATGTCCAAAACAGACTCAAACAGACTCAAAAATGACCAAAAATAAGAAAAACGAACGAAATAAAGCTTGGGTTGCCTCCCAAGAAGCGCTACCTTTTACGTCTTCAGCTAGACCGTTCTAGCTCAAGACTTACGGAGGTTGAAAATCAGACTTCGTACCCCTAAGAATATCAGGTAGAGCTCGGTGGTAAGCAGAAACTACGTCGCTTCGAATTAATTCAATCGACGGTTTGTCAGTATATTCAAATCGATTTCTTACCTTCCGAGTAGAGTCAGCATTAGGGTCCGAAGTATTAGGGTTCATCCAGTCATTATCCACTATATCTTTTTCGTTACTCACATTTATTTCTTTGGTAGGCTCAAAATTCCGTCTTACCTCACCTTCCGCCTCACATAGAATTTTCCTACTTATTTAATTAATTTATTTTTCTATCTCCCTAGGTTAATCTCATGAATCTGAACATTAGTTTATCAACGTATAACCATATCTATTTGGGTAATACTAGGATCCAAATCAACAAATCGCATATGATACTAAAATTTATATATCAATCCAAACATTTAACTTGCAATGATTGATTCAATTGCGTATACATATATACCCACGTGTGTATATATATCTACCCAAATATATATATTTAACTCATCAATTGTGCCAAATCCCACAAAGATATGAATCGACGTTGACCACGACGAATGCACCGCATATGATTCAACGATCATTCTCATTCTTCCTCTTCGTCTGCTTCCTCTCTCTTTCTCTTCCTCTCTATTTCTTTATTCTCTTTTCTCCCCCTCTTTCTCTTTCTCTTTCTCTTCTTCTTATCTTCCCTTGGTGGCTAGGGTTGAGATAGTAGGGATGAATGTATTGTTAGGAGAACTAATATAGGGTTAACAAGACATAATCCCGTTTTTATTTTTACCCCTTCATAAAAATACATCATATGACCCCAAAATGCATTGCAAAGTACTAAAATGAGTTACCCATTGGGTACCCATGAACCAGGTACTTAATATTTACGGGCCCTATAAACACTACTAAATTATAAACACATCAATTCTTTAAAATTTAAACTTACACAAATTTATCCCAACACTTAAGTTTATAAAAATATTCACATCGTAATTTGTACTAAAAAAATCAATACACATAGATATATAACCATAAACATAAATACCCATAGCTAATTTATCACATATAAAAATTCGGGTGGCCACATTAACATATAAAAATAAATATTTATATCTTGAAAATTACGGGGTGTTACATTCTACACTCCTTAAAGAAATTTCGTCCCAAAATTTGAAGCAACGTTATATGTACAAAACAATTATGAATAAAATTAAGCACGCAATTTCATGCAAAATTGTGATTACGTTTTAACTCTCAACCATACGAGACCAAGTACGCCGAGCGACTAATCTAAACAAGAAAACCCTCATATGTATACTTTATTCTCGTATAATTAATCGTCAAAAGGTAATCAACAACATAAAGTTTGATGCAAAGATTGTGAACATAAACTATGCATGTAACATGCTCACATTTAATCAATGATTTAACTACATGCTCATATAAACTATACATAAAGTTTGATGCAAAGAATGTGTATAATGGTTGCCAACCCCTAAAAACTATTAAAACTAAGTATATATAGAGTTTACACAAGCTTTGGAAGGCTTCCCAACCCGAAACGAACTGAAACGCATGTAATTTACAGTCTGGACGTCGTTTAGCAGTTTCGTTTGCACAGGAGTCTTCAGTACACTGAAATACGCAACATTGGTTTTTGGGCATATCGCGCGAGCGGGTCGCGCGAGCGCGACTTTTGGTACCTCGCGCCCGCGGATCGCGCGAGCGAGTTATTGGGGGTCTCGCGCTAGCGGATCGCGCGCGCGACTTCTGGATTCTCGCGCCCGCGGATCGCGCGCGCGACTTGCATTTTTCAGCTTCTTTCTTGATGTTTTTTCACCCTGTTTAGCCTGGTTTAGTTGATTTCTTCCAAAACCTGTCAGAAAATAGAAAACGAAGTAAAAATATACAAAAACAGGATAAAAAGGTACTAACAAATGCTCGTTAAGGCGTATAAATAGGATTAGTTCTCTCCCGATCAGTGGTTTCCAAAGCATAACCCCAAAGGAATAATGGCAACTCTGAATAACTCATCATCGACCTAGTCATGTCTAAAAGAGTCCGATTCCTTCTCTCCGCTACACCGTTCTACTGAGGCGTACCAGGTGCAGTCAACTGTGACAGAATCCCATTCTGTACGAGGTGATCAATAAACTCATTAGAGAGGTACTCGCCACCTCGATCAGATCGAATGGCCTTGATATGTGTGCCCGATTGCTTCTCCACTTCAGCCCTAAACTCTTTGAACTTTTCAAAGGCTTCAGACTTGTGCTGCATTAGGTACACATATCCATACCTAGAGTGGTCATCGGTAAATGTTATGAAATACTCATAACCACTCCTTGCTCTAATATTTATTGGTCCACACACATCAGTATGAACTAATTCCAACAATGCATTGGTCCTGTTGCCCTTTGCAGGAAAGGGCCTTTTGGTCATCTTACCCTCCAAACAAGACTCGCAGACTTCCATTGGTTCGAGAACCAAATCGCCTAAGACCCCTTCTTTGACTAGTCTGCCAATCCTATTCAGATTGATATGGCCAAGCCTCATATGCCAAAGCCTTGTTGGATTAGTGGAAGGTTCCTTTCTTTTAGATGGTAAAGTTACCACTGAGTTATTAAGCTCCAAACAAGAATCTTTTGAAATATTGGGAGTAATCACATACACACCATTTGATTTAACACCAGAACATATAAAAGAACTGCTTCTTTTAATGACAACTTCAGTTCCAAAATGAAAGGAATAACCATTATTCGTTAAATTAGAAACTGAAATTAAATTACGTCTCATTAAAGGGACGTAAAGTACATCTGATAAAATCAAAACTTTATTGTCTGAAAATTCTAAAACTACGACTCCTATAGCAACCGCAGAAATGGTTGCGCTAGAACCTAGAGTAAGCATGATCTCCCCATCACTGCATTTCCTGGTTGATCTGAACCCCTGCAATGAATTACAGATATGGTTAGTCGCACCAGAATCAATGCACCAAGTGTTTGAAGTATCCGTAATAAAACTTACTTCAATCACATGTGATTCAATCATACCTTGAACTCTTGTAGCTAAGAATTCTGGACAGTTCCTCTTCCAGTGGCCCTTCTCACCGCATTGGAAACACTTTCCTTTGCCTTGGCCACCCACCTTCCCTTTGCCCTTACCTTTTCCCTTAGATTTTGCAATCTTAGGGACTGGTCCAACACTTGAACCACCAGTGCCAGCCTTCTTCTTTCCTTTCTTACCTTTCGGTGTAGATCGGGAAGAAGAAGCGCTTTTCTCAACGTTTAAAACGCTGCCCCCAGGTTTGATCACCCCTTCTGCTGCCAGTAAAGAACTCATTAATTCGCTCATTGAAAAATCCATTTGATTCATATTATAGTTAAGTTTGAATTGAGCGAATGATGGCGACAACGAGTTGAGGATCATATCAACTTGGGTGTGTGCATCGATGTTGGCTCCCAAGGTCTCCAGTTCGTTTAAATAACCAATCATTTTTTAAACATGTTCTTTGACTGGAGTACCTTCCGACATCTTTGCACTCATTATCTTCTGCATGGCTACCTGTCTGGCAGGCCTGCCATGCTCCCCAAACATCTTTTTCAGGGATGTGATAATGTCACTGGCAGAATCGTTCGATTGGAATTGGTGTTGTAACACACCAGCCATTGAGGCCAGAATGTAACAACGGGCCATTCCATTCGACTTCTTCCATTTGTCGAACTCGCGTCTGGCAGCTGCCGAAGCATTTGCCGCGGGTTCTTCAGGGCTTGGGGTGGTGAGGACATATATGTGATCCTCCACAGTTAAAACGATGTCAAGGTTACGTTTCCATTCAGTGTAGTTATTTCCAGTTAACTTGTTTTGAGTGAGTATGGTAGCAAGTGGACTAAATGCAGATCCATACATTATGATTACTGAAAATCAAACAAACAAAATAAATATGGATATCAGAATTGACAGTTTGAAATAAAAGAATCCTTAAAACTCTTATTTAAAAACAAAGTCACCGGAATATCGAAACGAAAGAATAAAGCCTCCGTGTGGTGGTCAATGTTCGATCTTTCGATTTATCATGACTTATCCGCTATGCAACTCTTGCAAAATAGCCATAACTCCCGAACCTATTTGATCTCTAAGTTTCTGAATAATGCCCCGTGTGGGATCCCTTATCCATAGCTTAGCTAGTGTGTACCATTAACTAGGATCCAATCACAACCGTCTCAAGTAGCACCTCCGTGTGGTGGTCACCCTCTAACACGTCTGATTGATCCTATCCATAGGAAATTCACATCTAGTAACCAATGAGCAGTGTACCCTCCGTATGGAATGATCACCCCTGGCGAGGTGACACAGAATACACTACTCATCTTACAATGAACCGTTAATGGAAGATCGTGGGTGTTATTTGATAAGACCCTCTCCCACTAGATTTAGTAAATTAAGGATTTTGCTTTTGAAAAATGTTTCCACACACTACCCATAAACATCCAATGTTTACTAATGTGTTGAAAACGGTTTTTGAATTTTATTTTAGAAAACTTGTTTTAAGTGCATGCAACAATGTATTATACGCCAATCACAAACCAAGCACATAAAACAAAAAACTAAAATGAAGTATAGGCATTCAAACAATGCCTCTATCTCCCATGGCTCTATTTCCATAGATCCACCTTCTTGGTTTGGTCGCCTCCGGCTCCATCTTTATGGACAACGGCTCCTTGCTCCATCTTCATGGAATTTCTAATTCTATTACATTGGACCTATGCTTCTTTTGAAGCTTACAATTTATCTAGAAAAAGGAAATAGCAAAAAGGAAATAAAAGGCTAGGGAAACCGGTGCGACTTTCCTTTTCGTAGGATTGAAGCCGCAGCGCCCTTTACATACGCCTTAAAACCAAACCATTAATAAATTACAACATGCACCAATCTCAAACAATTTAAATATAAATATTTAAACGACTTGGTGCCATGGGAGATAGCGACTAATTTTGCTGCAAAAGGGTTAGTCGTACACGCATCCACACATACATAACAAATATATGTAACTATTGGAACACTTAATTGATTCACACAGTATATAAACACTTTACGTACTGAATTAGAACTTAAAACAACATCTTACTTCTCTGTCACAGTTCGATCGATCGAAGACCGTTCGATCGCTCGAACCTTCGATCGACTGAACATTGTTCAATCGCTTGAACATTCTGTTTCACAGAATGATTTAAAAATTTTACAGAAATAATTTAAGATTAAAGTATAATTTTAAAAAAACTTTTACAACTGTGAACAGAACACCTGGACAGAGAATCTGTCTCGATCGATCTAACACTATTCGATCGATCGAACACCAGAAGGCTTCGATCGATCGAAACTAGTTCGATCGATTGAGAACAGAATGTTCAATCGATCGAAACAAGTTCGATCGATCGAACCCACCTTGGATCCTATGCAATCACAGTTTTGTATTCTGCTGCGATAACACTGCAGAAACAAAACTGTGACGATGCAGCTTCGAAAACAGTTCTAAAATCAACATGCAAATCAAAACTAGGGTTCCAAAACGCATCTATAGATCCAAACGAGCGTGGCTCTGATACCAATTGAAGGAAAAAGTGGTTTAAAGTTAGAGTTTAAACGCGCAGCGGAAATAGGTTAAGTTATAAAACTTTTGGTATTCCAGGATCTACTACTCGTCAACTCCATAGATGCGTACAAGGGGGTGCAAGAATTATACCTTAGTGTCTTGAACCCAATTCTGAAACTTTAACTTCCAGCAACCTCCACTAGATGGTCTTCACCCTTATGACTCCTGCGGATGCCTGCCGGAAAGACTAGGGTTGGTGGGAACCCTAATAGAGAGGATAGGAAGGTTTTGGGAAGACTATGATAGTTTCTCCAGCTTCTGCGTATAAAAACGATGATCACTTACTTCCAGAACGCAGCTGCCCTATTTATAGATTTCCAGAACCGACCTAGACTTCGATCGATCGAAGTGACTTCGATCGATCGAACCTTCGATCGATCGAACCATTCTCGATCGATCGAACCTGATGACTTCAATCGATCGAACATACTTCGATCGATCGAACCTGTCTTAACAGCTTCCTCAAGTGTCTTTCCAAGCATCCTAGCGGAGCTAAGAGTGGGACCTCCTAGGCTCTTTATTGTTGGCTCAGACCAGTTTGTTAATTACCATGACCAAACTCTTTGATCAGTAAACTAACTAACTGGTCAGTTAACGTTTATTCCACTATAAAATGATAACTGAACTCCAACGCAAAAGAACATATCCGAAGCGATAACTAGACTTGTATGGTGTACTAATGTCCCTCTACCGTCAGCATTCGTAATCATATTCAGGTAGTCGGATAACTGTTACTGTCAACCTGAATCATGATTACTTCTTGTATTCCTTGAGTCCCATTCACTACTCATGATTACCAAACATGTTGATAACTCTTATCAACAAGACTGCAGTACTCAGTAATCAACTTGGTGACATTCTCAAGGGAATGCTTACTCTGAATCAGAGGGTAGATTCTATCTTGACAATATATGTTCACAACCCTATGGACATGACATACCCAAGATACCCAGGTGTTGATCTTCTATAGACCTCACTGATTGGTAAGTCAAAGCAGCCATATCCATAGTCTGTGTTCATAATCATCTCAAGATTGAGAACACGTACCTTATACAAGTTATGAGTTCCTATTGACTGTTGACAGCCTTAAGCGTCAATAGGAAAGCTCAGGTCCGTCAATGCACTATAAGCACTAGCATATCAACTAAGAGCTACACTCTAGTGATTGAGATTAATCACTCCATCCAATGGTAGTTAATTATGCTACAGTGTAGACCTGATGAGGTATCCAGTCTCATCATCCACTGTGACATATTCTAAGTATCAAAGAATAGTAATTCGTATCTCACTTGTGTGTATCTCATACACACACGAATTGCTTACTATGATACTTAAGGATAAAACAATCATCTCATGAAAGAAACATACACAATGAAATGTAAAGCTGATATCCATATATTATAATGCTAATGTCTCATACATAAAGTAATGGTTTGAGGGCACAAACCCAACAGTATTTTCATAATAATTATTTAATACCACACATAGAATAAGTTGAGGTTTCTTAACACATAGCATATAAAATTGACACTCAACAATACTATTTAAAATAGTCCCAAACATACCCTTACATTAAACAGTCCCAAAAACCAACATGGACTAAAATTATTCCTCATACCAATTCCGCACAAAGAAACATCTCTAACAATATTCATAAACATAAATTCGAAATTCGGAGTTAACATTCACTGCTACTGTACTATAAATTTTCTGTCCAAACGGTGCAGAATTGGGAAAAATGCTATTAGACAAAAGTTAACATTCACTCATACTAATTCCGCACAAAGAAACATCTCTAACAAAAATGCTAAAATTCCAAACAAACGATTCTGTACAATGTTTTGAAAATTCAGCGATCATAGAAAAACCAATAAAAACGAATTTTCCTACTTATTTAATTAATTTATTTTTCTTTTTCCCTAGGTTAATCTCATGAATCTGAACATTAGTTTATCAACGTATAACCATATCTATTTGGGTAATACTAGGATCCAAATCAACAAATCGCATACAATACTAAAATTTATATATCAATCCAAACATTTAATTACTTGCAATGATTGATTCAATTGCGTATACATATATACCCACGTGTGTATATATATACCCATATATATATTTAACTCACCAATTGTGCCAAATCCTACAAAGATATGAATCGACGTTAACCACGACGAATGCACCGTATATGATTCAACGATCATTCTCATTCTTCCTCTTCGTCTGCTTCCTCTCTCTTTCTCTTCCTCTCTATTTCTTTATTCTCTTTTCTCCCCCTCTTTCTCTTTCTCTTTCTCTTCTTCTTATCTTCCCTTGGTGGCTAGGGTTGAGATAGTAGGGGTGAATGTATTGTTGGGAGAACTAATATAGGGTTAACAAGACATAATCCCGTTTTTATTTTTACCCCTTCATAAAAATACATCATATGACCCCAAAATGCATTGCAAAGTACTAAAATGAGTTACCCATTGGGTACCCATGACCCATGTACTTAATTCTTATGTTAAATACATTGTTTAGAATATTTACGGGCCCTGTAAACACTACTAAATTATAAACACATCAATTCTTTAAAATTTAAACTTACACAAATTTATCCCATCACTTAAGTTTATAAAAATATTCACATCGTAATTTGTACTAAAAAATTTAATACACATAGATATATAACCATAAACATAAATACCCATAGCTAATTTATCACATATCAAAATTCGGGTGGCCACATTAACATATAAAAATAAATATTTATATCTTGAAAATTACGGGGTGTTACAATACCTGCCTAAACGGCCGCTTGAACACAATATGTGTCAAGATAGTATTGTGCCCCAATGGTCGTTAAATCATTTCACAACATGTATCTGTGGATACCTGTCATTCCCCAAAATAGCAAAAATAGAGAAAAATAAATTTTCTTTTTGGGTCCATAGGGAATGACGGTTAATATCACTAATTAGTCCACAATACACAGTACTAGTCAACCGAAAGTAACAAGAACAGTAATAATATCAAACTGAATATATTATCAAAGTTTTAACTATTATAAATCATCAGAGTGCACTATAAGAAATATAACAGGTCCGGAAACAACATATGCCCAAGTACCCATTTATAACAAAGTTCAACAGATAAGTAATATAAGACTAAATATCCATCTTCATCTCTAGATGGCGTAAGGGTAGTCGTTAGCATAATAGCCTTGTCTTTCCTCAGCTCTTTCCCCCGGTACGTTCCCAGCATAGCCTTCTTCCACATAGTAATCCTCCTGGAAGTGACCGTCACCTGCATTATTAGGCACAGAGAAGTCTGGATGGGAAATGTCCAAGTAATAACGGTCATCATCTTACTGAGAGCTGAGTGAATAGAAACTAACAGGGTACTATAGACACTCCATTTTGTCGGCTACTAGATTTAGGAGACCCATAGCTTGGTGGTTCACAATGATCGAAATGACTCAAAAAGGGACTCTTGGAAGTTAATTCTATCTCTCGAAATGCTCAAAAAGTGGTATAAATGACCAAAATGCCCTTGAAAGCCCAAACACTCCCAGATTAGGATCGAAAGTTCTAGAAACATGCTATGTCATAAGGAAAGTCATTAACTAAGTTTTCAAGAAAATCGGACGAATTCGTCAGCTCCCATAGACCACCAGAAGTCCTAGAAGTTCCCAAAAAGTCCCCATTGACCAGTTTGACCGAAATCGTCCAAATTCACCAAAAAGTTTCAAGATCATGCAGAAAGTACTAAAATGAGTTTTAAAAGAAAATCAGACAAAAACGTCAGCTCCTGGGAGCTCCCGGAGGTTCCCAGAACTTCCTAGAAATCCCGGTTTGACCGATTGACCTAAAAGTTGTCTTTGAAACCAGAGTACTATATCATTTTTCAAATATTTTTCATGGATACTAGCAGTCATTAGCTTTCCAATGGTATATCGCACATAATTTTTGGATTTAAAATAGATTTATTATGAATTTCTGAAGATGAAAAAGGCAATCAAATCAGCTTTTATCGCAAGTACCGCAAAACTTTTTAAAGTGACCTATCTCCGAACTACTTTTTATATAATGTAGACTCCATTACCTTTCCAATGATATATCACAATCTCAGTTTGGAGTTCATACACATTTTCTGTGAATTTTGGACAAAATAGGGCCTTTTCTCAAATACCGGAACCTCTGGGGGCCTAAACAGTATTATCTGGACAAAGGAGGAGCAGTGCCGCCGTGACACTGGCCTGTTGCCACTACAGCACAGGCCCAGTGCCATCGAGGCACTCTCCCCCAGAACAGTCCATTTTTGTAAATTGTTTTGGGGGTCCATTTTGATTAATTAGAAAGTAAAACGACGTAGTTCCTTGTTCACAGACATTTAGAGCCAATGGGAGCACTATTTAAATCCCAAAACCTCCCCAAATTGGCCTATATAAACCCTTCTTAACTTCTCATTTAGGTGGTGCAAATAAAAAGCTTAGAGAAGTGATAGAGAGAAAAGCTGTAGAAGATAAGGATAGGAGAGTGAAAGTGAGATTCTTCCTTTGATTTTCAACTAAAAAGTGAGTTCTAAACTTTGTTTTCTACTTCATTACTCCGATTTACTTCGCATTCAATACACACAACCACCATTTTAGTGAGCATTTGTGAGATAGGAAGCTTCTTCCATGTCTAAAGTCACCATATATGAGTGAAACACCAAACTACATGTCCAAAATCACCATAAATATCATCTATTGATTATTTACTTGCTTGTTTACATATTATGCTTATCCCTCCTTAATCTATTTTTTTTATTTACTTACTATTCCATCATCATCTAGATGATGTCATGAAGTTTGAGGTGAGTGATTCCTTATGGATAGTAGCTCTCGACCTCAAAAACATATTTGATAGATGATGATTTCAACTTCAATACATTCCTATGTATTTTTGAAGTTATCTTCAAAAATGAAAACAATGTCTCCAACAATCTTGGAGATTCTTGATATGGGTTCAAATGTTGATATTTCAAGTGGTCATAATCTCCATTTAAGTGCTGAAAAAATAATTTTAAAACACCTATTTCAAAACCCCTCTTAAACCCCTCATTTTGATTTTAAAGAATAAAACCCTAGTTCTTCCCAAAATCTTCAAAACAGTGAACAATCTGAGTTCAAAGATTTCTCTAGGACTCAATACTCAAAGTATTAACATGAGAACACTTGGAAAGTCTTCTTAACTCATTAGAGTACACCCTTCATTTTTGGTTTGACTTGGAAATACTTGGAAGTGGTCCATTTGGACCCAAACATTCTCCCCAGATATTCTGTTTTTGTTGTCAAAGCAGCTTGGTTGACTTTCAACTTGTTTTTACAGAAAAAGTTTCCAAACGGAGTGGCCCCCAACTTATTTTTCCCTTGAACTTCAGTGTCTTAGGAAAATTTTTGTATAATATGGGCCTCTAGATCTTTTGTTTTCATTTGCTAATATCTTTCAACATTTCAGTCGACGGTACGGACTCTGTTTCTAAGTAACCACTATTGTTTATATGATTTTTCTCAATCTGTAATAGTTATTGAGGATTGGATTCTTGATTTGTGTTCTAGACACAATAAGGATGATCTCCATAAAAAAATCATGTATTGAAAACATTCATATCCCTACTTTTCATTTTCCACAAGATCAAGTCACTGTTCTGTCCAGTATTCACAGCAAGCATTCTTTCACTTTCATTCTTTGGATTTGATGTTTCATGCACTCCAAATTAGTTCATATCTTAGGGAGTGGTCCATACTATATTTGTACATATCCCATGATGATTTTCTCTATGCATTCATTCATATTGTAGATTCTAAGTCACTTTAGAAAGTCCATGTACACAAACCACCACAACCTTTGCACATTCTAGTATCATACATTGCATCCATGCAAGATTTGGGGCTTTTGTGACCCCTAATCTAAGAAGATTATAAGGAATGAACTTGATCACACGTCCATGCTTCCCCTCGATCTAATCTTCCTTTCTCATCTGCCCTGGGGATTGAGAAATCTTCTTTTCTCAAATATTAACATGCATCATACTAGCTTGCTAAGCATATTTGGGTTTTCTTTGGTTATTTGTTTCAAGAACAATCGATGTCCCTTCTTAGATTAGGAAAACTTGATTACTTGATACATGATTAGACGATTTTTCCAAGGTTTGTTTGTGTGATCTTTCACCTTTGCATTGTGTGATACTTAGCTTAGATCTTTTGAATGATATCTTATCTTTCGATCTTCCATTTCAAAATTCTTGTGTGATGTAATATACTATCATAGTATTATTTGTCGAACCAAACATAGTATAAAATGATTATTTGGATGCTAACTGAGGCCCGTCAAAAGACGGGGCGAGTTGAGGGTGTTTTAGTCGTAACAAAGGATCCTTCCTCTCTCGTACCAAAACCCTAAGCCAAGTTCTTTGGTTATGAAGGGCCGGTGCCCTTTATCCGTTTGGGTGAGTCAAAATTAGGTTTCTTGGTTCCTTAATGACCAAGTGGCGACTCTGTATCTGTTTTCAACAGACCTTTTCCCTTTCTTTTCAAAACAATCTCAATCAAAACAAGAGGTGGGGTTCCGCGTGTCCACAATCTAGTGACTCTACTGGGGACTTTTGTTTTAAAATAAATAATACAGAGGTTTGACTCATATGAAGCATCCTTAAAATCATCTTTTTACTGTGTCTGGTTCACCGCATTGCACTCCTGCATTTTCCCTCCGACTGTGTCTGAAACACGGAGCTGACATTGTTCAGGTCTTGCTGTGCCTACCTTCCACGGTATATCAAAAAGAGTAAACACTTCCGTACTGTCTCTCTGATAGTATATTAGAACTCTCGTCAACGGACCCTCTTTGACTAAACCCAGCCTTTGCATATAGATTCCTGTAGAACCTTTTATAGGACTGTTCATTTATCTTTTCATATAGGACAATGTGATATAACTACTCTATGCCCTGACGGGATTACTTGCACGGTGTAGACGCTTATGTGGCATGAGGCAGAACCTCTTTCTTATGATTCCCAAGGCAATCACTCACATGTGATCACATTGAGTTGACCTGCCTAGGCATCATGACAAGGATGTCTGCTCCATGGTCACAAAGATATACACCGCAAACCTTATTTTTCGGTCCTAAGACATAGGAGTATGAAAACCTGCTAGACAGTATGATCACCATCATCACAAGCTCCTGTCATATGCACCTGTTTCTCCAATAAACTTAGTCCAGGTGTATGCAAGATATAACATGTTTCCCTTGGAAACTCAGTCCAGATATCCCAGATATAACCTGTTTCCCCCGAAAACTCAGTCCAAATATCCCAGATATAACATGTATCTCCCATAAACTCAGTCCAGGTATATCCCAGATATAACCTGTTTCTCCTGGAAACTCTGTCCAGATATCCCAGACATAACCTATTTCTCCCGAAAACTCTGTCCAGATATCCGAGTTATAACCTGTTTCTCCCATAAACTCAATCCAGGTGTATCCCAGATATAATTTGTTTTGCCCAAAAACTCTGTCCAGATATCCCAGATATAACCTGTTTTCCCCGAAAACTCTGTCTAGATATCCCAGATATAACCTGTTTCTCCTAGAAACTCTGCCCAGATATCCCAGATATAACTTGTTTTTCCCAGAAACTCTGCCCAGATATCCCAGATATAACTTGTTTCCCCAAAAACTCTACCCAGATATCCCAGATATAACCTATTTCCCCGAAAACTCTGCCCAGATCTCCTAGATATAACCTGTTTCCCTAGAAACTCTGTCTAGATATCCCATATATAACTTGTTTCTCCCAGAAACTCTGCCCTGATATCCTAGATATAACCTGTTTCTCCCAGAAACTCTGCCCAGATATCCCAGATATAACCTGTTTCCCCAGAAACTCTATCCAAACTTTCCAAAATGACATGGAAACCCCTGTTAACCTCTGGTGTTCATACTGAAAGGAAAGTTTAGTACACTCTATATGTCCAAGACCTTATTTGCTTAACTGTTATCCGCTAGAAGTAGGAGCACCATATAGATTAGGGCTTACATCCGCATGCTTGTCTCATTTGTATGCACTATTCCCGTCGGTCCGCACATACTATTTCAGTCAATCTGTACACAAGTCAGTCCACGTCTGTTAACATCACTGTCATTTATCTGTCTAAAGTCATCACTGCCATAATCTAATACGATCCTCTCAAATTTGTTGGGTCACTATAGATTCTCAAAGTCAGTAGTTGGGATCTTCGTCCTGGGTCAGAAATTTAAATAATCGATTAGCCAGAATTAGCCCAACAAGTTATTTCAACACGAATCAGGAAGAGTTGGAAAACAAGGTCACCGAATTGGGAGCCACCATAAGCCAGCAGTCCAACAGCCTGGCCCAAGTCTTGAGGTTTATGGAAGAATTAAAATAGCAGCAGCCGCAATATCCGCCCGGGTTTCTACCACCATCAGGTTTCGTGCCACCTCCACCACCAAGGTTTGTACCACCCCTTGAGAATAATGGGGAAGAAGATTGGTTTCAAGGAGTCCCACAGCCTGCATATGAGAAGAAGTTCTAGGAGAAAATGGACAAAGTTGACAAGCTAGAAAGTGTATTAAAGAAAAGCAAACTGGTTGATGACTACATGCCAGACCTGGACGGGCTCTTCGAACCTGTTAAGCTAAAACTGCCAAAAAACTTCAAAATGCCCCCCATCGACCGCTTTGATCAAACTGGAAATCCGAAAAGTCATGTGAAGCTGTGCATGAGCATCTTCCAGTCAATGGGTTGCACTCATGAGAACATTATGATGATATTCCCGCAAACTCTCGCAAAGTCTGCACTATCATGGTTCCTTACCTTGGAAGCTTCCAAAACTTGGGCATGGAAAGACATCATTCGGGTATTTGTTGATCACTATTCCTACAATCAAGAGTTGGATGTCACAATCAGAGATTTGGAAACTACTCGGCAGAACAACAATGAATCCTTCGCCACTTTCTTAGGTAGATGGAGAAATAAAGTGGCCCAGATGACCCACCCACTGGTTGAAAAGGAACAGGTGAGTATATTAATCCAAAATTTGCAGCCGCTCCATCATGAGAAACTATTCTATCAATCCATCTCCACCTTTGAGGAGTTGTTTGAAGTTGGGACTCGAATTGAAGACGCTATCAGGGAAGGAAAGATTAAGAAGGAAGCGTCCCCAAGTTAGTTGAAAAGGCCCTTACTCCTACAACACTCCAGATGTCAATGCTTTTAGCAGTCAACCCATAGCATATCCTCCTAGGCCATACTAACCCTCCAACCAAGCTAACTCCTCCAATTGTCCTTTCCAAAAAAATCCCCCTCACAGTTTCGCCAAGCTAGAAATATCATTTCCTCAGCCTTAAACCGACTCCTCATAAAAGGGGCACCTCCAACTTTTTCAGCCTCGTGCTGGTATCCCTTCACCTAACTGTAACCTGTCAAAATGTTGTGCCTACCACCAAGGCCCAGGCCACGACACCGACAGTTGCATGCACCTTCGCCATGATATCCAAGACCTCATCGATAAAAAAATCATCGAGCCATCACCCATCTAACCCTATGTCAACCAAAATGTCAGCTTCATTGAACCTAAAGCCCCTGGCTCATCTATTAAAATGATCCCTTTTGCTAATACCCATGAATGTTGAACCTGTGCTGGTGAAGCGATGGTGTTTGGCACATTTGCTAGCGAAACAAATGAGGATGCTTTTTCAAAAAAAAAAAAAAAAAGAATAAGCGAGTCACCGTGATACTCCACTTGAGACCAAGCCGATTCTAGTCGAGTCTATCCTATGTTTTGAATCTATTTCAAGTTTCGTCTTGTTGTCGAGTCTGTTAGTCTTTAAGTTGTTATGAGTCTTTGTCAAGTAATGTAATCCTTCTTCTTTTGATGGAATGAAATCTCATTTTTTTGCTTAATCTGATGTGTCTAGTCATCAATGCACTAATCATCGAACTGAAATGTCACTTTTCAAATTACCATGGATATTACTCTACTAATAAATTTTTGCATCAAACAAAAAAAAAGAATCCTGATAAGGTCAAAGCCAATTTCACGCTGACACCAATGAAGAGCCGAGAATTGAATAGTCTTACTTTAAGAATTCAAAAGATGCTTTTGCTCAAATCTCAAAAAGACATACATAAAATTGACTTGGGGCTTCCCCAACACCCTTATTCCACCATTTCGAAGCCTTAAGCCCAATCCAATTGGGAGCCATGCAATCTATCCGATTGGAAGCAATATAGACTTGGTCCTTGATGGTAGCTAAACATTTTAGCGAGTTTCATCTCCACTTTAAAAAAAAAGTAGAAAAAAAAAAAAGAAGAAAAGAAAAGAAAAGAAAATAAAAGAAAAAGCTCGCTAGGTTGAAAACCCGAAAGGGCACCTAGGCAAAAGTTAGAGCTGAAAAGGTATTGATTTCCAAGATCTGACCTTAACCAGTCAAAATGTTGGAGAAAATGAAAGAAACAAAATTTTGGTGATACAGAGAATTATAAACTTCAAGGTACATCATGAGAATGTGTCTAGATCATATTTCAAAAAGCTCCAAATGACTATAAACAAATTCTGAGAGTTGATATGTGCATTATGTAATTTCAAGATTGCGATTGAAAGATCTCACATGAATCAACTACATAAAAGCAAAATTGACTGGCTAGGTGAAAGTGAAAAGGATCAATCCTCAAAACAAAAAAAAAAAAGAAGAAAAGAAAAGAAAAGAAAGGGAGACTGAAACTGAATCTTCTGATTCAAGGCTACCACAAGTGACTTAAATTTGAACTTCTTTGACGATTGGTTTGAAAAACCCTCAACCAATTTCTTTCAAAGCCTTGCCTTGAACTACGCTCGACCTGAATCTCACTCAGGGATACGTAGGCATCTGTATTGGTTCGGTCGACACCATCATAATTAAACCAATTTCCGTCAAGATCCTGGCCCGAACTACGTTGGACCTGATCCCCACTCGGGGGTACGTAGGCAGATTTTCCGAAAAGAAAAGAAGGATTGCTTGCTAGATCAAAAATCTAAAAGGACGCCTAGGCAAAAATTAGAGCTAAATCCAAAGTGAAAAATAACAAAAGAGAGAAAATAGCTCGCTAGGTCACTTCACCAATGCCTAGGAAAAAGTTATGAGCATTTGAGGGATTAAAGTCACGGTCCTTGCGTCAAGCCAGAAATCACCTTCCACACTAGGGGCAAACTTTGGCCACCCGCCTCGTTTGCCTGAATTTTACTATCTAGCCTTCATACAAGGGGAAAACTTCGGTCACCTACCTCGTTTGCCCAAAACCTCCAATAAACCATCATCCGAACTAGGGGCAAAATTCGGTCACCCACCTTGTTTGCCTATGAATTCCACTTCCTACTCCTCAAACTTGGGGCAAACTCTGTTTGCCTAACACGATCCCTTCACACCAAGGGTGAGTTTTTAGGTCACTAAGTTGTTTTGAAATTTTTTGAAATGGAGTATCTTTTATTCTATAAGCTAAGGCACTAATTCAAAGCATATCCTGGAAAAAGCAGAGAATCGACTAGATCAATAGGAAGGAATTTTCAAAAATCAGATTTATCAGCAAAGTGCTACCATGTTAAGATGAGGACTGAAATGGTATCATCTATAATAAATGCACATCAAATCGTGGCAAATTGATGTTCCTTCCAATTTGGTGTCAAATGTGTCGCCCTCAAATACGTGCATTGATGTTTGTCAGTCTTTGAGTCTATCGTAGTCTCAAATGTGTAAGTCAATACTGACTAATAATAAAATTTTCAAATTATAAGATTTTCAAGAGCATTCCAAGGACAATACAAGAAGGAGAACCAAACACTATCACAGCACCAGCCAAGGCATCAGCATGAGAAGTGTCCAAACTTTGGGTAAATCTCATCCCTTTCTAATTCGCCGAGAGTTAACCATCATCTCCTAGCAACATAATTCCATGAGTGGCTGTTGATCACCTTTCTTCATTCGTGCAACAAAGGTCCATGAGTGGTTGTTGATCTTCCTTCATCCATGCAACATAAGTCCATGAGTGGCTGTTGATCATCTTTCTTCGTTCATGCAACATAGGTCCATGAGTGGCTATTAATCTTCCTTCATCCATGCAACATAAGTCTATTAGTGGCTGTTGATCATCATCCTCCATCAATCTCAAATCTATAGCCACCACAGATCATCTATGAATAGAATCATACCTTTACTCCCATTAGCGGGCGTATTGCCTTCTTCCCTAGCAGTGTGCATCTTATCCATTCCTCCCCAGTAGAGTCGATTCATCCCCTGCAGATTCATCCCCAACAGGCTTATCGATTAGTACATCATCAGTCCAATCCATGACAGTAGTTCACTATTAACTCGCCATCTCAATTCGTAACTCGTCAGTCCTTCTGATCACGGTTAGTCCAACCATTGGTCCAACACATGATAGTCATAGTAGTTCACTGTCGACTAGTCATCTCGATTCGTACATCATCAGTCCAATCCATGACAGTCAAAGTAGTTCACTGTCGACTCGTTATCTCGATTCGCTCATCGTCATTCCTTCTGATCATGGTTAGTCCAACCATTGACCCAATCCATGACAGTCATAGTAGTTCACTTTTGACTCATCATCTTAATTCGTACATCATCAGTCCAATCCATGACTGTCACAGTAGTTCACTGTCGACTCGTCACCTCAGTTAGTACATCGTTAGTCCAATCTATGACAGTCATAGTAGTTCACTGTCGACTCGTCATCTCGATTCGTAAATCGTCAGTCCTTCTAATCACTGTTGTCCAACTATTGGTCCAACCTATGATAGTCACAGTAGTTCACTGTCTACTCGTCATCTCAATTTGTGTATCGTCATTTCATTAATCATCATTAGTTCACCATAACTCTTATTTAAAATATGTCGTGTTCAATGTCCCCTCTAGATTGAGGAAAATCTTTTGTCGTCAGCCCTCTAGTTTGAGGCAAAACCTTCCCTGTCAACCCTCTAGTTTGAGACAAATCCTTCGCTGTCAACCCTCTAGATTGAGCCAAATCTATCATTGTCATCCCTCTAGATTGAGGCAAATCTGTTGTCATCAACCCTCTAGATTGAGGCAAATCTTTGTCATCAGCCTTCTAGATTGAGGTAAATGCTTCGTTATTAGCCCTCTAGTTTGAGGCAAATCTATCATTGCCAGCCCTCTAGATTGAGGCAAATCTGTTGTCAACATCCCTCTAGATTAAGGCAAATCCTTCGTTGTCAGACCTCCAAATTGAGGCAAATCTTTTATTGTAGACCCTCTGGATTAAGGTAGGACTTTTGCGTCCACTAGTTATCTCGGGCTACCCCATTTACTCTTTGATATCTGGGACTGCTAAGTCTGTCAATCATCTTAGGGATTCCATGTCCATCATTAGTGCTTCCACATCCGTCAATCATCTTGGAGGTCTAAATAGGCTTTTCGGACCGACCACTGCAAGATTTGATCAACCGTAAGAGATTCGAATATGAATCCTGGTTCTCAGTGAAGAATTAAAACAGTTAAAAGAGATTCTTAGAGAATCCCCTACCATCCCCAGCATTACCTGAACCAAATTTCTGGATTGGTCATCATAAAAATTGACCAACGATTGAAAAACACCGTCCGCAGTCAAAAGACGCCGACTCCTAGGGCAAGCATTGTCTATTCATAATCCAAGGCTCCATGTCTGTTTGTTATTGTTAGCCTCCTCGATTATCATGAGCTTCCTCATTCCTCCTTCCAAAATTGTGAGCTTCCTCACCTATCGTTAGCTTCCTCGGTCCTTCATCCAAAATTGTGAGCTTCTTCACTTATCGTGAGCTTTCTCAGTCCTTTATCCAAAATCGTGAGCTTTCTCACATCGTGAGCTTCCTTATTCCTTCGTCCAAAATCATGACCTTTCTCACGTATCACGAGTTTCCTCACTCCTTTGTCCAAAATTGTGAGCTTCTTCACTCATCATGAGCTTCCTCACTCCTTTGTCCAAAGTCATGAGCTTTCTCACTTATCGTGAGCTTCCTTACTCCTTTGTCCAAAATTGTGAGCTTTCTCACTTATCGTGAGCTTCCTCACTCCTTTGTCCAAAATCGTGAGCTTTCTCACTTATCGTGAACTTCCTCATTCTTTGTCCAAAATCGTGAGCTTTCTCACTTATCGTGAGCTTCCTCACTCCTTTGTCCAAAATCGTGAGCTTTCTCACTTATCGTGAGCTTCTTCACTTATCGTGAGCTTCCTCGTTTATTGTGAGTTTCCTCACTCCTTCGCCCAAAATTGTGAGCTTTCTTACTTATCGTGAGCTTGCTCACTCCTTCATCCAAAATCTTGAGCTTTCTCACTTATCGTCAGCTTCCTTACTCCTTTGTCCAAAATCGTGAGCTTTTTCACTTATCGTGAGCTTCCTCGCTTATCGTGAGCTTTCTCACTCCTTTGTCCAAAATCGTGAGCTTCTTCACTTATCATGAGCTTCCTCGCTTATCGTGGGCTTCTTCACTCCTTTGTCCCAAATCGTGAACTTTATCACTTATCGTGAGCTTCTTCACTCCTTTGTTCAAAATCGTGAGCTTCCTCACTCCTCCATCCAAAATTGTGAGCCCCTTCAACTACCCATTGGTTATCATGAGCTTCCTCAAAAAAGATCATGATCTTCCTTAAAAAACAAAAATCATAAGCTTCCTCACTCTATTGTCTAAAATTATGAGCCCCCTCACCTACCCATCAGCTATTGTGAGCTTTCTCGCTTGTCGTTTATCGCAAAATCCTTCTCTGATTGGCTATCTTAAACTTGCTCATCCATCACTTGGTATCCAAGACTTCTATATCCATTGATTATCTTTAATTGTCGTCCTCAAGGACCCCACATTCGATTCTATTCACTCGTAAAGCACACTTCCTGTAATTTGAAAAGTTTGCCCCGTGGCCCAGAGTCTTCAAATACTTTGGTATCTTTATCAAAATCGACCGCTGCTTAAGAGTCAGATGAACTCTATCATAACACCAGCCCACTCGGAGTGGGACAACTCACAGCACACGGCTCATGCTAGGACCAGAACACTAGACGTGATAAGACTCAATACACAATTCATGTCACATCCATACATTGCATTCTCATAGCATACCACCATATATCTTGTTATGATTTGTTCTTTTGTGTCTTGAACTACGTTCTGGTCTGATTCCCTTTGGGATACGTAGGCAGCTCACACAAAGCGCGACCAGCACTGACCTTAATATCACATTTTTCATCCTTTGCAATGCTTTTATCCTAAATCTATAGCCTCCAAAAAGACTTGCCTCTTCGAAGCTTTGGCACGTGCTTGCGACATGCGTTGCCTCTCAAGTTCATGCCAAAGAGGGGCAAACTGTAGACACCCCATTTTGTCGGCTACCAGATTTAGGAGACCCATAGCTTGGTGGTTCACAATGATTGAAACGACTCAAAAAGGGACTCTTGGAAGTTAATTCTATCTCTCGAAATGCTCAAAAAGTGGTACAAATGACCAAAATGCCCTTAAAAGCCCAAACACTCCCAGATTAGGACTGAAAGTTTTGAAAACATTCTATGTCGTAAGGAAAGTTATAAAATGAGTTTTCAAGCAAAATCGCACAAAATCGTCAGCTCCCAGAGACCCCCAGAAGTCCCAGAAGTTCCCGGAAAGTCCCCGTTGACCAGTTTGACCAGGTTTGACCAAAATCGTCCAAATTCGTCAAAGAGTTCAGAGATCATTCTAGATTATGTGGGAAGAACTAAAATAAGTTTTAAAAGAAAATCGAACGAAAACGTCAGCTCCTGGGAGCTCCAGAGGTTCCCAGAACTTCGTGGAAATCCTGGTTTGACCGATTTGACCTAAAAGTTGACTTTGAAACCACAGTGCCACATCCTTTTTAAACATTTTTCATGGATACTAGCAGTCAAAAGCTTTCCAACGGTATTTCACACATATTTTTTTGATTTAAAACGAATTTATTATGAATTTCTGAAGGTGAAAAAGGCAATTAAATTGGCTTTTATCGCGAATACCGCAAAATTTTTTAAAATGACCTATCTCCGAACTAATTTTTTTTCGTAAAGTAGACTCCATTACCTTTCTAATGGTATATCACAATCTCAATTTGGAGTTCATACGCATTTTCTGTGAACTTTGGACAAAATAGGGCCTTTTCACGAATACCGGAACATCTGGGGGCCTAAACAGCATTATCTGGACGAAGGAGGAGCAGTGCCGCCGCGAGACTGGCCCACAGCCGCTACGGCACTGGCCCAGTGCCGCCGCGGCACTCTTTCCCAGAACAGTCCATTTTTGTAAATTGTTTTGGGGGTCCATTTTGATTAAATAGAAACCAAAACGACGTAGTTCCTTGTTCACAGACATTTGGAGCCAATGGGAGCACTCTTTAAATCCCAAAACCACCCCAAATTGGCCTATTTAAACCCCCCTTGACTTCTCATTTAGGGGGTGCAAATAAAAAGCTTATAGAAGTGATATAGAGAAAATTTGTAGAAGATAACGATAGGAGAGTGAAAGTGAGATTCTTCCTTTGATTTTCAACTATAACGTGAGTTCTAAAGTTTGTTTTCTACTTCACTACTCCCATTCTACTTCATTACTCCCATTTACATCACATTCAATACACCCAACCACCATTTTAGTGAGTATTTGTGAGATAGGAAGCTTCTTCCATGTCAAAAGTCACCATATACGAGTAAAACACCAAGCTACATGTCCAAAATCATCATGAATATCATCTATTGATTACATACTTGCTTATTTACATATTATGCTTATCCCTCCTTAACCCCATTTCTTTTTTTTTTCTTTATTTACTTACTAGTCTATCTGTCATGCCCCGGAACCACCCAGATGATCCTAGGACACGTGGCACACCACCAAGGCTTAACTCAAGTGATTAAAGTTCTAAAATAAGTTCAAAATAAACTTAAACCAAAGAAGCTCAAACAATAATAAAAAAAAAACAAAAACCCCGTCTTCGAAATTAGCCAAAAACCCTATTTTAACAATTAGTAAATTCTCATATAATATTACTAAATCACAAGTTGAAATCAACACAAATGCTTTAAATCATTTAGAATCAACCCAAGCCACAAATATGAGCTTCAAGTCCAAGCAAGTGTTTTTACACACTTTAAGAAAAATACTAAATATAACCATTTACATCAAACCCAATAAATAAATCTCCAAGTTCAAACGTCCCAATCTAATAACATTAGTCATAGCAACACTACGATAAAACACAATCCCAACTAACACAGTCCAACCATATATTATAGGATTTAAGTTACAACCCGACTAAAGTATAAGTTTAACCAGAAATATTACATAAGCTTAAACCAACCAAAGTATGATTCGTACAATCCAGATTAAAACTAATTACAACTATTTTGCAAGTTTTAACCTAAAAGGAAGTATAATTATAAACAACGCTGCTGCAACTCCCAAAAACCCATGAACTAGCCAAGCCACTTCCCAACTCACTTCCCCGATTCCTCGCCGAGATCAGCAACGATGGTTATTCAATAACCACTACAATATATAAGCTATATGCTTGTGAGCAATGCCAATCATGAACATGGATAATAAACAAGCTAAATTCAACGTATTACAAAGAACTAGTCTCTAGCAATTACTAGTTCACTCACATCACTACCGGCTAGCTCACGGCTCCACTCCCCAAGGCCACGTGACAAGTCATGACCCACGCCTTCACACATGCGGTCCCATACGCCACTGGCGACCGTGGTCGTCACCACAAAGATTACCTCATGGTGGTATACAACTAGCAATTTTGCATTGACCCAAATAGGTAACTCAACATGCTCATTTAATCACTACACCGTGCATTCACAAATAAATTGGGCCTAATTTAGCCACATGAATTTTGCCCAATTATAAACTAAATAAATTAAATTAAACAAATTAGGCATGCTTTGGCATCACAACTAAACCCAACATGAAAATCATTCAAATATCAAAATTAACGTCACTCACCTCTTCGATTTCGCTCCTAATTGTGAGATTAAAGCCCTACTAAGAACCAGGTACAAATCCTATATAAAAATTACAAGTTATGAGCTAAAACCCTAAAATGGGTCGCAGAAAAACTATCACAGAACTCAACAAAATTGGTACAAACGCGTTAGACTCACCTCCAGGAGTGTGAATATATATAGTATTTTGATAACCGACATCGTTCGACGCGTCAATCGACGTCGAGATGTCACCGACGAAACCCGTCAATCTCCTATACCTATTCTGTTGTAACTCCAAATGACAATGATGAGATTGATTCATCTTAATCCAAGACAGGCTTGTTACAAGGAATTTTTTCTAATTTTAGTATTGTCTCCACATAATTTTACTAGTTTTGTGATTATACCCCTGCCAATTACAAAACTTATTAAAATTATCCCAAACCTAAATGGGTATTTGTCTATGTCTCGCATGGGTCCCATAAGTGGTCGCATATAATTATATGAAGTTGGTAATTAGCCTACTAATTATGTAACGTGTTCAATTTGTGCTCTCAAAGGTTCCCCTAATTGACCTCAAAAGTGGTCACTATCTAATAACATGATATTACTAGCAATAAAATAATAAGTCACTTAAACCTTAATAAACATTTAGGCACATAGGGTGTTCCACATATTGCTGTCCCATCTGAACTGGGACCCATCAACACATATCCCAACTTGGGATTGCCATACTGGCCATAACTGGGTTCCCAACTGGATACCCATAATCAACTTAGTGGGTTAATCCCACATCCAATAAGTGTCGCATAGCACATTAATTAATATTAGCTCATGATTATGCATTCTAAAGTAATATTAAATATAAACTGTGGGAGCGGGTGTCACATCTCTCCCCTCCTTAAAAAAGAGTTTGTCCCCAAACTCGTAGTACCTCAAGTTTCGAACAAGAATGGATACTTCTCTTTCATTTCATCTTCTCTTTCCCACGTGGCTTCCTCAACAGAGTGATTTCACCATAGCACCATGACTAAAGGAATGGTCTTTATTCGCAGAACTTGTTCTTTTCTGTCAAGAATCTTGACTGGCTGCTCGATATATGTCAAGTCTTCCCTGACATCCAACTGCTCTGGAATAATCACTTTCTTTGGATCTGATACACATTTCCTTAACATTGATATGTGAAATACATCATGCACATTAGCCAATTCTGGTGGAACCTCCAACCGATAGGCTACTGGTCCAACTATGCCAATGATCTCAAATGGCCCAACATATCTTTGATTCAACTTCCCACATTTCCCAAACCTCGTAATACCCTTTGAAGGTGATACTTTAAAGAATACAAAATCCCCAACTTCAAACTCCATCGGTCTTCTTTTTAAGTCCGCATAACTTTTGTATCTACTTTAGGCTATTTGAAGCCGTTATTGTATTGTCTTTATCTTTTCTGTGATCTGCTGAACAATTTCAGGCCCTATCAATCTCCTCTCACCAAGCCTCAAAAGGTGCCATCCCAATACTGGATTGATAACTATTATTATAAGAAAATTCAGCCAATGGCAAGTCCTCTTCCCAGTCACCTTTGAAATCCAAAACACAAAGTCGAAGCATATCTTCAAGTATTTGAATCACACAATCTGATTGTCCATCGGTTTGAGGATGAAAAGCTGTACTAAAACTCAATCTTGTACCCATCCATCTCTGCATACCTTGCCAAAATCTTGATGTGAATGCACTATCTCGATCTGAGACTATAGATATTGGAACTCCATGAAGTCTCACAATTTCTTGAACATATAATTCAACTAGTTTCTTTGGATCATTGGTCTTGATTGGTATAAAATGTGCTGACTTGGTCAATCAATCAACGATTACCCATACACTGTCATTTGACCTTCTAGATCTCAGTAAGCCTCCCACGAAGTCTATTGTAATATTTTCCCATTTCCACTCTGGTATAGGTAGTGGTTCTAATTTTCCTGTTGGTTTTTGATGTTCTACCTTCACCCTCTGATAAGCCACACACTTTGCCACATGTTCTACTACTTCATGTTTCATCCCTGACCACCAATAGATCTCTCGCAAATCACGATATATTTTAGTACTACCCGGATGGATTGAGTACCTTATATTGTGTTCCTCTTCCAAAATTACTTCCTTGATACCATCTATATTGGGTACACAAACCCGATTCTTGAATTTCAACATACCATTCTCAAAAGTAAATTCTGGTTGCTTACCTTCAGGTATCTCATCATGAATCTTCTTCAATATTGGATCTTGAAGCTGTTTTGCTCAAATTTCATCAATAAGGGACGGCTGCGCAACAATATCTAACATTAAAGCACCTCTGGTTTCTGGAATCACCTCCAACTTTAGCTGCCCCATTTCTCAAATTAACTTTTCTTGTGAAGTCAAAGTTTAGGCCAATTTGTTTGTTGACTTTCGACTCAACGCATCAGCCATCACATCAGCTTTCCCTGGATGATACTAGATTGTTAGGTCATAATCCTTCATTAGCTCTAACCATCTCCTCTGCCTCATATTCAAATCCTGCTATGTAAACAAATATTTTAGACTCTTATTATCTGTGTAAATTTCACACTTTTCCCCGTAAAGATAATGCCTTCAAATCTTCAAGACAAAGATCACTGCCGCTAACTCAAGATCATGTGTTGGATAATTCCCTTTATGTGGCCTTAACTGTCGTGAGGCATAGGCAATCACTTTGTTATTCTGCATTAAAACACAACCCAAACCTCGATATGAAGCATCGTTGTATATCACAACCCCTGTAGTACCTGAGGGGATGGTCAATAATGGGGATGGCATCAAACGTGTCTTAAATTCAACAAAACTTTCCTCACACTTTGGACTCAAATCAAAAGGAACATCTTTTCACATAAGTTGTGTCATTGGCATCGCAATTCTTGAAAAAATTCCACGAACCTTCGGAAATATCCAGCTAATCCCAAGAAGCTTCGTACTTCTGGCACACTTGTTGGCGACTTCCAACTGGCCACAGCTTCAATTTTTTGCCGATCTACTGATACACCCTCCATTGAAATCACGTGTCCCAAAAATGCTATCTCAGTTAACCAGAATTAACATTTCTTCAACTTTCCAAATAGCTTCTTTTCACGAAGTCACTGTAGAACCAACCATAGATGCCTCTCGTGATCTTGTACACTCTTGGAATCTATTAAGATATCATCTATAAAGACAATTACAAACTCGTCCAGCTAATCTTTGAACACTCAATTCATCAAATCCATAAATACTGCCGGTGCGTTCGTAACTCCAAAAGGCATAACAAGAAATTCATAATGACCATAGCGGGTCCTGAACGCTAACTTCTCTACATCCTCTTCTGACTTTTAATTGATGATAACCCGATCGCAGATCAATCTTAGAAAAGACTTGGGCTCCCTAAAGTTGATCAAACAAGTCATCAATTCTAGGCAACAGATATTTGTTCTTGATAATTAGCTTGTTGAGTTCCCAATAATTTATACATATCCTCATAGTCCCGTCTTTCTTCTTGACAAACAAGACCGGTGCACCCCTCGGTGATACACTAGGTCGAATGAACCCTTTATCTAGAAGATCTTGCAACTAAATCTTCAGTTCTTTCAACTCCATCAGTGCTATTCTGTACAATGTTATTGATACTGGCTGTGACCCCGAGGTTACTTCAATAGTAAATTCAATTTCCCATCCAACCAATACATCAGGTAGATCTTCAGGAAACACATCTGGGGACTCTCGTACAACTAAAATATCTTCAACTCTAGTTCATGTGACCCGTGTGTCAATTATTGAACATAAGAACCCCCGATAACCTTGTTTTAATAACTTGCATGCTAGTATTGCTGAAACCAAATATGGTGGTACTACAACACCAGTTGCCTGAAAACTAAACTCCCCTTGTCCTGTCGGTCAAAAAATAACTCTTTTCTGTTCACAATCGATAGTAGCTTGGTTTGCGGATAACCAGTCCATACGCAAAATTACATCAAAATAATTAACGGCCAATGGAATTAAATTCACTGTTAACTCCATAATATTCACCTTGATTGCACATGCTTTAAATATTGACGAGGTCACCATAGGTTTACTTAAGGGTAACGTTATTGACAAATCATACCCTAAGGGTTCTGACATGCTGTCTAAGTGTTTAACAAATTCATGTGCAACAAAAGAATGTGTTGAACCTGAATCAATTAAAAACATACGCCGGGTGTGAGCAAATGAGTAATGTACCTGATACCACAGAATCGGTGGCTACAGCATCCCCCGGCATTAGTCAAAAATACCTTCCTTGTCTTTGTTCAGGCCCTTTCCCTTTATCCATACTTTTTCCTAGTTTTGCTCCAGTTGAAGCTGCGGAGCTCATTCCTCGTTGTCTTCTGGTTAGGCAAACTTTTGCTTGATGTCCTAGCTGTCCACACTCGAAACATTTTCCTCTCATGTCTGGATTTATGCTCCCTGTACTCTGGGTTTGAGCTTGTGGGAAATTCCTCGCTATTCGCCCCTTCTGCCTATAAATGTTGCACACAAGTGTCAAATGGCATACATTCCCATGTTGACGATTACAAATTGAACATAGTGGATGACTTTCCCCAGGAAAAGAACTTCCCCTTTGAATTGTTGAGCTAGAACCAGAACCTCGCGAGAACGGCTTCTTAAAGAAAGCTTGTCCTTTACCTTTTCCCTTAGCTGGCTGCTTATTTTGTTGGCTGTGTTTGTACTTATCAATATCTATTTTTGCTATCAAGGCAACATCTTGTACATCAGCCACTTTTTGAAGTTGATGTGTATCCACTCGGCTTCTAACATTATCCCATAGTCCTTCAAATTTTTGTGCCCTATCCATTTCCCTTGGTACTATTCGATGTACAAATCAGAGCAAACTATTATATTTCACTGCATACTCATTTACTGTCATATCCCCCTGTTGCAAATATGCAAAATCACAGCCCAGCTATATCTTAACGAATGTCGGAAAGTACCGCTTATAGAAGACCTTTACAAATCTGTCCCACGTCTCACTGGTACCCCTTGTTCAATCACATTTGTCAACCAGTTTTGAGCTTCACCCTTCAAAGTGTCGGTAGCACACATTATCTTTTCCTCCTCTGTACACTCCAGTGCCCGAAAGATACGATTCATATCCATCATCCAATGGTCGGCTTGTGATGGATCTGGGCCTCCATCAAACTGACTTGGTTTCCTTTTATAAAATTGTTCAATAACTCTCCGTTCGGCTCGTGGTTGTGGGTTTGCAGGTCTATCACGTCCCATCTGATCACTTACTGCCCTTACAAATTGCTTACCACATCTTCTAGGTGGTCCATCTCGAATGAGGTGAACGTTCCCAATTATGATCCATTTTCTTACATGTCAGTCAATTGACATAAATATATTGTGTGGTATGTCAACATGTTATATAACAACATAGCAACAATTATTCATATGCATTCATGAAATGCATCTACATGCTCATTATCTACACGTACTCTCAATCGTCGTCTCTCGTACCCAAGGTTCTAAGCCTAAACCTCGCTCTGATACCACTAAATGTCACGCCCCGGAACCACCCAGATGATCCTAGGACACGTGGCATGCCACCAAGGCTTAACTCAAGTGATTAAAGTTCTAAAATAAGTTTAAAATAAACTTAAAATAAAGAAGCTCAAACAATAATAAAAAAAACAAAAACCCCGTCAGGGTTTTAACAATTAGTAAATTCTCATATAATATTACCAAATCACAAGTTGAAATCAACACTAATGCTTTAAACCATTTAGAATCAACCTAAACCACAAATATGAGCTTCCAAGTCCAAGCAAGAGTTTTTAAACACTTTAAGAAAAATACTAAATATAACCATTTACATCCAATCCAATAAATAAATCTCCAAGTTCAAACATCCCAATCTAATAACATTAGTCATAGCAACACTATGATAAAACACAATCCCAACTAACACAGTCCAACCATACATTATAGGAGTTAAGTTACAACCCGACTAAAGTATAAAGTTTAACCAGAAATATTACATAAGCTTAAATGAACCAAAGCATGACTCGTATAATCCAGATTAAAACTAATTACAACTACATTGCAAGTGTTAAGCTAAAAGCAAGTACAATTATAAACAACGCCACTACAACTCCCAAAAAACCATGAACTAGCCAAACCACTTCCCAGCTCACTTCCCCGATTCCTCGCCGCGATCACCTACGATGGTTATTCAATAATCACTATAATATATAAGCTATATGCTTGTGAGCACTGCCAATCATAAACATGGATAAAAAAAATGCTCAATTCAATGTATTACAAAGAATTATAGTCTCTGGCAATTACTAGTTCACTACCACCACTACCGGCTATCCCGCGGCTCCGCTCTCCAAGCCCATGTGACTAGTCATGACCAACGCCTTCACACATGCGGTCCCATAGGCCTCTGGCGGCTGTGGTCATCACCACAAAGATTACCTCATGGTGGTATAGAACTAGCAATTTCCATTGACCCAAATCACCAACTCAACATGCTCATTTAATCATTACACTGTGCTTTCAAAAATAAATTGGGCCTAATTTAGCCACATGAATTTTGCCCAATTATAAACTAAAAAAATTAAATTAAACAAATTAGGCATGCTTTGGGATCACAAGTGAACCCAACATGAAAATCATTCAAATATCAAAATTGACATCACTCACCTCTTCGGTTTCGCTCCTAATTGTGAGATTAAAGCCCTACTAAGAACCTGGTACAAATCCTATATAAAAATTACAAGTTATGAGCTAAAACCCTAAAATGGGTCGCAGAAAAACTGTCAAAGAACTCAACAAAATTTGTACCAATGCATTAGACTCACCTACACGAGTCCGAATATATACACTATTTTGATAATCGACGTCGTTCGACACGTCAATCGGTGTCGAGATGTCACCGACGAAACCCGTAAATCTCCTATACCTATTCTGTTGTAGCTCCAAATGACAATGATGAGATTAACTCATCTTAATCCAAGACGTGGCTTGTTATAAGGAATTTATTTCCAATATTAGTATTGCCTCCACATAATTTTACTAGTTTTGCGACTATGCCCCTGCCAATTACGAAACTTATTAAAATTATCCTACCTAAATGAGTATTTGTCTATGTCTCGCATGGGTCCCATAAGTGGTCCCATATAATTATATGAAGTTGCTAATTAGCCTACTAATTATGTAACGTGTTCAATTCGTGCTCACAAAGGTACACCTAATTGACCTCAAAAGTGGTCACTACCTAATAACATGATATTACTGGCAATAAAATAATAAGTCATTTAAGCCTTAATAAACATTTAGGCAGTGTAGACACCCCACCCCATTTTGTTGGCTATCAGATTTAGGGAACCCATAGCTTGGTGGTTCACAATGATCGAAAAAGACTCAAAAGGACTCTTGGAAGTTTGTTCTATTTCTCAAAATGCTCAGAATGACCAAAATGCCCCTAAAAGCCCAAAAACTCCCAAATTTGGACCAAATATTCTGGAAACGCGCAACGTCGTAAGAAAAACAATAAAATGAGTTCTAAAGCAAGACCGGATAAAAGTTTTGGCTCCCAGAGACCCCTGGAAGTCCCAAAAATTCCTAAAAAGTCCCCGTTAACCGGTTTGACCAAGTTTGACCAAGGTTTGACCGAAATCATCCAAATTTGCAGAAAAGTTTTGGAAGCATTCTAGATTATGTGGAAAGTATTAACATGAGTTTTAAAAGAAAATCGAACGAAAACGTCAGCTCCTGGGAGCTCCCAGAGGTTTCTAGAACTTCTCGGGAATCCCAAGTTTGACTAGTTTGACCAAAAGTTGACTTTGAAACCGAAACACCATAACAATTTTCAAACATTTTTCATGGATACTAGAGGTCAATAGCTTTCCAATGGTATATCGCACATAATTTCTGGATTTAAAACGGATTTATTATGAATTTTCGAAGGTGCAAAAGGTGAGCAAATTGGCTTTTATCGCGAATACCATAAAACATTTCAAAGTGACCTGACTCCGAAACATTTTATATAGAAAGTAGACTCCGATACCTTTCCAACGGTATATCACAAGCTCAGCTTGGAGTTCGTACGCATTTTTTGTGAATTTCGGACGAAATAGGGCCTTTTCGCGAATACTGGAACCTCTGGGGGCCTAAATACAATTTTTTGGGCATCTGAGGAGCAGTGCCACGGAGGCACTGGGCCAGTGCCACGGCAGCACTCAACTCTCGCAGTGTCCATTTTTGTAATTTATTTGAGGGTCCAATTTGATTAATTAAAAACCAAAACGATGTTGTTTTATGTTCACAGATGTTTGGGACCAATGGGAGTACTTCTAAAATCCCAAAACCACCCCAAATTAGCCTATATAAACCCCCCATTGCTCTTCATTTTGGGGGGGTCAAGTGCAAAACTTGAGAAAGTTTTAGAAAGAAAGAGAGAGATAGAGATAGGTTTAGAAGAGAGAAATGGATCTTCTCCCACTGATTTTCTATAGAAAGTGAGTTCTAAACTCAAGTTCTTCCATCATCCTTCTATATACTTCATCATCAATACACCCAACCACCATTTCTCTAAGCATTCATGAGTTAGGGAGCTACTTCCATGTCCAAATGTCAATATCTATGAGTGAAACACCAAGCTACAAGTCCAAAATCACATTGATTATCATCTATTGATTGTTACTCCCTCCGTCCCTTTTTTGAGTCCTATATTCCATTTTTGAATGTCCCAAAATTAGTGTCCACTTTCCTAAATTGGCATACAATTTTTACTTAATTTCCAAAACTACCCTTCCTTGAAATCTACATCAAGACAAAACTAAAAAAGTTATTGCAATGATTAGGGCAATTGTGGAAAGTAGGTGTAGATTCTTTTTGTCCCCTTAATAAGTTGAGTTTCCAAAGGTGGACTCAAAAAAAGGGACGGGGGGAGTATTTACTTGCTTGTTCATATTATGTTCATCTCTTCTTAATCTCATTTCTTTTATTTTTTATTTTTTATTTTTTTTCTTTATTTACTTACTTGCTCTTCATCATCTAAAAGATGACATGAAGTTTGAGGTGAGTGAATCCTTATGGATAGTAGCTCTTGACCTCAAAAACATGTTTAATAGATGATGATTATAACTTCCATACCTCCAAGGTATCCTTGAAGTTATGGTCAAAACAAAAATGAATCACTCCAATAATATTGGGGGTTCTTGATGATGAGTTTGATGTTGATATTCCAAAAGGTCATAACCTCTATTTGATGTTGAAAATATACACTACACCAAAAGGGCACATTTCTAACGGAAATTTACCGTTAGTAAATTATTTCTAACGGAAATTTACCGTTAGGAATAAAGTGTGGCTAATATTTCTAACGGAATTACTAACGGTAAATGTCCGTTAGGAAAATTATTTAAACTAACGGTAATGTACTGTTAGTAATATGTTTCCTAATGGCAATTTACCGTTAGTAATTGATTATTTCTAACGGAAATAATCCATTAGTAATATTGTTACTAACGGTTTATTTTTCAACAGTTTTGTTCACAAAATACTAACGGATTTTGTAACAGTAAATATCCGTTAGTAATGATTTTAAAATATAAAAAAATAATTAATTTGTATGCTCTCTAATTTTTATTTGCACCTAATTTACATTTCATACCCACACCTTATTCACAAGCATAATTAATTTCTCTAAGAAACACATAACAAGCTCAATCTACAACAAATATAATCAGTAATAATTACAAGTAGAATCCAAATTTTCATTCATCCAAATCCAAATTAAATTTACATCAACATCATTTTTTACATCGTTTGGTTTCTCAACATAAACTAAACCATCGCACTATCACGAATTTCTCGTGCCGGTTTGAGGGAAAAAAATCTTGAAAAAAAAGAGATAAAAGAAAAGCTTATAGTCATGTGATTCTCTTCTTGCCGCTATCTTAGGCATGGATCAAACAATTCTTACGCTTCTCCTCCCAACGGTTCTCTAAGCATTGGTACATTTCCTTGGTCAAATCCAAAATTGGTCAAATCTCATCTCTCTGCAAAATAGAAACACAAATCACCTTTAAAAAAAAAAAAACCAGTACGATCAAATGAATCATTTGGTCAAATCCAAAATTGCCCATAGCAATGGGCATGGGTCAAAAAAATCTAAATTGTGCACTAAAACCCATTGGTCTAAACACAAATTTGGCAATAAAGCATATTCTTAACTTGAATCATAATAAAATTCCAATAGTCCAAAATTGCATTAACTTACCCACTTGAAGAAATTCAAAGCTTAATCAAAGAAAGCAAAGTGATTCCTTCATACCATTTCATATAAAACAATTCGTAATACTACTTGGTTAAATGTAGCCAAAGCAAAATTTTGGTCCCTTCTTTCAATATCCGATCAATGTAGAGAAAGTAACCATTAGCAACTACTACTTGACTTGTTACATGACAATGCAATAGCCTAAAATTTCATGGCAATGTAAAGCCTAAAATGCTCAGGAGCATATAGATTCAATCAGAAAGTGTCATAAGAAGGGTAAAAAATATGGATCAAGGTGGTAAAAAACATGAGTGAAATAAACTTATCGAGATTGTAGCTTACGAAAGAAGTGGTATGAAGCTTCCTTCGCTCTACTTCCCCGATTCCCTTTCCTGCAATAATGAAAGAGCCAACAAGTCTCACATTTCTCTCACTACCCTAAATATCCAGTAAATTATGTACACCTTTTAGCACTACCATAATTGGCACCAATAATTTATCTTTGAACGGACCAAGGATTGTTCTATTGTTAAACTAAGAACGAATTGTCACTCGTGGAAGAAATAAGCAATAAAAAGAAAACTGATTGTGCAATCGTAAAACACCTCTGTTTGTAATCGTAACAGACCCCAAAAGCTTGCTTAGCTCCTCATCATTCCTTACAGTCAACTGAATGTGCCTTAAAACGAAAACTCTAAAGTTAGTTCCCAAATTTAGGAATGGCTTTGCCGTAAAGACATCATAAATTCCTCGTCATTGTCCATACACATTACAACAGATTAATTTCAGTATCGTGTGAGATCCTTGTACATTAATAGGAGTCCTGTATAAGATCCAAATATTCAACCAAAACTGATGGTGCAATATTTAAGATGGGGTTTATTCCAAAGGTATTCATCTACTAGCATATATGACACTAACAAAACAGTTTCTCTCTCCTTTCTCCTTCCTATTTCCATTTCCAACACTAAATCAACTAATTTAACACTATTCAAATACTAATTTCAATGAACAGAGTTAACTCATCGCAAAGCACATGCAATATAAATAAATAAAAATAAAAAAAAGAAAAGAAAAAGGGAAATAAAATAAAGGATGAAATGAAAAGACAACCAATAAAATACGCTAGAGTCCAAAATATTAAAAGAAAGCTAGGAAAGGAATTTAAAATATATAGATTTCTTTCTTAAGATGATAATAGGAACGAGAAAATAAGGGATAAAGAGAAAATGCAGCAGAATTTGTTCTCTAACCACCTCCCTAGTTTTCAAGCACGAAATTTCAAGAATAAATGACAATGCTTAAAAAAAAAAGGGAACTTAAGCTCTAGCATTCTTTTGACCAAGAATAGAAGAATTCTATGGTACATCCTAGTATAAAACAACTGTGTATCCTTACAAATTTGACTTTTGGAGCCATAGACAGTGGGTCAATTACAATGATACATTTAAGGATGAAAATACTTTTGCTCACCCCAAATTTGGTACACCAATGCTCACCCAAGCATCCCATTGGCCAATGCAGTGGGGCCCAGGATTAAACAATATTAAACAACATTTGTTTAATCCTGGGCCCCACTGCATTGGCCAATGGGATGCTTGGGTGAGCATTGGTGTACCAAATTTGGGGTGAGCAAAAATGCTCTCTTTAAGGATTTAGTAATAATGACATGGCTATGCAAAATTAGTAATTGACCCCGATTTCACTTATTAAGAAAGATGAGCATCCTACAGAATAATAGAATCATAGGTAGTTTATGTATTTGTATTATGAATAGGCACTTTATTCAAGGCACTATTCATAGATAAGTTAATAGTCTTTGTGGTACATATATTCAAGGCACTATTCATACATTGCTGGATTTATTACCTCAATGTACATATATTCATGTGGAAATGAAAAGGGAAGTCTTCCTTCTCATCAGTAGTTTCCTCATAAAACCACCCCCTCGGCCTCCCCGTTTCTTAGTCACAGAGCCATGAGCAATGCTTAAACCAACCAACAAAAGTGTTTGAAATGTCTTGACTATAAGTTAGTAACATTATGTTAAAAGAAAGAATAAAGCAACTGTTAGTGTTTTTTTTTTCCTTTTTCTTTTGTAACATAACAAGTAAAAGTAAAAACCAATCGACATCCATTAATTATATAGTTTTATAATAAATATACATATATATAAGTCACTATGCAAGCTCTTTATCAAACCTATGAATGGGCTCTTTCATGAGCTCGTTCGAGAGCCTTAATCGATCGTGTTCACAAGCTCAAATGAGCGAGCCGAGCCTAACCTTTATCGAGCCGAGCTTCGAGCCCTTGTTAAGCGGCTCTATTCGTGTCCACCCCTAGTTGAGGATATTTGAACAATAGTTTCAGCTACTAAGATCTAAGAATAAAATAATAAAAACAACCTTAGCTGCCCAGATTCAAGTTAAAAATAATTAGGGTCTATTTGGGATTCTTGTAATCAAAACAGAACATAAACCAATAAAAGCAGTAGTTTTTCCTTTTTTTCAATTTTTTTCCCTAAAGCCAATAAAAGAGGGTCAATCTTTTATCAAGAACAATCAATAAATGTCTTCCCATCTACATCTCATTATTTGTAGTTTAATTTCCAAGGGTTTAAGAAGAACAAGAGCTTACAGACAAGAGAATAGCTAGCATCAAAGCAAGTGTAAATTGGACAGAAGTACGGAACCACTAAATGCAAGTGTAAATTGGACAGAAGTACGGAACCACTAAATGGAAGTTTAATGGGATTTGCATTGCTTGACAAAAAATGTCTTAAAAGACTTGCGTTGCTTGACCAAAAAATGAAAAATGCGAAATTCAGCCCAACAATCACACAAAGCTGGATGAGTAAAATGCAAAAAAAAAAAAAAAAAAAGAAGACAGTTCTCTTTCCAAACCTTTCCCAACCTTTTTTTTTTCCTTTCCCAACCTAGTTGTCCAGTCTTTTTCAAATTAATGGCTATTGCATTGATTTAAAAACAAAATACTATATCAATCCAATTTTTTGTGCTTGCAAACACATTAAAGGAAATGAAAAAAAAGACACAATCCAACAAAAAAAATTACCTCCACCTATGTACGCGACTGAACATGAAGAGACATTCCCCTGGACTTTCTTTTATTTTGCAACCACTTGATATCTGTAACCTATTGTACCACCACGGTAAGTGCAAATTGAAATGAAAATTAATCTAAATACCTCAATTGGGTTACTATTTGCTCATTGTGTAGAAAACAAGCAAATTCAACTGAAAATTAATGTAAATATCTCAATTATCTAAAAAGTAAATAAACAAAAATTCATTAGTTCACGAATCCCCATATAATAAGGTTTATGTTCAACAACTTATTTAAACTAATTTAACTCTTTTGGAACTACCTCTTCATTCCAAAAGATTCAAGGAACAAATTCCAAGCCTCAGTCACAGACCATAAAATTGCTGCCCAAGTTGAAATAAAAAGGTTCCAATATTAAGGCTCCATTGAAAGATTTAATATGCCCAAAACTTTTGCCCCTGTCCTGGTCCACAACATGGTCCTTTGAATTTAGAACCACACCTAGTACCTCACCTTTTTACTTATACTAATGGTTCATCTTAATAGAAACATGCAAGAAATATATCACAGTAGAAACAAAATCTATAAGAAATGGCAAATATATCTCAAAGGTGCCACCTAAAAAAAATTTTCAAAAAGGAAACCCAAGTCTAATCTCATTTTAGAACACAAAAATTCTTTTCATCTTTCTCTCAAAAAAAAAATTTCTTTTCATCTAATGATTTAGATGAAAACTAAGCTTAGGTTCCACACCAGGGAAATAGTAATACACATCATGTGATATACTGATATATGCTCAGCCTCAACTTTTTAACCCTAGCATGCACTTCCTTACTTTAATATAAAGAGATTCCACAGATCCACAAATGGATGGACAGGAAAGTAGAAAAAAGGAGCAGGTTTTTTAGAGAAGCAGAATTCATTAGGCATACCTCAGCATCAAGCAAGTAAGTATCGATCTGCCAACCAACTCTAGGTTTCTGACCAAACTCATCATTGATGAACTGGTGTCCCAAAGTTGTCTGGTCAATAATATCAATATAATAAGGGTTTACCTCATCATGCATACACATACCTCCATTTCTACACCAAAAAAGAAACGTAAATCGTAAAGTCCTGACAAAGAGAGAAAAATTTTAAAGCTACAAACATAAAGAAGCAGAACTAAGTATTGATTCGGCCAAACACCATATGCAATTCTAAAATACACTAAATGGACAAGGATGGACAAACGACTCTAGTCCAAGAAACCAACATACGACCATTGCAATATACCTTCCCTGAAATTGGGAAAAAGGTTGAAAAAACACAAACTGATATTAATCTTGTATTAGAGACGAAAAGAAAAAAAAAATCCACAAAAACCCACATCCCCTTTAAAAACCTATGAATCGAAGTTTGTGTTTGAGAAACATACCTCAAGCCTTGTCAACATTTCACTTGAATCGGCGGTGGTTATTGTTTCTTTCACTATAACAATGGAAGAACTATAAAATCAATTGCGGGACTAGTTCGTTCCTTAGCGTGCGCATCGTCGACCAGTGTGGTGGCGGCAGCGATGGATAAGAACACGGTTCGGTGATGCACCAAGCGGCGGCAGAGGGAGTTGAGAGGCCATGGAGGACTAGGAGAATCGATGCCTCATGGGTTTGTGAATAAGAACCAGAGAGAAAGAGGGAGGAGGAGAAGAAGAAGAAGAAAGGGAGATGGAGGCTCTAGGGTTCCTAAAATTGGTGAGGAGACTTAGAATAAGGACGAGAGAGGGAGAATCTGCTGGTTTAGGTGGGAAAATTTTGGGGAAAAAAATTTGGTGTTTATTTACACAACCGCCCGCATTTTTATTATTTAGGTTTAATTTACAAGAATGCCACCGCATATTCTTTATTGAAAAATTTTCACTTTCAATGCAAATTACTAACGGAATTTAATATTTCTAACGGAAATTTACCATTACAAAATTGTAACGGTAAATTTCCATTAGAAATCTTAGATTTTGTCTGTTAGAAAATGGGGCTTTTGGTGTAGTGATACTTTCACAACCCTATTTCAAAACCCCTCTCAAACCCTCTCATTTTGATCTCAAGAAAGAAAACTTAAGTTTTTTCCAAAATCTTTAAAACAGTGAGTCAAAACAGTGAATGATATGAGCTCAAAGATTTCTCTAGAACTCAATATTCAATGTATGGATGCAAGACAACTTGGAAAGTCTTCCTAACTCATAAGGGAACACCCATGATATTTGGTTTAACTTGGAGATACATGTAAGGATCCCATTTTGGACCAAACATTCTCTCCAGATATTCTGCCTTTGCTGTCACAGTAGCTTGGTTGACTTTCAACTTGTTTTACATAAAACCTTTCCAAAAGGAGTGGTCCCAAACTATTTTTCTCTTAACGTTCAGTGTCTTAGGGAACTTTTTTGCAATGGGCCCCTAGATCATTTGTTTTTATTTTCTAAGATTTTTTGACATTTCAGTCGACAGTACGAAATCTGTTTCTGAGTAACCTTTACTGTTCATATGAATTCTCTCAATTTGTAGTAGTTATTAAATATTGGCTTTTGTGTTCTGTTCTAGACACAATAAGGAAGATCTCCATAAAACATCATGCATTGAAAACATTCCTAACCCCTCTTTTCAATTTCCAAAAGATCATGCTACTGTTCTGTCCACTATTCACAGCAGCAAGCATACTTTTACTTCCATCCTTTGATTTGATGCTTACATGCACTCCAAATTAGTTAATATCTTAGGATGTGGTCCATACTATATTGTACATATTCCATGATGATTTCCTTCATTCATTCATACACATTCTAGACTTCTATGTCAATCTAGGAATCCATGAACACAAAACACACTACAACCTTTGCACATTCTAGATAAATACATTGCATCCATGCAAAGATTTGGGGTTTTGTGACTCCTAATCTAAGAAGATTATAAGGAATGAACTTGATCACACGTCCATGATTCCCCTCGATCTAATCATCCTTTCTCATCCGTCGTGGGGATTGAGAGGT
The DNA here is from genome assembly GCA_033977485.1 of Hydrangea macrophylla. Taxonomy (NCBI): domain Eukaryota; kingdom Viridiplantae; phylum Streptophyta; class Magnoliopsida; order Cornales; family Hydrangeaceae; genus Hydrangea; species Hydrangea macrophylla. The sequence continues at coordinate 13,154,300 of CM066992.1, read as the reverse complement.
CTTCTTTTCCCAAAGATTAACATGCATCATTCTAGCTCGCTAAGTATATTCCGATTTATTTGATTATTTATTTCAAGAACAATTCATGTCCCCTTTAGATTAGGAAAACTTTATTACTTTATATATGATCAGACGATTTTTACTAGTTTGTTTGTGTGATCTTTCACTTTGGATTGTGTGATACTTGGTTTAGATTTTATGAACGATATCTTATCTTTTGATCTTCCATTTCAAAATTCTTGTGTGATGTAATATACTATCATAGTATTAATTGTCGAACCATACATAGTATAAGATGATTATTTGGATGCTAATTGAGGCCCGTCGAAAGCCGGGGCGAGTTGAGGGTGTTTTAGTTGCGACAAAGAATCCTTCCTCTCTCAAACCAAAACCCCGAGCCAAGTTCTTTGGTTATGAAGGGTCGGTGCCTTTTATCCATTTGGGTGAGTCAAAATTAGGTTTCTTGGTTCCTTAAAGACCAAGTGGCAACTCTGTATTTGTTTTCAATAGACCTTTTACTTTCCTTTTTAAAAAACAATCTCAAAACCAAAACTAAAAAGTGTGGATGAACGATTCCGCGTGTCCACAATCTGGCGACTCTGCTAAGGATTTTTATTTTCAAAACAAAATAATACAGAGGTTTGACTCATAAGAAGCATCATTTAAATCATCTCTTTACTATGTCTGGTTTACCACATTGCACTTTTGCATTTCGCCCTTCGACTATGTCTGAAATGCGGCGCTGACATTGTTCAGGGCTTGCTGTGCCAGGGCACAAGTCACCGTTGATACTGTACCTTCCAAGGTATATCAAAAAGAGTAAAAACCTCCATACTCTCTCCGACGGTATATTGGAACTCTCGTCAATGGACCCTCTTTGACTAAACCTAGCCTTTGCATATAGATTCCCGTAGAACCTTTCGTAGGACTGTTCATTTATCTTTTCAGATAAGACAATGTGATATAACTGCTATATGCCCTGATAGGATTACCTTCATGGTGTAGACTCTTATGTGGCATGAGGCAGAACCTCTTTCTTATGAATCCCAAGGCAATCACTCACATGTGATCACATTGAGTTGACCTTCCTAGGCACCATGACAAGGATGTCTGCTCCATGCTTACAAAGATATTGTAACGCCCCAAAATCCACGACACGTGGACGGGTCAAAGAGTCAAAGAAAGAGGTTAAAGAAGAGGAAAGATCCCACGTGGACCAATCAAGAGGTGCGGAAACAACAAAAGAATCCTACGTGGATTCCAAGGATAGTCAACAAGTCAACGACTGACCTCACATTGCCCAAATCAGTCAAAGAGGGCCAAAGAACAAAATTTTGGTTTAGAAAGGTCTTAAGAACAATTGAAATTAACATAACTGGTTTTAAGAATTGAAATTCATTTGGACCTCTTTTACGAAAAAGATTAGTTTTAGAGAAATAAACTTAAATAAAAAAAATGAAAAATAAATAAAAATAAAAATGAAATCCGTTGGAACCAAATTCTAGCACTTGTAAGGCGGTTTTGGCTGTCCAAAACATTTGTAGGTTGCTGAATCTTAAAACGTACATAAGTAGCTATAACATTGAAATTTTCACATTCTGTCCGCGATGGTCCATGTAAAATTCGATTCTGCACAACTTTCGTCTAATGACTTTTTTTCCAATTCTGCACCATTTGGACAGAAAATAAGAAAAACAGTAACAGTATTTTTTTTTTACAGCAGTTTTGACAGCATTTTGGCAGCATTTCGCATGCGTGCCCATTTCCGTTAAATCCTCGGATTTTGCATCTAAAACATACATACACAAGTCTAAAAAGGTGTATAACATGTGTGTAAGCCAACCGGGACTTTATACGTTCGAAACATAATGAGAACGAGAGGTAAAAGAGGTAATAGAGAGAAAGAAGGGGAGAGGGAGAGAGACAGAGGGAAGGTATTCTAAGCACACACGCACATGTATTTCCACATTCAGAAACATTTTAAAAAGAAATACCATTCCAACATGAGTAAAAGAAAAGAAAGTTTGGGAAATGGAACGAGATTAGAGAGAGGGAAAATGGGGGAGGGAGATTTTAAGACATTTCCTTTAAAAGCAAAATGGACAAATCCGGCAAGGATTAAAATCAACACACATGCATAAGGCATTGAAAGAGATTCTATATAAACGTCAAAGAGCTTCAAGTCTTTAAAAGAGTTAGAATACATCCAAGTCAAGAGATATTAAGACAAAAGAGAGGTTCTTTGCAACACACATGAAGTTTTAAATATGTACACAACACAACGACGCGGCTAACAAGTGCCGGTCCCAAAAGAAAGTGAGTCTAGCAATTACAGATTTCATATTCAATGTTCATATGAATTAGTACATGCAATTCTATTGATCTAATCCTATTCCATGATACTAGATCACATAAATTACATGTCCTCCTTTCCATCCACGAGCTAGCTCTCAAAACAAAGTCCTCCAACAAGAGGCTTCAAAAAGAGGATACCTTTAATCCCACCCTTTACTCGGACTTGGGGTCTTTCCCCTTATCAATATTTCCTGCAAAAAGATTTGGGATCGTAGTCCCTTAGCGCGACGGCTAAGTAGATAAAGTATGTAAAGACACAAAGTAATTTCTATGACTAAGAATGAAATGCGATGCAATGAGGTTGCCACCGAGGCGATGCAAATGTAAGGCTTCTTGGCCATGCATGTAATCGTTCACTCCCCTCGTTACCGGACTGCGAGCAATCCCCCACTGGGAACTTAGCATACTAACCTTCCGATAGCTAGTCGGCTATAAGTTAGCGTTTGGCACGTTCTTAGGTACGTCCACCCTGTCTCACATCACAACCCGCATCCGGATTTCCATATCATCTCATTTTATGCCCTTCTTCGTGAGGGATCTTTTCAACGCATATCATGTGTATGCAATGTTTTTGCCGATATGGCACAAATGCTATGAATCCCTTTGATTCACTCAACCAATGTCAATGCTTGTGCAATGTCATGTCCACTAATCAATGTATGATGTCTTATGCATTATTGTTAAGAAATCAAAGGAACAATAATGAAATTCATTTTATGAGTTCAAATGTAATATTAACCCATTATGCTCCATAATAGTACTAAGCTAGAATTAAGCACATTTTGCACACCTTGAATCACAAATGATAGAATTTGTATAGTAACTCATGATCTCTACACATGCAATTCCAATAACCAAAGCTAACATCTCCAACTTAACTTCTAACATGGATTTCAACTAGCAAGTAGACAAGTAGGCACATAGATATTAACTTAAGCATGTAAATCACATAGTTCCATTCTAAGTTAAGAAATTTAAAGAGAACTAGGTTAGGGCAATTGATCTAATCCAAGGGTTTCACCAACAAGTTTTGCAATTCATACTTTGAAGGAGGAAATAAAATGCACCCATGGACACATAAACATGTGGTTTCATAGGATCTAGGACCTAAGTTAATGATATACTACATAGCCCTAGAAATTTACCCAACAATCAACACACATGCATCATCATACTTAGAAATAGGAATTAAAGTGTATCAATACATAGAAAATCTACCTTGTTCTTGGAGAAATCCAAAGAATTCCCAATTCCAACTTAGGGCTTGAGAAAAAAGAGAAAGAGAACTTCTATTTGCTTCTAATCTTCACCAAGTTGAAACCCTTAGCTTCTAGCACCTTGAATCCCTAAGAAAATGAAGGCCTTCAAGCTCTTGATTTGCTTCCATGGAGAAATTTTTTTGAGAGGGGAAGAGAAGGAAAGAAGAAGGAGATGAAGAGATGAGGAGATGAGAAAAAAAAAATGAAATAAAGAGTTGGGTCTTCCCCCAAAGTGGCCGGCCAAAGAGTGTAGAGAGGGAGAGTGTATGCATTTTGTGTGGTTAAAAAGATTTAGAATGGTTAAAATGTGGGTCCCATGGTATGGTTCAATTGCACAATGTTTTAAACATGTAGGTACATTTATATCTATGTAAGCAATAATACAACACTAATTTTACAAGTTGGGAAAAAAAATACATATATATATATATATAATATACCAAAAATAATTGGGTCCAAATTTATGTATAAATTACTAAAATACCCCTTATTAAATTACGGGTCATTACAATCTACCCCCCTTAAAAGAATTCCGTCCCGGAATTCAAAACACAAACAAGACAATAACCACAAACCATCAATAAATCATCAACTCAATTTAGCAGTAAATCACAATGCGTATGCCGTGTTTAGATTAACTTACCTCAATCGGCGAAGAGATGGGGATAACGAGACCTCATCTCTGACTCTGTCTCCCAAGTCGATTCTTCAACGTTGTGATGGTCCCACTGAACTCGAACCAAAGGAATCGTCCGGCCTCTAAGAATGCGGTCCTTCCTCTCAAGTATGCGAAGGGGATGTTCCTCGTAGGAAACGTCTTGATCTACCTCGATCTCTTTCCAATCCAAAATGTGCGAAGAATTCTCTTGATACTTCCGCAACATCGAAACGTGAAAAACGTTATGAACCTTTGAAAGCTGAGGTGGAAGGGCTAATCGGTAGGCAACTTCACCAATCTTATCAAGAATTTCAAATGGCCCAATGAACCTTGGTGATAGTTTTCCCTTCTTCCCGAATCGAAGTACTCCACGTCTAGGTGAAACCTTAAGAAACACATGATCACCGGGACGGAGAGGTAGTGGCTGACGACGACGATCGGCATATGACTTCTGACGGCTCTGCGCTGTAATCAATCTTTTCCGAATAATGTCAATCTTCTCGGACGTCTCACGAATCAAATCAGGACCCAAGATGGATGACTCGCCAACCTCAGTCCAACACAAAGGAGATCTACAGGGTCGGCCATACAAGGCCTCAAACGGCGCCATTTGAATACTAGACTGGTAGCTATTGTTGTAGGCGAATTCCACTATCGGCAAGTGGTCTTCCCAAGTACCCCCAAAATCCTTAACGCAAGCTCGCAACATGTCCTCCAGAATCTGGATGGTACGCTCGGACTGTCCGTCCGTCTATGGGTGAAATGCTGTGCTCAACAAAAGCTGGGTCCCCAAAGCCTTCTGAAGGCTCTGCCAGAACTGAGAAACGAACCTAGAGTCGCGGTCAGAAACAATTGAGACTGGAATACCATGAAGCCTTACGATTTCACGAACGTATAACTTGCTAAGAACATCAATAGAATCCGTCACTTTGATGGGCAAGAAATGTGCAGATTTGGTTAAGCGGTCAACGATCACCCAAATAGCATCGTGCTGACGAAAAGTCCTCGGGAGTGCAGTAACGAAATCCATAGCGATATGCTCCCATTTCCACTCCGGAATAGGAAGAGGCTGAAGTAAACCTGGAGGTCGCTGATGTTCAGCCTTTACCTGCTGACATGTCAGACAACTGGATATAAACTCTGCAACGGATCGTTTCATCCCTTTCCACCAAAACTGACGACACAAGTCTTGATACATCTTCGTGCCACCTGGATGCACTGCTAGGCGAGAATGATGAAATTCCTTCAAGACCTCTTCACAACAAGCTGTAGGAACATAAGGTCTACCTTTAAATCTTACACCGTGCTCAGGACTAAAAGTCCACCCATCAATCGCTTCACCACTAGAGATACGTGATCGAAGTGATTCAGTCTCATCATCGGACTGCTGGGCCTCCAAAACTCGACTTAAAAGCGTTGGTTGAGCAACCAAAGCGAATAGTGTAGCACGCCCGTCGGCCTCTGCAAGATGAACATCGAAGTCTCTAAGTTGTTGCAGCATCTTCCATTCTCGAACTGCTATAGAAGCCAAAGTAGAACGAGGTTTCCTGCTAAGAGCATCGGCCACGACATTAGCCTTTCCGGGATGATACTGTAGATCAAAATCATAATCTTCCAAGTACTCCATCCATCGCCGTTGCCTCAAATTCAAGTCACGTTGTGTGAAGATATACTTAAGGCTCTTGTGATCAGAGAAAACTTCAAATCGCTCACCATAAAGATAATGTCTCCAACTCTTCAACGCGAAGACCACAGCTGCAAGTTCCAAATCGTGCGTAGGATAATTTGACTCGTGAGGTTTCAACTGTCGAGAACCATAGGCAACAACCTTGCCTCCTTGCATCAAAACACATCCAAGACCCTCTTTCGAAGCATCACAATACACAGCATATTCCAATCCTCGCTCGGGTATAACTAGAATAGGCGTCGAGGTCAACTGAGTCTTCAATTGTTGGAAAGCTTGTTCGCAAGATTCGGTCCATACAAATTTCGTCCCTTTACGTGTAAGCTTGGTCATAGGCATGGCTATGCGCGAAAAATCCTTCACAAAACGTCGATAATAACCCGCTAGTCCCAAAAAAACTTCAAACTTCAAAAATATTCTTCGGTGGTTGCCAATCCATCACAGCTTCAATCTTTGATGGATCCACAGAAACTCCATCACTAGACACGACGTGCCCAAGAAACTTTACTTCAGGTAGCCAAAAATCACACTTAGAAAACTTGGCATACAAGCGGTGCTCTCTCAATGTCTGCAAAATGATGCGAAGATGCTCCTCGTGTTTCTATCTCGAAGGCGAATATATGAGAATGTCGTCAATGAATACAATAACAAACTTGTCAAGATAAGAGTGAAATATACGATTCATCAAGTACATGAATGCAGCAGGAGCATTCGTTAAACCAAAAGGCATCACAAGAAACTCAAAGTGACCATAACGTGAACGGAAGGCTGTCTTGGGAATATCTTGCTCTTGTATTCTTAATTGATGGTAGCCCGATCTCAGGTCGATCTTCGAAAAACACGTTGATCCTCGAAGTTGATCAAATAAGTCATCGATCCTTGGAAGTGGATACTTATTCTTTATTGTAGCTCGATTCAACTTGCGGTAGTCTATACACAGTCGCAAAGATCCATCCTTCTTTTTGGCAAAGAGAACCGGTGCTCCCCAAGGCGAAGCACTAGGGCGAATAAATCCTTTGTCCTGAAGATCTTCTAGTTGAGACTTCAACTCTTTCAACTCAGCAGGAGCCATTCGATACGGCGGAATAGAAATAGGAGATGTACCCGGAATAAGGTCTATTGTGAATTCGATCTCGCGAATGGGTGGTAAGCCAGGCAAATCCTCAGGAAATACATCAATGAACTCACAAACAACAGGAGGAAACTCTCCATGAGTCACCCTATTCTCATCAACCAACAAGCTAGCCAAATAATCATTATGTCCTCCCTTCCCATGCAAAAGATGTAAGGGTGAAGTCGGGAAGCTAGGACGATCCCCCAAAAACACACAAGTCTCTCCTGACGGAGCAAGGAAGGTGACTCTCCTACGAAAGCAGTCAATGAAAGCGCGATAAGCGCTAAGCCAATCCATACCAAGTATCACATCAAAACTAGACATATCAATTATAATGAAGTCAACTTTAAGATTTTGGTCCGATATGATAAGCTCACAATTTCGACATACAAGGTCTATTGGAACCAATCCTCCAACAGGAGTGTCTACGGTGAGCGTAGAACCTAAATGGCCTACCTCCAACCCTAACGCCGATGCAAATGCAGACGATATGAATGAATGAGATGCCCCAGTATCAAAGAGAACCGATGCCCTAGAATTGAACACTAGTAATGTACCTCGGATGACAGACGGTTCAGGGGTGTCGGAAGATGTAGCAGTACCAAGATTGTACACTTGCGGTGGAGTGGCGAGAGCTTGCTGTCCACCTCTGAAAGATCCTAGCAATGGGTACTGTTGACCCTTGGAAACACTGGGTCTAGAGCTCTGAGCAGTAGGTGGTACAGGCGGTGATGGTAGAAGCGAAGGCCTAACACTCTGCTGGTGATGTCCCATAATAGAAGGTGCAGATTGCACAGATTGCTTGAAAGGGCAGTTCTTGAGAAGATGATTGGGATCACCACAACCGAAACATACCCTTGGCCCTAGGTGATGCCCACCACGAGCTGATGTAGAATGTCGAAAACCACGAGCCTGTGAACGCTGAGCCTGAGGTCGAGAAGCAGTGGGTGCTGGATACGAATGATGTGTAGTATAAGAGGACTGTTGTTGCTGTCGAGGAGCCTCATACCTTGGCTTCTTGTTCTTAGGACCACTAGATGATTCGGTATGAGATCCTTTGGTTGGAGGACGAGCGTCTCTAATCTTCTTGGAACTATTATACTCCTCTTCAAAGATCATTGCTTTCTATACCACTTGGTTATAGGTCGGGAGCTCGAAACCCATAACCTTTCCACGAAGACCCGGTCGAAGTGCGCGCTCAAATGTTCTTGCCTTGGTAGCATCATTGGATGTGATATCAGGTGCAAATCGCGCTAAGTCCCCAAAGCGGGCCTCAAAATCGACAACAGACATATCTCCTTGCTGAAGAGATAAGAATTCCACCCTCTTAGCATTGCGTGCATGGTCCGAAAAATACTTCCCAAGAAATAGGCTTTCAAAAGTGCCCCAAGTCATACCCTCAAGAGCATTAGTCGTCAAAACAAGGTCCCACCAAATCTGAGCTCTACCAGAGAATTGAAAAGTAGCAGCATCAATGCGAAGATGATCCTATACGAGCCCGATATGATCAAAGATGCGGACAATCCTTTTTAGCCAAAGCTCAGCTCCGACTGGGTCAGGATCACCCGAGAAAATGGGAGGATTACGCTTCTCAAACTCCCTCATCACTGATAGAACTCTGGGCTCCGCCGGTGCTAAAGGAACAATAGGCTCCGCAACAGGAGGAGGCTCCTGAACCACTGAGGCGACGGGAGGAGGTTGCGGAATTTCATTTCGGGCCGCTCGGGCAGCTTGAGTGAACTCCCGCATGGCTTCAGCCATCTCACGAAAGAATTGAGCTCCCCCAGGAATTCCACCAAAAGCATCGCCGGGGGCGGAGGAAGAAGAAGAAGCCTCTACCCCACGGCCACCAGCGCCAACACGACCTCGAGCACGGCCTCTAGCACGACCTGCTGAACGGCCCCTAGCACGACCTCTCACTCGAGGAGGCATCACTAAACACAAGAAAACACAAAGACGTAAGCACAAAGGCATATGGTCATGCGAACATCTAATCTTGAAGGCATGTAACATAAATCGAGTGAACATACCCTCACCAAAACATTCCTATATAAGTTAATATACTTCACATTGGCATTTATGCACATAATCATGTCGGCATGCAATCATCTAAGCAAGTCAACTACAACACATGCCTTGAATTTAAGTAATGAAATTAACACCTCAAAACACGAAGCAAAAGTCATATAAAGACCCAAATGAACTCCCAGAGCACCAAGGTATTCGAACCCGGTTAGCTCTGATACCAATCTGTAACGCCCCAAAATCCACGACACGTGGACGGGTCAAAGAGTCAAAGAAAGAGGTTAAAGAAGAGGAAAGATCCCACGTGGACCAATCAAGAGGTGCGGAAACAACAAAAGAATCCTACGTGGATTCCAAGGATAGTCAACAAGTCAACGACTGACCTCACATTGCCCAAATCAGTCAAAGAGGGCCAAAGAACAAAATTTTGGTTTAGAAAGGTCTTAAGAACAATTGAAATTAACATAACTGGTTTTAAGAATTGAAATTCATTTGGACCTCTTTTACGAAAAAGATTAGTTTTAGAGAAATAAACTTAAATAAAAAAAATGAAAAATAAATAAAAATAAAAATGAAATCCGTTGGAACCAAATTCTAGCACTTGTAAGGCGGTTTTGGCTGTCCAAAACATTTGTAGGTTGCTGAATCTTAAAACGTACATAAGTAGCTATAACATTGAAATTTTCACATTCTGTCAGCGTTAGTCCATGTAAAATTCGATTCTGCACAACTTTCGTCTAATGATTTTTTTTCCAATTCTGCACCATTTGGACAGAAAATAAGAAAAACAGTAACAGTATTTTTTTTTTACAGCAGTTTTGACAGCATTTTGGCAGCATTTCGCATGCGTGCCCATTTCCGTTAAATCCTCGGATTTTGCATCTAAAACATACATACACAAGTCTGAAAAGGTGTATAACATGTGTGTAAGCCAACCGGGACTTTATACGTTCGAAACATAATGAGAACGAGAGGTAAAAGAGGTAATAGAGAGAAAGAAGGGGAGAGGGAGAGATTGGGAGAGATAGGGAGAGAGACAGAGGGAAGGTATTCTAAGCACACACGCACATGTATTTCCACATTCAGAAACATTTTAAAAAGAAATACCATTCCAACATGAGTAAAAGAAAAGAAAGTTTGGGAAATGGAACGAGATTAGAGAGAGGGAAAATGGGGGAGGGAGATTTTAAGACATTTCCTTTAAAAGCAAAATGGACAAATCCGGCAAGGATTAAAATCAACACACATGCATAAGGCATTGAAAGAGATTCTATATAAACGTCAAAGAGCTTCAAGTCTTTAAAAGAGTTAGAATACATCCAAGTCAAGAGATATTAAGACAAAAGAGAGGTTCTTTGCAACACACATGAAGTTTTAAATATGTACACAACACAACGACGCGACTAACAAGTGCCGGTCCTAAAAGAAAGTGAGTCTAGCTATTACAGATTTCATATTCAATGTTCATATGAATTAGTACATGCAATTCTATTGATCTAATCCTATTCCATGATACTAGATCACATAAATTACATGTCCTCCTTTCCATCCACGAGCTAGCTCTTAAAACAAAGTCCTCCAACAAGAGGCTTCAAAAAGAGGATACCTTTAATCCCACCCTTTACTCGGACTTGGGGTCTTTCCCCTTATCAATATTTCCTGCAAAAAGATTTGGGATCGTAGTCCCTTAGCGCGACGGCTAAGTAGATAAAGTATGTAAAGACACAAAGTAATTTCTATGACTAAGAATGAAATGCGATGCAATGAGGTTGCCACCGAGGCGATGCAAATGTAAGGCTTCTTGGCCATGCATGTAATCGTTCACTCCCCTCGTTACCGGACTGCGAGCAATCCCCCACTGGGAACTTAGCATACTAACCTTCCGATAGCTAGTCGGCTATAAGTTAGCGTTTGGCACGTTCTTAGGTACGTCCACCCTGTCTCACATCACAACCCGCATCCGGATTTCCATATCATCTCATTTTATGCCCTTCTTCGTGAGGGATCTTTTCAACGCATATCATGTGTATGCAATGTTTTTGCCGATATGGCACAAATGCTATGAATCCCTTTGATTCACTCAACCAATGTCAATGCTTGTGCAATGTCATGTCCACTAATCAATGTATGATGTCTTATGCATTATTGTTAAGAAATCAAAGGAACAATAATGAAATTCATTTTATGAGTTCAAATGTAATATTAACCCATTATGCTCCATAATAGTACTAAGCTAGAATTAAGCACATTTTGCACACCTTGAATCACAAATGATAGAATTTGTATAGTAACTCATGATCTCTACACATGCAATTCCAATAACCAAAGCTAACATCTCCAACTTAACTTCTAACATGGATTTCAACTAGCAAGTAGACAAGTAGGCACATAGATATTAACTTAAGCATGTAAATCACATAGTTCCATTCTAAGTTAAGAAATTTAAAGAGAACTAGGTTAGGGCAATTGATCTAATCCAAGGGTTTCACCAACAAGTTTTGCAATTCATACTTTGAAGGAGGAAATAAAATGCACCCATGGACACATAAACATGTGGTTTCATAGGATCTAGGACCTAAGTTAATGATATACTACATAGCCCTAGAAATTTACCCAACAATCAACACACATGCATCATCATACTTAGAAATAGGAATTAAAGTGTATCAATACATAGAAAATCTACCTTGTTCTTGGAGAAATCCAAAGAATTCCCAATTCCAACTTAGGGCTTGAGACAAAAGAGAAAGAGAACTTCTATTTGATTCTAATCTTCACCAAGTTGAAACCCTTAGCTTCTAGCACCTTGAATCCCTAAGAAAATGAAGGCCTTCAAGCTCTTGATTTGCTTCCATGGAGAAATTTTTTTGAGAGGGGAAGAGAAGGAAAGAAGAAGGAGATGAAGAGATGAGGAGATGAGAAAAAAAAAATGAAATAAAGAGTTGGGTCTTCCCCCAAAGTGGCCGGCCAAAGAGTGTAGAGAGGGAGAGTGTATGCATTTTGTGTGGTTAAAAAGATTTAGAATGGTTAAAATGTGGGTCCCATGGTATGGTTCAATTGCACAATGTTTTAAACATGTAGGTACATTTATATCTATGTAAGCAATAATACAACACTAATTTTACAAGTTGGGAAAAAAAATACATATATATATATATAATATACCAAAAATAATTGGGTCCAAATTTATGTATAAATTACTAAAATACCCCTTATTAAATTACGGGTCATTACAGATATACACCGTAAACCTTGTTTGTTGGTCCTGAGACATAGGAGTATGAAAACTTGCTAGACAGTATGATCAACATCATCACCTGTTCTCGTCATATATCCCTATTTCTTCCAGAAACTCTGCCCAACTCATCAGGATATCCCTGTTTCTCCTAGAAACTCTGTCCGAATCACCCATATTTCCTAGAAATCCCTATTTCTCCCCAGATTACCCAGAAATCTCCGTTTCTTCCAGAAACTCCGATGTACTTGTGTCCCCTAGATACTCTGTCCGAATTACCCAGATATTCTTGCTTCCCCCAAAATACCCAAAAACCTCAGGTTTTCTTAGAAACTCCAATATACTTGTTTCTCCCAGAAACTCTGTCCGACTTATACAAATATGCTTATTTTCCCAGAAGCTCTGTCCAAATCTCCCAGATTTTCCTAAATCCCAGCAACTCCATCCAAACTTCCCATAAATGTCTAGATGTACCAATTTTTCCCAAAAACTCCCAGACGTAACTAGTTTCTCCCAGAAACTCTGTCCAGTTTCTCAGAAATACCCGGATATAGCAAGTTTCTCCCAGAAACTCTATCCAAATTTCCTAAAAATACCCATAGTACTTGTTTCTCCCAAAAACTCTGTCCAAATCACCCAGAAATGCAGATATACTTGTTTCTCTGAGAAACTCTATCCATATATCTCAAAAATACCCAAAATACCAGTTTCTCCTACAAGCTCAGTCCAAATCAACCAGAAATCCCTATTTTTCCTAGAAACTCAAACAACTTCTAGAAATTTCTCCGAATCTTCCAAATCCCTGTTTCTCCCAGAAACTCTATCCAAAATTCCCAAAGTATACCAAAAATCCCTGTTATCCCTTGGTGATCGTACTAGAAAGTAAGGTTAGCACACTCTGTATGGCTAGAACCTTATTTGTTTAACTACTATATGTTAAAAGTAGGGGCATCATATCGATTAGGGCTTGCATCCGCATGCTTGTCTCATATGCATACACAATTCATGTCAGTTCGCATGCACGCACATCCAATCAATCTCACACATGTCAGTCTCTACACATCAAATGCATACATATCATCATCCTCACCCATCTCAATCATTGTACAGAAGTCATATACTTACTACAACCATCCTCGTTTTGCATCGTTAAATCCTTCAAATTTCTAATCATCTCCTCCTGCTAGGAGTCCATAAGAAGTATTTTTGTGCCTCTGCTAATTTGGGCTTTTACTTCTATTTGCAAAAAACGTAACCCCGGGTAAGGACACTATTGTACCTCCCCGAATTCATTGTCTTGATTGCGAGCTAGCCCAGGCTACCATAAACTCACTAATGGCCTACCAAGCTCTCGAAGGGAAAGTAAACAAACTATAAACCACTGTTGAACATCTAAGTTTAAGGATAAGCCGATTTGAGAAGATGGTGCAGAGCATCAATAAAAAGAAGTATGGGTTGTCCGACGTCATCTATCCAAGCCCATTTCCACATCCGAATCCTTACTCATGTCCAAGTCCACACCCTTGCCTGGGTAATCCTATTTCATATCCAAACACAAGAGCCACTCCGAGGACCCACTTGAACTCAAAGTTTAATAAAACCCGCAACCCAAGAACATTTACCAACCTGGGTATGCCATTGTCCGTTATCCTTGATAACCTCATAACAAAGGGGCACCTCCAACTTCTCCAGCCTCATGCTGGTATCCCTTCGCCTAACTATAACATGTCCAAATGTTGTGCATACCACTAAGGCCCAGGTCACGACACATACAGCTGCATGCGCCTTCTCCATGATATCCAAGACCTCATCGATCAGAAATCATTGAGCCTTCACCCATCCAACCCTATGTCAAGCAAAATGTCATCTTCATCGAACCTAAAGTCCCTGCCTCATCTGTTCAAATGATCCCTCTTGCTGATAAATGTTGAACCTATGTCGGTGAATCGATGGTGTTTGGGACTTTTGCTAGCAAAACAAATGAGGATGCTCTTTAAAAAAAAAAAGAATAAGCGAGTCACCGTGACACTCTATTTGAGACCGAGCCGAGTCTAGTCGGGTCTGTCCTATGTTTTGAATCTATTTCATGTTTAGTCTTGTTGTCGAGTCTGTCAGTCTTCAAGTTGTTATAAGTCTGTGTCGAGTAATGTAATCCTTCTTCTTTTGATGGAATAAAATCTCATTTTTGTCTAATTTGATGTGTCTAGTAATCAATGCACGAATCATCAAACTAAAATGTCACTTTTCAAATTACCATAGATATTGCTCTGCTAATATTTTTTCTGCAATAAAACAAAAAAGAATCCTAAAAGGTCAAAGTCAATTTCACGCTGACACCGATGAAGAGCTGAGAATTAAATAGTCTTACTTTAAGAATTTAAAGATGTTATTGCCTCAATCTTGCAAAGACATGTTTGAAACTGACTTGGGGCTTGCCCAATACCCTTTTTCCACCATTTCAAAGCCTCGAACCCAATACAATGGGGAGCCATAGAATCTGTCTATTGAAAGTAGTGCAGACTTAGTCCTTGATGGTAGCCAAACGCTTTCAATGAGTTTCTTCTCTCCTTTAAAAAAAACAATAAAAAGAGAAAAAAAGAAAGAAAAAGAAAGAAAAGAAAAGCTCGCTAGGTTGAAAACCCGAAAGGGCACCTAGGTAAAAGTTAGAGCTGAAAATGGTGTTGATTTCCAAGATCTGACCTTAGCCAGTCAAAATGATGGAGAAAATGAAAGGAAGAAAATTTTGGTGATACAAAGAATTGTACATCTCAAGGTATATCATGAGAACATGCCTAGATCACATTTCAAAAGGCTCGGAACGACCACAAATAAATTCTGAGAATTGATATGCACATTCTGGAATTCTGAAACTGTGATAAAATGATCTCACAAGAATCAACTACATGAAAAGTAAAATTGACTAGCTAAGCGAAAGTAAAAAGGATCAATCCTTAGAAAGGAAAGAAAAGAAAAGAAAAGAAAGGGAGATCGAAACTGAATCCTTTTATTCAAGGCTACCACAAGTGAGCTAAGTTTAAACTTCTTTGATGATTGGCTTGAAAAACCCCCAACCAATTTCTTTTAAAGCCTTGCCTTGAACTACGCTCGACCTGATTCCCACTTGGGGATACGTAGGGAACCGCATTGGTTCGGTCAACACCATCATAATCAACCCCCTTTCTTCAAGACTTTGACTTGAACTATATTGGACCTGATCCCCGTTCGGGGGTACGTAGGTAGACTTTCAAAAAGAAAAGAAGGATGGTTCGCTAGGTCAAAAATTTGAATGGATGCCTAGGCAAAAGTTAAAGCTAAATCCAAAGTAAGCAATAAAAAAAGAGAGAAAAGAGCTCGCTAGGTCACCTCACTGGTGCCTTGGCAAAAGTTATGAGCATCTGCGAGATTAAAGTCGCGGTCCTTGCCTCAAGCCAAAAATCACCTTCCACACTAGGGGCAAACATCAGCTACCTGCCTCGTTTGCCTAAATTTTACTGTTGACCCTTCATCTAAGGGGCAAACTTTGGTCACCTACCTCATTTGCCCAAAGCCTCCAATAAACCATTGTCCAAACTAGGGGTAAACTTCGGTTACCCACCTCATTTGCCTATGAATTCCACTTCCTATACCTCAAACTAGGGGCAAACTATGTTTTCCTAACACGATCCCTTCATACCAAGGGCAAGTTTTCAAGTCACCAAGTTGTTTTGAAAATTTTGAGATAGAGCATCTTTTATTCTAAAAGCTAAGGCACAAATTCAAAGCACTTCCTAGGGAAAGTAGAGAATTGATTAGATCAATAGGGAGGAGTTTTCAAAAACCAAATTTATCAGCAAAGTACTATCATATTAAGATGAGGAGTGAACATAAAAGATGAGCAGTACACCATTTATGATAGAGACACATTTAATTATGCTAATTTGGGCATTTTGTGTCGTTACTTTTGTCGAGTCAATCCTTATTTGGTTGAGTCAGTAATAATCTAATCGAAACTGTATCAGAGTTCAAGGTTCATACAAACCAATTTAATTTTCCTTGTCATCGTTGTTGCTGTCAAGTCCATTTTTCCTAATTGTCTCAAATGTGTGGGTTTAAAGTGATTACCAATTATAAAACCTGTGGATACAAGCAGAAATTCCAAACACCATTACTGCACTTGTTAAGTCTACAACATGATATGAGCCCCAAGAACCTCCAGAATTGCTGACACCCCTCCAATCACATTTACTTGCCTTCACAAAATCAATTCACAAGATCTACTGGCTATCTTCTACCAGCTCCTCAGCAACCAACCCAAAATCATGTCACAAATGTTCTTCATCTGCTGCTAAATTACTCTATTAGCAGTGCAACCATTCTTTTCCTAGTCGAATCTTCTCATCCATCCTGGGGATTGAGAGGTCTTCTTTTCCCAAAGATTAACATGCATAATTCTAGCTCGCTAAGCATATTCCGATTTATTTGATTATTTGTTTCAAGAACGATTCATGTCCCCTTTAGATTAGGAAAACTTTATTACTTGATATATGATTAGACGATTTTTCCTAGTTTGTTTGTGTGATCTTTCACTTTGGATTGTGTGATACTTGGTTTAGATTTTATGAACGATATCTTATCTTTTGATCTTCCATTTCAAAATTCTTGTGTGATGTAATATACTATCATAGTATTAATTGTCGAACCATACATAGTATAAGATGATTATTTGGATGCTAATTGAGGCCCGTCGAAAGACGGGGCGAGTTGAGGGTGTTTTAGTTACGACAAAGGCTCCTTACTCTCTCGTACCAAAACCCCAAGCCAAGTTCTTTGGTTATGAAGGGCCGGTGCCCTTTATCCATTTGGGTGAGTCAAAATTAGGTTTCTTGGTTCCTTAAAAACTAAGTGGCGACTCTGTATTTATTTTCAATAGACCTTTTCCTTTCCTTTTTCAAAAACAATCTCAAAATCAAAACTAAAAAGAGTGGATGAGCGATTCTGCGTGTCCACAGGCACATAGGGTGTTCCGCATATTGCTGTCCCATCTCAACTGGGACCCATCAACACATATCCCAACTTGGGATTGCCATAATGGGCATAACTGGGTTCCCAACTGGACACATATAATCAACTTAGTGGGTTAATCCCATATCCAATAAGTGTCGCATAGCACATTAATTAATATTAACTCATGATTATGCATGCTAAAGCAATATTAAATATAAACCGTGGGAGCGGGTGTCACACTATCATCATCCAGATGATGACATGAACTTTGAGGTGAGTGAATCCTTATGGATAGTAGGTCTTGACCTCAAAAACATGTTTGATAGATGATGATTTCAACTTCAATACATTCCTATGTATTCTTGAAGTTTTCTTCAAAAATGAAAACAATGTCTCCAACAATCTTGGAGATTCTTGATATGGGTTCAAATGTTGATATTTCAAGTGGTCATAATCTCCATTTAAGTGCTGAAAATATACTTTTAAAACCTCTATTTCAAAACCCCTCTTACACCCCTCATTATGATTTCAAAGAATAAAACCCTAGTTCTTTCCAAAATCTTCAAAATAGTGAACAATCTGAGTTCAATGATTTCTCTAGGACTCAATACTCAAAGTATTAATATGTGATCACTTGGAAAGTCTTCCTAACTTATTAGAAAACACCCTTAATGTTTGGCTTGACTTGAAAATACTTTGAAGTGGTCCATTTGGACCCAAACATTCTCTGCAGATATTCTATTTTTGTTGTCACAACAGCTTTGTTGATTTTCAACTTGTTTTTATAGAAAACTCTTTCAAATGGAGTGGCCCCCAACTTATTTTTCCCTTGAACTTCAGTGTCTTAGGAAACTTTCTGTATAAAATAGGGCTCTAAATCTTTTGTTTTCATTTTCTAACATTTTTCAAGATTTCAGTTGATGGTACAAACTCTATTTCTGAGTATCCTCTATTGTTTATATGATTTATCTCAATCTATAATAGTTATTGAGGATTGGATTTTTGATTTGTGTTCTAGACACAATAAGAATGATCTCCATAAAAAATCATGCATTGAAAACATTCCTAACCCTACTTTTCAGCTTCCACAAGATCAAGTCACTATTTTGTCCAGTATTCACAGCAAGCATTCTTTCACTTTCATTCTTTGGATTTGATGCTTACATGCACTCCAAATTAGTTCATATCAGGAAGTGGTCCATATGATATTTGTACATATCCCATGATGATTTGCTCCATACATTCATTCATATTGTAGATTTTTAAGTCACTTTAGAAAGTCCATGTACACAAACCACCATAACCTTTGCACATTCTAGGATCATACATTGCATCCATGCAAGATTTGGGGCTTTTGTGACCCTAATCTAAGAAGATTATAAGGAAAGAACATGATCACATATCCATGCTTCCCCTCGATCTAATCTTCCTTTCTCATCCATCCCGGGGATTGATAAATCTTCTTTTCTCAAATATTAACATGCATCATACTAGCTTGCTATGCATATTTCGATTTTCTTTGGTTATTTGTTTCAAGAACAATCCATGCCCTTCTTAGATTTGTAAAAGTTGATTACTTGATACATGATTAGACAATTTTTCCTAGGTTTGTTTGTGTGATCTTTCACCTTTGCATTGTGTGATACTTGGCTTAGATCTTTTGAATGATATCTTATCTTTTAATCTTCCATTTCAAAATTCTTGTGTGAAGTAAAATACTATCATAGTATTATTTTTCGAACCAAACATAGTGTAAGATGATTATTTGGATGCTAATTGAGGCACATAGAAAGACGGGGCGAGTTGAGACTGTTTTAGTCGCGACAAAGGCTCCTTCCTCTCTCGTACCAAAACTCTGAGCCAAGTTCTTTGGTTATGAAGGGCCGGTGCCCTTTATCCATTTGGGTGGGTCAAAATTAGGTTTCTTGGTTCCTTAAAGACCAAGTGGTGACACTATATCTACTTTCAACAGACCTTTTCCCTTCCTTTTCAAAATAATCTTAATCAAAACAAGAGGTGGGATTTTGCGTGTCCACAGGAACCAGTTCTATAATGTAATAACTAGTTATGAACTGAATAGAATAAAGTTCTACAATAGCATCGTCAACTTTATTCAAACGTCGTTACTCAACCCTTATTGTCTTGTTATACTAAGACTGATACTCAACATACCTTGACTGAAAGAACTGACTCATTCATTTAACTTCTGTAGACATACAATCATTCTGTCCACCACTTGTTAAGGATATAAGCCATTCATCATATGTCAGGGACACCACATCAGTCCATCCCCCACTCGTTAAAGACATAACATCATCTACCGCATGTCAGGGATATAACATTTCAAACTATTAGAATAAAAGAATTAGTGTTTATGGGTATTTCTGTAATTAATCTTTATTACTCTTTGATTGATATATATGTATTTGTGTTGGCTAACCTAGTTTGGTTAGACCGTCACTCTCTCTCTCTCTCTCAACATTGTGTCAGAGCCACCCTAATCGGGTTGGTCTTTTTCTTTTACTGTTTATGGTACTATTCACAGGTACTGTTTACGGTACAAGTACTATTCATGGCACATGTACTACCATAGCACAATTATTATTCCTGTATACTATTCACGGTGCAGTTACTATTCACACACACTGTTTATAAAGTACTATTCATCCCAAAATTGTTCATGATTTGATTTTTTCACTTTCTTAAACTACTACTATCCAAGTGAACAGATTCACATAGATCGGAACTCGATTGGGCAATTTTGATTGGTGGTATTCTATTCGTGTTGTCTCGGTCCCTTTATGGACCAATTTGGTTAGTTATGTTTCAGATTTAAGTGTTGATAGTGCTTCTTGTTCAATGTTAGTATTTTTTTTAATTATTGGTACAAGACTTCTACTATTTGTTTGTTGCTATGGCTGACAAGAAAGGTTCTATTTCATCGTCTGATGTTGTGAGTATGTAAATTATCACCACCAAGTTAAATGGGTTAAATTATTTGGTGTGGGCTCAAGCATAAAAGTAGCTTTAGGGGCTAGGAAGAAGTTGAAATATATTGAGTCTAGTACTCCGTCAAAAGATAGTAAGGAGTATGAAGATTGGGTGTCTGAGAATTATGTGGTTATTGTTGGATTTGTGCCCTCAAACCAGTGCTTTATGTATGAGACATTGACATTTTAATATATGGATATCAGCTTTACATTTCATTGTGTATGTTTCTTTCATAAGATGATTGTTTAATCCTTAAGTATCATAGTAGGAAATTCGTGTATGTATGAGATACATACAAGTGAGCTACGAATTACTATTCTTTGATACATAGAACTTGTCATAGTGGATGATGAGACTAGATATCTCATCAAGTTTACATTATAGCATGATTAACTACCATTGGATGGAGTGATTAATCTCAATCACTAGAGTGTAACTCGTAGTTAATATGCTAGTGCTTATAGTGCATTGATGAACATGAGCTTTCCTATTGACACTCAAGACTGTCAAACAGTTGATAGGAACTCATAACTTGTATAAGGTACGTGTTTTCAATCTTGAGATGATTATGAATATAGACTATGGATATGGGTGTTTGATTTACCAATCAGTGAGGTTTATAGAAGATCAACACCTGGGTATCTTGGGTATGTCATGTTCATAGGGTAGTGAACATTTAGTGTAAGATAGAATCTATCCTCTAATTCAGAGTAAGCATTCCCTTGAGAATATCACCAAGTTGATTACTGAGAACTGCAGTCTTGTGGATAAGTAGTTATCAACATGTTTGGTAATCATGAGAGGCGAATGAGACTCAAGGAATACAAGAAGTAATCATGATGCAAGTTGACAGTAACTGTTTATCCGACTATCTTGTGGAGGGACATTAGTACAACATACAAGTCTAGTTATTGCTTTGGATATGTTCTTTTGTGTTAGAGTTCAGTTATCGTTTTATAGTAGAGTAAACGATAACTGACTAGTTGGTTAGTTTGCTAATCAAAGAGTTTGGCCATGGGAATTAACAACTGGCCTGAGCCAACAATAAAGAGCCTAACATGTCCAACTCTTAGCTCCACTAGGATGTTTGGAAAGGCACAAGAGGTTCTTGTCAAGACGGGTTTGATTGATCAAAGGAGTTTCGAACGATTGTAGTCTAGGCAAGTTCGAGCGATCGAAAGTAGTTCGATCGATCGAAAGTTTGATGGATGGAATCCACTTGGATCGGTCGATGGTTAAAGTCGGTTTTGGAAATCTATAAATAGGGCAGCTGTGTATAGGGTTTAATACTCATCATTTTTCCTATACGAAACCTGCAGAGACTTTTTATGGTTTTTCCAAGCCTTCTTATCCTCCCGTTAGAGTTCTCACCATCTCTAGCTTCTCTGGGAAGCATTCATTGGAGACATAAGAGTGAGGACAGCCTAGTGGACGCTACTGCACCATCAAGGGGAAATAAAATGAAAATTGGGTTCAAGACCTGAGGTATAATTTCTTATTCCCCTCTTATACGCATCTATAGAATTAATGGATAGTAGATCCGGGCATACCAATAAGTTTTTGAAACTTAACTTTTCCACTGCGCTTTTGAAAATAATTTTAAACCTATTTTTCACAACAATTGGTATCAGAGCCACGCTTGTTTGGATCTATAGATGCATTTTGGAACACTAGTTTTGATTTGCATGTTGATATTAGGACTGTTTTTGAAACTGCATCGTCACAAGTTTGTTTCTATGGCATTTTCGTAGCAGAATACAAATTTGTGAATGCATGGGATGCATAATGGGTTCGATCAATCGAAGTAGGTTCGATCGATCGAGACACTGCTGTTCTCAAGTGATCGAATGACCTTCGATCGATCGAACCTGATTTTGTTCGATCGATTGAACTATGTTCGATCGATCGATAATGATTTTCTGTCTAGGTATACTTTCACAGATTAAAAAGATTTTAAAATTATATGTTTAAATTTTAAATTATTCTGGTATTTTCTTAAATTATTTTGTGAAATTGAATGTTCAAGCTATTGAACAATATTCAATCGATCTAAGGTTCGAGCGATTGAACGGTCTTTGAGCGATCGAAGTGTGACAGAGAAGTTAGATGCTATTTTAATGTTCTGAATTAGTGCGTAAAGAGTTTATGTACTGTGTAAATCAATTAAGGGTTACAATGAATTATATATATTTGTTATATATGTGGATGTGTGTACGACTAACCTTCTTGCAGCAAGATTAGTCTCTATCTACCATGGCACCAAGAACGTTTAAATTTTGTGTTTGAATGCTTGAGATTTGTGTTTGTTATTTTAATTTTTGGTTTGGTTTTAAGGCATGTGTAAAGGGCACTGCAACTTCAATCCTTTGAAAAGAAAAGTCGCACTGGTTTCCCTAGCCTTTTATTATTCTATTTATTGCTATTTCCTTTTCTCGATAAATTGTAAGCTTCAAAAGAAGCATAGGTCCAATGTAATAGAATTAGGAAGTTCGTGAAGATGGAAGAGCAAGCCATTGTCCATGAAGTTGGAGCCAGAGGTTATCAAACCAAGAAGCAAGTTTTATGGAGATAGAGCCATGGGAGATAGAGGCATCGTTTGGATGCCTTTGTTTCAATTTTAGTTTTTTATTTTATGTGCTTAGTTTGTGATTGGCATGTAAATATATTGTTACTATTTGCATGAACGTAAAACAAGTTTTCTAAAATAAAATTCAAAAATTATTCAACGCATTAGTAAACATTGGATGTTTATGGGTAATGTGTAGAAATAATTTTTTCATAAAAAGCAAAATCCTTATTTACTAAATCTAGTGGGAGAGGGTCTTATTAATGACACCCACGATCTTCCATTAATGGTTCATTGTAAGATGAGTAGTGCATTCTCTGTCACCTCGCCAGGGGTGATCATTCCATACAGAGGGTACACTACTCATTGGCTACTAGATGTGAACTTCCTATGGATAGGATCAATCAGACGTGTTAGAGGGCGACCACTATACGGAGGTACTACTTGAGGCGGTTGTTATTGGATCCTAGTTAATGGTATACCCATTGCTACATTCTGGCCTTAATGGCTGGTGTGTTGCAATACTAATTCAAGTCGAACAATTCTGCCTGTGACATTATCGAATCCCTGAAAAAGATGTTTGGGGAGCATGACAGGCCAGACAGGTAGCCATGCAGAAGATAACGAGTGATATGATGTCAGAATGGACTCCAGTCAAAGAACATGTTTTAAAAATAATTAGTTATTTGAACGAGCTGGAGACCCTAGGTGCCAACATTGACGCACAGACCCAAGTTTATATGATCCTCAATACGCTATCGCAGTCATTTGATTAATTTAAACCAAACTATAATATAAATAAAATGGATATTTCAATGAGTGAAATAATGAGTTCTTTACTGGTAGTGGAAGGGGTGATCAAACCTAGGGGCAACGTTTTGAACATTGAGAAAAGCTATTCTTCCTCCCGATCTACATCGAAAGACAAGAAAGGGAAGAAGAAGGCTAGCACTGGTGGTCCAAGTGTTGGACCGGTCTCTAAGATTGCAAAATCTAAGGGAAAAGGTAAGGGCAAAGGGAAGATGGGTGGCCAAGGCAATGGAAAGTATTTTTAATGCGGTGAGAAGGGCCACTAGAAGAGGAACTGTCTAAAATTCTTAGCTAAAAGAGTTCAAGGTATGATTGAATCACATGTGATTGAAGTAAGTTTTATAACGGATACTTCAAGCACTTGGTGCATTGATTTTGGTGTGACTAACCATATCTGTAATTCGTTGTAGGGCTTCAGATCAACCAGGAAATGCAGTGATGGGGAGATCGTGTTGAGTCTAGGTTCTAGCACAATTATTTCCGCGATTGCTATAGGAGTAGTAGTTTTAGTGTTTTTGGACAATAAGACGATAGTATTATCAGATGTACTTTACATCCTTTTAATGAGACGTAATTTAGTTTCAGTTTCAAATTTATCAAATAATGGTTATTCTTTCCATTTTTGGAACAGAAGTTGTCATTAAAAGAAATAATTCTTTTATATGTTCTGGTGTAAAAACTAATGGCTTGTATGTGATTATTCCTAATATTTTTAAAGACTCTTGTATGGAACTTAATAACTCAGTGGTAACTATACTATCTAAAAGAAAGGAACCTTCCACTAATCCGACAAAGCTTTGGCATATGAGGCTTGGCCATATCAATCTAAATAGGATTGGCAAACTAGTCAAAGGAGGGATCTTAGGTGATTTGGTTCTTGAACCAATGGAAGTCTGCAAGTCTTGTTTAGAGGGTAAGATGACTAAAAGGCCCTTTCTAACAAATGGTAAAAGGACCAATGTGTTGTTGAAATTAGTTCATACTGATGTGAGTGGATCAATAAATATTAGAGCAAGAGGTGGTTATGAGTATTTTATCACATTTGCTGATGAGCACTCTAGGTATGGATATGTGTACCTAATGCAGCATAAGTCTGAAGCCTTTGAAAAGTTCAAAGAGTTTAGGGCTGGTGTGGAGAAGCAATTGGGCATGCATATCAAGGCCATTCGATCTAATCGAGGTGGCGAGTACCTCTCTAATGAGTTTATTGATCACCTCATATAGAATGGGATTCTGTCACAGTTGACTGCACCTAGTACGCCTCAGCAGAACGGTGTAGTGGAGAGAAGGAATCGAACTCTTTTAGACATGACTAGGTCGATGATGAGTTTTTTTGAGTTACTATTATTCCTTTGGGGTTATGCTTTGGAAACCGCTACTTACATACTAAATCTAGTACCAAGCAAATTTGTTCCCAGGACACCATAAGAGATGTGGATTGGGCACAAGCCTTCTTTGCAACATCTCCGGATATAGGGGTGTCCGACACATGTGCTGAAAGGAAAGATGAGCAAGTTGGATTCTAGATTTGAAGTATGTTACTTCGTAGGCTATCCAAAGGGTACTTATGGATAATATTTTTATGATCCAAGAGAACAGAAAGTGGTTGTTAGTACGAATGCTATTTTCTTAGAGGATGATTATATCATGAACCATAAACCTAAGAGAAGGATAGATCTGAGAGAGATAGAAGGAGAGACCTCAGTCCAACCCGCAGTTCATAAGAATGTAAATTAAGAAAATACCACTTCTTCACCCATTTTCGCACCGGTACCTCAATGTAGTGGGAGGATTATCAGCCCGCCTGATAGATATATGTTCTTAGGAGAAGTTTTTGAAGCTGTCTCTATAGAATCTGAATTTGATCCTGCCATATACGAAGAGGCAATGACCAATGTTGTTTCAGTTCATTGGGTTAAAGCTATGAAGGCTGAATTGGAATCTACGGATTCCAATTAGGTTTGGGATCTTGGAGAACTTTCAGGCAATATTAAACCCATTGGTTGTAAGTGGGTCTACAAGAGGAAAAGAGGATCTGATGGAAAGGTTGAGACCTTTATGAATAGGCTTGTAGCGAAAGGTTATACTCAGAGGGAGGGCATTGACTATGAGGAAACCTTCTCGCTGTTAGCCATGCTCAAGTCCATCAGAATACTCTTATCCATTGCTGCATGCCTAGATTATGAGATCTGGTAGATGAACGCCAAGACTACATTCTTGAATGTAATCTTGAGGAGGACATCCATATATAGCAACCAGAAGGGTTCATAGCTGGTTGGAAAGGTAACTTGGTATGTAGGTTATGAAATTCCATTTATGGGCTTAAGCAGTCATCCAGGAGTTAGAACATCCGATTTGACCAAGCGATCAAATCGTTTGGTTTCATACAGAATCTAGATGAACCTTATGTATACAAGAAGTGTGAAGGAAAAGTTGTGGCTTTTCTTGTGCTTTACGTTGACGACATTCTACTCATTGGAAATGATGTAGCGGCATTGTCAACGGTCAATGTTTGACTAGCTAGTACTTTCAACATGAATGATCTAGGAGAGGCGAGCTATATTCTTGGAATAAAGTTCTTTCGGAATCGTAAGCGAAAGAATGGGATTATCTCAAGCTGGTTATATCGTAACTAGGTTTTCAATGGATAATTCAAAGAAAGGTTTGTTACCTTTCAGACATGGTTTGGCGTTATCTAAGGACCAGTGTCCAAAGACACAGGAGGAGAGGAATCGCATGGTAGGAATTCCCTATGCTTCGACAGTGGGAAGTCTCATGTATGCAATGTTATGCACTAGACCAGATATCTACGTTGCCATTGGCATGGTTAGTAGAGATCAATCGAATCCAGGTCTAGAGCACTGGACAACCATTATGTACATTCTTTGAGAACGACTAAAGATTACATGCTTATGTACGGTGGCAGTGAGTTAATTCTAGTGGGATACACTGACTCAGACTTTATGTCAAATAAAGATTTTGAGGAAGTCGATATTCGGTCATCTCTTTACCTTGATAGTGCCACGTAATGAATTAAGGTCGACACCATGGAAATCAATTGGGAAAGATGTCAATCGACTGGTATCTAAAAAGTGCCAATCGAATGTATAATACCCCATATTTTCAATAATTATTTATGCACAGAGATTTTATATAATTCCCTTGATCATACTTGAAATTTCATCTTCGATCGATCGAAGCTCTTTTGAGCGATTGAGAATCCCCAAAGTTCAAGCGATCAAACATTTCTCAAGCGATCGAAACGCTACCGACATAAATTTAATACGTGGTCCCTACTTCAATCGATCAATGTTTTTTCAGTCGATCTAAAATGGACAACCTGAGTTCAAGCAATCAAACATCCTTCGATCGATTGAACCTGTAATGATGAGAATTCCAGGTTTCCCGCAACCAATGCCATCTGCCCCTCCCTTCTCTCTATATATACAATTGTGTGTGTGTTGAGGTATTTAGAACACCTGAGAGTTTGAGAGTGCTAGAGAGTTATGTGTGTGCTTGTGTTATTATATATACTCATATATCTATATATATCCTTATATGCATTCAGCAGAGAGAGAGAGAAGCAGAAGAAGAAGAAGAAGAAGAAGAAGAAGAAGAAAAGAGAAAGAGACAGACATAAGAGACGCAGAGATAGGGGAGAGAGATAGAGAGAGATGATCAGAGAAGCTAAAGCTTTCCAAACGTGCCTTAATGAAGTTCGGTGAGTTCCAAACTCACTTGGTAGCTTAGTTATGATGTTTTATGAATTTTGGATGTATTAATAATCATCCCCAAACACCCCCTAACGTATTTAGGAGGTTTACTGTAGAACCTATAGAACACGAAGTTCGAGCGATCGAACTGCGTTCAATCGATCGAGCATCCCCGAGTCTCAATTGATCGAAATTACTTCAATCAATCAAGACCACTTTGACTTTAATCGATCGAGCATACTTTGATCGATCGAACATCACTGTTCTTTAATCGATCAAAATGACTTTAATCAATCGAACCTAGCAGAACATGGATATGATCCTTAAGTTTATAATTCATAATGTGTGGTTGTTTAATCATTGTTCATGTTTCTATTATATGATATTATGGATTATAGAGGTAATGGGGTACGATAATGAGATTGAGATAATATAGTGAGTAACACAGTCAGGTTCGGAACGTTAGTAGTAATGCGACGCGATAATGAGATAAGGATTGGAGATAATAACAGTGGAGTATGGAGTAACTGGTGTTTGAGTAAATGGTTTATTGGTTATTTTTGAGTTCTGTGAGTCTAGCTGATGATTTTCTTAGGTTGAATCCAATAAGTGGGTAACAAGGATTTAATCAGGATCGTGAGATTTATGGGTGCATGGTACTCGAAAGAGTTTTTAAAAGCAGTGAATAGTAAGAGTTCTTAAAAACGGTGAACAAGAGTAGATGTGGCATGCCCATGGTTTGTATTTACCAGAGCTATGTACGTATGATACTCACAAGCGTTCTTAAAAGTAGTGAATAGTAAGAGTTCTAAAAAGTGGTAAACAAGAGTATTGGTACGTCCATAGACCAGTCGTTATATGAGAACAATGTATGGGAGCTCGCAAGAGTTCTTAAAAATGGTATAACTGTGAATAAGAGCACTGGTATATTGTGATGATATAATCAGTTTGAGATAGTCAGTTGGTATGGGTACAGTCAGCCTTAGAGTTGGTAGACGATGAGAATTGGTTAATGATGTGTCTGAATAAAAGGGGAAGAGATATATTTAGTATCACTGTTATATGTTGTTCATAATTGGTAATAACGGTATTTTTATGAGACTGTGTTAGTTAGTTCTCACTCAGCTTTCAATAAGCTGACGGCCTTTATTGCCTGGACATTCCCTATCCAGACTATCCTGTCCCTAACAATGTAGGTATTGGAGCTTATGATGATGGATACTACCCGGGGTTAGATTATGTAGAGTACATCCCAATTAATGCTGGTTATACTGGAGAGGAACACTACGCTGACGACTATCCTTACGCCAGCTGAAGACCTAAAGATAGTTATTTAGTTTATTTCTGTTGTTCTGTTGAACTCTGTTTTGTTTTAGTTTGACAGTACTTGGGCATATGTTGTCTTCAGACCTGTTGCGATCCTGTGGACCACACTCTAATATTTATAATAGATAGAACCGTTTTATATTCAGTTAGTTGTGATTCCTGTTATCTTGTGGACTAGTACTGTGAGGTATGGATAATTAGTGACTTTCACTTGTCATTCCCTATGGACCCAAAAAAGAAATTTATTTTTCTCTATTTTTGCTACTCCGGGGCGTGATAGGATTTTTTCGTATCAGAGCCATAGGTTTGTGATACTTTCATTCACTAAATGATTCCATACCATTTGTTCCTAGTAATTGAGTTTCCCTGAGATAAGATATGAGTTTAAGATAAGTTCGTTTACCTGACGATAGTTAGTTTTCCTTTACAGGTTAGCATTATGGATCTAGAGTTCCATAAGATCGTTACCGATGTGTATGGACACTTGATCCATGTGGATACCGTGGAGCCAGCTGAACTGGAGTTTTATCATGACTGCATACACTAGACAGCTAGCTGATATCTAGAGGAGGATATGTGGAAGGCTCTTTATGTGACCGGGAAGACCCACCCTACAGAGATGCGTATGGATGCTTACCATTCAATGAGGATTGGT
Organism: Hydrangea macrophylla; assembly: GCA_033977485.1. Lineage (NCBI taxonomy): Eukaryota > Viridiplantae > Streptophyta > Magnoliopsida > Cornales > Hydrangeaceae > Hydrangea > Hydrangea macrophylla. Next base: position 13,124,926 of record CM066992.1, on the reverse strand, counting down.
AGGGATATTTACCAAGAGATTTTACGTTTAATCTAGAGCAAGCTGGAGATGGACGCTATTGAGCTTTGGTCTATTCTTGGAGGACCTATTGAGGCAGCACCAGTAGTAGAACCACTATCACTGGTACCTGAGGTACCCATTCCAAAGCCATAGGAGCAACTTGAGGAGCCAGAGTTACTAGAGGCTGAGCTAATAGTAGATGCCGACCTAGAGGAGGATCACGTAGATGACATCAAGCTAGTTGAGGATGATGTGGAGCCAGAGGAGGATCCGGTGGAGGATCTAGAGTTAGTCGATGAGGATGTTATTGCTAGAAGGGATAATATAATAGGAGATGAGGGTATAGAGGATGCTGTAGTTGAGCCAGAGGATAATATAGTACCTGAGATACCTGTGGAGTTTGATTTACCAACAGGACTAGTACTATATATGGCAGCTATTGACAACATGGCAGCCGAGTGGGTAGCAGCGATGGTTGCATAGCCATCCGGAGTTCCGATAGGACAGGTTGCACTAGAAGATGCTATGGCCCTAGTGGGAGATTTTGCTGAGTTAGTCATCGATGTCACCGAGCCAGATTTCGGTGTTGAGGAGATGGAGGTTGATGAAATGATTGTTGAAGATTAGGATATAGGAGTGGTAGTTGGAGGAGCAGTATGACCAGCAGAGGCCGATACACCTATGGAGATGGATATTGCACCAGAGGATGAGACACCAGTAGGAGGATCAGATGCCGACGACTTTTGAGTCAGGGTCTGCAGGGTTTAACTTTTGTTAGTTTATATCAGGACATGTTGTCCATCAGATTTTTGGGACCTTGACAGATAGCTATTTGACCATAGCTTTGTATGGATATTATTAGTAGTATTGTTAGTATTGTAACTAGCTGACCTTAGTAGTGATTTAGCCTCGTCCCACATGGTACATAATTTGACTAATGTGTACTATACGGTACATCTTTGGATATATGTGAGCAGTACTTTTGATCTTGATCATATGGTTGCTTTGATATGTACTATTTTGTAGAACTGCTAGTTCTTGCTGCTTCTCGCTCTATTTTGTTTTCTTTTCTGCGAGAAGACCTTCAGCTGATCATTTAGTCTATTGTAGATAGCAATCATTATCATTATGTTTAAACCAAGGAATCAAGTACGTTTGGTGTAGACACCACATTTTGTTGGCTATCAGATTTAGGATACCCATAGCTTGGTGGTTCACAATAATCGAAAAAGACTTAAAAGGACTCTTGGAAGTTAATTCTGTCTCTCAGAATGCTCAGAATGACCAAAATGCCCCTGAAAGCCCGAAAACTCCCAAATTTGGTCCCAAAGTTCTGGAAACATGCTACGTCGTAAGAAAAATGATAAAATGAGTTTTTAAGTAAAATTGAATAAAATCGTCAGCTCCCAGAGACCCCCGGAAGTCCCGGAAGTTCCCGAAAAGTCCTCGTTGACCGGTTTGACAAAGGTTTGACCAAGGTTTGATCAAGTTTGACCAAGTTTGACCAAAATCGTCCAAATTCAACGGAATCATTAGAAAAGTATTAAAATGAGTTTTAAAAGAGAATCGAGCAAAAACGTCAACTCCTGGGAGCTCCCAGAGGTTCCCAGAACTTCCCGGGAATCCCATGTTTGACCAGTTTGACCAAGATTTGACTTTGGAATCGGGGCATCGAAACAATTTTCAAATATTTTTCATGGATACTATAGGTCAATAGCTTTCCAACGGTATATCGCACATAATTTCTGGATTTAAAACGAATTTATTATGAATTTCCAAAGGCGAAAAAGACGATCAAATCGGTTTTTATCGCGAATACCACAAAACTTTTCAAAGTGACCTATCTCTGAACAATTTTTTATGTAAAGTAGACTCCATTACCTTTCCAACGGTATATAACAACCTCAATTTGGAGTTCGTATGCATTTTCTGTGAATTTCGGACGAAATAGGGCTTTTTCGAGAATACCGGAACCTCTGGGGGCCTAAACGTAACTTTCTGGGCTTCTGAGGAGCAGTGCCACCGCGTCACTGGCCCACTGCCGCCGCGGCACTCAACCCTCGCAGAGTCCATTTTTGTAATTTTTTTGGGGGTCCAATTTGATTAATTGAAAGCCAAAACGATGTAGTTTTATGTTCACAGATGTTTGGGACCAATGGAAACACTTCTAAAATCCCAAAACCACCCCAAATTGGCCTATATAAACCCCCCATTGCTCTTCATTTTGGGGGGGCCACGTGCAAAAGCTTGAAAAGTTGTAGAGAAGAAGAGAGATAGAGATAGGTTTAGAAGAGAGAAAAGGAGCTTCCTCCTACTATTTTGCTATATAAAGTGAGTTTTAATCTTGTGTTCTTTCATTACCTCTCTTATACTTCACATCCCAAACACCCCCAATCACCATTCTTGAGCATTCTTGAGTTAGGAAGCTACTTCCATGTTCAAATGTCAAAAATCTATGAGTGAAACACCAAGCTACAAGTCCAAAATCACATTGATTATCATCTATTGATTGTTATTTACTTACTTGTTCATATTATGTTCATCTCTTCTTGCCTCATTTCTTTTTGATTTTCTTTATTTACTTAGTAGTTCATCATCATCTAGATGATGACATGAAGTTTGAGGTGAGTGAATCCTTATGGATAGTAGCTCTTAACCTCAAAAACATGTTTGATAGATGATGATCATAACTTCAATACCTCCAGGGTATCCTTGAAGTTATGTTCAAATGAAAATAAATCTCTCCAACAATCTTGGAGGTTCTTGATGATGAGTTTGATGTTGGAATTTTAAGTGGCTATGATCTTTATTGAGTATTGAAAATACATTTTCAAAACCTCTATTTCAAAACCCCCTTCAATCCCCTCATTTTGATCTCAAGAAAGAAAACCTTGTTTTCCCAAAACAGTGAGTGATCTGAGTTCAAAGATTTCTCTAGAACTCAATACTCAATGTATGGATGCAAGGCCTCTTTTCCATTTATACAAGATCATGTTACTGTTCTGTCCACTATTCACAGCAAGCACATTTTAACTTTTATTCTTTGATTTGATGCTTATATGCATTCCAAATTAGTTCATATCTTAGGAAGTAGTTCATACTACAATTGATTTCATCCATCCATTCATACACATTTTAGACTTCTAAGTCATTCTAGGAATCCATGAACACAAAGCACACTACAATCTTGGCACATTCTAGATACATACATTGCATCCATTCAAAGATTTGGAGCTTTTGTGACTCCTAATCTAAGAAGATTATAAGGAATGAACTTGATCACACGTTCATGCTTCCCCCGATCTAATCATCCTTTCTCATCCGTCCCGGGGATTGAGAGATCTTCTCTTCTCAAAGAATAACATGCATCATTTTAGCTTGCTAAGCATCTTTGTTTTCTTTGATTTATTTGTTTCAAGAACAATTCATGCCCCCTTTAGATTAGGAAGTCTTGATTATTTGATACATGATTAGACGATTTTTCCTAGGATTATTTGTGTGATTTTCACTTTACATTGCATGATATTTGACTTAGATCTTATGAATGATATCTTATCTTTTGATTTTCAATTTCAAGATTCTTATGTGATGTAATATACTATCATAGTATTAATTTCCGAACCATACATAGTATAAGATGATTATTTGGATGCTAATTGAGGCCCGTCGAGAGACGGGGCGAGTTGAGGGTGTTTTAGTCGTGACAAAGGCTCCTTCCTCTCTCGTACCAAAACCCCGAGCCAAGTTCTTTGGTTATGAAGGGCCGGTGCCCTTTATCCATTTGGGTGAGTCAAAATAAGGTTTCTTGGTTCCTTAAAGACCAAGTGGCGACTCTGTATCTATTTTCAACAGACCTTTTCTCTTTCCTTGATTCAAAAAATCAAACAAGTTTCAAAAACAAAACGAAGCGGTGGAATCCCGGTATCCACAATCTGGCGACTCTGCTGGGGATTTTTTATTTTAAAAAAAAATAATACAGAGGTTTGACTCATAAGAAGCATCCTTAAAATCATCTTTTTACTGTGTCTGGTTCACCGCATTGCACTTCTGCTTTTCCCCCTTCTGACTGTGTCTGAAATGCGGCGCTGACATTGTTCAGGTCTTGCTATGCCAGGGCACAAGTCACCGTTGATACTGTACCTTCCAAGGTATATAAAAAAGAGTAAACACTTCCGTACTGTCTCTCTGACGGTATATTGGAACTTTCGTCAACGGACAGTCTTTGATTAAACCCAGCCTTTGCATATAGATTCCTGTAGAACCTTTCATAGGACTGTTAATTTATCTTTTCAGATAGGACAATGTGATATAACTGTTGTATGCCCTGACAGGATTACCTGCGCGGTGTAGACGCTTATGTGGCATAGAACAAAACCTCTTTCTTATGATTCCCAAGGCAATCACTCACATGTGATCACATTGAGTTGACTTGCCTAGGCACCATGATAAGGATGTCTGCTCCATGCTCACAAAGATATACACAGCAAACCTTGTTTGTTGGTCCTGAGACATAGGAGTATGAAAACTTGCTAGACAGTATGATCACCATCATCACCTATTCTCGTCGTATATCCCTATTCCTTCCAAAAACTCTACCCAACTCATCAGGATACCCCTGTTTCTCCTAGAAATTCTGTCCAAATCACCCAGATTTCCTAGAAATCCCTATTTCTCCCCAGATTACCCAGAAATCTCAATTTCTTCCAGAAACTCCAATATACTTATGTCCCCCAAGATATTCTTGCTTCCCCCAGAATACCCAGAAACCTCAATTTTTCTTAGAAACTTCGATATACTTGTTTCTCCCAGAAACTCTGTCCGACTTACCCAGTTATACCTGTTCTCCCAGAAGCTCTGTCCAAATCTCTCAGATTACCCAGAAATCTCAACTTCTCCCAGAAACTCCGATATACTTGTTTCTCCCAGAAACTCTGTCCAACTTACCCAAATTTTCATGTTTTCTCATAAGCTCTGCCCAAATCTCCCAAATTCTCCAAAAATCCCAGCACCTCTGCCCAAATCACCCACAAATGCCCAGATATACTTGTTTCTCCTAGAAACTCTATCCATATTCCTCAGAAATACCCAAAATACCAGTTTCTCCTAGAAGCTCAGTCCAAATCAACCAGAAATCCCTATTTCTCCTAGAAACTCAAATGACTTCTAGAAATTTCTCCGAATCTTCCAAATCCCTGTTTCTCCCAGAAACTCTGTCCAAAATCCCCGGAGTATCCCGGAAATCCCTGTTATCCCTTGGTGATCATACTAGAAAGTAAAGTTGGCACACTCTATATGGTTAGGACCTTATTTGCTTAACTGCTATCTATTAGAAATAGGAGCATCACATAGATTAGGACTAACATCCGCATGCTTGTCTCATTTGCATACACCGTTCCCATTAATCTGCGCGCACTGTCTCGACCATTCTTGCACAAGTCAGTCCACGTTTGTTAAACATCACTATCTTTGTCTGTCTAAAGACATCACTATCAAAATCTAATCTAGTCCTCTCAAAATCTATCAGGTCAGTATAGATTCCTGGAGTCAGTGATCGGGAGAGAACTAATCCTAATTATACGCCTTAACAACCATCTGTTAGTACCTTTTTATCCTGTTTTTGTATATTTTTACTTCATTTTCTATTTTCTGACAGGTTTTGGAAGAAATCACCTAAACCAGGCTAAACAGGATGAAAAAGCACAAAGAAAGAAGCTGAAAAAGCCAAGTCGCGCGCGCGACCCGCGGGCGCGGAAATCTAGAAATCGCTCACGCGATCCGCTCGCGCGATCCGCGCGCGCGAGGTCCCAAATGTCGCGCTCACGCGACCCGCTCGCGCGATATGTGTAAAAACCAAAGTTGCGTATTTCAGTATACTGAAGACTCCTGTGCAAACAAAACTGCTGAACGACGTCTAGACTGTAAATTACATCAGTTTTAGTTCGTTTCGGGTTAGGAAGGCTTCCAAAACTTGTTGTAAATCTATATATACCCTATTTTATTACAATTAAAGGGTTAGACATTGTTAGCAATTATTATACACACTTACTTCCAGCCATTGAAGGGAGGGAAGCAAGGAGAAGAAGAAGAAGACCAAGGGTTTCCATGGCCTCCTCCATCAACTACTTGACATCTATCACTTCCATGGACGGCTAGATCATAGATCTAGGGTTTCAATGAAGCCCTAGACGAGTAATAGGGTTTTATTTATGTTTTTATTTTAGTTTTATTAGGTATGGATGACAGTCACATGTTTAGAGGATTTTTATAAATAAATCGTACTTCTATTGATTAAATCATTACTTTCAGAATTTATTCTTGTCTTAGATCTATTTTGACTGTGATGTGCTCAACGATCTATTCTCGCTGTGCTTGTTTAGATTGTTTACATGTGATGGTGCTTTATTGATTTATGCTATCAAGTATCCGAATAGTCCATGCCTAGGTTAGACGGATTAGATCACAACCCTAGTTTAGTGTGGGATAATTCGTGCTAACCGAAGATGGATTATGTTGGTGCTTGAACCATGAATATCTTCTTGTCGGAGGAATTGGGCTTGTAGCTACAATTCCCCATTATCATCCAACTTAGTAAGCTAAAGTAATTCATAAATATTCCTATTATGAAGCTAGTGGTGGATTTGCAATCCTAGGTTTCCTTAAACATTATTTTAAACAACTTTAATTGCTTTTATAGTTTAGATTTAGTTTTATTGTTATTAGTTTAATTAAAATCAAATCAAAATCCGTTTTCATAATTAACTAGAGCTAGGTTTTAAAATTAAGTCGCTGTAGTTAATCAATCTCTGTGGGTTCGACCTTTACTTCCACACTGCAAATCTTTTGAAAAGTAAAGAATACTTTTATATCTTGATATTGACAACATCAATTTTTGGCGCCGTTGCCGGGGATTGCATTACTACCTTTAGTTTTATAATCTTAGTTTAGTTAATTTGTAAATATTAGGTTAGTTTTTATTTTTCTTATTTTCCGTTTTGTTTTTAGTTACTAACTTTTCTTTTTATTTTGTAGTTTCTCGAGTTGTCAAAATTCTAACGTTTCCGGGAGGAATAGCTGTGCACATCAAAGGAGCTTACGCAAATAAAATAAATAAAAATTAAGTAAATTGCTTCTTGTGAAACTCGCTTTAAACCACTATAAGTCAGGGCGCTGTGACGCACTATTTGTATTAGTTTAGGATTAATTGCACTGCATTAGCTAGGAAACCCGGGGCGCTGGGCTTGACGTGGTCATTGCATTACAGGATAATATTCATGCATCATAGTAGTTGAGTGCTTGTTATCTTCGTTGTGTGATTGCTATTTGTTTTTTTTTTTTAGTTGAGTCAGTTTTAGTTTTTAGTTTACTTTCTTTTAGTTTATGTTAGGTACACGTTCAAATAAATCGGAATTACAACCTTTCGACTCTGAACTTGAACGCACCCTAAGACTTAACAAGTCTTCAAACTTAACTTCTAGAACAAGGTTTTTAATAGACGACGATTTGACACTAAAACCAACGTCTTTATTTGAATCTGAAATACAGAGTACCAGTGAACGGTTAAGGAAAACTCAAACTTTTCAAATTGAACCGATTAAAATGGCTGACGATGGAAATAACAATAACAATCAAAATGATGGTGCGAATATGAATAATCTTAATATACCGCCACCTCCTCCACTTAAAGATTATTTTATTCCGACGACTTACACGCCACAAACATGTATTGAATTACCGGAGGCGATAGCATCTCACTTTGAGATAAAGTCGTCTACGATCTCGCTACTTCCATCCTTCCATGGCCGTCTAAATGAAGATCCATATAAACACTTAGGAGATTTTCAAGATATATGTTCTACTTTGAAAATCCAAAACTTAACTGATGATGAATTAAAATTGCGGCTCTTTCCATTCTCTTTAAAAGATAAAGCTAAATATTGGCTTCAATCTTTGGAGCCAAACACAATTAGAACATGGGAAGACTTACACACCGCATTTTTACAAAAGTTTTTCCCAATTATGCGTACGAATCAGATAAGAAAATCTATAACAAACTTTGTAATGCAAGATGGGGAAACACTTTACGACACGTGGGAAAAATTTAAAGAATTATTACGTTTGTGTCCACATCATCAGGTTCCCAAGTGGCAGTTGGTCCAGGTCTTTTACGAGGGACTTATTCCTTCGGTCCGTAATACTGTCGATGCCGTTTGTGCGGGTACCTTCCTGCACAAAAGCGCCAACGAGGCCTGGAAATTTTTTGAAACTTTGAGCGAGAATTCGATGCATCAGGCTGTGTCGGTACGTTTCGAGGGATATCATCTTCAACCTAAGCGAGAGGTGACAGTTGAGTCAAGTCAATCAATTCAAATACAAGAATTAAATAGAAAACTTGACCGACTTATGCAAATGAACAAAACGTCCAATCCACCCTCTTTAGAAGTATGTGCATTATGTTCTGAACCGTCCCATAATATCTTTGCATGTCCTTCTGCATCTCAATATCCGGAATTTGTGGAACAACACGTTAATTCTATGCAACAATTCCCACAAAATAACTATAATCCTAGGTCGACTAATTTTCCTAATACGTACCGACCCCAATATCAACAAGGTCAATACCAACTACCTCCTCCACCCCCACACAATAATGCATTTGAGGAGAAGGTGTTGGCCTCACTTGAAAACTTTAGTTCGGTGGTCCAGTTAGTACACTCTCACACACAATCCATCGCAAAACTGGAGTCCCAAGTAGGGCAAATTGCTAATACGCTAAACCGCTTAACTGAGAGTAAGTTGCCCAGTCAACCTACTCAGCAACCTAAGGGGGGGTCGAGTGAGAGCGTGAACGTTGTTTCGACTAGGACGACTATTAGAGAAGAGGAAGTTGTTGAAATTCCGGATACGAGTGAGAAAAATATAAATAATAACTCAAATAAGGAGGGTGAGGAAACGAATAAAAATAAGAAAGAAAAAGAAACGGCCCTGACTAATCATATTCCGAGAATGCCATATCCACCTAATGTTGAGGAACCGTCTAATTTTTCAAAGAAAAAATCAAAAACTGAAGATATACTCGAGGTATTTAAACAAGTTAAAATTAATATTCCTTTCCTCGACGCTATAAAACAAATTCCCGCTTATGCTAAATGTTTAAAAGACCTATGTACGCAAAAACGCAAAATACGCAGTCATACTCCTAAAAAGGTCTTCCTCACGGAAAAAGTAAGTTTCATTTTTCAACACTCACCTCCAAAGTATAAGGATCCTGGTACGCCTACGATTTCATGTGTCATAGGTGACACTATCATTCATCGGGCTCTCCTTGACTTAGGAGCTAGTGTTAACCTCTTACCTTATCATGTCTACAAACAACTAGGATTAGGTGAACTTAAACCTACGACCGCTACTATTCAATTAGCGGATCGTTCCGTCAAAGTACCTAGAGGAATCGTCGAAGACGTCCTAGTAAAAGTTGATCAATGTTTTTATCCTGTTGATTTTATGGTCCTTGACACCGAACCGGTGCTAGATAATAGAAAATACACTCCTGTTATTCTAGGCCGTCCATTCTTAGCCACGGCCAACGCACGTGTCAACTGCCGGACGGGGGTAATGAAAGTGTCGTTTGGGAACATGAACTTAAAATTAAACGTTTTTAATGCTATTGATCAACCTCCTAAAGATGACGATTACATATGTGAGGCGGAAGGTGAGGTAAGACGGAATATTGAGCCTAACAAAGCAATAAATGTGAGTAACGACAAAGATATAGCGGATGATGAGTGGATGAACCCTAATAATCTGGACCCTAATGCTGAATCTACTCGAAAGGTAAGAAATCGATTTGAACATACTGACAAACCGTCGATTGAATTAATTCGAAGTGACGTGATTTCTGCTTACCACCGAGCTCTACCTGACATCCTTAGGGGTACAAAATCCGAGTTACAGCCTCCGTAAGTCTTGAGCTAGAATGGTCTAGCTGAAGACGTAAAAGTTAGCGCTTCTTGGGAGGCAACCCAAGCTTTATTTCGTTCGTTTTTCTTATTTTTGGTCATTTTTGAGTCTGTTTGAGTCTGTTTTGGACATTCTGGACAGGTTTGGGGGTTGGAATTAATTTATTTTAATATTATATACATAATTTTAGCTAAAAAATGGAAAACACCAAAATCGCGCGCGCGGCCCGCTCGCGCGAGACGTCGCTCGCGCGGCCCGCTGGCGCGAGAATGTGCCTTAGTGTTTTTTTCTTTCGTTTTCTTTATATGAGCCCTCAGGTTCTCCTCGCGCCTGATGTCGCGGGCGCGAGGTAGCTCGCGGGCGCGAGAATTTAAAAAAAAATATATATATATATATATTGGGAATTCGCGCGCGCGACGGTCGCTCGCGCGGACCGCTCGCGCGATTTCCCCTTTTCCTGTTTTTTCCGTTTTGTTTTCTATATCCTTCCCCCTACCTATTTTATTTGTGTTTCTTTTCTGTTTCAGTGTAGTTCGTGTTCGTTGTTTTCCTTGTTATATTTATACTTTTTCGTTTTATTTCTTTTCCATTTGCTCGTTTAGTTTAGTTTAGCTTAGTTTTTAGATTTATATTCCATATTTAGGTTTCATTTACTTTTAATATTCTTTTGTTAGTTTCTTTTTATCTAGTATTAACAGGTGGTTCCATTTGGAGCAATTGAACTTTATCGCCATATTCTTATACATTTACCTGTTTGTCATTGCCGAGACTAAGGTACTATCGTTCCTTTCTTACCTACTCTCCTTTCTTTTGTTTTATTGTTTCATTGGGGACAATGAAAGGTTTAGGTTTGGGGGTATACACATGCACATATGCACATTATTTTATGCAAAATTTTAAAATTTTTCAATAAGTATGTTTAAATAAACGATGTTACCTACGGTTTTTGCAATCTCAATTTGATACTTCTTGTTATGTAACTATGATTGTTATAGAGTGTTAAACAAAAGAAGATGTGATTAAACATTGGCTGAAGTTATGTTGAAATGTTTTAAGTTATGTATCGTTTGAATCGTAGTTTTATATCATAAATTTGCACATAAACCTATGCACTGCACGTAGTCACGTGAATACATGTCTGATGTGAACTATAATATGATTCGGATTTCTAGATAACACAGGGTGGAGACTAAGCCCAGTGAGCTTTTGAGCCTATCTTTTCTTTTTAGAGGGTTATAAATACATCTTGTGTTTGTCGAATTTCATTGAAATAGCGCATCTATTTGTTGTTTAGTCTCATTTTTCTTGTTTTGGTTGATAGTCAAGTTAAAATATTTGTTACCATGCTAAATAATCTTCCGTCGTAAATATTGAAGAACTGTATTACCCTAGGAAATGATTTTAGGCCCTCTTTGTTTATTGCCGACCGATAAATTATAAAATTTCCTTAGTTCGCCCTTTGAGCCGTTAAAATGCCATTTCTTTCTTTGATTACCATTATCCTTGTTTTTGCTCCGACTTGACAAACTCGGAGTTCACCACTGAGATATTTGTCACCTTTTAGTAGTGTTAAGGTGATGTGTTGAAAAGGAAGAAGAAAATAAGATGCTATTGGGGTAGTTGCTTGGTATTCGATGAATAATCATTTGACAAGCAAGAAAAGGAAAAGGAGAAGAGAAATATATTGAAAAATAAAAAGAAGAAGGTTGAAAAAAATGAATGAAAAGGAATGAAGAGAAAGAAAAGATGAAAGTTGGTAGAAGAGATGAATGAAAGAAATCGAACATGCCTTACAATGCCATTCTAAACCTACCTAATGAATCCTTTCTATCATTTTTCATTGCCTGAGCCACGTTATAACCTTTGAAAAGTCCTATTTGATCCTAGGAGACATGGTTTGGATATGAAAACGATGGGAGAGGGATTAAAACATGGTAATGATTAATTTTTCTTAATTATTGGCATCCTATCTTTGAGACTATTGTTCTTTCGTGTCATGCGTTTTTTTTCGAGTCATATGTGAGCATTTCTTGTTTTGGAAATATATTTCTTTGCTCCCATATATTAAAAAAATTACACATGTTTCTGAGTGTTTCATTTTAGAGTGTAATTGACATTGTGAGATTTGTAGTCGAGACATAGTTAAATGGTTATCCGAGTTATATTCCAAGTTCATGACATGCGCGTGTTTATTTGACTACCACATCACACATGTGCAATCTTATGAGGAACTCTATTGATTCGTACATTGCATGCACTTGATTGTTTCTCATGATATAGGTGAACGTTTGATTCTGTTTCTTCTTGTTCGTTATTCTATTTCGAATCGTTGTTTATAATAAGGAGTATTGAATGTTATGTTTTTCTTTTTAATAAAACTTTTTAAATTTTTAAGTTAATAAAGATGGTTGTGGGTGACTTGTTGATGAGAACCCTCACGAGACTTCACTCGTCCGACTAGGGACACCTAGGGGTTTAAAAGGCTTGTTGCATACGCTAAATGCAATCGTGATCCATGCGAAAATGGAATAGTATGCTATTAGTAGTTAGTTTTTATTTTAGTTTTGCTGGAGGACTAGCAAAATGTAGGTTTGGGAGTGTGATCGGGAGAGAACTAATCCTAATTATACGCCTTAACGAGCATCTGTTAGTACCTTTTTATCCTGTTTTTGTATATTTTTACTTCGTTTTCTATTTTCTGACAGGTTTTGGAAGAAATCACCTAAACCAGGCTAAACAGGATGAAAAAGCACAAAGAAAGAAGCTGAAAAAGCCAAGTCGCGCGCGCGACCCGCGGGCGCGGAAATCCAGAAATCGCTCGCGCGAGGTCCCAAATGTCGCGCTCGCGCGATATGTGTAAAAACCAAAGTTGCGTATTTCAGTATACTGAAGACTCCTGTGCAAACAAAACTGCTGAACGACGTCTAGACTGTAAATTACATCAGTTTCAGTTCGTTTCGGGCTAGGAAGGCTTCCAAAACTTGTTGTAAATCTATATATACCCTATTTTATTACAATTAAAGGGTTAGACATTGTTAGTAATTATTATACACACATACTTCCAGCCATTGAAGGGAGGGAAGCAAGGAGAAGAAGAAGAAGACCAAGGGTTTCCATGGCCTCCTCCATCAACTACTTGACATCTATCACTTCCATGGACGGCTAGATCATAGATCTAGGGTTTCAATGAAGCCCTAGACGAGTAATAGGGTTTTATTTATGTTTTTATTTTAGTTTTATTAGGTATGGATGACAGTCACATGTTTAGAGGATTTTTATAAATAAATCGTACTTCTATTGATTAAATCATTACTTTCAGAATTTATTCTTGTCTTAGATCTATTTTGACTGTGATGTGCTCAACGATCTATTCTCGCTGTGCTTGTTTAGATTGTTTACATGTGATGGTGCTTTATTGATTTATGCTATCAAGTATCCGAATAGTCCATGCCTAGGTTAGACGGATTAGATCACAACCCTAGTTTAGTGTGGGATAATTCGTGCTAACCGAAGATGGATTATGTTGGTGCTTGAACCATGAATATCTTCTTGTCGGAGGAATTGGGCTTGTAGCTACAATTCCCCATTATCATCCAACTTAGTAAGCTAAAGTAATTCATAAATATTCCTATTATGAAGCTAGTGGTGGATTTGCAATCCTAGGTTTCCTTAAACATTATTTTAAACAACTTTAATTGCTTTTATAGTTTAGATTTAGTTTTATTGTTATTAGTTTAATTAAAATCAAATCAAAATCCGTTTTCATAATTAACTAGAGCTAGGTTTTAAAATTAAGTCGCTGTAGTTAATCAATCTCTGTGGGTTCGACCTTTACTTCCACACTGCAAATCTTTTGAAAAGTAAAGAATACTTTTATATCTTGATATTGACAACATCAGTCAGCAGCTAGGATCCTCGTCTTAGGTCAGAAGTTCGAACAGTCGTTTGGTCAAGATCTGCCCACCAAGTTACTTCAGCATGAATCAAGAAGAATTGGAAAATAAGGTCACTGTGTTGGGAACAACCATAAGCAAGCAATCTGATCGCCTGGCCCAAGTTTTGAGTTTCATGGAAGAATTGAAGCAGCAGCGGCCGCAACCTCCGCCCGGGTTTCCACCACCAGGGTTTGAACCACCCCCACCTGAGAATAATGGGGAGGAAGACTGGTTTCAAGGGGTCCCACCAATTGCGTATGAGAAGAAGCTTCAAGAGAAAATGGATAAGGTTGACAAGTTGGAAAGCGTACTGAGGAAAAGCAAGGGGGTCGATGATTACATGTTAGACCTGGAAGGCCTCTTTGAGCCCATCAAGCTGAAACTGCCAAAAAATTTCAAGATGCCTGCCATCGACCGTTTTGACGGAATAGGGAATCCAAAAAGTCACATCAAGTTGTGCATGGGCATCTTCCAATCGATGGGCTGCACTCATGAGCACATTGCGATGCTGTTCCCGCAAACCCTTAAGAATGCCGCACTATCCTGGTTCCTAACCCTTGAAGCCTCCAAGACCCGAGTCTGGGAAGACGTTGCTAGAACTTTTATTGATCACTACTCTTACAACCAAGAGTTTGATATCACCATCCGGGATCTAGAGACTACCAGGCAGAACTTCAATGAGTCCTTCACTGCGTTATTGAGCAGATGGAGGAATAAAGTGGCTCAAATGATCCACAGACCTGTTGAGAAAGAGCAAGTATGTATGCTGATTAAGAATATGCAATCAGTATATCATGACAAACTATTCTACCAATCCATCTCCACATTCGAAGAGCTATTTGAAATAGGCACCAGAATAGAGGATGCCATCAGAGAAGGAAAGTTCAAAAAGGATGAACCCCAACACCAGTCCAAGAGACCTAACTACTCCCTGGACTCCCCGGTTATCAATGCACTTAGCAACCAATCAATGGCATGTGCCCTTCGTCTATGCCAGTCCATTCCGCCAAATCGCCCAAAAGGCCCTCGCGAATTCTCCAAACTCGATGTTCCTCTTTCTACAGCCTTGGACCACCTACTCAAAAAGGGCCACCTGCAGCTCCTCCCTCATAAGCTGCTACCAGATCCTATACCCTCCCACTACAACATGAGCCTACGATGTGCTTATCACCAAAATCTAGGCCATACCACCGATCAGTGCATCCGCCTCCGCCATGACATTCAGAACCTTATAGAAGATGTCCCGTATCCTAATCCCATCCACTATCTTGGCTTGGACCAACCGATCGAATGATCCCTTCCGTCGATGCTAATGAATGTTGAAGCTACGCAGTAAAGTGATGGTGTTTGGAACTTCTGCTAAAAAAAATAGAATAAGAATAATAAATGGGTCGCAAAGACACTCTATTTGAGACCAGGTCGAGTCAAGTTGAGTCTGTTCTATGTTCCGAGTCCATTTCAATTCTAGTCTTGTGATCAAGTCTATCAGTCATCAAGTTGTTAATTTGTAAACCTTCTCTATTGATGGAATGAAATCTCATTTTTCTTAATCTGATGTGCCTAGTCATAAATGCATGAATCACTAAACTAAAGTGTCACTTTTCAAATTACCATGGATATTACTCTGCTAATAATCTTTCTACGACAAAACAAAAAAGAATCCTGAAAGGTTAAAGTCGATTTCACGCTGACACTGATGGAGAGCTGAGAATTGAATAGTCTTACTTTAAGAATTTAAAGATGCTCTTGCCTCAATCTTGAAAAGACATACTTGAAACTGACTTGGGGCTTGCCCAACACCCCTTTTCCATCATTTCGAAGCCTTAAGCCCAATCCAATTGGGAGCCACGCAATCTGTCCGATTGAAAGCAATGCAAACTTAGCCCTTGATGGTGGCCAAACATTTCAGTGAGTTTCATCTCCACTTTTCAAAAAAAAAAAAACAAAAAAAAAAAAAACAAAAAAAAAAGAAAGAAAAAGAAAAGAAAAGAAAAGAAAAGGAAAAGCTCGCTAGGTTGAAAACCCGAAAGGGCACCTAGGCAAAAGTTAGAGCTGAAAAAGGTGTTGATTTCCAAAATCTGACCCTAGCCAGTCGAAATGTTGGAGAAAATTTTGATGAAACAAATGAGAAAATCATACGGTTCAAGATACATCTTAAGAACGTGCCAAGATCACATTTCAAGAGGCACGGAATGACCACAAATAAATTCCGAGAGCTGACATGCACATTCTGGAATTCTGAGATTGCGATCGAAAGATTTCACAAGAATCGACTACATTAAAAAGCAAAATTGACTGGCTAGGCGAAAGTGAAAAGGATCAATCCTCAAAACAAAACAAAAAGAAAAAAGAAAAAGAAAAGAAAGGGAGATTGAAACTGAATCCTTTTATTCAAAGCTACCACAAGTGGCTCAAGATTGAACTTCTTTGATGATTGGTTTGAAAAACCCTCATACCTCAAACCCCTTATTTCAAGCCTTGCCCTGAACTACGCTTGACCTGATTCCCACTCAGGGATACGTAGGCAACCGCATCAGTTCGGTCGACACCATCATAATCAACCCCCCTTCTTTCAAGACTTTGGCCCGAACTACGTTGGACCTGATCCCCGCTAGGGGGTATGTAGGCAGACTTTCAAAAAGAAAAGAAGGATGGCTCGCTAGGCCGAAAATCCGAAAGGACGCCTAGGCAAATCTAGAGTTAAATCCAAGGTGAGTAATAACAAAAGAGAGAAAAGAGCTTGCTAGGTCACCTCACTGGTGCCTAGGCAAAAGTTATGAGCATTTGAGAGATTAAAGTCACGGTCCATGCCTCAAGCCAAAAAATCACCTTCCACACTAGGGGCAAACATCGGCTACTTGCCTCGTTTGCCTGACTTTTACTATCTACCCTTCATACAAGGGGCAAACTTCGGTCACCTACTTCGTTTGCCCAAAACCTCCAATAAACCATCATCCAAACTAGGGGCAAACTTCGGTCACCCACCTCGTTTGCTTATGAATCCCACTTTGTACACCTCAAACTAGGGGCAAACTCCATTTGCCTAACACAATCCCTTCACACCAAGGGCGAGTTTTCAAGTTACCAAGTTGTTTTGAAAATTTTGAAATAGAGCATCTTTTACTCTAAAAGCTAAGGCACTAATTCAAAGCACTTCCTGGGAGAAGTAGAAAATTGACTAGATCACTAGGGAGGAATTTTCAAAAATCAAATTTATCAGCAAAGTGCTACCATGTTAAGATGAGGGGTGAACACCAAAAGAGAAATGGTACATCGTTTATGACAAAAGCACATCAAGTTTTGACAAGACGAGCTTGTGTCAAATGTGTCATCCTCGTGCGTCAATGTCTGTCAAGTTTTTGAGTCTGTTGTAGTCTCAAATGTGTAAGTCAACAATGACTAATAAAATTTTCAAATCAAGTTATAAAGAGAATGCCAATACAAGCAGGAGTACCAAACACCATTATTGTACCGGTTAAGGCGTCAGCATGAGAAGCGTCCAAACTTAGGGCAAATGCGAATTTCATCCCTTTCCAAACCATCGAAAGTTGACCATCATCTCCTTGCAACATAAGTCCATGAGTGGCTGTTGATTACCTTCCTTCGTCCATGCAACATAAGTCCATGAGTGGCTGTTGATTTTCCTTCATCTCCAAGCAACACAAGTCCATGACTGGCTATTGATGGATCCCGATTCCGGGCCAGCAAGATTTGATCAACTATGAGAGATTTGAATTTGAATCCTGGTTCCCGGTCAAGAGAAGTAGTTGAAGAGAGATCCCAGAAAAAGTTGCTTCATCCCCAACAGATTCAGTTTAATCCCCCAGCAGGCATATCGATTAGTACATCGTCAGTTCAATCTATGACAGTCACAGTAGTTCACTGTCGACTCGTCATCTCGATTAGTACATCGTCAGTTTAATCTATGACAGTCACAGTAGTTCACTGTCGACTCGTCATCTCGATTAGTACATCGTCAGTTCAATCTATGACAGTCACAGTAGTTCTCTGTCGACTCGTCATCTCGATTAGTACATCGTCAGTTCAATCTATGACAGTCACAGTAGTTCACTGTCGACTCATCATCTCGATTAGTACATCATCAGTTCAATCTATGACAGTCACAGTAGTTCACTGTCGACTCGTCATCTCGATTAGTACATCGTCAGTTCAATCTATGACAGTCATAGTAGTTCACTGTCGACTCCTCATCTCGATTAGTACATCGTCAGTTCAATCACGACAGTCACAGTAGTTCACTGTTGACTCGTCTTCTCGATTAGTACATCGTCAATTCAATCACAATAGTCATAGTAGTTCACTGTCGAGTCGTCTTCTCGATTAGTACATCGTCAGTTCAATCACAACAGTCATAGTAGTTCACTGTCAACTCGTCTTCTCGATTAGTACATTGTCAGTTCAATCCATGATAGTCACAGTAGTTCACTGTTGACTCATCATCTCGATTCATACATCATCACTTCTTCTGGTCACGGTTAGTCCAACTGTTGATCCAATCCATGATAGTCACAGTAGTTCACCGTTGACTCATCATCTTGATTCATACATCATCACTTCTTCTGGTCACGGTTAGTCCAACTGTTGATCCAATCCATGATAGTCACAGTAGTTCACTATTGACTCATCATCTTGATTCGTACATCGTCACTTCTTCTGGTCACGGTTAGTCCAACTGTTGATCCAATCTATGATAGTCACAGTAGTTTACTATTGACTCATCATCTCGATTCATGCATCGTCACTTCTTCCTGTCACGGTTAGCCCAACTGTTGATCAAATCCATGATAGTCACAGTAGTTCATTGTCGACTCATCATCTCGATTCGTCCATCGTCAGTTCATTAATCATCATTAGTTTACCATCACTCTCATTCAAAATATGTCGTGTTCATCATTCTCATTCAAAATCTTAGGCTTCTATGTCCATTAATGGGGCTTCCATGTTCATCGCTTGACATCTCGGGATTTCATGTCCATTACTTGACGTCTCAGGACTTCTGTGTCCGTCTCTTAATTTCCAGGGCTTCCATGTCCGTCGGTTATCTGTCAAACTCCATCTCCAATTATAGTCCTTAGGGACCCCACATCTGACTACATTCGCTTGCGAAGCACACTTCCCAAAATTCATAAGTTTGCTCCAAGACCCAGAGTATTCAAACCTTGATGTCCCTATTCGGGTCAATAACTGCATCACAGTTAGAAATACTAGCACATCATAAGTCTACTTGGAGTGGCACACGCCCCACAACACCAACTCATACTAGGGTCAGAACACTAGGCATGATAGGACTCATGACACAATTCATATCACATCCATGCATTGCATACCATCCCCATAACATAGCATCTGCCTGTCTCGTTGTGCATGTGCGATTTATTCCTTTGTGCCCTGAACTACGTCCTGGTCTGATTCCCCTTGGGATACGTAGGCAGCTCACGCAGAGGGCGACCAACACTAGCCTCAGCATCACTGCATCTTTTGCAACGCTTTTATCCTAAATCTATAGCCTCCAAAAAGTCCTGTCTCTTCAAAGCTTTGGCACTCGCTTGCGACATGCGTTGCCTCGCAAGTTCATACCAAAGAGGGGCAAACTGTAGACACCCCATTTTGTTGGCTATCAGATTTAGGAGACCCATAGCTTGGTGGTTCACAATGATCGAAAAAGACTTAAAAGGACTCTTGGAAGTTAATTCTGTCTCTCAGAATGCTCAGAATGACCAAAATGCCCCTAAAAGCCCAAAAACTCCCAAATTTGGTCCCAAAGTTTTGGAAACATGCTACGTCGTAAGAAAAATGATAAAATGAGTTTTTAAGTAAAATCGAATAAAATCGTCAGCTCCCAGAGACCCCCGGAAGTCCCGGAAGTTCCCGAAAAGTCCTCGTTGACCGGTTTGACCAAGGTTTGACCAGGTTTGACCAAGGTTTTATCAAGTTTGACCAAGTTTGACCAAAATTGTCCAAATTCAACGGAATCATTAGAAAAGTATTAAAATGAGTTTTAAAAGAGAATCGAGCGAAAACGTCAACTATTGGGAGCTCCCAGAGGTTCCCAGAACTTCCCGGGAATCCCAGGTTTGACCAGTTTGACCAAGATTTGACTTTGGAATCGGGGCATCAAAACAATTTTCAAATATTTTTCATGGATACTAGAGGTCAATAGCTTTTCAACGGTATATCGCACATAATTTCTGGATTTAAAACGAATTTATTATGAATTTCCAAAGGCGAAAAAGGCAATCAAATCGGCTTTTATCGCGAATACCGCAAAACTTTTCAAAGTGACCTATCTCTGAACTATTTGTTATGTAAAGTAGACTCCATTACCTTTCCAACGGTATATCACAACCTCAATTTGGAGTTCGTATGCATTTTTTGTGAATTTCGGACAAAATAGGGCCTTTTCGCGAATACCGGAACCTCTGGGGGCCTAAACGTAATTTTTTGGGCTTCTGAGGAGCAGTGCCGCCGCGGCACTGGCCCAGTGCCGCCGCGACACTCAACCCTCGCAGAGTCCATTTTTGTAATTTTTTTGGGGGTCCAATTTGATTAATTGAAAGCCAAAACGACGTAGTTTTATGTTCACAGATGTTTGGGACCAATGGGAACACTTCTAAAATCCCAAACCACCCCAAATTGGCCTATATAAACCCCCCATTGCTCTTCATTTTGGGGGGGCCAAGTGCAAAAGCTTGAAAAGTTGTAGAGAAGAAGAGAGATAGAGATAGGTTTAGAAGAGAGAAAAGGAGCTTCCTCCTGCTATTTTGCTATAGAAAGTGAGTTTTAATCTTGTGTTCTTTCATTACCTCTCTTATACTTCACATCCCAAACACCCCCAATCACCATTCTTGAGCATTCTTGAGTTAGGAAGCTACTTCCATGTTCAAATGTTAAAATCTATGAGTGAAACACCAAGCTACAAGTCCAAAATCACATTGATTATCATCTATTGATTGTTATTTACTTACTTGTTCATATTATGTTGATCTCTTCTTGCCTCATTTCTTTTTGATTTTCTTTATTTACTTAGTAGTTCATCATCATCTAGATGATGACATGAAGTTTGAGGTGAGTGAATCCTTATGGATAGTAGCTCTTAACCTCAAAAACATGTTTGATAGATGATGATCATAACTTCAATACCTCCAAGGTATCCTTGAAGTTATGTTCAAATGAAAATAAATCTCTCCAACAATCTTGGAGGTTCTTGATGATGAGTTTGATGTTGGCATTTTAAGTGGCTATGATCTTTATTGAGTATTGAAAATACATTTTCAAAACCTCTATTTCAAAACCCCCTTCAATCCCATCATTTTGATCTCAAGAAAGAAAACCTTGTTTTCCCCAAAAATCTTCAAAACAGTGAGTCAAAACAGTGAGTGATCTGAGTTCAAAGATTTCTCTAGAACTCAATACTCAATGTATGGATGCAAGGCCACTTGGAAAGTCTTCCTAACTCATTAGAGAACACCCAAGATTTTTGGTTTGACTTGAAAATACTTGAAAATGGTCAATTTGGACCCAAACATTCTCTCCAGATATTCTGCCTCTGTTGTCACAGCAGCTTGGTTGACTTCTAACTTCTTTTTCAGAAAACCTTTCCGAATGAGATGGTCCTAACTTATTTTTCCCTTAAACTTCAATGTCTTAGGGAACTTTCTGTATAAAATGGGCCTCCAGATCATTTGTTTTCATTTTCTAAGATTTTTCAAAATTTCAGTCGACAGTACGGACTCTGTTTCTGATTGACCTCTGTTGTTCATATGATTTCTCTCCATCTGTGATAGTTATTAAAGATTGGCTTTTTGGGTAGTGTTCTAGACACAATAAGGAACATCTCCATAAATAATCATGCATTGAAAGCATTCCTAACCCCTCTTTTCCATTTTTACAAGATCATGTTACTGTTCTGTCCACTATTCACAGCAAGCACATTTTAACTTTTATTCTTTGATTTTGATGCTTATATGCATTCCAAATTAGTTCATATCTTAGGAAGTAGTTCATACTTCAATTGTACATATCCCATATTGATTTCATCAATCCATTCATACACATTTTAGACTTCTAAGTCATTCTACGAATCCATGAACACAAAGCACACTACAATCTTGGCACATTCTAGATACATACATTGCATCCATGCAAAGATTTGGAGCTTTTGTGACTCCTAATCTAAGAAGATTATAAGGAATGAACTTGATCACACGTTCATGCTTCCCCCGATCTAATCATCCTTTCTCATCCGTCCCGGGGATTGAGAGATCTTCTCTTCTCAAAGAATAACATGCATCATTTTAGCTTGCTAAGCATCTTTGTTTTCTTTGATTTATTTGTTTCAAGAACAATTCATGCCCCCTTTAGATTAGGAAGTCTTGATTATTTGATACATGATTAGACAATTTTTCCTAGGATTATTTGTGTGATTTTCACTTTACATTGCATGATATTTGACTTAGATCTTATGAATGATATCTTATCTTTTCATTTTCAATTTCAAGATTCTTATGTGATGTAATATACTATCATAGTATTAATTGCCGAACCATACGTAGTATAAGATGATTATTTGGATGCCAATTGAGGCCCGTCGAGAGACGGGGTGAGTTGAGAGTGTTTTAGTCGTGACAAAGGCTCCTTCCTCTCTCGTACCAAAACCCCGAGCCAAGTTCTTTGGTTATGAAGGGCCGGTGCCCTTTATCCAATTGGGTGAGTCAAAATAAGGTTTCTTGGTTCCTTAAAGACCAAGTGGCGACTCTGTATCTGTTTTCAACAGACCTTTTCTCTTTCCTTGATTCAAAAAATCAGACAAGTTTCAAAACATAACGAAGCAGTGGAATCCCGGTATCCACATTTGGGAGCCCCTATTTTGGAGGGAATGGATCAAACGGGAGTTTTTTAAGCCTTCATGCAGAGAATGGAGCATGTGGAAGATACTTACAATCACTCCACCCATCAGAGACCTGTTGCACCACTGCCACCAAGACAGACGGATGATAAGCTACTAGCAAATTTTCATGGTTTACGTCCCGAGAAGTTTGATGGACTTACAGAACCATGGCAAGCTGAACAGTGGATGAGAGAGATGGAATTAATCTTTGAAGCAGTAGAGTGCAGCGAACAAGAGAAACATTGCATTGCTACATTTCAGCTCACTTATGCCATCACAGATTGGTAGGAAGCTGAGCAAGCCACTATAGGGATAAATGCTGCAAGAACGGTGTCTTGGGAAACGTTCAAAGGGAGATTTTTGGAGAAATACTTCCTAGAGGATGAGAGAGATCAACAAGAAAAGAATTTTCTCAATCTTGTTCAAGGAGGATGGACTATATGGGAATATACAACACAATTCGAGCGTCTATCTAGTTTTTCTCAACATATGATAGATACTCCGCAAAAGAAGGTGAAGAGATTTCACGAAGGATTGAACCCCCACCTCAGACACATGATGGTTGGTCATCTGCATCAGTCATTCAAAGGAATTGTTAGATTTGCTGGTTAGATTTGCTGCAGGATTGGAGAAAGACGCCTATCTAGCACAGCAACCACAGATAAATCGGCCTCAGTCATCAAGGGGAATTCAGCCATAGAATTTCTAGAACCAACCACCAAGGAATACCCAAAGTGGGAGTCCTCAAGGGAATTTCCAAGGCAACGAGAGAACCTGGGAAGGAACCAAAAAACCACAACAGGGTTATTCTCGACCCCAGCAATATCGCCAACAAGGATCACAACCACAGGCATTGCTAACAGCCCCGATAAACAACACCAGAGGATGTTTTAATTGAGGAAAGTTAGGGCATATTGCCAAGTTCTGTACCGCTTCCAAAGGTAATCGTCGAATCGTTTGCTGAAATTGCAACAAGTTGGGACATTTGAACAAGGACTGTCATGCACCACGAGGCGGATATTATGGGGCACCAATTCATGGAATTCAAGGACTCCCAGATTAGACAAGGATGAATGCTATCATTCCAGCGGAGTCAGGCTTTAATGCTGATGAGCAACAACATTTAGAAGGTACACTTGTACTCTTTCATAGTCTAGTTAAAGCTTTATTCGATACTGGAGCTGCATGTTGTAGACACCCCAATTTTTGACCAAACTATTAAACTTAGGGGGATTTACCTCTGGAGATCAATGATGAATATGTCTCGTCAGAATCAAGACTCTTACAAGCAATTTGATTCTCTTCCAAAAAGAATCTCGGTCCAAAATTGCCCTTTTTAGCCAAAAAGATCAAAATTCTCATTTACCTATCACCTTGTGGACTATGAATTTCGAACACGTATAGAAACACGGCATTGTCCTCAGAGCATCTTAAAACCATTTTCAAAAGGAGAGAAATTCAGCATGAACCCCGAAAAAAGTCAATAGTTGACCCAGTAAAAAGTCAACGGGTTAAAAGGGAGTCAATCATAAAATATTTGAATTTCAAGATGAAAAGTCCCGATTATTGTTCATTGGGTCTCCCTAATGCAAGAAATGATTTCAAGAATTTTTAAATGAAAGGGAACATTGAGAAATTGAAAGGTCTTTAAAAAAAATTATGCAGGAAATTGGAAATTTGCCTTCGGAGGGAGAGCTGAATTTTTTTCCTTAAGGATTTTGATTTTTTAGATACTTTTATTGAATCCAAATGGGGGGTATTTCCTTAATTACATTTAATGTCTTAAGTAAAGACATTTAATTAAATGACATGAAAAGAAATTAAGCTGAATTGCTGTGAATAGTGCTGAACTGCTGTGCAGCAGTACTCAGAATGCCTGAATGGCAGTTAGTGAATGCCGCTACGGCATTCAAAGAGTGCCATTTCATCTTCATTGAGTGCCGGACTGGGCTAATTTGCACTTTTGAGTCAAAATTCTTTTTCAATCTTTGATCAAATGAATGCACCAAATGATGCCCTTTTTTGTGTACATGTTTACTACTCCTAGGTCATTCAAGCAATGCTCCCACCATCCCTAATTGACCTTTCTACCCTTATCTTAGCCCCTAAGATAATGAAAGTCTATAAAACCACATTTTTTTCTCATTTTGAGAGGTTAGAGACTTGAATCTTGAGTGAGAGACTTGAATCTTAAAGAGAGAAGCTGAATTTTGAAGATGGAATTTGTTCTTAGATAAATATAGAGAGAGAAGCCCCAAAACCCCATAGAAATCTTACCCAATTGATCCAAATTCCTCAAATCTCCATTGAAGAATCTTGAAGCTTCAAGGAAGAAGAAGAAGAGCATTGCCTCTAAGGCTTGGATCTCTCCAAATTAGTCAAACCCTGAGAAGATCTAGAGGTTAAATCCTTATTCATATACTTATTATATATAGTTCAATCACAAACTCATAGATTTAGGACTTTAACACATTTTTAAAACCTCTCTTCTTACCTCATTTCATCACACACCATATAGAGTTTGTGACTAGATTTTCAAGTATTGTTTTCATTAGTTTGGATCTACACATAGCCTTAGATTTAGACCAAACAAAAATTATAAAAGCATTTTTACTTGGATTTTATGTAAACTGATAAGCGGGGGTATTTGTAAAATGCAACCGCGCTAAAATAAAGAAATACACTGATTTAGTCTACAACTCACTTGTAAATCTACAATTTGGATTACAATGCCAGTTTTTATACAATATGACTAATCTTTGATTAGTTGCGCTATTTTTAGCTATTATTTGTGCAGATTACTATTTTGCTGGGTGCAGGAATCACTAACAGGATAAAAGGAAAGCTGGATTATAAGAAAGGCAATTTAAACATGAAAAGTGAGGCTCGAGCAATCGAAGATCTCTCAAGCGATCGATGTTTTGATCAATCGAGATTAGTTCAAGCGTTTGAAGATTCCAGATGTTCAATTGATCGAGTGTTGTTCGATCGATCGAACATGGTTTTATCAGACTTACGTTCACGCAGCAGGGATGAGGTTTTTAACCCTAGCTTTAGGTTAATCTATATATACTCGTTTTGTATACGTCCATAAGGACGCCCACTTTAGTTTTTCTTCAGTTTACATAGAGAGAAGAGAGTTTGTTCTTGATTATTGCAGGTTTAATGCTTTGAATAGTGCTTTTGGGATTGATTTCTACGGTTTAACATTAGTTCTTTCTTTCCAGGTTCTGTAGCCCTAGTTTACTTACATTCTGCTTGCCTAATATTGTAGTTTAATCTGCTAGATTGTAGCTTTGCATGTTAGTTATAGTTAAACCATTAGTTTTTATAGATTTCATGTTTAAATCATAACCAAACGTAACTTTAATGAATTTTTATGTTAAAAACTATTCTGTGACGCTCCAGACCATGTCTGAGTAGTCCTAGGGTTTGAAGATGACAATGAAACAATGATCTCCAGCCTCTCCATGCATCAGTTTAGAACCTGTGTTCGATCGATCGATCGAAGGTAGTTCGATTGATCAAATCCCGGACACAATCAAGCGATCGACGTCATTTTGATCGCTCGAAAGATGACGATTCTCGATAGATCGAAAGAGCATCGATCGATCGAGAAGTCTAAATCTTGAGAAGACCCCCTTTAGTATTCCTAGACTTTCTGTTCTAGAGATTTGTTATCAAATCATCCCCAAATGCTCAGTTTTTTAAAACAGTCTCTGAACTTAAGACCTTAAAGCATTTTTCTTCAATATCTTTTGCAAACCACCATCAATGCTAACACCATTGTAGGTGTGAAATTTAACTGTTGATTTAAACTGCTTTCACATGTTTCAAATTAACTGTGATGTATAGTCCCGGTCATGAAAGGACTATTGATTCATTTTGTTTAGAGAAATATGGAATACTATAGCGAGATGAACTCCTTAGAGCTTTAACGTAGGTGCATGGCAGATGGTTAGGTTACTGCGGATTCATGTGATCCCAATGCTCCTCTTTTATTAAGTAAGAACCGTTTTAAAATACCGCTTTAGTTAATTAGTTAATTCGTAGTTTAGTTTAATTGCTTTACTTTTAGTAGCCTTTACTTGTGGAACTACGTATTCTACGCTTTCTTTAAATATTGAATTTTTATTTTCCTTTTAGAGTTTAATCTAAGTTAGTAGTTAGTTGATAACCTTCCTTGTGGGATCGACTTGGTGTTAACCAGATTACTACTTGCATGTCTACCTACACTTGGGTATAGCAGACAAGCGCACACAAAATAAATATCGTGTCAAGTTTTTGGCGCTGTTGCCGGGGGATGGTGACTAGTTAATACTTAGATTACCTCAATCTTTCTCAATCTATTTCTGTTTTCTTTTTCTTTTAATTCTTTAGATTAAAACCTCTTAGGATCTTTTCCCTTTCATGTCCTATAACTCCATTTAAGGAAATCTAGGAAATCCATTCTACTTTTCTGATTCCTCTTATTCTATTAATCCCGTAGCCACACCTACAGATTCAATGGGTGATAATCAAAGTGAAAATGGTGACAATGTGGTTGTGCCATTGGACGATTCTTTGCGTCCCTTGTGCGATCTCATGCAACCTGAACACGCACACACGCCCTCTTGCATTCAAATCCCACCACATGCGGGCGAATTCTAATTTCACAATGGGATGATCCAACTTCTTCCAACCTTTCATGGAATGGAGAGCAAGAAGGCATATCTACATGTAAAAGATTTCGAGGATGCTTGTAAAACATTCTCCCAAAATTGTCCTATAGATGTGACACGCCTAATGCTATTTTTCTTCACCCTGAAGGATAAAGCAAAAGCGTGGCTACTCACCCTCAAGCCAAATTAAATCTTCACTTGGAATGCGATGAACGCTGCCTTCTTAAAAAAATTCTTTCCACCTCGCATGACCACCGAGCTAAAACGTCAAATCAATTCCTACAAACAAAAGAGCAATGAAACCTTCACTCAAACATGGGAGCGTTTCAAAGATTTGCTTCTCTCATTTCCACATCACTGGTATGAAAAATGGTGAACCATCATTTACTTCTATGAAGGATTAAATGGTGAAATGAAAAAATTGGTTGAAACAATGAGCTCAGGTCCATTCCTTCGCAAAAATACCGAAGAAGCGGAAACTCATTTTGAGTGGTTAGCCGAACATGCTCATGAATGGTCTAATTCTAAAGATATCCCACGTACTCAAATATCAGGTGTAGAGGAAAAAAGTATATATATCAACTAAAAAGTGAAGATCACCTAATGAATAAATATGAAGAGCTAGTAAAGAAAGTAGAGGAGTTAGGGATGAAAGGAGAAAGTTCTAGGCAGGTTTTGCCTGAAGAACCATGCTGCACATGTAACATGATGGGACACACCACTCAATACTATTCAAACCTGCCGTATTTTCAAGAACAACCCCCCATGGAAATGAATGGCATACAAGGGTACAGGGGGGCGGGCAATTCCTATAATAACAACAACTTTCAAAATAATAATAATAGATGGAATCACCCCAGGTTTGATTGGAAAAATGATGTTGGGACCCAAAATCCAGACTAACAACAGCCCTACAACAACAATAATCAATATCAAGGGCAATACAATAGGCAGTCCCAGCCATTCAACCAAAATAGACCTAATAATAACTACAACCAAGTTTATGTTAGGGATATATACTAAAAGCCATGCTTTATGTAGTTGGTTTATTATTCATTTAATAAAATCAGTTAATCCATTTTTTATGAGAATCTGTGCGGGCAATGTTTGTAATATATTATTTATTTAATGTGTGTCTCTCATTCTATATAGTAGGTGATTTGGTGTGTAGAGTTCGGCTTACACACGGAAGATCAGGCCATCAGATATTATAGAATGTAAGATTTTGGTTTACATTCTTAGATGGGATTGGACACACCATCGGTAGGACTGCAGCATGGTGTTGTAGTAGGTTTGTCTTGACTGCGGGAAACGGTATAGTTTCAACTCACCATGCTGGTACATTTTGTGTATTAAACGGGACCGACTTGGGGTAATTATCTTTATACTGACTTATAAGATAATTAATACCTCATGGCTATTATGAGTGCTTATGCTCTAAATCCTAATTTAATTTATAGACATGTACATTTGATATTTATACTTTGATCCCTAAAAGGGTGAGATCCTTAAATGGGTCAATATCTCATTGGATTGGGTGGCAATATTAATTGTGTGGTGGATATTAATTAATGATGGAATCCATGTCTCAATTTTGGGATTGATGATATCCCCTTGAGAAAGCTTAGAAGTTTGATTATGTCAAACCCTGCAGGTGGATTTTGTATCCGACATATCAGATAAGTTAAGCAGAGGATCTCAAGGAATTTTAAGAAATTAATTAAATATGATTGTCAATAATTATATTTAATTAATGGATATCTGTAATCTTAACATGGGGAGATAATAAGCAATTAATAACATGGAGCTCGAAATATATTTTTGAGATAAGGGTAGGAGTGCAATTATAATTCTTTAGTGGTATGAATTATAATTTATGGAAATAGGAATCTGATTCAGTTCGAATTAGGGTTTCCTAATTCCATAAGGAAGCCTATTCCTTATTGACTTCTTATGGTCCCTATCGTAGCCTATATATATGCTGCCTTGGCTCTTCTCTCAGGTTGCATGATTTCATAATCTAAGCTTCCCTTGACCTCCTAGCTTTCTTCTAGAAGGGTTTCCACCAAACCCTAGTCTCTGTGAGCATTCAAGAGACATAGGAGTGTAGATCGCTAGCGTCGGACAACGCTCACGAAAAGAGCTTCGGACTGCTCGATACTGATCGAAAGTTGCTGAATTGTTTACACAACGTTCCTGACGTCGAGACGGAGCTGCTCTTGAAAATTCAAGTAAATCGGAGATTGTTTGATCCTCCTGACGAACACATCTTTGTCGGATCAATGTGATCAGGATTGAATCATCACAGCAATCAAAGAGAGTGTTATAACTGGGAATAGAAAATAGAACGTAAAGAGGGAAGAGCAAAAAACTAAAAGGATTTTGAAAGAGCCCACACTCAGTTCGATATTCTGGCAGCAAAGGAATACGGTAGAAGATCGTGAGCTGTTACCGAGCCCGTGTTCTCGATTCGTCTACTACAGCAATCCAATTTTGCAGTTCAAGGTAACCCTAGTTCCGCCCTTGTATGGTTATTATAGATTTCATGAAATTTTTTGCAGTACCAACTTATACCCACTGTCAACGGATTCTGGAATGCAATTTCCTAACAGTTTAACCCTTTAATAATCAACAATCAAATGTCTACGTGCCACCACATAAAAAGGTGTAAGAGGAAGTTCCACTCTCTAATGCCAATTTAACACATTAATTAATTCAAATGATGAGTAAAATGTCTGCGGCATTAGAGAGGATAGATGCCCGACAAGAGGGAACGGGAAGGACCTTCCCTGCCCAACCACTTTAAAACCCTAAGGGATACAACAATGGTCCCACTAATCATGAACAGGAAAAAGCTGTGACTACTCTGAGAAGTGGCAAGATTATAGGGCACAGTATGCCTCTCTCTACTCCCAAAGAGTACGAGGAGGACGAAGTGGTAAATAAAAATGAATCTTCTACTCAAGAAAAGGAGCCATCTACTAACAACGAACCATTAGAAACAAACAGTGAAGCTCCTAAAGAAGTAGAGGAAGTTGAGAAAAGACCTGAAAAGGAGCCCGCCAACGATGAATTACCAAAATGCCCTTTCCCTG
Organism: Hydrangea macrophylla; assembly: GCA_033977485.1. Taxonomy (NCBI): domain Eukaryota; kingdom Viridiplantae; phylum Streptophyta; class Magnoliopsida; order Cornales; family Hydrangeaceae; genus Hydrangea; species Hydrangea macrophylla. The sequence goes on along the minus strand of CM066992.1, from coordinate 13,094,370 downwards.
CACCTTATCCTCAAAGGTTAAAGAAACCCAAAAATGAGGCAAAAAATCAAGAGTTCTTGGAATTGTTCAAACAAGTCAAAATAAACCTTCTACTCCTTAATGCTATTAAACAAGTACCGGCCTACGCCAAATATCTTAAAGATTTATGCACGGTTAAGAGGAGGCAAAGTGTGAAGAAACATGCTTATATCGCTTACCAAGCAAGTGCAATTGTCCAAAATGAATTGACTCCAAAACTCAAAGACCCCAATACTCCCACTGTCTCATGTCGAATTGGGAATCAAAGGATAGACAATGCACTCCTTGATCTTGGAGCAAGCGTAAACCTACTGCCATACTCAGTCTACAAACAACTCGGCTTAGGTGAACTCAAACCTACCACTATAACTGGAAGATAGGTCAGTCAAATACCCTAGAGGTATACTGGAGGACAACCTTGTTCAAATATACTCATTTGTCTTCCCTGTTGATTTTGTGATCTTAGACACTAAACCTGTGTCTAATCCATGCTCACAAATCCCAGTAATATTCGGACGCCCATTCCTCAACACAATAGATGCTACAATAAAAATAAGAAGTGGCATAATGACCATCGTATTCGGGAACATGACTTTAAATGTCAAAATCTTTTCAAATCCCCGACCTGAAGAATACGAGGATGAGGAAAAAGTTAACTACATCGAAGATGAGGCCGATTTGGTCGAGTATAAAGATCCTTTGGAAGTAGTGGTGGCACAATTCGATGCCGTCTACCAATCTAAAAACTCTACCGCATTGGACGGCGACCTAAATTTAACTTGCCTCATGATGGACACGCTAGAGGAGGATAGAGATAAATGCATGTGGGTAACACTATATGAACCATTGCCTCCTAAGACAAAAATAGTTATGCCCTCCAACTTTTAGTTTCCCGATTTGGAATTAAAGGAGCTCCCAAAAGAGCTCAAATATGCTTTCCTAGGGACTGAAAAGACTTATCCTGTCATAATCTCATCTACATTAAGTTCTGAACAAGAGGATAAGTTAGTCCAAATGTTTAAACAATATAAGAGAGCATTAGGATAGACTATTGCCGACCTCAAAGGCATAAGTCTGTCTGTCTACATCCATAAAATATATTTGGAGGAAGAAGCTAAACCTTTGTGATAAATGAAAAGGGATCTGAATCCCAACTTGCAAGAAGTAGTCAAAAAGGAAGTTCTAAAACTACTGGATGTTGGGATTATATATCCTATTTTTGACAGCCCTTGGGTCAGTCCAACATAAGTGGTGCCCAAAAAGGCAGGCATAACGGTTATTCCTTATAAAGATTGCAAATTGGTACCAACACGTATCCCCACTGGATGGCAAATGTGTATTGATTACCGAAATTTGAATACCGTGACCCGAAAAGACCACTTTCCATTACCATTCATGGATCAAATGCTAGAACGAGTGGCGGGTCATAAGTATTATTGCTTCTTGGACGGATATAGTGGATATAATCGTATCAAAATTGCTCCTAAAGATCTGGATAAAATAACTTTCACAAATCCGTTCGGTACTTTCGCTTACCGTCGTATGCCCTTTGGCTTATGCAATGCACCTACTACCTTTTAGCGGTGCATGTTAAGCATTTTTAGCGATATGGTCGAACATATACTTGAAGTTTTTATAGACGATTTTTCTATGTTCGGCCATAGTTTTAAAAATTGCATAAAAAATCTGGAGCTTGTATTAGCACGATGCGAGGACAAACACCTGGTACTAAACTGGAAAAAGTGTCAATTCGTGGTGACCAAGAGAATTGTCCTCGGCCACATTATCTCCGACAAAGGTATCCAAGTGGATAAAGCTAAAATTGATATAATCTCGAACCTACCTGTCCTCCGTATAGTTAAAGACATTCGATCTTTTCTGGGGCATGCAAGATTTTATCGTCGCTTCATCCAGAACTTTAGTGCAATATCCTATCCACTCTGTCAACTGCTCATTAAAGACGCACCATTTGAGTGGTCAGAAAGTTGTAAAACATCGTTTGACGCATTAAAAGAACACCTTACCTCTGCACCGATTGGGGTTTGCCATTCGAAGGTGCAGTCCTAGGACAGAGGAAGGATAATAAGCCTTATGTAATCTACTATGCCAGTCGAACACTTAACGAAGCTCAAATGAATTACACAACTACTGAAAAAGAGCTGCTGGCAATAGTCTTCACTTTGGATAAATTCTGGTCTTATCTAATAGGGTCCGCAATCGTCTGTTTTACAGACCACTCGACCCTCAAATATCTGTTATCCAAGAAGGATGTGAAATAAAGGTTTATCCATTAGATACTCCTACTCCAGGAATTCGATATCATAATCAAAGACAAAAAGGGAGTAGAGAATGTGGTCGCTAACAATTTATCTTGGTTAACGTTTGTTGACAACACTGAACCCATACCGATCAAGGATGAATTCCCAAATGAGCAACTGATGACTATTTCCAGTTTGCCATGGTATACTGATATCGTAAACTATCTAGTTACGAGGGAAACCCTAAGCCATTGGTCAACTCAAGACAAGAAACGGTTCCTCTCGTTCGCACGTCACTTCTTCTTCGATGACCCGTACTTATTTAAGTATTGCGCCGATCAGGTCATCAGATGTTACGTTCCAAATGAAGACATAACCGTGATTTTAGCTTCATACCACTCCGAAGTTTGTGGTGGCCACTTTGCTTCACTGAAGACCGCACAAAAAATCCTACATAGCGGTTTTTATTGGCCAACCATATTCAAGGATGCCCACAAATTTTGTAAATCGTGCCAACACTGTCAAAAGCTAGGTGCAATTTCAAAACGAAATTCTATGCCTTTAACTCCCATAATCACAATCAAAATTTTTTATTGTTGGGGCATAGATTTCATGAGCCCTTTCCCAAAGTCAAATAACTGGGAGTATATACTCCTTGCTGTAGGGTATATCTCAAAATGGGTAGAGGCAATTCCAATAAGGCGAAATGATCATCAAATAGTAATTTCTTTCTTAAAAGAAAATATTCTTGCGCGTTTTAGGACCCCAAAGGCATTAATAAGTGACCAACGAAAGCACTTCTGCAATAGACCCTTGGAGTCACCTCTCAAAAAGTATAGGGTTAACCATAAAATCGCCTTAGCTTACCACCCACAAACTAACGGGTAGGAAGAACTAGCTAACTAAGAAATCAAACATATCCTCGAATAGACGGTTAGTTCAAATCGGAAAGACTAGGCATATAAGCTGACCGGTGCTCTATGGGCATACCATACTGCTTACAAGATAAATCTGGGAATGTCCCCATATAGGCTAGTATACAGAAAGGCATGTCACCTCCCTGTCGAAATCGAGCACAAAGCATATTGGACAACACGCTCATTGAACTTTGATATTAAAGAGGGAGGTCATCTCCGAAAACTCCTGTTAGCTGAATTGGAAGAAATACGTCGAGATGCGTACGACAATGCCAAATTACATAAGGAAAGGTTGAAGGCTCACTACGATAGAACGATTTTTTGTAAATCATTCAAGCCATGACAAAAAGTCTTATTATACGACTCTCACTTTCACCTATTTCCTGGGAAGCTCCGCTCTCGGTGGACAGGACTGTGCATTGTTAAATCTATTTTCTCACACGGGTCCATTGAGCTTATAAATCCTAAGAACAATGAAAGTTTCAAGGTCAATGGCCAAAGATTAAAACCATTCTTGGAAGGTTTCCAACCAGAAGTTGAGCACATCCAACTGGATGAGCCCAACTATTCCTCTACTTAAAACACTAAAGAGTGTTCTCACACTGTTGTTGTATTTATTTCGTTTGCTGCACTTAGTTTGTTTTATTCATTTCTATCTTTTTGAATTTGTTGTTGTGTTTAACCCATTATTCTTTAATATCTATCTCCCGCAGGTTGTTTAGAATGAGAAATCATGATGGTACACAGTCCTTGTTTTCGATTGGTTCATGGGTTGACTCGGAAGATCAAAACCCTGCATGGACCGCTGACCAGATTGCATTTACTTTTCACCGTACCAAGGTCCAGATGCCGATGATGTAGTTGACCTGACTCAAGGGTACATCCCTTGCTATCTTGCCCTCCTCCAAATTAACCCTTATGCCAATATGGATCTTCCAGAAGAGGAAGGAGGACCAGAAGGGTATTTCGTAGGGGAGGTGGATGATGCACTTTTGGAACAATAGGAGAACGACTCAATGTGGGAGCCATGGGTCAAGGAAGATCTACAAGATGTGGTGCCCGAACGCCATAACGCTGTCTTTACATATGTGGACGACTTTATCGTTATCGAGTCAATTCCATACATTTATGTGCACATGAGCTATTTGTTGTTCCGGTTCCAATGCCCTCTACCTGCTAGTGTACATGGTTTTATCACGCCAATAGTGAGGTTAACGCTTTGTCACATTTCATTTTCTTTCTGTCGTGTTTTGTTTATTCCTTTCTATTAGTTCTTTTATTTACCTTCTTCCTTTTGTTTTGTTTTCCTTTGTCTAGGATTACCATTATGTTTCACAATGGTTTGCTGGTGTTCCTTCTGTATCAACTATTTCATGGACCTGGACCTTACATATGGTCTCCTGGTACTCTGCCACAAGAGAGTAAACAGTTGAGAAATTATTCTTCTCTATCGATGTCTCCATCCGGATCACCTCTTGCCTGTACAGCCAATTCCTTAGAGATTTCAGACTTGCTCGATGATATCCTTGCTGCTTTCTGACTGTTCTGGGAAAGGGAATTATCAAGTTTGGCATCCACCCTCGAAGATTTGGGGGAGAATGAAGCAGTTATGGAAGATGAAGTTTTCATGTTCAAAGTTTAATGCTTCACTTCAATTGTGTTTTGTCTGCTGATCTTCTTTTATCAATTGAAGTGTAATCCTAGACAGTAGTTTTATTAGTTTTAGTTTTATTTTTTCCGTTATTAATAAGGTCTTTAGTGCCAACTTGGGGGGTTATAATTTTGCAAAATGGATGCTATTACAAGGTTATATTTTTATGAATTTGTAATTTTCTTTTATGAGGATGACTTTTGGCTTACATGTCATGTTAATGAATTGATTTTATCATTATCTTGTATGTCTAGAATAATCTTGGTTAGTTGGGGGTGCGTAGTTTTTTTTTTTTAATCCAAAGTGATCCTAGAATTCTCAGGTTTGATCGATCGAACCATTCTCGATCGATCGACGATGTACAATCCTCAATTGCTTTAACAAGTCTCAATCGATTGAGAGTTTGATTGATCAAACTTTCTCGATCGATCGAGACTTGTATTTAACCGAGGCGTCTAGTGTACACTTCCTTAGTTTATATCTCTTCCTCTCCCTTTCAAGCGCTCGAGCTCAGAGAGAAGACTGGAAAATTTTTTCCCCCATTCACCACACCTTTCATTTGGGCAGCCTTCATCACCTCTACTCATCATCCTCATCACACTCACCTCTCCGCTGCGTATATTTATCCGAGGTAAGGTACCGGTTCCCCTCCTTTTCATTTTTATTTGAAAACTTATGGGGGTGCCCCCCATTGGCCTTTAGACCAATTAGTCTTTATTTTCGTTGTATTATTCCAGTTCTCTTTCCATTTCTGCGATGCGTTTCTACCCTTGCTGAATTTCTGTGTTGGATCGATCGAACTAGGCTCAAGCGATCGAGCCCAACCATTCTTCAATCTATCTAAAATAATTTGATTGATCAAACTGATGCAGGCCAGATTCTTCTTTTGGTCATTTGTCCTAGTTTTCATTTGTTGTTTCTTTTCATTCTCAATTTCAGGGTCTTCGCGATGAATCTAGTTACGGGGGATCACAAATCCAAACCCTTTGATCTCACAATACCTGATCTGGTACCTGGTCATTGGTTTCGAAATGACGAGGACCGAGTGTGGTTTGATCACTATTTTCATTCGTGAAAGGTGATGTTGGAACAGCCGCTAGAGATTGTTTGGTCCTCAGCCCCATGGTTCCTGGGAAGAATCAGAGCCATGCCTTTATGGTACGACATGTTGACCTAAACAAAACGGGTCAACATCAATTGGGTTCGGGAAGCCTGTGCCACGATGATTAAGGATCTTGCAGTTCTATTCACAAATCGCTCATTCTTTCATGGACATGAGATCATTTTCAGCCCTGCCATAATTTTTGCTTCTCTGGGGATAGCCGAGGTGCCAGACTATTTTTATCTTCAGCTACCAGGAGCCCCGGAGATCCCTCCCGCCACTATTATCCTAGAGCTTACGGGAGGAGCCGTCCAGAGATGGAACAGTGAATCTCTTATTGAGGATAGGTTTTTTACTGAGGATTACCGTCTCCTCCATCTAGCACTGCTCAACTGCATTTTGATGACTTCTTACCATGAGAAGTTGGCAGCGTGGTATGCTCGAGCTCTTTATTCTATTGGGACGGGACAGCGAGTCTGCCTGTCTCACCTCTATATCGACTTCTTTATACAGCCGACGCGGTACATCGCCGCTAAGCGCCATCTGAAGGGCGCTTGGCCTATTCATCGGGTTATTGAGTGGACTGGGTTACTTCCATTTGCTACAGACACGACTTTATAGGCCTCCAGTCGATTCAGCGAGACAGCGGCCCGCCGTTCTGATGCGCAGAAGAAGCAAAAAGCAAAAGGAAAAGCCAATTTTGGGGTGAAGAGGAGGAGAAGAGGAGGCACCGATATTGAGGGTGTTGCTTTTGGGACACCTTTCGAGGCTGAGGAGCATGATTTAGCTGATGATGTTCACCCTGTGGAGGAGGTTGCACGTTTCAAGCTGAGACAGAGATCTCAGGCTTAGGCCCAGGGAGAGTCATCTTTCGTGTCTCTCCAGTCTCTCCATTCGTTGATTATTGAGGAGAGGAAGGCCCCGGGTACAGCTTGAGGGCAAGGTCGACCGTATGACATTTCTGCTGGAGGCAGTTTTGGTCCAGATACGGGTAGATCAGTCTATTCACACAGCTCTACTCCACTTACTGCCTCTTTTGTACCACCCACCACTGGTCCATCTTCTTCTATTCCGCCACCATATTCTGATCCTACCACTCCACCTATATCCACAGCTCAGTCTACTATTTCTGATACTCCACTTCTACCACTTGCTGATCCCTATGCCCCATCATCATCATCTACACCACCTCCAGTTGTGGCTGACTCATCATTCTCTACATCAGCTACCGTAGCGACGGCTACTAATGTTGTTGAGGGTGGAGATGAGGATGATCCTGCTGCAGCTATCATGATTTTATCCGACGTTGTGGATGATTAGATTCTGCCAATTGAGGGTGGGAGTTTTGTTGAATTTTGTTTATTTCTGTTTTCTCTCATCTCTTGTTGCTTTCTTTTGAGTATTTGGATATTTTGGTCTGTATGGCTATGTTTGGACATTTTGATCACTGCTCTACTGTTTTTATTGTTTTATCATCCCAGTGATCAGTTTTTATATTCTGTATGAATCTCATGTTCTACCACTTCCTATTTTCTTTCTTTTGATCTTGGCTGCTTAGAGTTTGTATGCCTTCTTTTTACAGATTGCTATGCTTGTGGTTATTGTTTTGCTTAATCAGGTGATATCTCTATCTTTATTTGAAAATCAACTTCTGATGACATCGCAATTTTCAGTTGGGGGTGGGATGTAGGTAGATAATCACCTGCACATGGTTATACATAGCAATCTGGATAACTTTATTGCACATATCATACAGTCTCGATTAGAATTGGTTTTAAAAAAATTTACGAACTTTATTAGTAGAATGACATTGAATATTCACTCCTATTTAGTTGTTATCAAGCAATGATATATTCATATTAATATCATTTTTTATGAATTAAGTTCATGCATTTTTTTTAGTTTCACTAGGATGAATGCATATGTTGACCACTTTTGTATCCAAAATCCATATGCACATGTTAATAGCTATGTAGAAAACCTAAAATAGAGTTAATATGACTTTTGTACTCTAAAGAATGAGTAGTGAAAACTAGTTACCCTTAGTGAGCTTTTGAACCAATCTTCAATTCTGAGGGAATTATCACATTAAATTCAAATTTTTTTTCTTGAATACACGTATTAAATTCGTTGAATAGTCTCTCATCCTTCATTTTGGCTACTTACTAGAGGACAACGTTCAAGATCTACCAATTAAACTCAATGAACACTGAAGTGCTAAAACTAAGAAGTTAAGGAAATGATTAAGCCATCGTTATTTGCTCCTTAACCTTTTCATATACCCGTATCAACATTCAAGAATCTGCTTTATTCTTAACCCCATACCTAAGGAAACCCGAATTCCTAATCTTATACTTTGACCTCAATGAACCCTATTGCACATCTAATATGATTAACATGTTGAAGTATCGGAGGGAGTAGTTGTGGGAGTGACCTTATAAAAAGAAATATACAAGGAGATGTTTGAATGTGGATATATACATTCCAAAAAAAAAAACATGTATGAAAATAGAGGATGGTTGGAATGAAGTGAAGAAAAATCACTAGACTCAATCAAATGCTAAAGATGTGTGATTCTTACCCCTCTTATTTCTATCCTACTATATAAAAAGCTGAAAAGTCAAAGCTTTAATGATTCTTAAACTGCTTAGTTTGAACATGAACGTGTAATTTGAGTTATCCATGGTATTTCGCTCCTCTAGTATGTAGTATCCCTTTCATGAGACTATACACTCTAAATATTCGTCCTCTATTGAGTCAGGTGTGAAACCACTAATAACAAAAATATCATTCTTATTAAAGCTTTCACACCAGGTACGATCATTATTAAACGAGTTTCTGTGAGATGTTCATTTTTGAGTATAAATCCATGTGAGAATGTAGTTGAAACTGCAAGTTCTGAGAGTATAATAGTCTAAACAACTATAAAATAAAGTTTGAAGCATAACTGTTGACTTCACACACACACGGATACATGGATGTGATGCACATATGATATTCATCTTGGTGACATGAGGAGCATGTGGATTTATTTAATGATTTGTATGAGGGTGATATGTTTTGTAGAGCTAAGTTGACAGTAGTATGGGAGGGAGTGTTTACAAGTTATTCTATATATATATTTGATCTTCAAATTGGAGAATTTTGTGGGTATATTTACTGCAAACCCTCACGAGACAACACTCGTCCACTAGGGGAACCTAGGGATTTAACGGCTTATTGCATTTGCTAAATACAACCACGATTCCTGCGAAAGTGAGCTAGGGAGTTTCTCTTTCTATTTAGATTAGTTTGTTTTAGTTTATTTTGTTTTAATTTAGTCATTGTAGTAATAGTTTAGCTTGTTTTTATTTTTGCTTTATTGCTAGGGACTAGCAATTCGCTAGTTGGGGGTTGTGACAAGCGGGGGTATTTGTAAAATACAACTGCGCTAAAATAAAGAAATACACTGATTTAGTCTACAACTCCCTTGTAAATCTGCAATTTAGATTACAATGCCAGTTTTTATACAATATGACTAATCTTTGATAAGTTGCGCTGTTTTAGCTATTATTTGTACAAATTACTATTTTGCTGGGTGCAGGAATCACTGACAGGATAAAAGGAAAGCTGGATTATAATAAAGGCAATTCAAACATGAAAAGTGAGGCTCGAGCGATCAAAGATCTCTCAAGCGATCGATGTTTCGATCGATTGAGATTAGTTCAAGCACTTGAAGATTCCAGATGTTCAATCGATCGAACATGGTTTTTATCAGATTTACGCGCACGCAGCAGGGATAGAGTTTTTAACCCTAGCTTTAGGTTTATCTATATATACTCGTTTTGTATACGTTCATAAGGATGCCCACTTTAGTTTTTCATCAGTTTACATAGAGAGAAGAGAGTTTGTTCTTGATTCTTGTAGGTTTAATGCTTTGAATAGTGCTTTTGGGATTGATTTCTACGGTTTAACATAAGTTCTTTAATTTCAGGTTCTGTAGCCTTAGTTTACTTACATTCTACTTGCCTAATATTGTAGTTTAATCTGTTAGATTGTAGCTTTGCATGTTAGTTAGAGTTAAACCATTAGTTTTTATAGATTTCATGTTTAAATCACAACCAAACATAACTTTAATGAATTTTTATGTTAAAAACTATTCTGTGATGCTCCAGACCATGTCTGAGTAGTCCTAGGGTTGGGAGATCATGATGAAATAGTGATCTCCAGCCTCTGCCATGCATCAGTTTAGCAACTGTGTTCGATCGATCAAAGGTAGTTTGATCGATCAAATCCCGGTCACAGTCTAGCGATCGAAGTCATTTCGATCGCTCGAAAGATGACGATTCTTGATCGATCGAAAGGGCATCGATCGATCGAGCAGTATAAATCTTGGGAAGATCCCCTTTAATATTCCTAGACTTTCTGTTCTAGAGATTTGTTATCAAATCGTCCCCAAATACTGAGTTTGTCAAAACAGTCTATGAACTTAAGGCCTTAAAGCATTTTTCTTCAATATCTTTTGCAAACCACCTTCAATGCTAGCACCATTGTAGGTGTGAAATTTAACTGTTGATTTAAACTGCTTTCACATGTTTCAAATTAACTGTGATGTATAGTCCCGGTCATGAAAGGACTATTGATTCATTTTGTTTAGAGAAATATGGAATACTATAGCGAGATGAACTCCTTAGAGCTTTAACGTAGGTGCATGGCAGATGGTTAGGTTACTAAGGATTCGTGTGATCCCAACGTTCCTCTTTTATTAAGTAAGAACTATTTTTAAAATACCGCTTTAGTTAATTAGTTAATTTGTAGTTTAGTTTAATTGCTTTACTTTTAGTAGCCTTTACTCGTGGAACTACGTGTTCTACGCTTTCCTTAAACGTTGAATTTTTATTTTCCTTTTAGAGTTTAATCTAAGTTAGTAGTTAGTTGATAACCTTCCCTGTGGGATTGACCTGGTCTTAACCAGATTACTACTTGCACGTCTACCTACACTTGGGTATAGCACACAAGTGCACACAAAATAAATATCGTGTCATAAACCTTGATTTTTTTTTAATTTCTATTTTCCTTTTAAGATTCATAATATTTGATATGTTTCATTGAGTCCCTTTGAGTTTAATTCTTTAGTTTCCTATGATCCTATGATTCATAAGGATATTAAGGTGGATCATGGTCATGTGTATATAGTTGGTTGGGTTCAAGTCTTTGCTCATGACTTGGATCTCCCAACTAAGAATCTTATGGAATTCATACTATTTTCCATAGAGATTTGATTAGATTTGGTTCTTCTTTAGTCTCCAAGGACCATTAATTTGAGAGGAGAATAAGATATCATAGCTCTAATTCCCTTAAGGATCATATGTTTGGGGGAGGATTGAGATGCAAGTCTTCATAGCTTGTTTGTTGAAATCTAGGGAACTTGAATGTTCAAGGGTCCATAAGATTGAATAAGACCTTAGGATTCTCTTGCTAGATCTTCAAATCTGAGATCTATAATGGAGATCCATTAAGGCTAAATCTATGGATCTCTTTATATTTCATCACTTATTCTAACAATCATAATCATACTTGATCCTAGTTCTCTCTAGAATCATGGATCAAGTTTGTTTCAAAATGTGAACACTAATCTAACCATGGTGCAATGAATCCTTAAACCCACTGTGATCAAAGATTTTTCATTAAATCATGGTCCATTGAAATGGGATGTGACCAATTGGAGGATATTCATAACTCACTTAAGTATCTCTGTGATTTTTGTCTTGAAGAAAGTCCATGTTAAAAATGGTTTGGCATTATGGTTTCAAAGCAAGCTGTTTTTTGTCCAAAGTTCCAGATCAGTAAATCCGTTTTAAAATTAATAAATCAGGACCTTAACCGAACTTTCTGGACCTCCAATATTTTTTTCTAGGCAATTCAATGTATTAGGAAGATATTCTAAAAGGAACTAAGTGTTTCTCATTTGGTTACCATTTTTAGAAAATCACACAAAATCTCTAGACAAAGAGTTGAAAATTCTTGAGTGATGTCTAGAGTTTTCCTTATTCCTAGAAATCTAACCGTTCAATCTTCAATTTTCTTTTTGGGATAGAACCTAGACTCACAGAGATACACCATATCCGAAAATCAGTAAGATCCAACCATTGGAAGTATGGTTTTTCTATCTTTGAAAGTCGGGCCTGCACTCTGTAATTCATGCGAAACTGTCACTGTTTTTTTTCTAATCTTATTGATTTCAACTTAAATGGTTTCCAAAATGCCTTGGGACCTAAATCATGTTTTGAATAATGATAATTAAGTCTAAATCTATAGGCTAAGTGTTCCAAGCTAGTGAATAATTCATAGCTTGTCCTTGTGCATATCCATGTATTCATCCATGTATATTGATACTTTTAGTTAGGATCTAGCTCTAGTTTGTTTTGTCCCCAACTGGACCTAGTTGTGAGTTCCTTATAATCATGTTGGGATTATACTACCTTTATATGGACATTGCATTGGCTCCTAGTTGAGACTTGCATATGTATAGAGGTGATGTGTTCTCAACTAATTAGAAGGAATCCATAAATAGGTCAATTCTTTCTATGCATAATAGATTTAAGCTTGAAGTTTAGGCTCGATTATTTGATATCTTTTGATCAAGGCATGTGTACTAACCTTTGTTTTGTAGTGCATTTGAGGTACAATTCCTTAACTCCTTCTCTAGTTTAATTTACTTGTTTGATTTTAATTGATTTTTGACTTCATGCGTGACACCTTAGAATTAGGTCTTGCCTTATGTGTATATATGTGATTAGAGACCTTTTATTAGGTTTTTATTTGCTTGCATGCATCACACATTTAATATTCGAGGCGGGATCCTGGGTAAGTTCTCTAGATCAATATTGCATATCATATTGCTTGCTAATTGAATTACATGGTTTTGGATGCTATTTTATCGTAAGCCCTTTTAGACATGCTTTTGTAATGTATATGTGTATATGTACTAGTTAAGGGCATGCTTAGATTAATAATTCGATTAAAAAGGATGTTGAGTAGAGGCTTATCACGAGATAGGATGAAAAGGGGGTGTTTTAGTCTGCTAGGCTCCTTCCCCTTTCATTCCATAATCCCCGAACCCAGTTTATCTTTGGTTTCGCAAAAGATCGGTTTGCTTTTAAAATGGTTTCTTAATTTTCTTTTTAAAAAATTAAGTGGCGACTCGTCTTTGAATTTGTTTTGAATTTGAAAATTGTTTTAAAATTAAAAGTGGGCCCAAAATATCGGTATCCACAATCTGGCAACTCTGATGGGGATCGAACCCAGAATCTCTGGTTTCGCAGACCAGAATTTCTGATTTTGGATTCACTCGAGGATTAGACTTGAAAGCGTCCTTTTAATCGAATTAGTTAATTTTTGTGTGCCCATTGCATTGCACTTGCATGTTTAGCCAGTTGATTACACGAAATTATGACCTTGGAGGCTCAGGGCAACCCGGTCGGCCAAGCTATCATGGGACTGTGTGATCACCCTTGATCTTGTACCATGTGTTGGTATATGAAGTGTCCTATCAGGTGTGTGTCAAGGGTCCCTTATTTGACCAAAACCCGGCCTTTGCATGATAACTTCTATAAAACCTTTTAATCTTAGGAAATTAATTCTTGATTATGATTATGTGCTAGGGAGTTTTGTATACCTGAAAGGGATTACTTGAGATGATGAACGATACTTGCTTGATGAAAGATGTATAACCTCTTAATCACTTTTGTGCATAATTCTCTTCATGTACTATGACATTTGAGATCATACCGAATCTTGATTATAAGATTAACATCTCTTTTATCATGTTTAGCTAACCATCATTGATCTTGTATGTTTCCGAATTCATGAAAAGTACAGTGATAATCCGATCATGTGATCCTTCTACCCAAAGAATTTTAAATATATCTTTGAAAGAAAATAGAAACCATCATTGATCTTGTATGTATCCGAATTCATGCAGGAAATTGGAAATTTGCCTTCGTAGGGAGAGTTGACTTTTTTTCCTTAAGGATTTTGATTTTTTAGATATTTTTATTGAATCCAAATGGGGGGTATTTCCTTAATTACATGAAATGAAATAAAAATGCTGAATTGATGTGAATAGTGCTAAACTGCTGTGCAGTGCCACTCAGAATGCCCGAACGGCAGTCAGTGAATGCCGCTGTGGCACTCACTGAGTGCCGTTCCTCAGCGAGTGTCGCGCAACACTCAGAGAGTGCCATTTCATCTTCATTGAGTGCCGGCCGGGGCTAATTTGTACTTTTAAGTCAAAATTCGTTTTCAATTTTTTATCAAATGAATGCACCAAACGATGCAGTTTTTTTGTGTACGTGTTTCCTACTCCTAGGTCATTCAAACCATGCTCCCACCATCCCTAATTGACCTATTTACCCTTGTCTTAGCCCCTAAGATAATGAAAGTCTATAAAAACCCCATTTTCACTCATTTTGAGAGGTTGGAGACCTGAATCTTGAGTGAGTGACTTGAATGTTAAAGAGAGAAGCTTAATTTTGAAGATGGAGTTTGTTCTAAGATAAATATAGAGAGAGAAGCCCCAAAACCCTGAGAAGATCTAGAGGTTAAATCCTTAGTCATATACTTATTATATAGAGTTCAATCACAAACTCATAGATTTAGGATTTTTACACATTTTCAAAACCTCTCTTCTTACCCCATTCATCATACACCACATAGAGTTTGTGATTGAATTTTCAAGCGTTGTTTTCATTGGTTTGAATCCAAACATAGCCTTGGATTTAAACCAAAAAAAATTTATAAAAGCATTTTTACTTGGATTTGATGTAAACCTTGATTTTTTAAAAAAAAATTCTATTTTCCTTTTAAGATTCATAAGATTTCATATGTTTCATTGAGTCCCTTTGAGTTTGATTCTTTAGATTCCTATGATGCTATGATTCATATGGATATTAAGGTGGATCATGATCATGTGTACACATAGTTGGTTGGGTTCAAGTTTTTGCTCATGACTTGAATCTCCATACTAAGAATCTTATGGAATTCATACTAAATTCCATAGAGATTTGAGTTTGGTGGAGGATTTAGATGTAAGTCTTCATAGCTTGTTTGTTGAAATCTAGGGAACTTGAATGTTCAAGGGTCCATAAGATTGAATAAGACCTTAGGATTCTCTTGCTAGATCTTCAAATATGAGATCTATGATGGAGATCCACTAAGGCTAAATCTATGGATCTCTTTATATTTCATCACTTATTCTAACAATCATAATCATACTTGATCCTAGTTCTCTCTAGAATCATGGATCAAGTTTGTTTCAAAATGTGAATAATAATCTAACCATGGTGCAGTGAATCCTCAAACCCACTGTGATTAAAGATTTTTCATTAAATCATGGTCCATTGGAATGGGATGAGACCAATTGGATGATGTTCATAACTCACTTAAGTGCTTTTGTGATTTTCGTCTTGAAAAAAATCCATGTTTAAAATGTTTTGGCATTATGGTTTCAAAGCAAGCTGTTCTCTGTCCAAAGTTCCTGAACAGTAAATCTGTTTTAAAATTAATAAATCATGACCTTAACCAAACTTTCTTGACCTACAATAATTGTTTCTAGGTATTTTAATGTGTTAGGAAGTTACCCTAAAAAGAACTAAGTGTTTCTCATTGTTTTACTATTTTTAGAAAATCACACAAAATCTCTGGACAGAGAGTTGAAAATTCCTGAGTGATGTCTAGTGTTTTCATAATTCCCAGAGATCTAACCATTCATTCTTCGATTTTCTTTTTCGGTTAAAAACTAGACTCACAGAGATACACCATATCCGAAAATCAGTAAGATCCAACCATTGGAAGTATGGTTTTTCTATCTTTGAAAGTCGGGCCTGCACTCTGTAATTCATGCGAAACTGTCACTGTTTTTTTTCTAATCTTATTGATTTCAACTTAAATGGTTTCCAAAATGCCTTGGGACCCAAATCATGTTTTGAATGATAATAATTAAGTCTAAATCCAGAGGCTAAGTGGTCCAAGTTAGTGAATAATTCATAGATTGTCCTTGTGCATATCCATGCATTCATCCATGTATATTGATACTTGTAGTTAGGATCAAGCTCTGGGTTGTTTTGTCCCCAATTGGACCTAGTTGTGACTTCCTTATAATCATGTTGGGATTATACTACCATTATATGGACATTGCATTAGCTCCTAGTTGAAACTTCCATATCAATAGAGGTGATGTGTTCTCAACTAATTAGAAGGAATCCATAAATAGGTCAATTCTTTCTATGCATGATAGATTTAAGCTAGAAGTTTAGGTTTGATTATTTGATATCTTTTGATCAAGGCATGTGTACTAACCTTTGTTTTGTAGTGCATTTGAGGTACAATTCCTCAACTCCTTCTCTAGTTTAATTTACTTCTTTGATTTTAATTAATTTTTTACTTCATGCGCGACACCTTAGAATTAGGTCTTGCCTTATGTGTATATATGTGATTAGAGAGCTTTTATTAGGTTTTTATTTGCTTGCATGGATCACACATTTATTATTCACGGCCGGATCCCGGGTAAGATCTCTAGTTTCCTATTGCATATCATATTGCTTGCTAATTGAATTACATGGTTTCGGATGCTATTTTATCATTAGCTATCTTACAACCTTTTAGGCATGTTTTTGTTATGTATATGTATATATGTACTAGTTGAGGGCATGCTTAGATTAATAATTCGATTAAAAAGGATGTTGAGTAGAGGCCTACCACGAGATAGGATGAAAGGGGGTGTTTTAGTCCGTCGGACTCCTTCCCCTTTCATTCCATAATCCCCGGACCCAATTTATCTTTGATTTCGCAAAAGATCGGTTTGCTTTTAAAATGGTTTCTTAATTTTTCTTTTAAAAAATTAAGTGGTGACTCGTCTTTGAATTTGTTTTGAATTTGAATTTGAATTTTAAAATTGTTTTAAAATTAAAGGTGGGCCCAAAATGCCGATATCCGCACACGTTTATTTATTGCTGTTAAGATTGTCTGTTAGTTGGGTTTAGAACCCTAGACACTCGAGCCAGCTCTTAGTACTGTGTCACCATTAGGAGTGACTTTTAAGTTGGGTAAACTATGTAAGGATTGTCTATTGACCTTGAGAGATAGGGATCTTCCAGCAAACTTTGTAATTCTGTCAATGTCAGAATTCGACATTATCCTATGGATGGATTGGTTGACTAAGTACAATGCTAATTTGGATTGCCCTACTAGGACGATTGTGTTCCCAATATAAGGAAGACCGACGATCAAATTCCAGTTTCAGACAACAAGCGATATATTTCTGACGAGTGGTTTAGCTACAATCAATAGTACCAGTATGGAACTTACAATAGATCATATTCCTACTATGTAAGACTTTTAGGATGTATTTCAGGATATTAAAGGACTTCCACCAAAAAGAAAAATAGACTTTTGTGTGGAATTAGTACCTGGTACGTTGCCGATATCGAAAACTCCATATAGGATGGCACCAACTGAGATGTTGGAACTGAAGAAGCAAGTCCAAGAACTTAAAGATCTAGGATTTGTACGCCCGAGAGTACGTCACCTTGGGGAGCACCAGTTCTGTTTGTAAAGAAGAAGGACAGAACAGTTCGACTCGCTATAGACTATAGGGAATTGAACAAGGTTACGATCAAGAATAGATATCCACTCCCTCTGATAGATGATCTATTCGATCAGTTACAAGGATCAAGGATCTTTTTAATGATCAATCTACGTTCGGGATATCATCAATTGTTGGTTCGATCAGAGGATTTATTGAAGACTGCGTTCAGGACAAGATATGGGCATTATGAGTTTTTAGTTATGCTTTTTGGATTGATGAATGCGCCAGCAGTATTCATGGAATTAATGAACAGAGTATTCAAGCCATGTCTGGATAAATTCATTATAGTGTTCATCGACGATATACTAATCTACTCGAAGATAGAAGAGGATCAGAAGGAGCACTTACAGATTGCCTTACAGACACTTCGAGATAGTAAGTTGTATACAAAGTTCAGCAAGTGTGAATTTTGGCTACAAGAGGTCAAATTCTTGGGACATGTTATATCTCAAGATGACATTTCAGTGGACTCATCTAAGATTTATGCAGTTTTAAGTTGTAATAGACCGACCAATGCGATAGTGGTCAGAGGTTTTCTTGGCCTAACAGGATATTATACGGTTTGTCGAAGGATTCTCCAAGTTAGTAGGACCTTTGACGAATTTAACAAGAAAGGAGACAAAGTATGAATGGACCAACAAGCATGAGGGTGCATTTCAAGAGTTAAAGAAAAGATTGACTTCTGCACCAGTACTTGCAATACCTAAGAGTGGAGAGAGGTATGTGATCTACAGTGATGCATCACACCAAGGAATTGGTTGCATACTTATGCAAGATGGGAATGTCATTGCATATGGATCAAAATAGTTGAAGGTACATGAGAAGAATTATCCTACTCATTATTTGGAATTGGCAGCAATAGTGTTTGCATTAAAGATTTGGAGACACTATCTCTATGGAGAGAAGTTTGATCTATTTTCCGATCATAAGAGCTTGAAGTATTTATTCTCTCAGAGTGAGTTGAACATGCTGCAACGAAGATCGATGGAGTTACTCAAGGACTATGACTTTTCATTGCAATACCATCTAGGTAAAGCAAATGTCGTAGCAAATGCTTTGAGTCGTAAACCTCGACTAGTAATCGCTATATTACTAATTCGAGAATGGAAAGCATTGGAATTGTTAACTGAATTCGAGCTTCAACCAGTGGAACTAATGGAAAGACAACATTTTGGATGTTTGAGGTACAACCAACTTTGATAAGTCGTATCATAGAAGCTCAACAAACGACAGAAGATTTGAGGTTATGGTTCGAGAAGATGTCAGCTAAGGAACCAGAAATCTAGAGTATCAGTATAGACGGAGCCCTACGATGTAAAGGTAGACTCTGTGTGCTTGATGAAGAAAATCTCCAGAAAGAAATATTGGATGAAGCACATAAGTCACGCATGACTATCCATTCGGGAGGTACGAAGATGTATAAGGATCTGAAGAGGAATTTCTGGTGGGAAGGAACAAAGAGAGAAACAGCTGAGTATATATCTCACTGTTTTACTTGTAAATAAGTAAAGGCAGAACACCAGAAACCACATAGACTTCTACAGCCATTACCGATTCCTCAATGGAAATGGGAACACATCACCATGGATTTCGTGGTAGGATTGCCAAAGTCACAGCAGAACCACGATGCTATTTGGGTAATCGTGGATAGACTTACAAAGACGACACATTTTATTGCCTACAATATGATGTAACCAGTGGAATGTTTGAGCCGAATGTATCTACAACACATAGTACGGTTACACGGCGTACCTGTGTCTATCGTGTCAGATCGAGATTCGCATTTTACTACAAAGTTTTGGAAGAGTCTCCAAACAGCGATGGGAACAACATTAAACTTGAGTTCAGCCTTTCATCCACAGACTGATGGGCAGACTGAACGAGTCAATCAAGTGATGAAGGACATGCTACGCGCTTGTGCCATTGATTTCGAGAATTATTGGGAGACACACTTACCTTTGATCAAGTTCGCCTACAATAATAGTTATCATTCAAGCATAGAAATGGCGTCGTTCAAAGCTTTGTACGAAAGACCTTGTCGATCGCCATTTTGTTGGACCAAAGTCGGAGATACTCAACTTCTTGGGCCAGAGATAGTACGAGAGACCAGCGAGAAGATTCAAATTGTACGTGAGAAGATGAGGATAGCTCAAACACGACACAAAAGTTATGTGTGGACCACTCGCCGATCGGTGGTCCTGGCGTCTTCCCTCGATAGTGTCCTAGGACGAATCCCAAGGAGCACAGTTCAGGGAAAACTAGAATTTCCTCACGCGGTCCTAGAGACAAAGAATCGGGGGTCTTGCCCAAAATTAATAAGGTTAATAAGGTTACTCGCCCTTCATTACAGAAACTAGGTTCGGGGGTCTTGGTATGAGAGGGGAAGGAGCTCAAGCAGGACTAAAGCAACCCCTCCTCGCCCTACCAAATGGTAGGCCTTGATTCAAATATCCTTGTTCTTAATTTATAATTGATGTTGTTTCCTCAAACACACTAGATAATATATACATGTCAAAAGGGAACATCTAAGAGAAATCATGTCAAGAGATTAAATCAAGTAGAAGTCGGATGTACATGCAATACAAGATAGAGGTTTACTTATAATGGCTAGTCCCGCCCGGGACCGATGCAAATAAAGGAAACATGTCATGATATACAAAAGGGAACAAGAACACTTACATTGGGTTAACTCAAGCGGAGTCGCAAAAGCAAAAAGAAGTGGAAACGTGTAATGCAATCATGCAACAATCCTAGATAAGATGTCTCTACCAAATAAGCATATAAACGGAGACTATCCTAAAGGAATTGTGTCGTTGAAAACAAAGTTGTAAACCTAGAAAAATTCTAAGAGAAATGATAGAGAAGGTACATGATACATGGGCACTAAGCCACATGTAGACGAGTCAAGATCACAAATCGAAGTCCAGATCTGAGGCATTCAATTCTTTGCACTAAATCACCAAAGAATACCCAAGCATTGCAAAAACACAAGAAAACATATGACATGCATGAAAAGCAAGTAGAAAATGTCATTAGTCAAATTTCCAGATTCAGCAACCTCTAATGAATCCTATCAAAAGTGGTCTTAAACATGAACTGGCTTAAAACCCTTTTACAAAAAGTTAGATACATGTCTTAGGGAACTTATCCAAAATGTAGAACCTCTTTACCATTTTTGAAGTGAGAGAAATAAGAGTTTTGGGAACAGTGGATCAGGACTATCCACTGTTCTTTTAAAAATCATAATTAATTGTACAAAAATCATGTGAAGCTCTATTTGGTGTCAAAAGAAAGGTATTTCATTGTAGTTTATGACAAAAATAATCCCATGGACAAGTCATGATCTTATGGTTTCTAAAAAAGTGTTTTAAACAGACTCTGTTATTCTGGAAGTTTGGTATCATTTGACAAAAGAATGCCAAACCATAATAGAAGCATAATAGAAGTTCATGAATCATGTTAATCAAGTAGATATAAGCTCTTTATCTCTCATCCAATTATCCTAGATGATTTCTAAACCAAGTTTTATTCATCAATTCTTATTGAGTGATCAAGGTATGACCATTTTGTATACATAATCATAATTGTAATTAAACTTTAGAAAATTCCAGAATAGTAGTATCAACTTCAAATGCCTAGAAAACGATCTTAACTCGATCGTATGCTCACGATTTTACATCGGCATATAGATACATGAGTTAGGAATCACCCCAAAAAGCGGAACATCAATAACTATTATAGATTTTTGAAATTCAAGCACAAAGAGATTATGTTCAAATCTGTTAACCGATTTCTCAACAATTTCTAAAAATAGCATATGAATCCTAGAAGCTCTCAAAATGGACCGGATGAAAGCTAATTAATCAAAATTTACCCAGAAAATTTGAAATCCATCAAACTATGGGTTTTGATGAACCAAATCTCATGGACAAAGCCAATCGTTTTTGGTGAATTTTCATCTAGTTCATTTTAACGTGTCAGGAAAACATCTTAGATGTTGATTGAAGCTTATTAGAGAGATCAAATTCCAAGATCTACTTGATTATCACGATTTCCAATAAATTCAGTCCTCAAGTTCTATGGAGAACTATAGATCATGGATCAAAGGGACTTACATATATCCTATTGGAGATGAATTTTGATAGGAATTCTAGGTAATAGAAATAATCAAGAGATGGGTACGAACATAGGAATCATCCTTCTCATAGATCATACTTCTAAACCATCATAGAATTCAGAATAGATACATATACATAATCATGTATGCATGGATTTAAATTTGAACATAAGAATGAAATCAAAATTGAAAATCAAGGTGTAAAACAATTTCTAATTATGAATTATTAATGAAAATCAAAAGAGATTTGGATCTAGCTATGTGAGTGTGTGAATAACAAGAGATGAAGATGATGAGTGTTCTACAAATAAAATAAAAACTAAGCTAGATCCAAATTTTATAGATCTATATATACAAAATAGGAATTAGAGATGAATTATAGTGTTTACCTTTTGGAGGATTCTCAATTATATAACCAAAGTTGAATTAAAGATCTTCTTTTTCATGTGTTCTTCAAGCACTCATCCATGGAAGTTAATGGAGGCAATTAATATCTAATTCATCTAATCTAATTATCTTGAGATTAGTTTAGGGAATTCTAATTCATAATTCTCTCTCTCTCTCTAGAATTCTCTCTTAAGTTGAAACTATTTTGCAAGTATATTCACTTGTGTACTCTCTTGTTTATCTCTTGTGTCATCTCAAGGTCTTTTCAAGATACTCCTTCCATACTACTTAGATGCTACTTAGATGAGATTCATGAGATCTTATATAGAGTTTTGAAGACTTAATTCTTAAGTTATAGGATTAAAATAGGATTTTCATCGAGCAGAAAAGGGTTAAAATGGTCATTTCGGTGCCTAAACGCAATTTCCAGGCAATTTCCTCGCAGTGGGAGCCTTTAGAAGGGTTTGGAACTAGAAAAATGCGATGGAGAACATAAAATGTAGGTGGCGGTTATGGTGGGACCCGCCACCCTCTTACCCAAAACCGCCACTTGTTATTTTGGTTCCCCTGGTTGCCTTTAAGCCCTGTTTCAAAAATTATACGCACTACTTTTCCAGATTTTTGTAAAAATGCTTTTTGGTGTTCAAAATCATTGGTTTATGTACTATTGGAAAGCTGTTGGGTTGAATTTTAGTATAAAAATGTTCCCAGAGATTTTGAAATGAGAATTGAAGTCCAATTGAAGCTCGGAAGTCCTCCGGAACTTTCGTCGTCATTTTGAAATCAAACGACGTCTTTTCAAAATTGCTTTCAAATGTCCGTCGATTTCAAACTTTTCTTTAAAATTGAATTTTTGGATATCTAGAATATTTCATTTAGAACACTTAATGTTTATATAACCCTAGGAGAATATGAATTCTGAGAGGCGATTTTGACAAAATTAGGATTTATCCATTGAAGAGGGCTTTTTTGAGCTTCAAGTCACTTTCCGAAGTTCGATCTTTTGATTGTGTGGAATCCAGTACCTTCCATGGGGTACTTTTCATCATTGAATCCTCCAAGACATTGTCCACCCTAAATCCTATCAGTGTGGTCAAAATTAGGTGTCTACAGTTTGCCCCTCTTTGGTAGAGCTTGTTGTGAACAACGTGAACTTCAAGTGAGTGCCAAAGCTTTGAAGGCACCCAATAACCATACTGAGAGGTTTTAGGAAAAATAAAAATCCACAAAAATCAAGAAATTCAAAATCAAAGAAAATCAAGAAATTACGAATGCAAGAATGCAATGCAATGCTGGGTAGAGGCTACTAATTCTAAGCCGTTGCTGGTCATGCTCCGCTGGAGCTACCTAGGTATCCTTTCCAGGAATCAGACTAGGGCATAGTTCAAGCGTGCGAGAGGACGGAAAACACACAACCAACAACATAGATGAAATGCTCCTATCTTAGGATGCTGGTGCAGTATGAAAGCGTGAATGTGCAAGTGCTGGAGGAATCGTCCTCAGGAGTGTCCTACATACAAAATCTAATGCGAGGGATACAATGTCTCACTCTCACAGTTGAATATTTCTAATGAGAAGAATGATATATGTATCTTAGATGATTTTTGGAGCTTTCTCGGAGTCTTTCTTGAGGCTTGTAGGTGTCATCTATATCTCGGACGACTTCAAAAGAGCAGAGTATCTTGGATGAATTCTCTGGACAATCGCTGATGAAGGGTCCTTCTACTGGGGACAATTTTTGATGTAGAGTCCTTCTGCTAGGGATGATTAGTGATGTAGAGTCCTTCTACTGGGGACGATTGCTGATGAAGAGTCCTTCTGCTGGGGATGATTGTCGATGAAGAGTCCTTCTGCTGGGGATGATTGTTGATGTAGAGTCCTTCTGCTGGGGACGATTGCTGATGTGGAGTCCTTCTGCTGGGGATGATTGCTGATGTAGAGTCCTTTTGCTGGGGACAATTGCTGATGTGGAGTCCTTCTGCTGGGGATGATTGCTGATGTAGAGTCCTTCTTCTTAAATAGGCCTCTATGCCGGAGACAAATCTTCTGTTCATTTAAAACAGGTCGTTCTTCTAGACAAATCTTCTGTTCTTCTGAAATAGGTCCTTCTTCTAGACAAATCTTCTATTCTTCTGAAACAGGTCCTTTTTCAGGGGACAAATCTTCTGTTCTGATGCATGAATTATGAGAGATACACGGATTCTAAGAGAAACCCTACATTGTAGAAGTAACCCACAAGTACACGATTCTGAGATGTACGCAATTCTAAGAGATACCCTATATCTAGAGGCAACACGATGCTGAGACAAACCATATATCTAGAGGCAACACGATGCTGAGACAAACCATATATCTGGAGGCAATGCAATGCTGAGAGAAACCCTATATCTGGAGGTAACACGATGCTGAGATAAACCCTATATCTGGAGGCAACACGATGTTGAGACAAACCCTACTTCTAGAGGCAACCATGATACATGATTCTGAGATGTACACGATTCTGAGAGATACCCTATATCTGGAGGCAACATGATGCTGAGAGAAACCCTATATCTGAAGGCAACTCCATTACTCGATTCTGAGATACATGATTCTGATGGATACCCTATAACTGGAGGCATTTCTGATACACGCATTCTGAGAGAAACTCTATATCTGGAGGCAACCCACAGATACAAATTCTGAGAGATACCCTTCATCTGGAGGCACCCCATGGATACAAATTCTGAAATACACATGATTTTGAGAGAAACCCTATATCTGGAGGCACTTCTAATAGTTGACGCTGATAGATACCCTATATCTGCTGGGAGCAACACGAATTCTAAAAGTTCTCTGCTGGGGAGATTCTATGATTCACGAGTTTGCTGAAGTACACCTTTCTTCTGGAGGTAATTCTGATGATATCTGAAAGTTCTCTACTTGGGGAGATATCTGAGATTTATGAGATGTGAGCTAATATTCTAGAGGCCCTGCTGATTTAATCTAAGAATTATATCAGCGCTTCAACTAGCTCATGTATGTTGGGTTCATTCTGACCTTTACTCAAATACCTTGCTCATGGTTTGAAGATCTTGTACTCTGACCCATCTTCTACAGATCTGTTCTGGATGTAATTTCTTGAGTGAGAGTACACCCAAATGTTCCTTATCCAAGACAATGCACAATCAATCCCAAAACAACAGGAGTTTGTTGCAAATCATTAATTCTCGGCTATTTTCAAGTTGCGGTGCCCTTAATTCATCATTCCTGGGGACTTTTCTTCAATTCTGAATGGTTTTCAACCAAAATCCAAATTCCCACGGGTCCTTTAGACCAATTTCAACAAGTTTCAAGCACTCTTAAGGCTTAAATATCAAAATCGGACCAAACCAGGGTCAAACAAAGTTCCCAATATCACAATTGATAGGTGCTCAAAAGACGTGCTTCATAAGTCTTCAACCAATTTTAGCAGATATTCATGTAAGGTATACTGATCTTGTTTCAATAATGGCTCAACTCATCATTTAAGGTCGGTCTCAGATTCAATCAAGTTATCTGGCATCCTTGGGCTTCAAATGGCGATGAGGCTGAGATCGGTTTAGCCAAGTAGAAGATAGGAGAGAGGATTCTTCTTGAGGGTCCTTCTATCCCCAGACTGACTTGGAGGATCGTCACTTAGTGCCATAGGATCCGCCTTCTTGTATGAGGTCAGTGCAAAATCTGGAAGATGAAGACCTTGTTGATGCTTTGAATGGAATTCCTTCTGCCTCATTCACCCTTTCTGAAGTGAACTATGACGTTTTCAGGGCTACTCATCTGATGCCCAATTTCCCGCTTTCGGATGACCTACAGGTATTTTCACAACTTCTCCATTTCTACTTAAATGCTTGTTTATCTCTTATTCTCATAATTGTTTGCAGGGGAGCTCTTTCGTGGATGGCCCAGGCCGACCTTTACCTCCCATTCCTCCTTGTGATTAGCAGGCCTCGACTATGCTGCGCGGAATCATTTCTTCAGTGGAGATTCCCCGTGATCTTGTGGAGCCTCAGCTAGTTCCAGAGCAGTACAAGTCGGTTCCCCTAGCTATTTTTAATGAAGAGCGAACTTAGACACAGAATCTGAGAGCTTGGAGCCTTGCTCGAGAGGGACTGTAGCACCTAACTTTCTCAAGAAATTCCACGTAGGATATTAGAAATTAGTGATGTTGCCACCAAGTTTGTCAGGTATTCACAATGTTTTTCACATTAGTATATTGAAGGAGTATCATTAGGGCGCGACACCACATGTGATCGACTTCAAGGACATTGAGGCGAATAACACCGTTGTCTTACACAGAGAGACCCATCAAGATTTTGGGTCGAGAAACCAAGAAACTAAGGAACAAGGAGATCCCAATGGTGAAAGTTCAATGGAATCATCATGATATGATTGAGAAGCTTCGTGGGACATGGACTCAGATATGCGAGAGAAATATCCTTTTCTATTTTGTACCTAGATAAGCTCTGATTTTGAGGATGAAATACTTTAATAGGTGGTGGAAGATGTAACACCTAAAATTTTTCTTTCATTAATAATATCAGCTTTTTGAATTTATGTATTGAACTGGCTGTATTATTATATTAATATTTTAGTAGGGTGACGGTTTTGACATATCTTAGGACTGCTGATTAGACTGTAGTAACCATACCAACTCGACCGTAATAAGATTTAACTTAGTCCCATACCTGGACCCAGACATTAGAAATAATACCCGGTTGTATATAAATTGAGACTGACATGTATACCAAGAAACTTATGCACGTAAACTAAGAAAGTGGCATACAATCCAAGGTGGGCCCACATGGCCGGCCATGTGGGCCCACCTTGGATTGTGTGCCACTGGCAGCCACATGCCACCCTCTTGGACACATGTCCACTTGTAGGACATATGTCATGGCATATACACATGCCACATGACACTTAGCTCCTAGGATTTCTATATAAGCATGCATATAGCATGCATTACACACTTTGTCTCTATAACCAGCACTTAAAATCTGTGAGAGAGAGCTGGAGTTTTAATTCTTGAGAGAAAGAAGAGAAGATGTCATCCTTGAAGTTGAAGCTCAAGCTCCATCAAGCTCAAGAACAACATCAAACTTAATTTCAAGGTTTAGTGAGTAAATAGTGAGTAATTATGAGTAATCTAACTCAATTTAGAACATATATAGCATGTATTAATATTTAGTAGGAGTTTGATGTTGTTGTGTTGAAGTTTTCATGACATGCAAGACAAATCCTTAAATCTGAGAAACAAAAATTTCCAACAAAATGTAGCTTAGTAAAATGAATGTTTTATGCAACTCAAAAATCTGAATTATGGTACGTTTTTTGTGTGGAGAAAGGTAACTCATATTTCTACAAATAACTCATCTATAGCTCAGTATATAAAACAATCCTTCATGGGTGAAATGCATGTACAATGCAGTGTTATGAATCTGAGAAACAGAAACTTTCAGCAGAATGTAGCTTAGTAAAATGAATGTTTTGTGCAGCTCAAAAATCCAAATTAAGCTAGGTTTTTTTGTGGAGAAAGGTGACTCATATGTCTAAAAATAACTCTTCTATAACGTAGTCTAGAAATCAATCCTTCATGGGTGAAATGCATATACAACACAGTGTTATAAATCTGGGAAACATAAACTTTCAACAGAAGGTAGTTTAGTAAAATCAACATTTGGAGCAGCTCAAAAATGAAAATTAAGCTATGTCTATTTGTGAAGAAATCAAACTCATTTATCTACAAATAACCTAGTCTAAAAATGACCCTTTCATAGGTAAAATTCACGTAGAACACAGTGCTAAAAATCTGGGACAGAAAAGTCCGAGATATAAGAAATGTCTTGTAAAATAGAAATTTTGGGTTGCTCAAAAATGTAATTGAAGCTAGATTTTTTTTGTACATGAAGATGATCCAAATACCTATAGTGTTATAGTTTTGAGTTTAATCTACACAATAATTTATCATGCCCAAATAAATCATGTTAATTCAGTCAACACAATGAAAATATATCCTGGCAGATTTTACAACTTTTTGTAAGATGTTTTGTTTATACATGGTGTTGATTGTTGATGCTAGTTTTCCGGGACCTGTGTTGTTATGAAAATCTTGTACTATGGTAGTGCTATCGCGTAGATGAGTATGTTAAGGGTTTCATCTATATGTTTATTGATATTAAATCCATGTTATAAATCCATGAGCTACGTGCTATGTTTTCCCATTGTTATGAATATAGTTTAATGACCGTTGGAAAGTTCATACCCAAAACTATAAGTATGTTGTATGGCACGATTATTGCATTGGTAAGTGATTGGGAAAGTTTCCATTGTAAGCATATTGAGAGGTAAAACGGAATGTCGAACGTAAAGCGAAATACTGACGGTTATAAATGGATGATATTAATGAACTAAACTACGAAACGTATGAACGTGTAAAATAACGATAAAACCTTCAATAAAAGATTTTATGCAAATAAGGGGCATTGGGTCTCGTTTCTAGTCGTGTGACTACCGGTCAAAGTTGATTCGTGAACTTTCGTGTCGTGTTTGGATATTTCTTGCAAAGTTGGTCTTTCGATAATTCCATAGAGTCAATTGGAAAGTTATGTTTGTGTTCGGTCAAGTATGGATGACCTGAGGATCGTCATGATGTGTTCGATCAAGTAGTTGATTATTTTTCCGCACCCTTGGACTGAGGATCGGCATGACGTGTTTGGTTATGTACGGGTGACCTTAGGATCGGCATGACGTGTTCGTCCAAGTGATTGTTAATGTCCCGTACCCTGGGTTTGAGGATAGGCATGACGTGTTCGGTAACGTGCGGGTGACCTGAGGATCGGCATGACGTGTTCGACCAAGAGACTGTTAATATCCTGCACACTTGTTCTAAGGATCATCAGTGCTGTGTTCAATCAAGCGGTTCTTTGTCGAGTGTTGCTCCTTCTTGACCGGTAATATGTTTGGAGTTAGGTCTTCTTTCAGTCAATGTCGTTGGTCAGTTCAGTTCGTGGTTAAGTTTCGAAAGGAATGATTGGGTTTAAACATGGCATAGTTTTGAGAATAAGAAAAGATTAACGAGGCATAGTTTGAGAATAAGAAGGAATGAAGAATAACTTACCTTGGTGGTGGTAATCTTAAGGGGACCCTCACTTATCTTAACCGTTAACGGCCCTTCATGCCACTGGACCTTCCACGTCCAGCCTTTGCAGGTCCAGATGGAGCCGGATACGATCAAGATACAGCTTTTACTACTAAAGACTATGCTGGTGAAGATTTCTACATAGAAGGATACAGTTTTCCCAGTTGAAGATCTTGGAGTTTTTCTTTTATCATAGTTCCGTTATTAATATGTTTAATGATGTAATAGCTTAGTTGAACTTGTAATATCTATCTTTTGGATATCTTTTGGTCTATAATATACTAATCATGTGAAGATTACTACGAGGAAGGCTACGATTTCGTCAGTTGAAGATCTTGGAGTTTTTCTTTTATCATAGTTTCATTATTATTAAGTTTAATGATGTAATAGCTTAGTTATCTATCTTTTGGATATCTTTTGAATGTAATATACTAATCATGTAAGACTTGAAGTTTTAAGTTTATGCTACCGCTGAACTTAGTCATCTTCCCGTATTACATTATTCTTATAAGCATGTTTGGACAATCAGGTGACACTCACAACCAGTCACATGTCTACGAACCCATAAAGGAAATTTCTTTTTCCCTATTTTTGCTACTTCGGGGCGTGACAGGAATTTTTGGTATCAGTGCCTTAGTTTTTGACGCGGTCACAGATTGTCCAACACCTTAAGTTATGAGCATAAGATTTACCTCGTATTAGTACTGACGCTAAGTTAGCTCCTCTTGCAGGACTATAGAGCTGATCATCGTTCACAACAATTTCGGAGGCCACTATATTCTCGATGGTCGTATCCAGCCTGCCGACCCATTACTATATCGACAGCGGATCCGCCAGAGGGCGAGGCACATCTTGGAGGAGGACATGCGGAGAGCTGTGCTTACCAATGCATTGCAGTATTTGGATTGGGTTCAACTCGAGTCAATCCATGTTTCAGAGACTACTATACTCATTCATCAGGAGCTTATCCGTATGGCCCAGGACGAGGGACTATACAATGATATACTTTTCCCAATTATCATGGCAGCACCAACACCACCATTCTCTCCCGAGCTCATACCAGAGCCAGATACGGATTCAGATCACACGGATACGGATACCAACAATGACATATCTAGTGGAGATGATTCTGCAGGCAGTGGCCATACAACTAACGACCCATCCGATGGTGATGACACTGATGACGATGATGACCTGATGATTGATGACGATCCGGCGAGTAGCGATGATGAGTTGATCAAGGAGGTTGACCCAGCAGACGATCTTCAGAGACTAGTGGATGATGTACATGACCATCCAACACCACTAGTTGACGGGGACGAGATGATACCGATGCCTGAGCGGGACCACGAAGCAGATCCAACTGACATCAAGGAAAAGGAGGAGGACCCTGAGGATAAGTTCTTAAAGGACCCGTTATAGATAATAAGAGAGGCAAACATTACCTTAGATATAGTAGGCGAGTACCATAGTAAGCAATCATATCCTTTCTACTCATTCCACTCCCTTTGAGTAAATCGATACCTTCTATTCTAATGGTCATTTCTTCTGGAAAGGGGATTTATATATTTTGAAAAGTGGCTCCGATTACCATCAATAATTATTGTTATACACTCCTTGATAAGTAATTCATTTCCTTGAATTTTTAGAAATTCCCCAGTCAACAATTCTTGAGTATGTACCTTGATCATCTGATTCTTGACAAATCTTTTGAGAACAAGTTCGATCACTAGTACTGCAAAGCCATTCTTTTTGACTTATTATTCCTTGAACAAATTCTTACAAGTTCATTTCATTTAAAATAATTCTAAATGAGTTCTCTGTCCTTGTTCTTGCCATGAACTCAAAAACGTTGTACTCTGTGTACATCTTGACCTCTTATTGTCTATCTCAGTTGCTACCTTATTCTTTATCAGTGGGGTTTTGTTTGGACTATTTCACTTATGAAATACCTAATTCTTATTTCATTCGTTGAAGGCCTTATGTCAATTACTTTCATTTCCTACAAATCTTGAGATACTACGATTAATTCCATAGTAAACAGTCATTCAATCATTGTTAAATTTACATCTTATTCTTGAATGGATCACATCATTCTACTATTGTCCTTCTATCTGTGAGAATTCATATGCCTTTTCAGATTCGGCTTCATTTTGGATCAATCTATTCATTCGTTTCAATCATCATATTCTAGTTACTGGGATTATAATGATAAATATAATGTGAGATATAATAGGCTATGATTGCTTCGCATAAGGTATGATAGAAACCTTATAGACACGAACTCATACGTAGGAACAGAAGAATCTTCTTGATCTCTGCAATGAATGAATCATCTCAAACAACTGAGGACCAGTACAGAAGGCTTAGCAACATAATACCTAAGGAGATCGATCCCACCGGTGTATTGAGAAGACTGATAGAAGGCTTATGGAAGACCGTTGACGGCACTAGCACAAGTGACTATGAAAACGAGTTGTTTAGACAGCTCCATATCGCCCATTCAGAATCGCTTTTGAGACCACTCAAGCCACAACCTGCTACACTACCAAGGTCAACCCTACTACAAGGAGCACGTGAGATATTGACTTAACCCGAGGCGAAGGAAGATGCAAGATTAGAACATACCTTCAACAGATCGAACGACCTCATAGACTGCTGACATCGACCACCTTTAATCACAACGAAAAACTCTCACCGGGAACATTAGTGAAGATGAGTATTGTATTCCACCTTCAAGCCAATGATCAGATCAAATAGGGCCTTCCAAGAGAAGACACGTTTCGGGTTTACAACATCGATATTCCATCAACACGCTGAAGAAATGCATCTCTGACCCTACGCACGTTATAAATTAAAACCATGTAAGGCTGAGTAATTATATTCATCTTTCTGATTTAACTCCTTTTGAGTAAACCCATTATTTTCTACCATTGGTTACGTTAGATCAATTATCCTTATGATGAACCTTGGGATGTCCTTTATTGTTTCTCTAATTGACAGTTTATTCATTGTCCTCTCTTATTCACTTAACAAGATTTTGGATCATTCTGATCAGTGATAAATCCAATTGTGAATTCATTTGCTTTCTAATGCTATAAGTCACCTCTTTGGACTTATCACCATGAAAATCGATTCCAATAATTCATTTATAAACAAGTCATTGTAAGTAATTTGGACTTATGATCTGTTAAATTAATCTTTGTAAATCATTTGGACTGTCAACCGTTTGACCAACTTTCGCAAGTGCGTGTCCCTTGACATTATTGCAAAGGATCTCTTTGTATTTGTTCACCTAAGGAACTCAAGCATATTGCGTCCCTTTGTGAATTAGTATTCATTTTCTTTCATTCCACAAATTCTTCTTACTGGTAACCTTGACTTTTATCATTAAGGCTTCATCTAAATTATTGGCTCATGAGACAAGGAATTCTTATGTCCTACCCGGGAGGCCTTGCGCCTATAGTCATTGCATTTCTATGATTATCCTATAGTAATCATCTAATGGTTATTCTCAGATACTCATTCTGTACATTGTGATCCTACAAGTGATTGATCACATACCTCTTCGTTTCTAACTCAGTATAATGAGTATTCATTTTGTTATGAATTCAATTCCTTACAAGTAAATTCAATCCAACTCCAATTACCAGTAACAAATTATATGCTTGGTATTAATTAATGCATGGAGAAATTGCTTAACAACTTGTGTCATCACCTACGATACCGAAACTCCACGATGATTTCATGTCGACACGCAAAGGAACTCAATCACAATAACATGCTTAAAAGGATGCCACGGCCCCTACAACTTATAGAAGACAATCGTGAGACCAATTAGACTTCTCAACCATCGCATCAAGAAGCTAAGAGGTAAGAATCTTGCCCAATTAAAGATGCAGAAGAAACAAACCACCATCACGAATAACTACTCGAATGCAATCCACAATCATTGAGGAAAACTCTAGATACATCAAGAATCATCACAAGAGGCAAAGAAACAATGAAAGAAAAGTTAATTAGACTGGCGTTTAGACACATCCAAAGCAACGTGATATCTGTGACAGCTGCGGAATATCTGGACATCACTTCAAAGAATGTAAAGCACCGAAATAGCTCACAAGTTGATAGGCGCAGTGCTTTAATTGTGGAAAGACTGGACGTGTTCGCAAAGATTGTCCGGAACGGGGAACTCAGAATAAGGTTCCACCACAAAGAAGATCCCGAAAGTAACTACAAGGAAAAAGGCTTTTTATGTCACTTAAAAAGTGACATAAATAGGTATTTATGTCACTTTTTTCCCCAGTAAAAAGTGACATAAATGGAGGCGACATAAATGTTTTAAAAGTGACATAAATGTTTTCGAAAAAGTGACATAAATGTTTCATAAAACCAACACATTTTTTAATAAAAAGTGACATAAATACTTAAAAGTGACATAAATACCATTTTATTTATGTCACTTTTAACCTAAAGTGACATAAAAGTAGAAAAGTGACATAAATACCAAACAAAATTATTACATCAAACTATTAAAAGTGACATAAATACTTAAAAGTGACATAAATACCATTTTATTTATGTCACTTTTAACATAAAGTGACATAAAAGTAGAAAAGTGACATAAATACCAAACAAAATTATAACATCAAAGTCTAAAAAGTGACATAAATACCATTTTATTTATGTCACTTTTAACCTAAAGTGACATAAAAGTAGAAAAGTGACATAAATACCAAACAAAATTATTACATAAAAGCCTTAAAAGTGACATAAAAACAGTAAAAGTGACATAAATACCACCCTGTAAATATCATGCACCCTGTACATATATACAATACCATGCACCCTGTACAAAATTAAATCCAACTCAATATATAATCTATTTCAACTACTAAATTTCATCGATTCATCTCAATATCAACCAATTAATTGGTTTGAACAAAAAGTACACAATCGATCCGAGTCAAGTGCAAAACTAATAACATATACATA
Source organism: Hydrangea macrophylla (assembly GCA_033977485.1). Taxonomy (NCBI): domain Eukaryota; kingdom Viridiplantae; phylum Streptophyta; class Magnoliopsida; order Cornales; family Hydrangeaceae; genus Hydrangea; species Hydrangea macrophylla. The sequence goes on along the minus strand of CM066992.1, from coordinate 13,060,140 downwards.
TTACATATTCATCAAAAAGTACAAACAAAACAATGAAAGCAACAAAAAAGAATTAGCCCAACAAAAAAAGTGGTTTGTTTGTCAAAACCCTCCATCAAAATGTGAAACTTTGTACCTACAAAAAAGATAAAGTTTTCATTAATTAGTTGTATATAAAATAATAAAAGAGTAAAACTATGTTTGGGGGTTTTGAGAGACCACAATGTGTTTGGGGACTCGGAATGATAAAAGAGTCATTTTTCTGCATTTTTTGTGAACCGTAAATCCGTTATGCATTCAGTTAGTTCCTGCAAGTTTATTTAGGCATGTTTTACTTGCGAGTAAGGTTTTGTGGTATTTGGTTAAGCAGTTTACCGATTCACTACTCGAAACCTCAATAACTAAGCTTTTTCAAGCCTAAGTGACTAAAGAGTCATTTTTTCGCATTTTTTGTGAACCGTGAATCCGTTATGCATTCCGTTAGATCCTGCAAGTTTATTTAGGTATGTTTGAGGTGAGAGTAAGATTTCATGGCATTTGGTTAAACGGTTTACCGATTCACTACTCGAAACCTCAATAACTAAGCTTTTTCAAGCCTACTTGACTAAAGAGTCATTTTTTTGCATTTTTTGTGAACCGTGAATGCGTTATCCATTCCGTTAGTTCCCGCAAGTTTATTTAGGTATGTTTGAGGTGCGAGTAAGATTTCATGGCATTTGGTTACGCGGTTTACCGATTCACTACTCGAAACCTCAATAACTAAGCTTTTTCAAGCCTAAGTGACTAAAGAGTCATTTTTTCGCATTTTTTGTGAACCGTGAATGCGTTATGCATTCCGTTAGTTCCCGCAAGTTTATTTAGATATGTTTGAGGTGCGAGTAAGATTTCGTGGCGTTTGGTTACGCGGTTTACCGATTCACTACTCGAAACCTCAATAACTAAGCTTTTTAGTCTCTAAGTGACTAAAAGTCATTTTTTCGCATTTTTTTTTAACCGTGAATGCGTTATGCATTCTGTTAGTTCCCACAAGTTTATTTAGGTATGTTTGAGGTGCGAGTAAGGTTTCGTGGCGTTTGGTTAAACGGTTTACCGATTCACTGCTCGAAACCTCAATAACTAATCTTTTTCAAGCCTAAGTGACTAAAGAGTCATTTTTTCGCATTTTTTGTGGACCGTGAATGCGTTATGGATTCCGTTAGTTCCCAAAAGTTTATTTAGGTATGTTTGAGGTGCGAGTAAGATTTTGGGGCATTTGGTTACGCGGTTTACCGATTCATTACTCGAAACCTCAATAACTAAAGCTTTTTCAAGCCTAAGTGACTAAAGAGTTATTTTTTCGCATTTTTTGTAAACCGTGAATGCGTTATGCATTCCGTTAGTTCCCGCAAGTTTATTTAGATATGTTTGTGGTGCGGGTAAGGTTTCGTGGCATATGGTTAAGCGGTTTACCGATTCACTACTCGAAACCTCAATAACTAAGCTTATTCAAGCCTAAGTGACTAAAGAGTCATTATTTCGCATTTTTTGTGAACTGTGAATGCGTTATTCATTCCGTTAGTTACCGCAAGTTTATTCAAGTATGTTTGAGGAGCAAGTATGATTTCTTGGCATTTGGTTAAGCGGTTTACCGATTCACTACTTGAAACCTTAATAACTAAGCTGTTTCAAGCCTAAGTGACTAAAAGTCATTTTTTCGCAGTTTTTGTGAACCGTGAATCCTTTACGCATTCCGTTAGTTCCCAAAATTTTATTTAGGTATGTTTGAGGTGCGAGTAAGATTTTGGGGCATTTGGTTACGCGGTTTACCGATTCATTACTCGAAACCTCAATAACTAAGCTTTTTAGTCACTAAGTGACTAAAAGTCATTTTTTCGCATTTTTTGTGATCCGTGAATGCGTTATGCATTTCGTTAGTTCCTGCAAGTTTATTTAGGTATGTTTGAGGTGCGAGTAAGATTTTGTGGCATTTGGTTACGCGGTATACCGATTCATTACTCGAAACCTCAATAACTAAAGCTTTTTCAAGCCTAAGTGACTAAAGAGTTATTTTTTCGCATTTTTTGTAAACCGTGAATGCGTTATGCATTCCGTTAGTTCCCGCAAGTTTATTTAGATATGTTTGTGGTGCGAGTAAGGTTTCGTGGCATATGGTTAAGCGGTTTACCGATTCACTACTCGAAACCTCAATAACTAAGCTTATTCAAGCCTAAGTGACTAAAGAGTCATTATTTCGCATTTTTTGTGAACTGTGAATGCGTTATTCATTTCGTTAGTTACCGCAAGTTTATTCAAGTATGTTTGAGGAGCGAGTATGATTTCGTGGTGTTTGGTTAAGCGGTTTACCGATTCACTACTTGAAACCGTAATAACTAAGCTGTTTCAAGCCTAAGTGACTAAAAGTCATTTTTTCGCATTTTTTGTGAACTGTGAATCCTTTACGCATTCCGTTAGTTCCCAAAATTTTATTTAAGTATGTTTAAGGTGCGAGTAAGATTTTGGGGCATTTGGTTACGCGGTTTACCGATTCATTACTCGAAACCTCAATAACTAAGCTTTTTAGTCACTAAGTGACTAAAAGTCATTTTTTCGCATTTTATGTGATCCGTGAATGAGTTATGCATTCCGTTAGTACCTGCAAGTTAATTTAGGTATGTTTGAGGTGCGAGTAATATTTCGTGGCGTTTGGTTTAGCGGTTTACCGATTCACTACTTGAAACCTTAATAGCTAAGCTTTTTCAAGCCTAAGTGACTAAAGAGTCGTATTTTTGCATTTTTTGTGAACCGTGAATGCGTTATGCATTCCGTTAGTTCCTGCAAGTTTATTTAGGTATGTTTGAGGTGCGAGTAAGATTTTTTGGCATTTGGTTACGCGGTATACCGATTCATTACTCGAAACCTCAATAACTAAAGCTTTTTCAAGCCTAAGTGACTAAAGAGTTATTTTTTCGCATTTTTTGTAAACCGTTAATGCGTTATGCATTCCGTTAGTTCCCGCAAGTTTATTTAGATATGTTTGTGGTGCGAGTAAGGTTTCGTGGCATATGGTTAAGCGGTTTACCGATTCACTACTCGAAACCTCAATAACTAAGCTTATTCAAGCCTAAGTGACTAAAGAGTCATTATTTCGCATTTTTTGTGAACCGTGAATGCGTTATTCATTCCGTTAGTTACCTCAAGTTTATTCAAGTATGTTTGAGGAGCGAGTATGATTTCGTGGCGTTTGGTTAAGCGGTTTACCGATTCACTACTTGAAACCTTAATAACTAAGCTTTTTCAAGCCTAAGTGACTAAAAGTCGTTTTTTCGCATTTTTTGTGAACCGTGAATCCTTTACGCATTCCGTTAGTTCCCAAAATTTTATTTAGGTATGTTTGAGGTGCGAGTAAGATTTCGTGGTATTTGGTTACGCGGTTTACCGATTCATTACTCGAAACCTCAATAACTAAGCTTTTTAGTCACTAATTGACTAAAAGTCATTTTTTTGCATTTTTTTTGAACCGTGAATGCGTTATGCATTCTGTTAGTTCCCACAAGTTTATTTAGGTATGTTTGAGGTACGAGTAAGGTTTCGTGGCGTTTGGTTAAACGGTTTACCGATTCACTGCTCGAAACCTCAATAACTAAAGCTTTTTCAAGCCTAAGTGACTAAAGAGTTATTTTTTCGCATTTTTTGTAAACCGTGAATGCGTTATGCATTCCGTTAGTTCCCGCAAGTTTATTTAGATATGTTTGTGGTGCGAGTAAGGTTTCGTGGCATATGGTTAAGCGGTTTACCGATTCACTACTCGAAACCTCAATAACTAAGCTTATTCAAGCCTAAGTGACTAAAGAGTCATTATTTCGCATTTTTTGTGAACTGTGAATGCGTTATTCATTTCGTTAGTTACCGCAAGTTTATTCAAGTATGTTTGAGGAGCGAGTATGATTTCGTGGTGTTTGGTTAAGCGGTTTACCGATTCACTACTTGAAACCGTAATAACTAAGCTGTTTCAAGCCTAAGTGACTAAAAGTCATTTTTTCGCATTTTTTGTGAACTGTGAATCCTTTACGCATTCCGTTAGTTCCCAAAATTTTATTTAAGTATGTTTAAGGTGCGAGTAAGATTTTGGGGCATTTGGTTACGCGGTTTACCGATTCATTACTCGAAACCTCAATAACTAAGCTTTTTAGTCACTAAGTGACTAAAAGTCATTTTTTCGCATTTTATGTGATCCGTGAATGAGTTATGCATTCCGTTAGTACCTGCAAGTTAATTTAGGTATGTTTGAGGTGCGAGTAATATTTCGTGGCGTTTGGTTTAGCGGTTTACCGATTCACTACTTGAAACCTTAATAGCTAAGCTTTTTCAAGCCTAAGTGACTAAAGAGTCGTATTTTTGCATTTTTTGTGAACCGTGAATGCGTTATGCATTCCGTTAGTTCCTGCAAGTTTATTTAGGTATGTTTGAGGTGCGAGTAAGATTTTTTGGCATTTGGTTACGCGGTATACCGATTCATTACTCGAAACCTCAATAACTAAAGCTTTTTCAAGCCTAAGTGACTAAAGAGTTATTTTTTCGCATTTTTTGTAAACCGTTAATGCGTTATGCATTCCGTTAGTTCCCGCAAGTTTATTTAGATATGTTTGTGGTGCGAGTAAGGTTTCGTGGCATATGGTTAAGCGGTTTACCGATTCACTACTCGAAACCTCAATAACTAAGCTTATTCAAGCCTAAGTGACTAAAGAGTCATTATTTCGCATTTTTTGTGAACCGTGAATGCGTTATTCATTCCGTTAGTTACCTCAAGTTTATTCAAGTATGTTTGAGGAGCGAGTATGATTTCGTGGCGTTTGGTTAAGCGGTTTACCGATTCACTACTTGAAACCTTAATAACTAAGCTTTTTCAAGCCTAAGTGACTAAAAGTCGTTTTTTCGCATTTTTTGTGAACCGTGAATCCTTTACGCATTCCGTTAGTTCCCAAAATTTTATTTAGGTATGTTTGAGGTGCGAGTAAGATTTCGTGGTATTTGGTTACGCGGTTTACCGATTCATTACTCGAAACCTCAATAACTAAGCTTTTTAGTCACTAATTGACTAAAAGTCATTTTTTTGCATTTTTTTTGAACCGTGAATGCGTTATGCATTCTGTTAGTTCCCACAAGTTTATTTAGGTATGTTTGAGGTACGAGTAAGGTTTCGTGGCGTTTGGTTAAACGGTTTACCGATTCACTGCTCGAAACCTCAATAACTAATCTTTTTCAAGCCTAAGTGAATAAAGAGTCATTTTTTCGCATTTTTTGTGAACCGTGAATGCGTTATGCATTCCGTTAGTTCCCAAAAGTTTATTTAGGTATGTTTGAGGTGCGAGTAAGATTTTGTGGCATTTGGTTACGCGGTTTACCGATTCATTACTCGAAACCTCAATAACTAAGCTTTTTAGTCACTAAGTGACTAAAAGTCATTTTTTCGCATTTTTTGTGATCCGTGAATGAGTTATGCATTCCGTTAGTACCTGCAAGTTAATTTAGGTATGTTTGAGGTGCGAGTAATATTTCGTGGCGTTTGGTTTAGCGGTTTACCGATTCACTACTTGAAACCTTAATAGCTAAGCTTTGTCAAGCCTAAGTGACTAAAGAGTCATATTTTTGCATTTTTTGTGAACCGTGAATGCGTTATGCATTCCGTTAGTTCCTGCAAGTTTATTTAGGTATGTTTGAGGTGCGAGTAAGATTTTGTGGCATTTGGTTACGCGATATACCGATTCATTACTCGAAACCTCAATAACTAAAGCTTTTTCAAGCCTAAGTGACTAAAGAGTTATTTTTTCGCATTTTTTGTAAACCGTGAATGCGTTATGCATTCCGTTAGTTCCCGCAAGTTTATTTAGATATGTTTGTGGTGCGAATAAGGTTTCGTGGCATATGGTTAAGCGGTTTACCGATTCACTACTCGAAACCTCAATAACTAAGCTTATTCAAGCCTAAGTGACTAAAGAGTCATTATTTCGCATTTTTTGTGAACTGTGAATGCGTTATTCATTCCGTTAGTTACCGCAAGTTTATTCAAGTATGTTTGAGGAGCGAGTATGATTTCGTGACGTTTGGTTAAGCAGTTTACCGATTCACTACTTGAAACATTAATAACTAAGTTGTTTCAAGCCTAAGTGACTAAAAGTCATTTTTTCGCATTTTTTGTGAACCGTGAATCCTTTACGCATTCCGTTAGTTCCCAAAATTTTATTTAGGTATGTTTGAGGTGCGAGTAAGATTTTGGGGCATTTGGTTACGCGGTTTACCGATTCATTACTCGAAACCTCAATAACTAAGCGTTTTAGTCACTAAGTGACTAAAAGTCATTTTTTCGCATTTTTTGTGATCCGTGAATGAGTTATGCATTCCGTTAGTACCTGCAAGTTAATTTAGGTATGTTTGAGTTGCGAGTAATATTTCGTGGCGTTTGGTTTAGCGATTTACCGATTCACTACTTGAAACCTTAATAGCTAAGCTTTTTCAAGCCTAAGTGACTAAAGAGTCATATTTTCGCATTTTTTGTGAACCGTGAATGCGTTATGCATTCCGTTAGTTCCTGCAAGTTTATTTAGGTATGTTTGAGGTGCGAGTAAGATTTTGTGGCATTTGGTTACGCGGTATACCGATTCATTACTCGAAACCTCAATAACTAAAGCCTTTTCAAGCCTAAGTGACTAAAGAGTTATTTTTTTTGCATTTTTTGTAAACCGTGAATGCGTTATGCATTCCATTAGTTCCCACAAGTTTATTTAGATATGTTTGTGGTGCGAGTAAGGTTTCGTGGCATATGGTTAAGCGGTTTACCGATTCACTACTCGAAACCTCAATAACTAAGCTTATTCAAGCCTAAGTGACTAAAGAGTCATTATTTCGCATTTTTTGTGAACTGTGAATGCGTTATTCATTCCGTTAGTTACCGCAAGTTTATTCAAGTATGTTTGAGGAGCGAGTATGATTTCGTGGCGTTTGGTTAAGCGGTTTACCGATTCACTACTTGAAACCGTAATAACTAAGTTGTTTCAAGCCTAATTGACTAAAAGTCATTTTTTCGCATTTTTTGTGAACTGTGAATCCTTTACGCATTCCGTTAGTTCCCAAAATTTTATTTAAGTATGTTTGAGGTGCGAGTAAGATTTTGGGGCATTTGGTTACGCGGTTTACCGATTCATTACTCGAAACCTCAATAACTAAGCTTTTTAGTCACTAAGTGACTAAAAGTCATTTTTTCGCATTTTATGTGATCCGTGAATGAGTTATGCATTCCGTTAGTACCTGCAAGTTAATTTAGGTATGTTTGAGGTGCGAGTAAAATTTCGTGGCGTTTGGTTTAGCGGTTTACCGATTCACTACTTGAAACCTTAATAGCTAAGCTTTTTCAAGCCTAAGTGACTAAAGAGTCGTATTTTCGCATTTTTTGTGAACCGTGAATGCGTTATGCATTCCGTTAGTTCCTGCAAGTTTATTTAGGTATGTTTGAGGTGCGAGTAAGATTTTTTGGCATTTGGTTACGCGGTATACCGATTCATTACTCGAAACCTCAATAACTAAAGCTTTTTCAAGCCTAAGTGACTAAAGAGTTATTTTTTCGCATTTTTTGTAAACAGTGAATGCGTTATGCATTCCGTTAGTTCCCGCAAGTTTATTTAGATATGTTTGTGGTGCGAGTAAGGTTTCGTGGCATATGGTTAAGCGGTTTACCGATTCACTACTCGAAACCTCAATAACTAAGCTTATTCAAGCCTAAGTGACTAAAGAGTCATTATTTCGCATTTTTTGTGAACCGTGAATGCGTTATTCATTCCGTTAGTTACCTCAAGTTTATTCAAGTATGTTTGAGGAGCGAGTATGATTTCGTGGCGTTTGGTTAAGCGGTTTACCGATTCACTACTTGAAACCTTAATAACTAAGCTTTTTCAAGCCTAAGTGACTAAAAGTCATTTTTTCGCATTTTTTGTGAACCGTGAATCCTTTACGCATTCCGTTAGTTCCTAAAATTTTATTTAGGTATGTTTGAGGTGCGAGTAAGATTTCGTGGTATTTGGTAACGCGGTTTACCGATTCACTACTCGAAACCTCAATAACTAAGCTTTTTAGTCACTAATTGACTAAAAGTCATTTTTTTGCATTTTTTTTGAACCGTGAATGCGTTATGCATTCTGTTAGTTCCCACAAGTTTATTTAGGTATGTTTGAGGTACGAGTAAGGTTTCGTGGCGTTTGGTTAAACGGTTTACCGATTCACTGCTCGAAACCTCAATAACTAATCTTTTTCAAGCCTAAGTGAATAAAGAGTCATTTTTTCGCATTTTTTGTGAACCGTGAATGCGTTATGCATTGCGTTAGTTCCCAAAAGTTTATTTAGGTATGTTTGAGGTGCGATTAAGATTTTGTGGCATTTGGTTACGCGGTTTACCGATTCATTACTCGAAACCTCAATAACTAAGCGTTTTAGTCACTAAGTGACTAAAAGTCATTTTTTCGCATTTTTTGTGATCCGTGAATGAGTTATGCATTCCGTTAGTACCTGCAAGTTAATTTAGGTATGTTTGAGTTGCGAGTAATATTTCGTGGCGTTTGGTTTAGCGGTTTACCGATTCACTACTTGAAACCTTAATAGCTAAGCTTTTTCAAGCCTAAGTGACTAAAGAGTCATATTTTCGCATTTTTTGTGAACCGTGAATGCGTTATGCATTCCGTTAGTTCCTGCAAGTTTATTTAGGTATGTTTGAGGTGCGAGTAAGATTTTGTGGCATTTGGTTACGCGGTATACCGATTCATTACTCGAAACCTCAATAACTAAAGCTTTTTCAAGCCTAAGTGATTAAAGAGTTATTTTTTCGCATTTTTTGTAAACCGTGAATGCGTTATGCATTCCGTTAGTTCCCACAAGTTTATTTAGATATGTTTGTGGTGCGGGTAAGTTTTCGTGGCATATGGTTAAGCGGTTTACCGATTCACTACTCGAAACCTCAATAACTAAGCTTTTTCAAGCCTAAGTGACTAAAGAGTCATTATTTCGCATTTATTGTGAACCGTGAATGCGTTATTCATTCCGTTAGTTACCTCAAGTTTATTCAAGTATGTTTGAGGAGCGAGTATGATTTCGTGGCGTTTGGTTAAGCGGTTTACCGATTCACTACTTGAAACCTTAATAACTAAGCTTTTTCAAGCCTAAGTGACTAAAAGTCATTTTTTCGCATTTTTTGTGAACCGTGAATCCTTTACGCATTCCGTTAGTTCCCAAAATTTTATTTAGGTATGTTTGAGGTGCGAGTAAGATTTCGTGGTATTTGGTTACGCGGTTTACCGATTCACTACTCGAAACCTCAATAACTAAGCTTTTTCAAGCCTAAGTGACTAAAGAGTCATTTTTTTGCATTTATTGTGAACCGTGAATGCGTTATGCATTCCGTTAGTTCCCGCAAGTTTATTTAGATATGTTTGAGGTGCGAGTAAGATTTCGTGGTGTTTGGTTACGCGGTTTACCGATTCACTACTCGAAACCTCAATAACTAAGCTTTTTAGTCTCTAAGTGACTAAAAGTCATTTTTTCGCATTTTTTTTTAACCGTAAATGCGTTATGCATTCTGTTAGTTCCCACAAGTTTATTTAGGTATGTTTGAGGTGCGAGTAAGGTTTCGTGGCGTTTGGTTAAACGGTTTACCGATTCACTGCTCGAAACCTCAATAACTAATCTTTTTCAAGCCTAAGTGACTAAAGAGTCATTTTTTCCCATTTTTTGTGAACCGTGAATGCGTTATGGATTCCATTAGTTCCCAAAAGTTTATTTAGGTATGTTTGAGGTGCGAGTAAGGTTTCGTGGCGTTTAGTTAAACGATTTACCGATTCACTGCTCGAAACCTCAATAACTAATCTTTTTCAAGCCTAAGTGAATAAAGAGTCATTTTTTCGTATTTTTTGTGAACCGTGAATGCGTTATGCATTCCGTTAGTTCCCAAAAGTTTATTTAGGTATGTTTGAGGTGCGAGTAAGATTTTGTTGCATTTGGTTACGCGGTTTACCGATTCATTACTCGAAACCTCAATAACTAAGCTTTTTAGTCACTAAGTGACAAAAAGTCATTTTTTCGCATTTTTTGTGATCCGTGAATGAGTTATGCATTCCGTTAGTACCTGCAAGTTAATTTAGGTATGTATGAGGTGCGAGTAATATTTCGTGGCGTTTGGTTTAGCGCTTTACCGATTCACTACTTGAAACCTTAATAGCTAAGCTTTGTCAAGCCTAAGTGACTAAAGAGTCATATTTTTGCATTTTTTGTGAACCGTGAATGCGTTATGCATTCCGTTAGTTCCTGCAAGTTTATTTAGGTATGTTTGAGGTGCGAGTAAGATTTTGTGGCATTTGGTTACGCGGTATACCGATTCATTACTCGAAACCTCAATAACTAAAGCTTTTCAAGCCTAAGTGACTAAAGAGTTATTTTTTCGCATTTTTTGTAAACCGTGAATGCGTTATGCATTCCGTTAGTTCCCGCAAGTTTATTTAGATATGTTTGTGGTACGAGTAAGGTTTCGTGGCATATGGTTAAGCGGTTTACCGATTCACTACTCGAAACCTCAATAACTTAGCTTTTTCAAGCCTAAGTGACTAAAGAGTCATTATTTCGCATTTTTTGTGAACCGTGAATGCGTTATTCATTCCGTTAGTTACCTCAAGTTTATTCAAGTATGTTTGAGGAGCGAGTATGATTTCGTGGCGTTTGGTTAAGCGGTTTACCGATTCACTACTTGAAACCTTAATAACTAAGCTTTTTCAAGCCTAAGTGACTAAAAGTCATTTTTTCGCATTTTTTGTGAACCGTGAATCCTTTACGCATTCCGTTAGTTCCCAAAATTTTATTTAGGTATGTTTGAGGTGCGAGTAAGATTTCGTGGTATTTGGTTACGCGGTTTACCGATTCACTACTCGAAACCTCAATAACTAAGCTTTTTAGTCACTAATTGACTAAAAGTCATTTTTTTGCATTTTTTTTGAACCGTGAATGCGTTATGCATTCTGTTAGTTCCCACAAGTTTATTTAGGTATGTTTGAGGTACGAGTAAGGTTTCGTGGCATTTGGTTAAACGGTTTACCGATTCACTGCTCGAAACCTCAATAACTAATCTTTTTCAAGCCTAAGTGAATAAAGAGTCATTTTTTCGCATTTTTTGTGAACCGTGAATGCGTTATGCATTCCGTTAGTTCCCAAAAGTTTATTTAGGTATGTTTGAGGTGCGAGTAAGATTTTGTGGCATTTGGTTACGCGGTTTACCGATTCATTACTCGAAACCTCAATAACTAAGCTTTTTAGTCACTAAGTGACTAAAAGTCATTTTTTCGCATTTTTTGTGATCCGTGAAGGTGCTATGCATTCCGTTAGTACCTGCAAGTTAATTTAGGTATGTTTGAGGTGCGAGTAATATTTCGTGGCGTTTGGTTTAGCGGTTTACCGATTCACTACTTGAAACCTTAATAGCTAAGCTTTGTCAAGCCTAAGTGACTAAAGAGTCATATTTTTGCATTTTTTGTGAACCGTGAATGCGTTATGCATTCCGTTAGTTCCTGCAAGTTTATTTAGGTATGTTTGAGGTGCGAGTAAGATTTTGTGGCATTTGGTTATGCGATATACCGATTCATTACACGAAACCTCAATAACTAAAGCTTTTTCAAGCCTAAGTGACTAAAGAGTTATTTTTTCGCATTTTTTGTAAACCGTGAATGCGTTATGCATTCCGTTAGTTCCCGCAAGTTTATTTAGATATGTTTGTGGTGAGAGTAAGGTTTCGTGGCATATGGTTAAGCGGTTTACCGATTCACTACTCGAAACCTCAATAACTAAGCTTATTCAAGCCTAAGTGACTAAAGAGTCATTATTTCGCATTTTTTGTGAACTGTGAATGCGTTATTCATTCCGTTAGTTACCACAAGTTTATTCAAGTATGTTTGAGGAGCGAGTATGATTTCGTGGCGTTTGGTTAAGCAGTTTACCGATTCACTACTTGAAACATTAATAACTAAGTTGTTTCAAGCCTAAGTGACTAAAAGTCATTTTTTCGCATTTTTTGTGAACCGTGAATCCTTTACGCATTCCGTTAGTTCCCAAAATTTTATTTAGGTATGTTTGAGGTGCGAGTAAGATTTTGGGGCATTTGGTTACGCGGTTTACCGATTCATTACTCGAAACCTCAATAACTAAGCTTTTTAGTCACTAAGTGACTAAAAGTCATTTTTTTCGCATTTTTTGTGATCCGTGAATGAGTTATGCATTCCGTTAGTACCTGCAAGTTAATTTAGGTATGTTTGAGTTGCGAGTAATATTTCGTGGCATTTGGTTTAGCGGTTTACCGATTCACTACTTGAAACCTTAATAGCTAAGCTTTTTCAAGCCTAAGTGACTAAAGAGTCATATTTTCGCATTTTTTGTGAACCGTGAATGCGTTATGTATTCCGTTAGTTCCTGCAAGTTTATTTAGGTATGTTTGAGGTGCGAGTAAGATTTTGTGGCATTTGGTTACGCGGTATACCGATTCATTACTCGAAACCTCAATAACTAAAGCTTTTTCAAGCCTAAGTGACTAAAGAGTTATTTTTTCGCATTTTTTGTAAACCGTGAATGCGTTATGCATTCCGTTAGTTCCCACAAGTTTATTTAGATATGTTTGTGGTGCGAGTAAGGTTTCGTGGCATATGGTTAAGCGGTTTACCGATTCACTACTCGAAACCTCAATAACTAAGCTTTTTCAAGCCTAAGTGACTAAAGAGTCATTATTTCGCATTTTTTGTGAACCGTGAATGCGTTATTCATTCCGTTAGTTACCTCAAGTTTATTCAAGTATGTTTGAGGAGCGAGCATGATTTCGTGGCATTTGGTTAAGCGGTTTACCGATTCACTACTTGAAACCTTAATAACTAAGCTTTTTCAAGCCTAAGTGACTAAAAGTCATTTTTTTGCATTTTTTGTGAACCGTGAATCCTTTACGCATTCCGTTAGTTCCCAAAATTTTATTTAGGTATGTTTGAGGTGCGAGTAAGATTTCATGGTATTTGGTGACGCGGTTTACCGATTCACTACTCGAAACCTCAATAACTAAGCTTTTTCAAGCCTAAGTGACTAAAGAGTCTTTTTTTTGCATTTATTGTGAACCGTGAATGCGTTATGCATTCCGTTAGTTCCCGCAAGTTTATTTAGATATGTTTGAGGTGCGAGTAAGATTTCGTGGTGTTTGGTTACGCGGTTTACCGATTCACTACTCGAAACCTCAATAACTAAAGCTTTTTCAAGCCTAAGTGACTAAAGAGTTATTTTTTCGCATTTTTTGTAAACCGTGAATGCGTTATGCATTCCGTTAGTTCCCACAAGTTTATTTAGATATGTTTGTGGTGCGAGTAAGGTTTCGTGGCATATGGTTAAGCGGTTTACCGATTCACTACTCGAAACCTCAATAACTAAGCTTTTTCAAGCCTAAGTGACTAAAGAGTCATTATTTCGCATTTTTTGTGAACCGTGAATGCGTTATTCATTCCTATAGTTACCTCAAGTTTATTCAAGTATGTTTGAGGAGCGAGCATGATTTCGTGGTATTTGGTTACGCGGTTTACCGATTCACTACTCGAAACCTCAATAACTAAGCTTTTTCAAGCCTAAGTGACTAAAGAGTCATTTTTTTGCATTTATTGTGAACCGTGAATGCGTTATGCATTCCGTTAGTTCCCGCAAGTTTATTTAGATATGTTTGAGGTGCGAGTAAGATTTCGTGGTGTTTGGTTACTTGGTTTCCCGATTCACTACTCGAAACCTCAATAACTAAGCTTTTTAGTCTCTAAGTAACTAAAAGTCATTTTTTCGCATTTTTTTTTAACCGTGACTGCGTTATGCATTCTGTTAGTTCCCACAAGTTTATTTAGGTATGTTTGAGGTACGAGTAAGGTTTCGTGGCGTTTGGTTAAACGGTTTACCGATTCACTGCTCGAAACCTCAATAACTAATCTTTTTCAAGCCTAAGTGACTAAAGAGTCATTTTTTCGCATTTTTTGTGAACCGTGAATGCGTTATGGATTCCATTAGTTCCCAAAAGTTTATTTAGGTATGTTTGAGTTGCGAGTAAGGTTTCGTGGCGTTTAGTTAAACGGTTTACCGATTCACTGCTCGAAACCTCAATAACTAATCTTTTTCAAGCCAAAGTGAATAAAGAGTCATTTTTTCGCATTTTTTGTGAAACGTGAATGCGTTATGCATTCCGTTAGTTCCCAAAAGTTTATTTAGGTATGTTTGAGGTGCGAGTAAGATTTTGTGGCATTTGGTTACGCGGTTTACCGATTCATTACTCGAAACCTCAATAACTAAGCTTTTTAGTCACTAAGTGACTAAAAGTCATTTTTTCGCATTTTTTGCGATCCGTGAATGAGTTATGCATTCCGTTAGTACCTGCAAGTTAATTTAGGTATGTTTGAGGTGCGAGTAATATTTCGTGGCGTTTGGTTTAGCGGTTTACCGATTCACTACTTGAAACCTTAATAGCTATGCTTTGTCAAGCCTAAGTGACTAAAGAGTCATATTTTTGCATTTTTTGTGAACCGTGAATGCGTTATGCATTCCGTTAGTTCCTGCAAGTTTATTTAGGTATGTTTGAGGTGCGAGTAAGATTTTGTGGCATTTGGTTACGCGATATACCAATTCATTACTCGAAACCTCAATAACTAAAGCTTTTTCAAGCCTAAGTGACTAAAGAGTTATTTTTTCGCATTTTTTGTAAACCGTGAATGCGTTATGCATTCCGTTAGTTCCCGCAAGTTTATTTAGATATGTTTGTGGTGCGAGTAAGGTTTCGTGGCATATGGTTAAGCGGTTTACCGATTCACTACTCGAAACCTCAATAACTAAGCTTATTCAAGCCTAAGTGACTAAAGAGTCATTATTTCGCATTTTTTGTGAACTGTGAATGCGTTATTCATTCCGTTAGTTACCGCAAGTTTATTCAAGTATGTTTGAGGAGCGAGTATGATTTCGTGGCGTTTTGTTAAGCAGTTTACCGATTCACTACTTGAAACATTAATAACTAAGTTGTTTCAAGCCTAAGTGACTAAAAGTCATTTTTTCGCATTTTTTGTGAACCGTGAATCCTTTACGCATTCCGTTAGTTCCCAAAATTTTATTTAGGTATGTTTGAGGTGCGAGTAAGATTTTGGGGCATTTGGTTACGCGGTTTACCGATTCATTACTCGAAACCTCAATAACTAAGCTTTTTAGTCACTAAGTGACTAAAAGTCATTTTTTCGCATTTTTTTGTGATCCGTGAATGAGTTATGCATTCCGTTAGTACCTGCAAGTTAATTTAGGTATGTTTGAGTTGCGAGTAATATTTTATGGCGTTTGGTTTAGCGGTTTACCGATTCACTACTTGAAACCTTAATAGCTAAGCTTTTTCAAGACTAAGTGACTAAAGAGTCATATTTTTGCATTTTTTGTGAACCGTGAATGCGTTATGCATTCCGTTAGTTCCTGCAAGTTTATTTAGGTATGTTTGAGGTGCGAGTAAGATTTTGTGGCATTTGGTTACGCGGTATACCGATTCATTACTCGAAACCTCAATAACTAAAGCTTTTTCAAGCCTAAGTGACTAAAGAGTTATTTTTTCGCATTTTTTGTAAACCGTGAATGCGTTATGCATTCCGTTAGTTCCCACAAGTTTATTTAGATATGTTTGTGGTGCGAGTAAGGTTTCGTGGCATATGGTTAAGCGGTTTACCGATTCACTACTCGAAACCTCAATAACTAAGCTTTTTCAAGCCTAAGTGACTAAAGAGTCATTATTTCGCATTTTTTGTGAACCGTGAAAGCGTTAATCATTCCGTTAGTTACCTCAAGTTTATTCAAGTATGTTTGAGGAGCGAGTATGATTTCGTGGCGTTTGGTTAAGCGGTTTACCGATTCACTACTTGAAACCTCAATAACTAAGCTTTTTCAAGCCTAAGTGACTAAAGAGTCATTTTTTTGCATTTATTGTGAACCGTGAATGCGTTATACATTCCGTTAGTTCCCGCAAGTTTATTTAGATATGTTTGAGGTGCGAGTAAGATTTCGTGGTGTTTGGTTACGCGGTTTACCGATTCACTACTCGAAACCTCAATAACTAAGCTTTTTAGTCTCTAAGTGACTAAAAGTCATTTTTTCGCATTTTTTTTTAACCGTGAATGCGTTATGCATTCTGTTAGTTCCCACAAGTTTATTTAGGTATGTTTGAGGTGCGAGTAAGGTTTCGTGGCGTTTGGTTAAACGGTTTACCGATTCACTGCTCGAAACCTCAATAACTAATCTTTTTCAAGCCTAAGTGACTAAAGAGTCATTTTTTCCCATTTTTTTGTGAACCGTGAATGCGTTATGGATTCCATTAGTTCCCAAAAGTTTATTTAGGTATGTTTGAGGTGCGAGTAAGGTTTCGTGGCGTTTAGTTAAACGGTTTACCGATTCACTGCTCGAAACCTCAATAACTAATCTTTTTCAAGCCTAAGTGAATAAAGAGTCATTTTTTCGCATTTTTTGTGAACCGTGAATGCGTTATGCATTCCGTTAGTTCCCAAAAGTTTATTTAGGTATGTTTGAGGTGCGAGTAAGATTTTGTGGCATTTGGTTACGCGGTTTACCGATTCATTACTCGAAACCTCAATAACTAAGCTTTTTAGTCACTAAGTGACTAAAAGTCATTTTTTCGCATTTTTTTTGATCCGTGAATGAGTTATGCATTCCGTTAGTACCTGCAAGTTAATTTAGGTATGTTTGAGGTGCGAGTAATATTTCGTGGCGTTTGGTTTAGCGGTTTACCGATTCACTACTTGAAACCTTAATAGCTAAGCTTTGTCAAGCCTAAGTGACTAAAGAGTCATATTTTTGCATTTTTTGTGAACCGTGAATGCGTTATGCATTCCGTTAGTTCCTGCAAGTTTATTTAGGTATGTTTGAGGTGCGAGTAAGATTTTGTGGCATTTGGTTACGCGGTATACCGATTCATTACTCGAAACCTCAATAACTAAATCTTTTTCAAGCCTAAGTGACTAAAGAGTTATTTTTTCGCATTTTTTGTAAACCGTGAATGCGTTATGCATTCCGTTAGTTCCCACAAGTTTATTTAGATATGTTTGTGGTGCGAGTAAGGTTTCGTGGCATATGGTTAAGCGGTTTACCGATTCACTACTCGAAACCTCAATAACTAAGCTTTTTCAAGCCTAAGTGACTAAAGAGTCATTATTTCGCATTTTTTGTGAACTGTGAATGCGTTATTCATTCCGTTAGTTACCGCAAGTTTATTCAAGTATGTTTGAGGAGCGAGTATGATTTCGTGGCGTTTGGTTAAGCAGTTTACCGATTCACTACTTGAAACATTAATAACTAAGTTGTTTCAAGCCTTAGTGACTAAAAGTCATTTTTTCGCATTTTTTGTGAACCGTGAATCCTTTACGCATTCCGTTAGTTCCCAAAATTTTATTTAGGTATGTTTGAGGTGCGAGTAAGATTTTGGGGCATTTGGTTACGCGGTTTACCGATTCATTACTCGAAACCTCAATAACTAAGCTTTTTAGTCACTAAGTGACTAAAAGTCATTTTTTCGCATTTTTTGTGATCCGTGAATGAGTTATGCATTCCGTTAGTACCTGCAAGTTAATTTAGGTATGTTTGAGTTGCGAGTAATGTTTCGTGGCGTTTGGTTTAGCGGTTTACCGATTCACTACTTGAAACCTTAATAGCTAAGCTTTTTCAAGCCTAAGTGACTAAAGAGTCATATTTTCGCATTTTTTGTGAACCGTGAATGCGTTATGCATTCCGTTAGTTCCTGCAAGTTTATTTAGGTATGTTTGAGGTGCGAGTAAGATTTTGTGGCATTTGGTTACGCGGTATACCGATTCATTACTCGAAACCTCAATAACTAAAGCTTTTTCAAGCCTAAGTGACTAAAGAGTTATTTTTTCGCATTTTTTGTAAACCGTGAATGCATTATGCATTCCGTTAGTTCCCACAAGTTTATTTAGATATGTTTGTGGTGCGAGTAAGGTTTCGTGGCATATGGTTAAGCGGTTTACCGATTCACTACTCGAAACCTCAATAACTAAGCTTTTTCAAGCCTAAGTGACTAAAGAGTCATTATTTCGCATTTTTTGTGAACCGTGAATGCGTTATTCATTCCGTTAGTTACCTCAAGTTTATTCAAGTACGTTTGAGGAGCGAGTATGATTTTGTGGCGTTTGGTTAAGCGGTTTACCGATTCACTACTTGAAACCTTAATAGCTAAGCTTTTTCAAGCCTAAGTGACTAAAGAGTCATATTTTCGCATTTTTTGTGAACCGTGAATGCGTTATGCATTCCGTTAGTTCCTGCAAGTTTATTTAGGTATGTTTGAGGTGCGAGTAAGATTTTGTGGCATTTGGTTACGCGGTATACCGATTCATTACTCGAAACCTCAATAACTAAAGCTTTTTCAAGCCTAAGTGACTAAAGAGTTATTTTTTCGCATTTTTTGTAAACCGTGAATGCATTATGCATTCCGTTAGTTCCCACAAGTTTATTTAGATATGTTTGTGGTGCGAGTAAGGTTTCGTGGCATATGGTTAAGCGGTTTACCGATTCACTACTCGAAACCTCAATAACTAAGCTTTTTCAAGCCTAAGTGACTAAAGAGTCAATTTTTCGCATTTTTTGTGAACCGTGAATGCGTTATGCATTCCGTTAGTTCCTGCAAGTTTATTTAGGTATGTTTGAGGTGCGAGTAAGATTTTGTGGCATTTGGTTACGCGGTATACCGATTCATTACTCGAAACCTCAATAACTAAAGCTTTTTCAAGCCTAAGTGACTAAAGAGTTATTTTTTCGCATTTTTTGTAAACCGTGAATGCATTATGCATTCCGTTAGTTCCCACAAGTTTATTTAGATATGTTTGTGGTGCGAGTAAGGTTTCGTGGCATATGGTTAAGCGGTTTACCGATTCACTACTCGAAACCTCAATAACTAAGCTTTTTCAAGCCTAAGTGACTAAAGAGTCATTATTTCGCATTTTTTGTGAACCGTGAATGCGTTATTCATTCCGTTAGTTACCTCAAGTTTATTCAAGTACGTTTGAGGAGCGAGTATGATTTTGTGGCGTTTGGTTAAGCGGTTTACCGATTCACTACTTGAAACCTTAATAACTAAGCTTTTTCAAGCCTAAGTGACTAAAAGTCATTTTTTCGCATTTTTTGTGAACCGTGAATCCTTTACGCATTCCGTTAGTTCCCAAAATTTTATTTAGGTATGTTTGAGGTGCGAGTAAGATTTCGTGGTATTTGGTTACGCGGTTTACCGATTCACTACTCGAAACCTCAATAACTAAGCTTTTTAGTCACTAATTGACTAAAAGTCATTTTTTTGCATTTTTTTTGAACCGTGAATGCGTTATGCATTCTGTTAGTTCCCACAAGTTTATTTAGGTATGTTTGAGGTACGAGTATGGTTTCGTGGCGTTTGGTTAAACGGTTTACCGATTCACTGCTCGAAACCTCAATAACTAATCTTTTTCAAGCCTAAGTGAATAAAGAGTCATTTTTTCGCATTTATTGTGAACCGTGAATGCGTTATGCATTCCGTTAGTTCCCAAAAGTTTATTTAGGTATGTTTGAGGTGCGAGTAAGATTTTGTGGCATTTGGTTACGCGGTTTACCGATTCATTACTCGAAACCTCAATAACTAAGCTTTTTAGTCACTAAGTGACTAAAAGTCATTTTTTCGCATTTTTTGTGATCCGTGAATGAGTTATGCATTCCGTTAGTACCTGCAAGTTAATTTAGGTATGTTTGAGGTGCGAGTAATATTTCGTGGCGTTTGGTTTAGCGGTTTACCGATTCACTATTTGAAACCTTAATAGCTAAGCTTTGTCAAGCCTAAGTGACTAAAGAGTCATATTTTTGCATTTTTTGTGAACCGTGAATGCGTTATGCATTCCGTTAGTTCCTGCAAGTTTATTTAGGTATGTTTGAGGTGCGAGTAAGATTTTGTGGCATTTGGTTATGCGATATACCGATTCATTACTCGAAACCTCAATAACTAAAGCTTTTTCAAGCCTAAGTGACTAAAGAGTTATTTTTTCGCATTTTTTGTAAACCGTGAATGCGTTATGCATTCCGTTAGTTCCCGCAAGTTTATTTAGATATGCTTGTGGTGCGAGTAAGGTTTCGTGGCATATGGTTAAGCGGTTTACCGATTCACTACTCGAAACCTCAATAACTAAGCTTATTCAAGCCTAAGTGACTAAAGAGTCATTATTTCGCATTTTTGGTGAACTGTGAATGCGTTATTCATTCCGTTAGTTACCGCAAGTTTATTCAAGTATGTTTGAGGAGCGAGTATGATTTCGTGGCGTTTGGTTAAGCAGTTTACCGATTCACTACTTGAAACATTAATAACTAAGTTGTTTCAAGCCTAAGTGACTAAAAGTCATTTTTTCGCATTTTTTGTGAACCGTGAATCCTTTACGCATTCCGTTAGTTCCCAAAATTTTATTTAGGTATGTTTGAGGTGCGAGTAAGATTTTGGGGCATTTGGTTACGCGGTTTACCGATTCATTACTCGAAACCTCAATAACTAAGCTTTTTAGTCACTAAGTGACTAAAAGTCATTTTTTCGCATTTTTTGTGATCCGTGAATGAGTTATGCATTCCGTTAGTACCTGCAAGTTAATTTAGGTATGTTTGAGTTGCGCGTAATATTTCGTGGCGTTTGGTTTAGCGGTTTACCGATTCACTACTTGAAACCTTAATAGCTAAGCTTTTTCAAGCCTAAGTGACTAAAGAGTCATATTTTCGCATTTATTGTGAACCGTGAATGCGTTATGCATTCCGTTAGTTCCTGCAATTTTATTTAGGTATGTTTGAGGTGCGAGTAAGATTTTGTGGCATTTGGTTACGCGGTATACCGATTCATTACTCGAAACCTCAATAACTAAAGCTTTTTCAAGCCTAAGTGACTAAAGAGTTATTTTTTCGCATTTTTTGTAAACCGTGAATGCGTTATGCATTCTGTTAGTTCCCACAAGTTTATTTAGATATGTTTGTGGTGCGAGTAAGGTTTCGTGGCATATGGTTAAGCGGTTTACCGATTCACTACTCGAAACCTCAATAACTAAGCTTTTTCAAGCCTAAGTGACTAAAGAGTCAATTTTTCGCATTTTTTGTGAACCGTGAATGCGTTATGCATTCCGTTAGTTCCTGCAAGTTTATTTAGGTATGTTTGAGGTGCGAGTAAGATTTTGTGGCATTTGGTTACGCGGTATACCGATTCATTACTCGAAACCTCAATAACTAAAGCTTTTTCAAGCCTAAGTGACTAAAGAGTTATTTTTTCGCATTTTTTGTAAACCGTGAATGCATTATGCATTCCGTTAGTTCCCACAAGTTTATTTAGATATGTTTGTGGTGCGAGTAAGGTTTCGTGGCATATGGTTAAGCGGTTTACCGATTCACTACTCGAAACCTCAATAACTAAGCTTTTTCAAGCCTAAGTGACTAAAGAGTCATTATTTCGCATTTTTTGTGAACCGTGAATGCGTTATTCATTCCGTTAGTTACCTCAAGTTTATTCAAGTACGTTTGAGGAGCGAGTATGATTTTGTGGCGTTTGGTTAAGCGGTTTACCGATTCACTACTTGAAACCTTAATAACTAAGCTTTTTCAAGCCTAAGTGACTAAAAGTCATTTTTTCGCATTTTTTGTGAACCGTGAATCCTTTACGCATTCCGTTAGTTCCCAAAATTTTATTTAGGTATGTTTGAGGTGCGAGTAAGATTTCGTGGTATTTGGTTACGCGGTTTACCGATTCACTACTCGAAACCTCAATAACTAAGCTTTTTAGTCACTAATTGACTAAAAGTCATTTTTTTGCATTTTTTTTGAACCGTGAATGCGTTATGCATTCTGTTAGTTCCCACAAGTTTATTTAGGTATGTTTGAGGTACGAGTATGGTTTCGTGGCGTTTGGTTAAACGGTTTACCGATTCACTGCTCGAAACCTCAATAACTAATCTTTTTCAAGCCTAAGTGAATAAAGAGTCATTTTTTCGCATTTATTGTGAACCGTGAATGCGTTATGCATTCCGTTAGTTCCCAAAAGTTTATTTAGGTATGTTTGAGGTGCGAGTAAGATTTTGTGGCATTTGGTTACGCGGTTTACCGATTCATTACTCGAAACCTCAATAACTAAGCTTTTTAGTCACTAAGTGACTAAAAGTCATTTTTTCGCATTTTTTGTGATCCGTGAATGAGTTATGCATTCCGTTAGTACCTGCAAGTTAATTTAGGTATGTTTGAGGTGCGAGTAATATTTCGTGGCGTTTGGTTTAGCGGTTTACCGATTCACTATTTGAAACCTTAATAGCTAAGCTTTGTCAAGCCTAAGTGACTAAAGAGTCATATTTTTGCATTTTTTGTGAACCGTGAATGCGTTATGCATTCCGTTAGTTCCTGCAAGTTTATTTAGGTATGTTTGAGGTGCGAGTAAGATTTTGTGGCATTTGGTTATGCGATATACCGATTCATTACTCGAAACCTCAATAACTAAAGCTTTTTCAAGCCTAAGTGACTAAAGAGTTATTTTTTCGCATTTTTTGTAAACCGTGAATGCGTTATGCATTCCGTTAGTTCCCGCAAGTTTATTTAGATATGCTTGTGGTGCGAGTAAGGTTTCGTGGCATATGGTTAAGCGGTTTACCGATTCACTACTCGAAACCTCAATAACTAAGCTTATTCAAGCCTAAGTGACTAAAGAGTCATTATTTCGCATTTTTTGTGAACTGTGAATGCGTTATTCATTCCGTTAGTTACCGCAAGTTTATTCAAGTATGTTTGAGGAGCGAGTATGATTTCGTGGCGTTTGGTTAAGCAGTTTACCGATTCACTACTTGAAACATTAATAACTAAGTTGTTTCAAGCCTAAGTGACTAAAAGTCATTTTTTCGCATTTTTTGTGAACCGTGAATCCTTTACGCATTCCGTTAGTTCCCAAAATTTTATTTAGGTATGTTTGAGGTGCGAGTAAGATTTTGGGGCATTTGGTTACGCGGTTTACCGATTCATTACTCGAAACCTCAATAACTAAGCTTTTTAGTCACTAAGTGACTAAAAGTCATTTTTTCGCATTTTTTGTGATCCGTGAATGAGTTATGCATTCCGTTAGTACCTGCAAGTTAATTTAGGTGAGTTGCGCGTAATATTTCGTGGCGTTTGGTTTAGCGGTTTACCGATTCACTACTTGAAACCTTAATAGCTAAGCTTTTTCAAGCCTAAGTGACTAAAGAGTCATATTTTCGCATTTATTGTGAACCGTGAATGCGTTATGCATTCCGTTAGTTCCTGCAATTTTATTTAGGTATGTTTGAGGTGCGAGTAAGATTTTGTGGCATTTGGTTACGCGGTATACCGATTCATTACTCGAAACCTCAATAACTAAAGCTTTTTCAAGCCTAAGTGACTAAAGAGTTATTTTTTCGCATTTTTTGTAAACCGTGAATGCGTTATGCATTCTGTTAGTTCCCACAAGTTTATTTAGATATGTTTGTGGTGCGAGTAAGGTTTCGTGGCATATGGTTAAGCGGTTTACCGATTCACTACTCGAAACCTCAATAACTAAGCTTTTTCAAGCCTAAGTGACTAAAGAGTCAATTTTTCGCATTTTTTGTGAACCGTGAATGCGTTATGCATTCCGTTAGATCCTGCAAGTTTATTTAGGTATGTTTGAGGTGAGAGTAAGATTTCATGGCGTTTGGTTAAGCGGTATACCGATTCACTACTCGAAACCTCAATAACTAAGCTTTTTCAAACCTACTTGACTAAAGAGTCATTTTTTTGCATTTTTTGTGAACCGTGAATGCGTTATCCATTCCGTTAGTTCCCGCAAGTTTATTTAGGTATGTTTGAGGTGCGAGTAAGATTTCGTGGCATTTGGTTACGCGGTTTACCGATTCACTACTCGAAACCTCAATAACTAAGCTTTTTCAAGACTAAGTGACTAAAGAGTCATTTTTTTGCATTTATTGTGAACCGTGAATGCGTTATGCATTCTGTTAGTTCCCGCAATTTTATTTAGATATGTTTGAGGTGCGAGTAAGATTTCGTGGTGTTTGGTTATGCGGTTTACCGATTCACTACTCGAAACCTCAATAACTAAGCTTTTTAGTCTCTAAGTGACTAAAAGTCATTTTTTCGCATTTTTTTTAACCGTGAATGCGTTATGCATTCTGTTAGTTCCCACAAGTTTATTTAGGTATGTTTGAGGTGCGAGTAAGGTTTCGTGGCGTTTGGTTAAACGGTTTACCGATTCACTGCTCGAAACCTCAATAACTAAGCTTTTTCAAGACTAAGTGACTAAAGAGTCATTTTTTTGCATTTATTGTGAACCGTGAATGCGTTATGCATTCCGTTAGTTCCCGCAAGTTTATTTAGATATGTTTGAGGTGCGAGTAAGATTTCGTGGTGTTTGGTTATGCGGTTTACCGATTCACTACTCGAAACCTCAATAACTAAGCTTTTTAGTCTCTAAGTGACTAAAAGTCATTTTTTCGCATTTTTTTTTAACCGTGAATGCGTTATGCATTCTGTTAGTTCCCAAAAGTTTATTTAGGTATGTTTGAGTTGCAAGTAAGGTTTCGTGGCGTTTAGTTAAACGGTTTACCGATTCACTGCTCGAAACCTCAATAACTAATCTTTTTCAAGCCTAAGTGAATAAAGAGTCATTTTTTCGCATTTTTTGTGAACCGTGAATGCGTTATTCATTCCGTTAGTTCCCAAAAGTTTTTTTAGGTATGTTTGAGGTGCGAGTAAGATTTTGTGGCATTTGGTTACGCGGTTTACCGATTCATTACTCGAAACCTCAATAACTAAGCTTTTTAGTCACTAAGTGACTAAAAGTCATTTTTTCGCATTTTTTGTGATCCGTGAATGAGTTATGCATTCCGTTAGTACCTGCAAGTTAATTTAGGTATGTTTGAGGTGCGAGTAATATTTCGTGGCGTTTGGTTTAGCGGTTTACCGATTCACTACTTGAAACCTTAATAGCTAAGCTTTGTCAAGCCTAAGTGACTAAAGAGTCATATTTTTGCATTTTTTGTGAACCGTGAATGCGTTATGCATTCCGTTAGTTCCTGCAAGTTTATTTAGGTATGTTTGAGGTGCGAGTAAGATTTTGTGGCATTTGGTTATGCGATATACCGATTCATTACTCGAAACCTCAATAACTAAAGCTTTTTCAAGCCTAAGTGACTAAAGAGTTATTTTTTCGCATTTTTTGTAAACCGTGAATGCGTTATGCATTCCGTTAGTTCCCGCAAGTTTATTTAGATATGTTTGTGGTGCGAGTAAGGTTTCGTGGCATATGGTTAAGCGGTTTACCGATTCACTACTCGAAACCTCAATAACTAAGCTTATTCAAGCCTAAGTGACTAAAGAGTCATTATTTCGCATTTTTTGTGAACTGTGAATGCGTTATTCATTCCGTTAGTTAAGGCAAGTTTATTCAAGTATGTTTGAGGAGCGAGTATGATTTCGTGGCGTTTGGTTAAGCAGTTTACCGATTCACTACTTGAAACATTAATAACTAAGTTGTTTCAAGCCTAAGTGACTAAAAGTCATTTTTTCGCATTTTTTGTGAACCGTGAATCCTTTACGCATTCCGTTAGTTCCCAAAATTTTATTTAGGTATGTTTGAGGTGCGAGTAAGATTTTGGGGCATTTGGTTACGCGGTTTACCGATTCATTACTCGAAACCTCAATAACTAAGCTTTTTAGTCACTAAGTGACTAAAAGTCATTTTTTCGCATTTTTTGTGATCCGTGAATGAGTTATGCATTCCGTTAGTACCTGCAAGTTAATTTAGGTATGTTTGAGTTGCGAGTAATATTTCGTGGCGTTTGGTTTAGCGGTTTACCGATTCACTACTTGAAACCTTAATAGCTAAGCTTTTTCAAGCCTAAGTGACTAAAGAGTCATATTTTCGCATTTATTGTGAACCGTGAATGCGTTATGCATTCCGTTAGTTCCTGCAATTTTATTTAGGTATGTTTGAGGTGCGAGTAAGATTTTGTGGCATTTGGTTACGCGGTATACCGATTCATTACTCGAAACCTCAATAACTAAAGCTTTTTCAAGCCTAAGTGACTAAAGAGTTATTTTTTCGCATTTTTTGTAAACCGTGAATGCGTTATGCATTCCGTTAGTTCCCACAAGTTTATTTAGATATGTTTGTGGTGCGAGTAAGGTTTCGTGGCATATGGTTAAGCGGTTTACCGATTCACTACTCGAAACCTCAATAACTAAGCTTTTTCAAGCCTAAGTGACTAAAGAGTCAATTTTTCGCATTTTTTGTGAACCGTGAATGCGTTATGCATTCCGTTAGATCCTGCAAGTTTATTTAGGTATGTTTGAGGTGAGAGTAAGATTTCATGGCGTTTGGTTAAGCGGTATACCGATTCACTACTCGAAACCTCAATAACTAAGCTTTTTCAAACCTACTTGACTAAAGAGTCATTTTTTTGCATTTTTTGTGAACCGTGAATGCGTTATCCATTCCGTTAGTTCCCGCAAGTTTATTTAGGTATGTTTGAGGTGCGAGTAAGATTTCGTGGCATTTGGTTACGCGGTTTACCGATTCACTACTCGAAACCTCAATAACTAAGCTTTTTCTAGACTAAGTGACTAAAGAGTCATTTTTTTGCATTTATTGTGAACCGTGAATGCGTTATGCATTCCGTTAGTTCCCGCAAGTTTATTTAGATATGTTTGAGGTGCGAGTAAGATTTCGTGGTGTTTGGTTACGCGGTTTACCGATTCACTACTCGAAACCTCAATAACTAAGTTTTTAGTCTCTAAGTGACTAAAAGTCATTTTTTTGCATTTTTTTTTAACCGTGAATGCGTTATGCATTCTGTTAGTTCCCACAAGTTTATTTAGGTATGTTTGAGGTGCGAGTAAGGTTTCGTGGCGTTTGGTTAAACGGTTTACCGATTCACTGCTCGAAACCTCAATAACTAATCTTTTTCAAGCCTAAGTGACTAAAGAGTCATTTTTTCCCATTTTTTGTGAACCGTGAATGCGTTATGGATTCCATTAGTTCCCAAAAGTTTATTTAGGTATGTTTGAGGTGCAAGTAAGGTTTCGTGGCGTTTAGTTAAACGGTTTACCGATTCACTGCTCGAAACCTCAATAACTAATCTTTTTCAAGCCTAAGTGAATAAAGAGTCATTTTTTCGCATTTTTTGTGAACCGTGAATGCGTTATGCATTTCGTTAGTTCCCAAAAGTTTATTTAGGTATGTTTGAGGTGCGAGTAAGATTTTGTGGCATTTGGTTACGCGGTTTACCGATTCATTACTCGAAACCTCAATAACTAAGCTTTTTAGTCACTAAGTGACTAAAAGTCATTTTTTCGCATTTTTTGTGATCCGTGAATGAGTTATGCATTCCGTTAGTACCTGCAAGTTAATTTAGGTATGTTTGAGGTGCGAGTAATATTTCGTGGCGTTTGGTTTAGCGGTTTACCGATTCACTACTTGAAACCTTAATAGCTAAGCTTTGTCAAGCCTAAGTGACTAAAGAGTCATATTTTTGCATTTTTTGTGAACCGTGAATGCGTTATGCATTCCGTTAGTTCCTGCAAGTTTATTTAGGTATGTTTGAGGTGCGAGTAAGATTTTGTGGCATTTGGTTACGCGATATACCGATTCATTACTCGAAATCTCAATAACTAAAGCTTTTTCAAGCCTAAGTGACTAAAGAGTTATTTTTTCGCATTTTTTGTAAACCGTGAATGCGTTATGCATTCCGTTAGTTCCCGCAAGTTTATTTAGATATGTTTGTGGTGCGAGTAAGGTTTCGTGGCATATGGTTAAGCGGTTTACCGATTCACTACTCGAAACCTCAATAACTAAGCTTATTCAAGCCTAAGTGACTAAAGAGTCATTATTTCGCATTTTTTGTGAACTGTGAATGCGTTATTCATTCCGTTAGTTACCGCAAGTTTATTCAAGTATGTTTGAGGAGCGAGTATGATTTCGTGGCGTTTGGTTAAGCAGTTTACCGATTCACTACTTGAAACATTAATAACTAAGTTGTTTCAAGCCTAAGTGACTAAAAGTCATTTTTTCGCATTTTTTGTGAACCGTGAATCCTTTACGCATTCCGTTAGTTCCCAAAATTTTATTTAGGTATGTTTGAGGTGCGAGTAAGATTTTGGGGCATTTGGTTACGCGGTTTACCGATTCATTACTCGAAACCTCAATAACTAAGCTTTTTAGTCACTAAGTGACTAAAAGTCATTTTTTCGCATTTTTTGTGATCCGTGAATGAGTTATGCATTCCGTTAGTACCTGAAAGTTAATTTAGGTATGTTTGAGTTGCGAGTAATATTTCGTGGCGTTTGGTTTAGCGGTTTACCGATTCACTACTTGAAACCTTAATAGCTAAGCTTTTTCAAGCCTAAGTGACTAAAGAGTCATATTTTCGCATTTTTTGTGAACCGTGAATGCGTTATGCATTCCGTTAGTTCCTGCAAGTTTATTTAGGTATGTTTGAGGTGCGAGTAAGATTTTGTGGCATTTGGTTACGCGGTATACCGATTCATTACTCGAAACCTCAATAACTAAAGCATTTTCAAGCCTAAGTGACTAAAGAGTTATTTTTTCGCATTTTTTGTAAACCGTGAATGCGTTATGCATTCCGTAGTTCCCACAAGTTTATTTAGATCTGTTTGTGGTGCGAGTAAGGTTTCGTGGCATATGGTTAAGCGGTTTACCGATTCACTACTCGAAACCTCAATAACTAAGCTTTTTCAAGCCTAAGTGACTAAAGAGTCATTATTTCGCATTTTTTGTGAACCGTGAATGCGTTATTCATTCCGTTAGTTACCTCAAGTTTATTCAAGTATGTTTGAGGAGCGAGTATGATTTCGTGGCGTTTGGTTAAGCGGTTTACCGATTCACTACTTGAAACCTTAATAACTAAGCTTTTTCAAGCCTAAGTGACTAAAAGTCATTTTTTCGCATTTTTTGTGAACCGTGAATCCTTTACGCATTCCGTTAGTTCCCAAAATTTTATTTAGGTATGTTTGAGGTGCGAGTAAGATTTCGTGGTGTTTGGTTACGCGGTTTACCGATTCACTACTCGAAACCTCAATAACTAAGCTTTTTAGTCTCTAAGTGACTAAAAGTCATTTTTTCGCATTTTTTTTTAACCGTGAATGCGTTATGCATTCTGTTAGTTCCCACAAGTTTATTTAGGTATTTTTGAGGTGCGAGTAAGGTTTCGTGGCGTTTGGTTAAACGGTTTACCGATTCACTGCTCGAAACCTCAATAAATAATCTTTTTCAAGCCTAAGTGACTAAAGAGTCATTTTTTCCCATTTTTTGTGAACCGTGAATGCGTTATGGATTCCATTTGTTCCCAAAAGTTTATTTATGTATGTTTGAGGTGCGAGTAAGATTTTGGGGCATTTGGTTACGCGGTTTACCGATTCATTACTCGAAACCTCAATAACTAAGCTTTTTAGTCACTAAGTGACTAAAAGTCATTTTTTCGCATTTTTTGTGATCCGTGAATGAGTTATGCATTCCGTTAGCACCTGCAAGTTAATTTAGATATGTTTGAGGTGCGAGTAATATTTCGTGGCGTTTGGTTTAGCGGTTTACCGATTCACTACTTGAAACCTTAATAGCTAAGCTTTTTCAAGCCTAAGTGACTAAAGAGTTATTTTTTCGCATTTTTTTTAAACCGTGAATGCGTTATGCATTCCGTTAGTTCCCGCAAGTTTATTTAGATATGTTTGTGGTGCGAGTAAGGTTTCGTGGCATATGGTTAAGCGGTTTACCGATTCACTACTCGAAACCTCAATAACTAAGCTTATTCAAGCCTAAGTGCCTAAAGAGTCATTTTTTCGCATTTTTTGTAAACCGTGAATGCGTTATGCATTCCGTTAGTTCCCGCAAGTTTATTTAGGTATGTTTGAGGTGCGAGTAAGATTTTGTGGCGTTTTGGTTGCGCGGTTTACCGATTCACTACTCGAAACCTCAATAACTAAGCTTTTTAGTCACTAAGTGACTAAAAGTCATTTTTTCGCATTTTTTGTGATCCGTGAATGAGTTATGCATTCCGTTAGTACCTACAAGTTAATTTAGGTATGTTTGAGGTGCGAGTAATATTTCGTGGCGTTTGGTTTAGCGGTTTACCGATTCACTACTTGAAACCTTAATAGCTAAGCTTTTTCAAGCCTAAGTGACTAAAGAGTTATTTTTTCGCATTTTTTGTAAACCGTGAATGCGTTATGCATTCCGTTAGTTCCCGCAAGTTTATTTAGATATGTTTGTGGTGCGAGTAAGGTTTCGTGGCATATGGTTAAGCGGTTTACCGATTCACTACTCGAAACCTCAATAACTAAGCTTATTCAAGCCTAAGTGACTAAAGAGTCATTTTTTCGCATTTTTTGTGAACCGTGAATGCGTTATGCATTTCGTTAGTTCCTGCAAGTTTATTTAGGTATGTTTGAGTTACGAGTAAGATTTTGTGGCGTTTTGGTTACGCGGTTTACCGATTCACTACTCGAAACCTCAATAACTAAGCTTTTTAGTCTCTAAGTGACTAAAAGTCATTTTTTCGCATTTTTTTTTAACCGTGAATGCGTTATGCATTCTGTTAGTTCCCACAAGTTTATTTAGGTATGTTTGAGGTGCGAGTAAGGTTTCGTGGCGTTTGGTTAAACGGTTTACCGATTCACTGCTCGAAATCTCAATAACTAATCTTTTTCAAACCTAAGTGACTAAAGAGTCATTTTTTCGCATTTTTTGTGAACCGTGAATGCGTTATGGATTCCGTTAGTTCCCAAAAGTTTATTTAGGTATGTTTGAGGTGCGCGTAAGATTTTGGTGCATTTGGTTACGCGGTTTACCGATTCATTACTCGAAACCTCAATAACTAAGCTTTTTAGTCACTAAGTGACTAAAAGTCATTTTTTTCGCATTTTTTGTGATCCGTGAATGAGTTATGCATTCCGTTAGCACCTGCAAGTTAATTTAGGTATGTTTGAGGTGCGATTAATATTTCGTGGCGTTTGGTTTAGCGGTTTACCGATTCACTACTTGAAACCTTAATAGCTAAGCTTTTTCAAGCCTAAGTGACTAAAGAGTTATTTTTTCGCATTTTTTTTAAACCGTGAATGCGTTATGCATTCCGTTAGTTCCCGCAAGTTTATTTAGATATGTTTGTGGTGCGAGTAAGGTTTCGTGGCATATGGTTAAGCGGTTTACCGATTCACTACTCGAAACCTCAATAACTAAGCTTATTCAAGGCTAAGTGCCTAAAGAGTCATTTTTTCGCATTTTTTGTAAACCGTGAATGCGTTATGCATTCCGTTAGTTCCCGCAAGTTTATTTAGGTATGTTTGAGGTGCGAGTAAGATTTTGTGGCGTTTTGGTTACGCGGTTTACCGATTCACTACTCGAAACCTCAATAACTAAGCTTTTTAGTCTCTAAGTGACTAA
Source organism: Hydrangea macrophylla (assembly GCA_033977485.1). Taxonomy (NCBI): domain Eukaryota; kingdom Viridiplantae; phylum Streptophyta; class Magnoliopsida; order Cornales; family Hydrangeaceae; genus Hydrangea; species Hydrangea macrophylla. The sequence continues at coordinate 13,028,621 of CM066992.1, read as the reverse complement.
AAGCCATTTTTTCACATTTTTTTTTAACCGTGAATGCGTTATGCATTCTGTTAGTTCCCACAAGTTTATTTAGGTATGTTTGAGGTGCGAGTAAGGTTTCGTGGCGTTTGGTTAAACGGTTTACCGATTCACTGCTCGAAACCTCAATAACTAATCTTTTTCAAGCCTAAGTGACTAAAGAGTCATTTTTTCGCATTTTTTGTGAACCGTTAATGCGTTATGAATTCCGTTAGTTCCCAAAAGTTAATTAGGTATGTTTGAGGTGCGAGTAAGATTTTGGGGCATTTGGTTACGCGGTTTACCGATTCATTACTCGAAACCTCAATAACTAAGCTTTTTAGTCACTAAGTGACTAAAAGTCATTTTTTCGCATTTTTTGTGATCCGTGAATGAGTTATGCATTCCGTTAGTACCTACAAGTTAATTTAGGTATGTTTGAGGTGCGAGTAATATTTCGTGGCGTTTGGTTTAGCGGTTTACCGATTCACTACTTGAAACCTTAATAGCTAAGCTTTTTCAAGCCTAAGTGACTAAAGAGTTATTTTTTCGCATTTTTTGTAAACCGTGAATGCGTTATGCATTCCGTTAGTTCCCGCAAGTTTATTTAGATATGTTTGTGGTGCGAGTAAGGTTTCGTGGCATATGGTTAAGCGGTTTACCGATTCACTACTCGAAACCTCAATAACTAAGATTATTCAAGCCTAAGTGACTAAAGAGTCATTTTTTCGCATTTTTTGTGAACCGTGAATGCGTTATGCATTCCGTTAGTTCCCGCAAGTTTATTTAGGTATGTTTGAGTTACGAGTAAGATTTTGTGGCGTTTTGGTTACGCGGTTTACCGATTCACTACTCGAAACCTCAATAACTAAGCTTTTTAGTCTCTAAGTGACTAAAAGTCATTTTTTCGCATTTTTTTTTAACCGTGAATGCGTTATGCATTCTGTTAGTTCCCACAAGTTTATTTAGGTATGTTTGAGGTGCGAGTAAGGTTTCGTGGCGTTTGGTTAAACGGTTTACCGATTCACTGCTCGAAACCTCAATAACTAATCTTTTTCAAGCCTAAGTGACTAAAGAGTCATTTTTTTGCATTTTTTGTGAACCGTGAATGCGTTATGGATTCCGTTAGTTCCCAAAAGTTTATTTAGGTATGTTTGAGGTGCGAGTAAGATTTTGGTGCATTTGGTTACGTGGTTTACCGATTCATTACTCGAAACCTCAATAACTAAGCTTTTTAGTCACTAAGTGACTAAAAGTCATTTTTTTGCATTTTTTGTGATCCGTGAATGAGTTATGCATTCCGTTAGAACCTGCAAGTTAATTTAGGTATGTTTGAGGTGCGAGTAATATTTCGTGGCGTTTGGTTTAGCGGTTTACCGATTCACTTCTTGAAACCTTAATAGCTAAGCTTTTTCAAGCCTAAGTGACTAAAGAGTCATATTTTCGCATTTTTTGTGAACCGTGAATGCGTTATGCATTCCGTTAGTTCTTGCAAGTTTATTTAGGTATGTTTGAGGTGCGAGTAAGATTTTGTGGCATTTGGTTACGCGGTATACCGATTCATTACTCGAAACCTCAATAACTAAAGCTTTTTCAAGCCTAAGTGACAAAAGAGTTATTTTTTCGAATTTTTTGTAAACAGTGAATGCGTTATGCATTCCGTTAGTTCCCGCAAGTTTATTTAGATATGTTTGTGGTGCGAGTAAGGTTTCGTGGCATATGGTTAAGCGTTTTACCGATTCACTACTCGAAACCTCAATAACTAAGCTTATTCAAGCCTAAGTGACTAAAGAGTCATTTTTTCGCATTTTTTGTAAACCGTGAATGCGTTATGCATTCCGTTAGTTCCCGCAAGTTTATTTAGGTATGTTTGAGGTGCGAGTAAGATTTTGTGGCGTTTTGGTTACGCGGTTTACCGATTCACTACTCGAAACCTCAATAACTAAGCTTTTTAGTCTCTAAGTGACTAAAAGTCATTTTTTCGCATTTGTTTTTAACCGTGAATGCGTTATGCATTCTGTTAGTTCCCACAAGTTTATTTAGGTATGTTTGAGGTGCGAGTAAGGTTTCGTGGCGTTTGGTTAAACGGTTTACCGATTCACTGCTCGAAACCTCAATAACTAATCTTTTTCAAGCCTAAGTGACTAAAGAGTCATTTTTTCGCATTTTTTGTGAACCATGAATGCGTTATGGATTCCGTTAGTTCCCAAAAGTTTATTTAGGTATGTTTGAGGTGCGAGTAAGATTTTGGGGCATTTGGTTACGCGGTTTACCGATTCATTACTCGAAACCTCAATAACTAAGCTTTTTAGTCACTAAGTGACTAAAAGTCATTTTTTCGCATTTTTTGTGATCCGTGAATGAGTTATGCATTCCGTTAGTACCTACAAGTTAATTTAGGTATGTTTGAGGTGCGAGTAATATTTCGTGGCATTTGGTTACGCGGTTTACCGATTCACTACTCGAAACCTCAATAACTAAGCTTTTTAGTCTCTAAGTGACTAAAAGTAATTTTTTTGCATTTTTTTTGAACCGTGAATGCGTTATGCATTCCGTTAGTTCCTGCAAGTTTATTTAGGTATGTTTGAGGTGCGAGTAAGATTTTGTGGCATTTGGTTACGCGGTTTACCGATTCACTACTCGAAACCTCAATAACTTAGCTTTTTCAAGCCTAAGTGACTAAAGAGTCATTTTTTCGCATTTTTTGTGAAACGTGAATGCGTTATGTATTCCGTTAGTTCCCGCAAGTTTATTTAGATATGTTTGAGGTGCGAGTAAGATTTCGTGGCATTTGGTTACGCGGTTTACCGATTCACTACTCGAAACCTCAATAACTAAGCTTTTTAGTCTCTAAGTGACTAAAAGTAATTTTTTTGCATTTTTTTTGAACCGTGAATGCGTTATGCATTCTGTTAGTTCCCACAAGTTTATTTAGGTATGTTTGAGGTGCGAGTAAGGTTTCGTGGCGTTTGGTTAAACGGTTTACCGATTCACTGTTCGAAACCTCAATAACTAATCTTTTTCAAGCCTAAGTGACTAAAGAGTCATTTTTTCGCATTTTTTGTGAACCGTGAATGCGTTATGGATTCCGTTAGTTCCCAAAAGTTTATTTAGGTATGTTTGAGGTGCGAGTAAGATTTTGGTGCATTTGGTTACGCGGTTTACCGATTCATTACTCGAAACCTCAATAACTAAGCTTTTTAGTCACTAAGTGACTAAAAGTCATTTTTTCGCATTTTTTGTGATCCGTGAATGAGTTATGCATTCCATTAGTACCTGCAAGTTAATTTAGGTATGTTTGAGGTGCGAGTAATATTTCGTGGCGTTTGGTTTAGCGGTTTACCGATTCACTACTTGAAACCTTAATAGCTAAGCTTTTTCAAGCCTAAGTGACTAAAGAGTCATTTTTTCGCATTTTTTGTGAACCGAGAATGCGTTATGCATTTCGTTAGTTCCCGCAAGTTTATTTAGGTATGTGTGAGGTGCGAGTAAGATTTCGTGGCATTTGGTTAAGCGGTTTACCAATTCACTACTCGAAACCTCAATAACTAAGCTTTTTCAAGCCTAAGTGACTAAAGAGTCATTTTTTCGCATTTATTGTGAACCGTGAATGCGTTATGCATTCTGTTAGTTCCTGCAAGTTTATTTAGGTATGTTTGAGGTGCGAGTAAGATTTCGTGGCATTTGGTTACGCGGTTTACCGATTCACTACTCGAAACCTCAATAACTAAGCTTATTCAAGCCTAAGTGACTAAAGAGTCATTTTTTTGCATTTTTTGTAAACCGTGAATGCGTTATGCATTCCGTTAGTTCCCGCAAGTTTATTTAGGTATGTTTGAGGTGCGAGTAAGATTTTGTGGCGTTTTGGTTACGCGGTTTACCGATTCACTACTCGAAACCTCAATAACTAAGCTTTTTAGTCTCTAAGTGACTAAAAGTCATTTTTTCTCATTTTTATTAACCGTGAATGCGTTATGCATTCTGTTAGTTCCCACAAGTTTATTTAGGTATGTTTGAGGTGCGAGTAAGGTTTCGTGGTGTTTGGTTAAACGGTTTACCGATTCACTGCTCGAAACCTCAATAACTAATCTTTTTCAAGCCTAAGTGACTAAAGAGTCATTTTTTCGCATTTTTTGTGAACCGTGAATGCGTTATAGATTCCGTTAGTTCCCAAAAGTTTATTTAGGTAAGTTTGAGGTGCGAGTAAGATTTTGGGGCATTTGGTTACGCGGTTTACCGATTCATTACTCGAAACCTCAATAACTAAGCTTTTTAGTCACTAAGTGACTAAAAGTCATTTTTTCGCATTTTTTGTGATCCGTGAATGAGTTATGCATTCCGTTAGTACCTACAAGTTAATTTAGGTATGTTTGAGGTGCGAGTAATATTTCGTGGCGTTTGGTTTAGCGGTTTATCGATTCACTACTTGAAACCTTAATAGCTAAGCTTTTTCAAGCCTAAGTGACTAAAGAGTTATTTTTTCGCATTTTTTGTAAACCGTGAATGCGTTATGCATTCTGTTAGTTCCCGCAAGTTTATTTAGATATGTTTGTGGTGCGAGTAAGGTTTCATGGCATATGGTTAAGCGGTTTACCGATTCACTACTCGAAACCTCAATAACTAAGCTTATTCAAGCCTAAGTGACTAAAGAGTCATTTTTTCGCATTTTTTGTGAACCGTGAATGCGTTATGCATTCCGTTAGTTCCCGCAAGTTTATTTAGGTATGTTTGAGTTGCGAGTAAGATTTTGTGGCGTTTTGGTTACGCGGTTTACCGATTCACTACTCGAAACCTCAATAACTAAGCTTTTTAGTCTCTAAGTGACTAAAAGTCATTTTTTTGCATTTTTTTTTAACCGTGAATGCGTTATGCATTCTGTTAGTTCCCACAAGTTTATTTAGGTATGTTTGAGGTGCGAGTAAGGTTTCGTGGCGTTTGGTTAAACGGTTTACCGATTCACTATTCGAAACCTCAATAACTAATCTTTTTCAAGCCTAAGTGACTAAAGAGTCATTTTTTCGCATTTTTTGTGAACCGTGAATGCGTTATGGATTCCGTTAGTTCCCAAAAGTTTATTTAGGTATGTTTGAGGTGCGAGTAAGATTTTGGTGCATTTGGTTACGCGGTTTTCCGATTCATTACTCGAAACCTCAATAACTAAGCTTTTTAGTCACTAAGTTACTAAAAGTCATTTTTTCGCATTTTTTGTGATCCGTGAATGAGTTATGCATTCCGTTAGTACCTACAAGTTAATTTAGGTATGTTTGAGGTGCGAGTAATATTTCGTGGCGTTTGGTTTAGCGGTTTATCGATTCACTACTTGAAACCTTAATAGCTAAGCTTTTTCAAGCCTAAGTGACTAAAGAGTTATTTTTTCGCATTTTTTGTAAACCGTGAATGCGTTATGCATTCTGTTAGTTCCCGCAAGTTTATTTAGATATGTTTGTGGTGCGAGTAAGGTTTCATGGCATATGGTTAAGCGGTTTACCGATTCACTACTCGAAACCTCAATAACTAAGCTTATTCAAGCCTAAGTGACTAAAGAGTCATTTTTTCGCATTTTTTGTGAACCGTGAATGCGTTATGCATTCCGTTAGTTCCCGCAAGTTTATTTAGGTATGTTTGAGTTGCGAGTAAGATTTTGTGGCGTTTTGGTTACGCGGTTTACCGATTCACTACTCGAAACCTCAATAACTAAGCTTTTTAGTCTCTAAGTGACTAAAAGTCATTTTTTCGCATTTTTTTTTAACCGTGAATGCGTTATGCATTCTGTTAGTTCCCACAAGTTTATTTAGGTATGTTTGAGGTGCGAGTAAGGTTTCGTGGCGTTTGGTTAAACGGTTTACCGATTCACTATTCGAAACCTCAATAACTAATCTTTTTCAAGCCTAAGTGACTAAAGAGTCATTTTTTCGCATTTTTTGTGAACCGTGAATGCGTTATGGATTCCGTTAGTTCCCAAAAGTTTATTTAGGTATGTTTGAGGTGCGAGTAAGATTTTGGTGCATTTGGTTACGCGGTTTACCGATTCATTACTCGAAACCTCAATAACTAAGCTTTTTAGTCACTAAGTGACTAAAAGTCATTTTTTCGCATTTTTTGTGATCCGTGAATGAGTTATGCATTCCATTAGTACCTGCAAGTTAATTTAGGTATGTTTGAGGTGCGAGTAATATTTCGTGGCGTTTGGTTTAGCGGTTTACCGATTCACTACTTGAAACCTTAATAGCTAAGCTTTTTCAAGCCTAAGTGACTAAAGAGTCATTTTTTCGCATTTTTTGTGAACCGAGAATGCGTTATGCATTTCGTTAGTTCCCGCAAGTTTATTTAGGTATGTGTGAGGTGCGAGTAAGATTTCGTGGCATTTGGTTAAGCGGTTTACCAATTCACTACTCGAAACCTCAATAACTAAGCTTTTTCAAGCCTAAGTGACTAAAGAGTCATTTTTTCGCATTTTTTGTGAACCGTGAATGCGTTATGCATTCTGTTAGTTCCTGCAAGTTTATTTAGGTATGTTTGAGGTGCGAGTAAGATTTCGTGGCATTTGGTTACGCGGTTTACCGATTCACTACTCGAAACCTCAATAACTAAGCTTATTCAAGCCTAAGTGACTAAAGAGTCATTTTTTTGCATTTTTTGTAAACCGTGAATGCGTTATGCATTCCGTTAGTTCCCGCAAGTTTATTTAGGTATGTTTGAGGTGCGAGTAAGATTTTGTGGCGTTTTGGTTACGCGGTTTACCGATTCACTACTCGAAACCTCAATAACTAAGCTTTTTAGTCTCTAAGTGACTAAAAGTCATTTTTTCTCATTTTTATTAACCGTGAATGCGTTATGCATTCTGTTAGTTCCCACAAGTTTATTTAGGTATGTTTGAGGTGCGAGTAAGGTTTCGTGGTGTTTGGTTAAACGGTTTACCGATTCACTGCTCGAAACCTCAATAACTAATCTTTTTCAAGCCTAAGTGACTAAAGAGTCATTTTTTCGCATTTTTTGTGAACCGTGAATGCGTTATAGATTCCGTTAGTTCCCAAAAGTTTATTTAGGTAAGTTTGAGGTGCGAGTAAGATTTTGGGGCATTTGGTTACGCGGTTTACCGATTCATTACTCGAAACCTCAATAACTAAGCTTTTTAGTCACTAAGTGACTAAAAGTCATTTTTTCGCATTTTTTGTGATCCGTGAATGAGTTATGCATTCCGTTAGTACCTACAAGTTAATTTAGGTATGTTTGAGGTGCGAGTAATATTTCGTGGCGTTTGGTTTAGCGGTTTATCGATTCACTACTTGAAACCTTAATAGCTAAGCTTTTTCAAGCCTAAGTGACTAAAGAGTTATTTTTTCGCATTTTTTGTAAACCGTGAATGCGTTATGCATTCTGTTAGTTCCCGCAAGTTTATTTAGATATGTTTGTGGTGCGAGTAAGGTTTCATGGCATATGGTTAAGCGGTTTACCGATTCACTACTCGAAACCTCAATAACTAAGCTTATTCAAGCCTAAGTGACTAAAGAGTCATTTTTTCGCATTTTTTGTGAACCGTGAATGCGTTATGCATTCCGTTAGTTCCCGCAAGTTTATTTAGGTATGTTTGAGTTGCGAGTAAGATTTTGTGGCGTTTTGGTTACGCGGTTTACCGATTCACTACTCGAAACCTCAATAACTAAGCTTTTTAGTCTCTAAGTGACTAAAAGTCATTTTTTTGCATTTTTTTTTAACCGTGAATGCGTTATGCATTCTGTTAGTTCCCACAAGTTTATTTAGGTATGTTTGAGGTGCGAGTAAGGTTTCGTGGCGTTTGGTTAAATGGTTTACCGATTCACTATTCGAAACCTCAATAACTAATCTTTTTCAAGCCTAAGTGACTAAAGAGTCATTTTTTCGCATTTTTTGTGAACCGTGAATGCGTTATGGATTCCGTTAGTTCCCAAAAGTTTATTTAGGTATGTTTGAGGTGCGAGTAAGATTTTGGTGCATTTGGTTACGCGGTTTTCCGATTCATTACTCGAAACCTCAATAACTAAGCTTTTTAGTCACTAAGTTACTAAAAGTCATTTTTTCGCATTTTTTGTGATCCGTGAATGAGTTATGCATTCCGTTAGTACCTACAAGTTAATTTAGGTATGTTTGAGGTGCGAGTAATATTTCGTGGCGTTTGGTTTAGCGGTTTATCGATTCACTACTTGAAACCTTAATAGCTAAGCTTTTTCAAGCCTAAGTGACTAAAGAGTTATTTTTTCGCATTTTTTGTAAACCGTGAATGCGTTATGCATTCTGTTAGTTCCCGCAAGTTTATTTAGATATGTTTGTGGTGCGAGTAAGGTTTCATGGCATATGGTTAAGCGGTTTACCGATTCACTACTCGAAACCTCAATAACTAAGCTTATTCAAGCCTAAGTGACTAAAGAGTCATTTTTTCGCATTTTTTGTGAACCGTGAATGCGTTATGCATTCCGTTAGTTCCCGCAAGTTTATTTAGGTATGTTTGAGTTGCGAGTAAGATTTTGTGGCGTTTTGGTTACGCGGTTTACCGATTCACTACTCGAAACCTCAATAACTAAGCTTTTTAGTCTCTAAGTGACTAAAAGTCATTTTTTCGCATTTTTTTTTAACCGTGAATGCGTTATGCATTCTGTTAGTTCCCACAAGTTTATTTAGGTATGTTTGAGGTGCGAGTAAGGTTTCGTGGCGTTTGGTTAAACGGTTTACCGATTCACTATTCGAAACCTCAATAACTAATCTTTTTCAAGCCTAAGTGACTAAAGAGTCATTTTTTCGCATTTTTTGTGAACCGTGAATGCGTTATGGATTCCGTTAGTTCCCAAAAGTTTATTTAGGTATGTTTGAGGTGCGAGTAAGATTTTGGTGCATTTGGTTACGCGGTTTACCGATTCATTACTCGAAACCTCAATAACTAAGCTTTTTAGTCACTAAGTGACTAAAAGTCATTTTTTCGCATTTTTTGTGATCCGTGAATGAGTTTTGCATTCCGTTAGTACCTGCAAGTTAATTTAGGTATGTTTGAGGTGCGAGTAATATTTCGTGGCGTTTGGTTTAGCGGTTTACCGATTCACTACTTGAAACCTTAATAGCTAAGCTTTTTCAAGCCTAAGTGACTAAAGAGTCATATTTTCGCATTTTTTGTGAACCGTGAATGCGTTATGCATTCCGTTAGTTCCTGCAAATTTATTTAGGTATGTTTGAGGTGCGAGTAAGATTTTGTGGCATTTGGTTACGCGGTATACCGATTCATTACTCGAAACCTCAATAACTAAAGCTTTTTCAAGCCTAAGTGACTAAAGAGTTATTTTTTCGAATTTTTTGTAAACCGTGAATGCGTTATGCATTCCGTTAGTTCCCGCAAGTTTATTTAGATATGTTTGTGGTGCGAGTAAGGTTTCGTGGCATATGGTTAAACGGTTTACCGATTCACTACTCGAAACCTCAATAACTAAGCTTATTCAAGCCTAAGTGACTAAAGAGTCATTATTTCGCATTTTTTGTGAACCGTGAATGCGTTATTCATTCCGTTAGTTACCGCAAGTTTATTCAAGTATGTTTGAGGAGCGAGTATGATTTCGTGGCATTTGGTTAAGCGGTTTACCGATTCACTACTTGAAACCTTAATTACTAAGCTTTTTCAAGCCTAAGTGACTAAAAGTCATTTTTTCGCATTTTTTGTGAACCGTGAATCCTTTACGCATTCCGTTAGTTCCCAAAATTTTATTTAGGTATGTTTGAGGTGCGAGAAAGATTTCGTGGTATTTGGTTACGCGGTTTACCGATTCACTACTCGAAACCTCAATAACTAAGCTTTTTAGTCACTAATTGACTAAAAGTCATTTTTTTGCATTTTTTTTGAACCGTGAATGCGTTATGCATTCTGTTAGTTCCCACAAGTTTATTTAGGTATGTTTGAGGTACGAGTAAGGTTTCGTGGTGTTTGGTTAAACGGTTTACCGATTCACTGCTCGAAACCTCAATAACTAATCTTTTTCAAGCCTAAGTGACTAAAGAGTCATTTTTTCGCATTTTTTGTGAAATGTGAATGCGTTATAGATTCCGTTAGTTCCCAAAAGTTTATTTAGGTATGTTTGAGGTGCGAGTAAGATTTTGTGGCATTTGGTTACGCGGTTTACCGATTCATTACTCGAAACCTCAATAACTAAGCTTTTTAGTCACTAAGTGACTAAAAGTCATTTTTTCGCATTTTTTGTGATCCGTGAATGAGTTATGCATTTCGTTAGTACCTGCAAGTTAATTAAGGTATGTTTGAGGTGCGAGTAATATTTCGTGGCGTTTGGTTTAGCGGTTTACCGATTCACTACTAGAAACCTTAATAGCTAAGCTTTTTCAAGCCTAAGTGACTAAAGAGTCATTTTTTTGCATTTTTTGTGAACCGAGAATGCGTTATGCAGTCCGTTAGTTCCCGCAAGTTTATTTAGGTATGTGTGAGGTGCGAGTAAGATTTCGTGGCATTTGGTTAAGCGGTTTACCAATTCACTACTCGAAATCTCAATAACTAAGCTTTTTCAAGCCTAAGTGACTAAAGAGTCATTTTTTCGCATTTTTTGTGAACCGTGAAAGCGTTATGCATTCCGTTAGTTCCTGCAAGTTTATTTAGGTATGTTTGATGTGCGAGTAAGATTTCGTGGCATTTGGTTACGCGGTTTACCGATTCACTACTTGAAACCTCAATAACTTAGCTTTTTCAAGCCTAAGTGACTAAAGAGTCATTTTTTCGCATTTTTTGTGAAACGTGAATGCGTTATGTATTCCGTTAGTTCCCGCAAGTTTATTTAGATATGTTTGAGGTGCGAGTAAGATTTCGTGGCATTTGGTTACGCGGTTTACCGATTCACTACTCGAAACCTCAATAACTAAGCTTTTTAGTCTCTAAGTGACTAAAAGTAATTTTTTTGCATTTTTTTTGAACCGTGAATGCGTTATGCATTCTGTTAGTTCCCACAAGTTTATTTAGGTATGTTTGAGGTGCGAGTAAGGTTTCGTGGCGTTTAGTTAAACGGTTTACCGATTCACTGCTCGAAACCTCAATAACTAATCTTTTTCAAGCCTAAGTGAATAAAGAGTCATTTTTTCGCATTTTTTGTGAACCGTGAATGCGTTATGCATTTCGTTAGTTCCCAAAAGTTTATTTAGGTATGTTTGAGGTGCGAGTAAGATTTTGTGGCATTTGGTTACGCGGTTTACCGATTCATTACTCGAAACCTCAATAACTAAGCTTTTTAGTCACTAAGTGACTAAAAGTCATTTTTTCGCATTTTTTGTGATCCGTGAATGAGTTATGCATTCCGTTAGTACCTGCAAGTTAATTTAGGTATGTTTGAGGTGCGAGTAATATTTCGTGGCGTTTGGTTTAGCGGTTTACCGATTCACTACTTGAAACCTTAATAGCTAAGCTTTTTCAAGCCTAAGTGACTAAAGAGTCATTTTTTCGCATTTTTTGTGAACCGAGAATGCGTTATGCATTCCGTTAGTTCCCGCAAGTTTATTTAGGTATGTGTGAGGTGCGAGTAAGATTTCGTGGCATTTGGTTAAGCGGTTTACCAATTCACTACTCGAAACCTCAATAACTAAGCTTTTTCAAGCCTAAGTGACTAAAGAGTCATTTTTTCGCATTTTTTGTGAACCGTGAATGCGTTATGCATTCCGTTAGTTCCTGCAAGTTTATTTAAGTATGTTTGAGGTGCGAGTAAGATTTCGTGGCATTTGGTTACGCGGTTTACCGATTCACTACTCGAAACCTCAATAACTAAGCTTTTTCAAGCCTAAGTGACTAAAGAGTCATTTTTTCGCATTTTTTGTGAACCGTGAATGCGTTATGGATTCCGTTAGTTCCCAAAAGTTTATTTAGGTATGTTTGAGGTGCGAGTAAGATTTTGGGGCATTTGGTTGCGCGGTTTACCGATTCATTACTCGAAACCTCAATAACTAAGCTTTTTAGTCACTAAGTGACTAAAAGTCATTTTTTCGCATTTTTTGTGATCCGTGAATGAGTTATGCATTCTGTTATTACCTGCAAGTTAATTTAGGTATGTTTGAGGTGCGAGTAATATTTCGTGGCGTTTGGTTTCGCGGTTTACCGATTCACTACTTGAAACCTTAATAGCTAAGCTTTTTCAAGCCTAAGTGACTAAAGAGTCATATTTTTGCATTTTTTGTGAACCTTGAATGCGTTATGCATTCTGTTAGTTCCTGCAAGTTTATTTAGGTATGTTTGAGGTGCGAGTAAGATTTCGTGGCATTTGGTTACGCGGTATACCGATTCATTACTCGAAACCTCAATAACTAAGCTTTTTCAAGCCTAAGTGACTAAAGAGTTATTTTTTCGCATTTTTTGTAAACCGTGAATGCGTTATGCATTCCGTTAGTTCCCGCAAGTTTATTTAGATATGTTTGTGGTGCGAGTAAGGTTTCGTGGCATATGGTTAAGCGGTTTACCGATTCACTACTCGAAACCTCAATAACTAAGCTTATTCAAGCCTAAGTGACTAAAGAGTCATTTTTTCGCATTTTTTGTGAACCGTGAATGCGTTATACATTCCGTTAGTTCCCGCAAGTTTATTTAGGTATGTTTGAGGTGCGAGTAAGATTTTGTGGCGTTTGGTTACGCGGTTTACCGATTCACTACTCGAAACCTCAATAACTAAGCTTTTTAGTCTCTAAGTGACTAAAAGTCATTTTTTCGCATTTTTTTTTAACCGTGAATGCGTTATGCATTCTGTTAGTTCCCACAAGATTATTTAGGTATGTTTGAGGTGCGAGTAAGGTTTCGTGGCGTTTGGTTAAACGGTTTACCGATTCACTGCTCGAAACCTCAATAACTAATCCTTTTCAAGCCTAAGTGACTAAAGAGTCATTTTTTCGCATTTTTTGTGAACCGTGAATCCTTTACGCATTCCGTTAGTTCCCAAAATTTTATTTAGGTATGTTTGAGGTGCGAGTAAGATTTCGTGGCATTTGGTTACGCGGTATACCGATTCATTACTCGAAACCTCAATAACTAAGCTTTTTCAAGCCTAAGTGACTAAAGAGTTATTTTTTCGCATTTTTTGTAAACCGTGAATGCGTTATGCATTCCGTTAGTTCCCGCAAGTTTATTTAGATATGTTTGTGGTGCGAGTAAGGTTTCGTGGCATATGGTTAAGCGGTTTACCGATTCACTACTCGAAACCTCAATAACTAAGCTTATTCAAGCCTAAGTGACTAAAGAGTCATTTTTTCGCATTTTTTGTGAACCGTGAATGCGTTATACATTCCGTTAGTTCCCGCAAGTTTATTTAGGTATGTTTGAGGTGCGAGTAAGATTTTGTGGCGTTTGGTTACGCGGTTTACCGATTCACTACTCGAAACCTCAATAACTAAGCTTTTTAGTCTCTAAGTGACTAAAAGTCATTTTTTCGCATTTTTTTTTAACCGTGAATGCGTTATGCATTCTGTTAGTTCCCACAAGATTATTTAGGTATGTTTGAGGTGCGAGTAAGGTTTCGTGGCGTTTGGTTAAACGGTTTACCGATTCACTGCTCGAAACCTCAATAACTAATCCTTTTCAAGCCTAAGTGACTAAAGAGTCATTTTTTCGCATTTTTTGTGAACCGTGAATCCTTTACGCATTCCGTTAGTTCCCAAAATTTTATTTAGGTATGTTTGAGGTGCGAGTAAGATTTCGTGGTATTTGGTTACGCGGTTTACCGATTCACTACTCGAAACCTCAATAACTAAGCTTTTTAGTCACTAATTGACTAAAAGTCATTTTTTTGCATTTTTTTTGAACCGTGAATGCGTTATGCATTCTGTTAGTTCCCACAAGTTTATTTAGGTATGTTTGAGGTGCGAGTAAGGTTTCGTGGCGTTTAGTTAAACGGTTTACCGATTCACTGCTCGAAACCTCAATAACTAATCTTTTTCAAGCCTAAGTGAATAAAGAATCATTTTTTCGCATTTTTTGTGAACCGTGAATGCGTTATGCATTCCGTTAGTTCCCAAAAGTTTATTTAGGTATGTTTGAGGTGCGAGTAAGATTTTGTGGCATTTGGTTACGCGGTTTACCGATTCATTACTCGAAACCTCAATAACTAAGCTTTTTAGTCACTAAGTGACTAAAAGTCATTTTTTCGCATTTTTTGTGATCCGTGAATGAGTTATGCATTCCGTTAGTACCTGCAAGTTAATTTAGGTATGTTTGAGGTGCGAGTAATATTTCGTGGCGTTTGGTTTAGCGGTTTACCGATTCACTACTTGAAACCTTAATAGCTAAGCTTTTTCAAGCCTAAGTGACTAAAGAGTCATTTTTTCGCATTTTTTGTGAACCGAGAATGCGTTATGCATTCCGTTAGTTCCCGCAAGTTTATTTAGGTATGTGTGAGGTGCGAGTAAGATTTCGTGGCATTTGGTTAAACGGTTTACCAATTCACTACTCGAAACCTCAATAACTAAGCTTTTTCAAGCCTAAGTGACTAAAGAGTCATTTTTTCGCATTTTTTGTGAACCGTGAATGCGTTATGCATTCCGTTAGTTCCTGCAAGTTTATTTAGGTATGTTTGAGGTGCGAGTAAGATTTCGTGGCATTTGGTTACGCGGTTTACCGATTCACTACTCGAAACCTCAATAACTAAGCTTTTTCAAGCCTAAGTGACTAAAGAGTCATTTTTTCGCATTTTTTGTGAAACGTGAATGCGTTATGCATTCCATTAGTTCCCGCAAGTTTATTTAGATATGTTTGAGGTGCGAGTAAGATTTCGTGGCATTTGGTTACGCGGTTTACCGATTCACTACTCGAAACCTCAATAACTAAGCTTTTTAGTCTCTAAGTGACTAAAAGTCATTTTTTCGCATTTTTTGTGATCCGTGAATGAGTTATGCATTTCGTTAGTACCTGCAAGTTAATTAAGGTATGTTTGAGGTGCGAGTAATATTTCGTGGCATTTGGTTTAGCGGTTTACCGATTCACTACTAGAAACCTTAATAGCTAAGCTTTTTCAAGCCTAAGTGACTAAAGAGTCATTTTTTTGCATTTTTTGTGAACCGAGAATGCGTTATGCAGTCCGTTAGTTCCCGCAAGTTTATTTAGGTATGTGTGAGGTGCGAGTAAGATTTCGTGGCATTTGGTTAAGCGGTTTACCAATTCACTACTCGAAATATCAATAACTAAGCTTTTTCAAGCCTAAGTGACTAAAGAGTCATTTTTTCGCATTTTTTGTGAACCGTGAAAGCGTTATGCATTCCGTTAGTTCCTGCAAGTTTATTTAGGTATGTTTGAGGTGCGAGTAAGATTTCGTGGCATTTGGTTACGCGGTTTACCGATTCACTACTCGAAACCTCAATAACTTAGCTTTTTCAAGCCTAAGTGACTAAAGAGTCATTTTTTCGCATTTTTTGTGAAACGTGAATGCGTTATGTATTCCGTTAGTTCCCGCAAGTTTATTTAGATATGTTTGAGGTGCGAGTAAGATTTCGTGGCATTTGGTTACGCGGTTTACCGATTCACTACTCGAAACCTCAATAACTAAGCTTTTTAGTCTCTAAGTGACTAAAAGTAATTTTTTTGCATTTTTTTTGAACCGTGAATGCGTTATGCATTCTGTTAGTTCCCACAAGTTTATTTAGGTATGTTTGAGGTGCGAGTAAGGTTTCGTGGCGTTTAGTTAAACGGTTTACCGATTCACTGCTCGAAACCTCAATAACTAATCTTTTTCAAGCCTAAGTGAATAAAGAGTCATTTTTTCGCATTTTTTGTGAACTGTGAATGCGTTATGCATTCCGTTAATTCCCAAAAGTTTATTTAGGTATGTTTGAGGTGCGAGTAAGATTTTGTGGCATTTGGTTACGCGGTTTACCGATTCATTACTCGAAACCTCAATAACTAAGCTTTTTAGTCACTAAGTGACTAAAAGTCATTTTTTCGCATTTTTTGTGATCCGTGAATGAGTTATGCATTCCGTTAGTACCTGCAAGTTAATTTAGGTATGTTTGAGGTGCGAGTAATATTTCGTGGCGTTTGGTTTAGCGGTTTACCGATTCACTACTTGAAACCTTAATAGCTAAGCTTTTTCAAGCCTAAGTGACTAAAGAGTCATTTTTTCGCATTTTTTGTGAACCGAGAATGCGTTATGCATTCCGTTAGTTCCCGCAAGTTTATTTAGGTATGTGTGAGGTGCGAGTAAGATTTCGTGGCATTTGGTTAAGCGGTTTACCAATTCACTACTCGAAACCTCAATAACTAAGCTTTTTCAAGCCTAAGTGACTAAAGAGTCATTTTTTCGCATTTTTTGTGAACCGTGAATGCGTTATGCATTCCGTTAGTTCCTGCAAGTTTATTTAGGTATGTTTGAGGTGCGAGTAAGATTTCGTGGCATTTGGTTACGCGGTTTACCGATTCACTACTCGAAACCTCAATAACTAAGCTTTTTCAAGCCTAAGTGACTAAAGAGTCATTTTTTCGCATTTTTTGTGAACCGTGAATGCGTTATGGATTCCGTTAGTTCCCAAAAGTTTATTTAGGTATGTTTGAGGTGCGAGTAAGATTTTGGGGCATTTGGTTGCGCGGTTTACCGATTCATTACTCGAAACCCCAATAACTAAGCTTTTTAGTCACTAAGTGACTAAAAGTCATTTTTTCGCATTTTTTGTGATCCGTGAATGAGTTATGCATTCTGTTATTACCTGCAAGTTAATTTAGGTATGTTTGAGGTGCGAGTAATATTTCGTGGCGTTTGGTTTCGCGGTTTACCGATTCACTACTTGAAACCTTAATAGCTAAGCTTTTTCAAGCCTAAGTGACTAAAGAGTCATATTTTCGCATTTTTTGTGAACCGTGAATGCGTTATGCATTCTGTTAGTTCCTGCAAGTTTATTTAGGTATGTTTGAGGTGCGAGTAAGATTTCGTGGCATTTGGTTACGCGGTATACCGATTCATTACTCGAAACCTCAATAACTAAGCTTTTTCAAGCCTAAGTGACTAAAGAGTTATTTTTTCGCATTTTTTGTAAACCGTGAATGCGTTATGCATTCCGTTAGTTCCCGCAAGTTTATTTAGATATGTTTGTGGTGCGAGTAAGGTTTCGTGGCATATGGTTAAGCGGTTTACCGATTCACTACTCGAAACCTCAATAACTAAGCTTATTCAAGCCTAAGTGACTAAAGAGTCATTTTTTCGCATTTTTTGTGAACCGTGAATGCGTTATACATTCCGTTAGTTCCCGCAAGTTTATTTAGGTATGTTTGAGGTGCGAGTAAGATTTTGTGGCGTTTGGTTACGCGGTTTACCGATTCACTACTCGAAACCTCAATAACTAAGCTTTTTAGTCTCCAAGTGACTAAAAGTCATTTTTTCGCATTTTTTTTTAACCGTGAATGCGTTATGCATTCTGTTAGTTCCCACAAGATTATTTAGGTATGCTTGAGGTGCGAGTAAGGTTTCGTGGCGTTTGGTTAAACGGTTTACCGATTCACTGCTCGAAACCTCAATAACTAATCCTTTTCAAGCCTAAGTGACTAAAGAGTCATTTTTTCGCATTTTTTGTGAACCGTGAATCCTTTACGCATTCCGTTAGTTCCCAAAATTTTATTTAGGTATGTTTGAGGTGCGAGTAAGATTTCGTGGTATTTGGTTACGCGGTTTACCGATTCACTACTCGAAACCTCAATAACTAAGCTTTTTAGTAACTAATTGACTAAAAGTCATTTTTTTGCATTTTTTTGAACCGTGAATGCGTTATGCATTCTGTTAGTTCCCACAAGTTTATTTAGGTATGTTTGAGGTGCGAGTAAGGTTTCGTGGCGTTTAGTTAAACGGTTTACCGATTCACTGCTCGAAACCTCAATAACTAATCTTTTTCAAGCCTAAGTGAATAAAGAGTCATTTTTTCGCATTTTTTGTGAACCGTGAATGCGTTATGCATTCCGTTAGTTCCCAAAAGTTTATTTAGGTATGTTTGAGGTGCGAGTAAGATTTTGTGGCATTTGGTTACGCGGTTTACCGATTCATTACTCGAAACCTCAATAACTAAGCTTTTTAGTCACTAAGTGACTAAAAGTCATTTTTTCGCATTTTTTGTGATCCGTGAATGAGTTATGCATTCCGTTAGTACCTGCAAGTTAATTTAGGTATGTTTGAGGTGCGAGTAATATTTCGTTGAGTTTGGTTTAGCGGTTTACCGATTCACTACTTGAAACCTTAATAGCTAAGCTTTTTCAAGCCTAAGTGACTAAAGAGTCATTTTTTCGCATTTTTTGTGAACCGAGAATGCGTTATGCATTCCGTTAGTTCCCGCAAGTTTATTTAGGTATGTGTGAGGTGCGAGTAAGATTTCGTGGCATTTGGTTAAGCGGTTTACCAATTCACTACTCGAAACCTCAATAACTAAGCTTTTTCAAGCCTAAGTGACTAAAGAGTCATTTTTTCGCATTTTTTGTGAACCGTGAATGCGTTATGCATTCCGTTAGTTCCTGCAAGTTTATTTAGGTATGTTTGAGGTGCGAGTAAGATTTCGTGGCATTTGGTTACGCGGTTTACCGATTCACTACTCGAAACCTCAATAACTAAGCTTTTTCAAGCCTAAGTGACTAAAGAGTCATTTTTTCGCATTTTTTGTGAAATGTGAATGCGTTATGCATTCCATTAGTTCCCGCAAGTTTATTTAGATATGTTTGAGGTGCGAGTAAGATTTCGTGGCATTTGGTTACGCGGTTTACCGATTCACTACTCGAAACCTCAATAACTAAGCTTTTTAGTCTCTAAGTGACTAAAAGTCATTTTTTTGCATTTTTTTTGAACTGTGAATGCGTTATGCATTCTGTTAGTTCCCACAAGTTTATTTAGGTATGTTTGAGGTGCGACTAAGGTTTCGTGGCATTTGGTTAAACGGTTTACCGATTCACTGCTCGAAACCTCAATAACTAATCTTTTTCAAGCCTAAGTGAATAAAGAGTCATTTTTTTCGCATTTTTTGTGAACCGTGAATGCGTTATGCATTCCGTTAGTTCCCAAAAGTTTATTTAGGTATGTTTGAGGTGCGAGTAAGATTTTGTGGCATTTGGTTACGCGGTTTACCGATTCATTACTCGAAACCTCAATAACTAAGCTTTTTAGTCACTAAGTGACTAAAAGTCATTTTTTTGCATTTTTTGTGATCCCTGAATGAGTTATGCATTCCGTTAGTACCTGCAAGTTAATTTAGGTATGTTTGAGGTGCGAGTAATATTTCGTGGCGTTTGGTTTAGCGGTTTACCGATTCACTACTTGAAACCTTAATAGCTAAGCTTTTTCAAGCCTAAGTGACTAAAGAGTCATTTTTTCGCATTTTTTGTGAACCGTGAATCCTTTACGCATTCCGTTAGTTCCCAAAATTTTATTTAGGTATGTTTGAGGTGCGAGTAAGATTTTGTGGCATTTGGTTACGCGGTTTACCGATTCATTACTCGAAACCTCAATAACTAAGCTTTTTAGTCACTATGTGACTAAAAGTCATTTTTTCGCATTTTTTGTGATCCCTGAATGAGTTATGCATTCCGTTAGTACCTGCAAGTTAATTTAGGTATGTTTGAGGTGCGAGTAATATTTCGTGGCGTTTGGTTTAGCGGTTTACCGATTCACTACTTGAAACCTTAATAGCTAAGCTTTTTCAAGCCTAAGTGACTAAAGAGTCATTTTTTCGCATTTTTTGTGAACCGAGAATGCGTTATGCATTCCGTTAGTTCCCGCAAGTTTACTTAGGTATGTGTGAGGTGCGAGTAAGATTTCGTGGCATTTGGTTAAGCGGTTTACCAATTCACTACTCGAAATCTCAATAACTAAGCTTTTTCAAGCCTAAGTGACTAAAGAGTCATTTTTTCGCATTTTTTGTGAACCGTGAATGCGTTATGCATTCCGTTAGTTCCTGCAAGTTTATTTAGGTATGTTTGAGGTGCGAGTAAGGTTTCGTGGCATTTGGTTACGCGGTTTACCGATTCACTACTCGAAACCTCAATAACTAAGCTTTTTCAAGCCTAATTGACTAAAGAGTCATTTTTTCGCATTTTTTGTGAACTGTGATTGCGTTATGGATTCCGTTAGTTCCCAAAAGTTTGTTTAGGTATGTTTGAGGTGCGAGTAAGATTTTGGGGCATTTGGTTACGCGGTTTACCGATTCATTACTCGAAACCACAATAACTAAGCTTTTTAGTCACTAAGTGACTAAAAGTCATTTTTTCGCATTTTTTGTGATCCGTGAATGAGTTATGCATTCTGTTATTACTTGCTAGTTAATTTAGGTATGTTTGAGGTGCGAGTAATATTTTGTGGCATTTGGTTTTGCGGTTTACCGATTCACTACTTGAAACCTTAATAGCTAAGCTTTTTCAAGCCTAAGTGACTAAAGAGTCATATTTTCGCATTTTTTGTGAACCGTGAATGCGTTATGCATTCTGTTAGTTCCTGCAAGTTTATTTAGGTATGTTTGAGGTGCGAGTAAGATTTCGTGGCATTTGGTTACGCGGTATACCGATTCATTACTCGAAACCTCAATAACTAAGCTTTTTCAAGCCTAAGTGACTAAAGAGTTATTTTTTCGCATTTTTTGTAAACCGTGAATGCGTTATGCATTCCGTTAGTTCCCGCAAGTTTATTTAGATATTTTTGTGGTGCGAGTAAGGTTTCATGGCATATGGTTAAGCTGTTTACCGATTCACTACTCGAAAACTCAATAACTAAGCTTATTCAAGCCTAAGTGACTAAAGAGTCATTTTTTCGCATTTTTTGTGAACCGTGAATGCGTTATACATTCCGTTAGTTCCCGCAAGTTTATTTAGGTATGTTTGAGGTGCGAGTAAGATTTTGTGGCGTTTGGTTACGCGGTTTACCGATTCACTACTCGAAACCTCAATAACTAAGCTTTTTAGTCTCTAAGTGACTAAAAGTCATTTTTTCGCATTTTTTTTAACCGTGAATGCGTTATGCATTCTTTTAGTTCCCACAAGTTTATTTAGGTATGTTTGAGGTGCGAGTAAGGTTTCGTGGCGTTTGGTTAAACGGTTTACCGATTCACTGCTCGAAACCTCAATAACTAATCTTTTTCAAGCCTAAGTGACTAAAGAGTCATTTTTTCGCATTTTTTGTGAACCGTGAATGCTTTATGGATTCCGTTAGTTCCCAAAAGTTTATTTAGGTATGTTTGAGGTGCGAGTAAGATTTTGGGGCATTTGGTTACGCGGTTTACCGATTCATTACTCGAAACCTCAATAACTAAGCTTTTTAGTCACTAAGTGACTAAAAGTCATTTTTTCGCATTTTTTGTGATCCGTGAATGAGTTATGCATTCTGTTAGTACCTGCAAGTTAATTTAGGTATGTTTGAGGTGCGAGTAATATTTTGTGGCGTTTGGTTTAGCGGTTTACCGATTCACTACTTGAAACCTTAATAGCTAAGCTTTTTCAAGCCTAAGTGACTAAAGAGTCATATTTTCGCATTTTTTGTGAACCGTGAATGCGTTATGCATTCCGTTAGTTCCTGCAAGTTTATGTAGGTATGTTTGAGGTGTGAGTAAGATTTTGTGGCATTTGGTTACGCGGTATACCGATTCATTACTCGAAACCTCAATAACTAAAGCTTTTTCAAGCCTAAGTGACTAAAGAGTTATTTTTTCGCATTTTTTGTAAACCGTGAATGCGTTATGCATTCCGTTAGTTCCCGCAAGTTTATTTAGATATGTTTGTGGTGCGAGTAAGGTTTCGTGGCATATGGTTAAGCGGTTTACCGATTCACTACTCGAAACCTCAATAACTAAGCTTATTCAAGCCTAAGTGACTAAAGAGTCATTATTTCGCATTTTTTGTGAACCGTGAATGCGTTATTCATTCCGTTAGTTACCGCGAGTTTATTCAAGTATGTTTGAGGAGCGAGTATGATTTCGTGGCGTTTGGTTAAGCGGTTTACCGATTCACTACTTGAAACCTTAATAACTAAGCTTTTTCAAGCCTAAGTGACTAAAAGTCATTTTTTCGCATTTTTTGTGAACCGTGAATCCTTTGCGCATTCCGTTAGTTCCCAAAATTTTATTTAGGTATGTTTGAGCTGCGAGTAAGATTTCGTGGTATTTGGTTACGCGGTTTACCGATTCACTACTCGAAACCTCAATAACTAAGCTTTTTAGTCTCTAAGTGACTAAAAGTCATTTTTTTGCATTTTTTTTTAACCGTGAATGCGTTATGCTATCTGTTAGTTCCCACAAGTTTATTTAGGTATGTTTAAGGTGCGAGTAAGGTTTCGTGGCGTTTGGTTAAACGGTTTACCGATTCACTGCTCGAAACCTCAATAACTAATCTTTTTTAAGCCTAAGTGAATAAAGAGTCATTTTTTCGCATTTTTTGTGAACCGTGAATGCGTTATGCATTCCGTTAGTTCCCAAAAGTTTATTTAGGTATGTTTGAGGTGAGAGTAAGATTTTGTGGCATTTGGTTACGCGGTTTACCGATTCATTACTCGTAACCTCAATAACTAAGCTTTTTAGTCACTAAGTGACTAAAAGTCATTTTTTCGCATTTTTTGTGATCCGTGAATGAGTTATGCATTCCGTTAGTACCTGCAAGTTAATTTAGGTATGTTTGAGGTGCGAGTAATATTTCGTGGCGTTTGGTTTAGCGGTTTACCGATTCACTACTTGAAACCTTAATAGCTAAGCTTTTTCAAGCCTAAGTGACTAAAGAGTCATTTTTTCGCATTTTTTGTGAACCGAGAATGCGTTATGCATTCCGTTAGTTCCCGCAAGTTTATTTAGGTATGTGTGAGGTGCGAGTAAGATTTCGTGGCATTTGGTTAAGCGGTTTACCAATTCACTACTCGAAACCTCAATAACTAAGCTTTTTCAAGCCTAAGTGACTAAAGAGTCATTTTTTCGCATTTTTTGTGAACCGTGAATGCGTTATGCATTCCTTTAGTTCCTGCAAGTTTATTTAGGTATGTTTGAGGTGCGAGTAAGATTTCGTGGCATTTGGTTACGCGGTTTACCGATTCACTACTTGAAACCTCAATAACTAAGCTTTTTCAAGCCTAAGTGACTAAAGAGTCATTTTTTCGCATTTTTTGTGAACCGTGAATGCGTTATGCATTCCGTTAGTTCCCGCAATTTTATTTAGATATGTTTGAGGTGCGAGTAAGATTTCGTGGCATTTGGTTACGCGGTTTACCGATTCACTACTCGAAACCTCAATAACTAAGCTTTTTAGTCTCTAAGTGACTAAAAGTCATTTTTTTGCATTTTTTTTGAACCGTGAATGCGTTATGCATTCTGTTAGTTCCCACAAGTTTATTTAGGTATGTTTGAGGTGCGAGTAAGGTTTCGTGGCGTTTGGTTAAACGGTTTACCGATTCACTGCTCGAAACCTCAATAACTAATCTTTTTTAAGCCTAAGTGAATAAAGAGTCATTTTTTCGCATTTTTTGTGAACCGTGAATGCGTTATGCATTCCGTTAGTTCCCAAAAGTTTATTTAGGTATGTTTGAGGTGCGAGTAAGATTTCGTGGCATTTGGTTAAGCGGTTTACCAATTCACTACTCGAAACCTCAATAACTAAGCTTTTTCAAGTCTAAGTGACTAAAGAGTCATTTTTTCGCATTTTTTGTGAACCGTGAATGCGTTATGCATTCCTTTAGTTCCTGCAAGTTTATTTAGGTATGTTTGAGGTGCGAGTAATATTTCGTGGCGTTTGGTTTAGCGGTTTACCGATTCACTACTTGAAACCTTAATAGCTAAGCTTTTTCAAGCCTAAGTGACTAAAGAGTAATTTTTTCGCATTTTTTATGAATCGAGAATGCGTTATGCATTCCGTTAGTTCCTGCAAATTTATTTAGGTATGTTTGAGGTGCGAGTAAGATTTCCTGGCATTTGGTTACGCGGTATACCGATTCATTACTCGAAACCTCAATAACTAAGCTTTTTCAAGCCTAAGTGACTAAAGAGTTATTTTTTCGAATTTTTTGTACAACCGTGAATGAGTTATGCATTCCGTTAGTTCCCGCAAGTTTATTTAGATATGTTTGTGGTGCGAGTAAGGTTTCGTGGCATATGGTTAAGCGGTTACCGATTCACTACTCGAAACCTCAATAACTAAGCTTATTCAAGCCTAAGTGACTAAAGAGTCATTTTTTCGCATTTTTTGTGAACCGTGAATGCGTTATACATTCCGTTAGTTCCCGCAAGTTTATTTAGGTATGTTTGAGATGCGAGTAAGATTTTGTGGCGTTTGGTTACGCGGTTTACCGATTCACTACTCGAAACCTCAATAACTAAGCTTTTTCAAGCCTAAGTGACTAAAGAGTCATTTTTTCGCATTTTTTGTGAACCGTGAATGCGTTATGCATTCCTTTAGTTCCTGCAAGTTTATTTAGGTATGTTTGAGGTGCGAGTAAGATTTCGTGGCATTTGGTTACGCGGTTTACCGATTCACTACTTGAAACCTCAATAACTAAGCTTTTTCAAGCTAAGTGACTAAAGAGTCATTTTTTCGCATTTTTTGTGAACCGTGAATGCGTTATGCATTCCGTTAGTTCCCGCAAGTTTATTTAGATATGTTTGAGGTGCGAGTAAGATTTCGTGGCATTTGGTTACGCGGTTTACCGATTCACTACTCGAAACCTCAATAACTAAGCTTTTTAGTCTCTAAGTGACTAAAAGTCATTTTTTTGCATTTTTTTGAACCGTGAATGCGTTATGCATTCTGTTAGTTCCCACAAGTTTATTTAGGTATGTTTGAGGTGCGAGTAAGGTTTCGTGGCGTTTGGTTAAACGGTTTACCGATTCACTGCTCGAAACCTCAATAACTAATCTTTTTAAGCCTAAGTGAATAAAGAGTCATTTTTTCGCATTTTTTGTGAACCGTGAATGCGTTATGCATTCCGTTAGTTCCCAAAAGTTTATTTAGGTATGTTTGAGGTGCGAGTAAGATTTTGTGGCATTTGGTTACGCGGTTTACCGATTCATTACTCGAAACCTCAATAACTAAGCTTTTTAGTCACTAAGTGACTAAAAGTCATTTTTTTCGCATTTTTTGTGATCCGTGAATGAGTTATGCATTCCGTTAGTACCTGCAAGTTAATTTAGGTATGTTTGAGGTGCGAGTAATATTTCGTGGCGTTTGGTTTAGCGGTTTACCGATTCACTACTTGAAACCTTAATAGCTAAGCTTTTCAAGCCTAAGTGACTAAAGAGTAATTTTTTCGCATTTTTTATGAACCGAGAATGCGTTATGCATTCCGTTAGTTCCTGCAAATTTATTTAGGTATGTTTGAGGTGCGAGTAAGATTTCCTGGCATTTGGTTACGCGGTATACCGATTCATACTCGAAACCTCAATAACTAAGCTTTTTCAAGCCTAAGTGACTAAAGAGTTATTTTTTCGAATTTTTTGTACACCGTGAATGAGTTATGCATTCCGTTAGTTCCCCGCAAGTTTATTTAGATATGTTTGTGGTGCGAGTAAGGTTTCGTGGCATATGGTTATAGCGGTTTACCGATTCACTACTCGAAACCTCAATAACTAAGCTTATTCAAGCCTAAGTGACTAAAGAGTCATTTTTTCGCATTTTTTGTGAACCGTGAATGCGTTATACATTCCGTTAGTTCCCGCAAGTTTATTTAGGTATGTTTGAGATGCGAGTAAGATTTGTGGCGTTTGGTTACGCGGTTTACCGATTCACTACTCGAAACCTCAATAACTAAGCTTTTTCAAGCCTAAGTGACTAAAGAGTCATTTTTTCGCATTTTTTGTGAACCGTGAATGCGTTATGCATTCCGTTAGTTCCCGCAAGTTTATTTAGATATGTTTGAGGTGCGAGTAAGATTTCGTGGCATTTGGTTACGCGGTTTACCGATTCACTACTCGAAACCTCAATAACTAAGCTTTTTAGTCTCTAAGTGACTAAAAGTCATTTTTTTGCATTTTTTTTGAACCGTGAATGCGTTATGCATTCTGTTAGTTCCCACAAGTTTATTTAGGTATGTTTGAGGTGCGAGTAAGGTTTCGTGGCGTTTGGTTAAACGGTTTACCGATTCACTGCTCGAAACCTCAATAACTAATCTTTTTTAAGCCTAAGTGAATAAAGAGTCATTTTTTTCGCATTTTTTGTGAACCGTGAATGCGTTATGCATTCCGTTAGTTCCCAAAAGTTTATTTAGGTATGTTTGAGGTGCGAGTAAGATTTTGTGGCATTTGGTTACGCGGTTTACCGATTCATTACTCGAAACCTCAATAACTAAGCTTTTTAGTCACTAAGTGACTAAAAGTCATTTTTTCGCATTTTTTGTGATTCGTGAATGAGTTATGCATTCCGTTAGTACCTGCAAGTTAATTTAGGTATGTTTGAGGTGCGAGTAATATTTCGTGGCGTTTGGTTTAGCGGTTTACCGATTCACTACTTGAAACCTTAATAGCTAAGCTTTTTCAAGCCTAAGTGACTAAAGAGTAATTTTTTCGCATTTTTTATGAATCGAGAATGCGTTATGCATTCCGTTAGTTCCTGCAAATTTATTTAGGTATGTTTGAGGTGCGAGTAAGATTTCCTGGCATTTGGTTACGCGGTATACCGATTCATTACTCGAAACCTCAATAACTAAGCTTTTTCAAGCCTAAGTGACTAAAGAGTTATTTTTTTCGAATTTTTTGTACACCGTGAATGAGTTATGCATTCCGTTAGTTCCCGCAAGTTTATTTAGATATGTTTGTGGTGCGAGTAAGGTTTCGTGGCATATGGTTAAGCGGTTTTAACGATTCACTACTCGAAACCTCAATAACTAAGCTTATTCAAGCCTAAGTGACTAAAGAGTCATTTTTTTCGCATTTTTTGTGAACCGTGAATGCGTTATACATTCCGTTAGTTCCCGCAAGTTTATTTAGGTATGTTTGAGATGCGAGTAAGATTTTGTGGCGTTTGGTTACGCGGTTACCGATTCACTACTCGAAACCTCAATAACTAAGCTTTTTCAAGCCTAAGTGACTAAAGAGTCATTTTTTCGCATTTTTTGTGAACCGTGAATGCGTTATGCATTCCGTTAGTTCCTGCAAGTTTATTTAGGTATGTTTGAGGTGCGAGTAAGATTTTGTGGCATTTGGTTACGCGGTATACCGAATCATTACTCGAAACCTCAATAACTAAAGCTTTTTCAAGCCTAAGTGACTAAAGAGTTATTTTTTCGCATTTTTTGTAAACCGTGAATGCGTTATGCATTCCGTTAGTTTCCCGCAAGTTTATTTAGATATGTTTGTGGTGCGAGTAAGTTTTTGTGGCATATGGTTAAGCGGTTTACCGATTCACTACTCGAAACCTCAATAACTAAGCTTATTCAAGCCTAAGTGACTAAAGAGTCATTATTTCGCATTCTTTGTGAACCGTGAATGCGTTATTCATTCCGTTAGTTACCGCAAGTTTATTCAAGTATGTTTGAGGAGCGAGTATGATTTCGTGGCGTTTGGTTAAGCGGTTTACCGATTCACTACTTGAAACCTTAATAACTAAGCTTTTTCAAGCCTAAGTGACTAAAAGTCATTTTTTTGCATTTTTTGTGAACCGTGAATCCTTTACGCATTCCGTTAGTTCCCAAAATTTTATTTAAGCATGTTTGAGGTGCGAGTAAGACTTCGTGGTATTTGGTTACGCGGTTTACCGATTCACTACTCGAAACCTCAATAACTAAGCTTTTTAGTCACTAATTGACTAAAAGTCATTTTTTTGCATTTTTTTTGAACCGTGAATGCGTTATGCATTCTGTTAGTTCCCACAAGTTTATTTAGGTATGTTTGAGGTGCGAGTAAGGTTTCGTGGCGTTTGGTTAAACGGTTTACCGATTCACTGCTCGAAACCTCAATAAGTAATCTTTTTCAAGCCTAAGTGAATAAAGAGTCATTTTTTCGCATTTTTTGTGAACCGTGAATGCGTTATGCATTCCGTTAGTTCCCAAAAGTTTATTTAGGTATGTTTCAAGTGCGAGTAAGATTTTTTGGCATTTGGTTACGCGGTTTACCGATTCATTACTCGAAACCTCAATAACTAAGCTTTTTAGTCACTAAGTGACTAAAAGTCTTTTTTTCGCATTTTTTGTGAACCGTGAATGCGTTATGCATTCTGTTAGTACCTGCAAGTTAATTTAGGTATGTTTGAGGTGCGAGTAATATTTTGTGGCGTTTGGTTTAGCGGTTTACCGATTCACTACTTGAAACCTTAATAGCTAAGCTTTTTCAAGCCTAAGTGACTAAAGAGTCATTTTTTCGCATTTTTTGTGAACCGAGAATGCGTTATGCATTCCGTTAGTTCCCGCAAGTTTATTTAGGTATGTGTGAGGTGCGAGTAAGATTTCGTGGCATTTGGTTAAGCGGTTTACCAATTCACTACTCGAAACCTCAATAACTAAGCTTTTTCAAGCCTAAGTGACTAAAGAGTCATTTTTTCGCATTTTTTGTGAACCGTGAATGCGTTATGCATTCCGTTAGTTCCTGCAAGTTTATTTAGGTATGTTTGAGGTGTGAGTAAGATTTCGTGGTATTTGGTTACGCGGTTTACCGATTCATTACTCGAAATCTCAATAACTAAGCTTCTTCAAGCCTAAGTGACTAAAGAGTCATTTTTTTCGCATTTTTTTTAAACCGTGAATGCGTTATGCATTACGTTAGTTCCCGCAAGTTTATTTAGTATGTTTGTGGTGCGAGTAAGGTTTCGTGGCATATGGTTAAGCGGTTTACCGATTCACTACTCGAAACCTCAATAACTAAGCTTTTTCAAGCCTAAGTGACTAAAGAGTCATTTTTTCGCATTTTTTGTGATCCGTGAATCCGTTATGCATTCCGTTAGTTCCCGCAAGTTTATTAAGGTATGTTTGAGGTGCGAGTAAGATTTCTTGGTGTTTGGTTAAGCGGTTTACCGATTCACTACTTGAAACCTTAATAGCTAAGTTTTTTCAAGCCTAAGTGACTAACGAGTCATTTTTTCGCGTTTTTTGTGAACCGTGAATGCGTTATGCATTCCGTTAGTTCCCACAAGTTTATTTAGGTATGTGTGAGGTGCTAGTAAGATTTCATGGCATTTGGTTAAGCGGTTTACCGATTCACTACTTGAAACCTTAATAACTAAGCTTTTTCAAGCCTAAGTGACTAAAAGTCATTTTTTCGTATTTTTTGTGAACCGTTAATCCTTTACGCATTCCGTTAGTTCCCGCAAGTTTATTTAGGTATATTTGAGGTACGAGTAAGATTTCGTGGCATTTGGTTACACGGTTTACGGATTCACTACTCGAAACCTCAATAACTAAGCTTTTTAGTCACTAAGTGACTAAAAGTCATTTTTTCGCATTTTTTGTGAACCGTGAATGCGTTATGCATTCTGTTAGTTCCCGCAAGTTTATTTAGGTATGTTTGAGGTGCGAGTAAGATTTTGTGGCATTTGGTAACGCGGTTTACCGATTCATTACTCGAAACCTCAATAACTAAGATTTTTAGTCACTAAGTGACTAAAAGTCATTTTTTCGCATTTTTTGTGAACCGTGAATGCCTTATGCATTCCGTTAGTTCCCGCAAGTTTATTTAGGTATGTTTGAGGTGCGAGTAAGATTTCGTGGCGTTTGGTTATGCGGTTTACCGATTCACTACTTGAAACCTTAATAGCTAAGCTTTTTCAAGCCTAAGTGACTAAAAGTCATTTTTTTCGTATTTTTCATGAACCGTGAATCCTTTACGCATTCCGTTAGTTCCTGCAAGTTTATTTAGGTATGTTTGAGGTGCGAGTAATATTTCATGCCATTTGGTTACGCGGTTTACCGATTCACTACTCGAAACCTTAATAATTAAGCTTTTTAGTCACTAAGTGACTAAAAGTCATTTTTTCGCATTTTTTGTGAACCGTGAATCCGTTATGCATTCCGTTAGTTCCCGCAAGTTTATTAAGGTATGTTTGAGGTGCGAGTAAGATTTCGTGGCGTTTGGTTAAGCGGTTTACCGATTCACTACTTGAAACCTTAATAGCTAAGGTTTTTCAAGTCTAAGTGACTAACGAGTCATTTTTTCGCGTTTTTTGTGAACCGTGAATGCGTTATGCATTCTGTTAGTTCCCGCAAATTTATTTAGGTATGTGTGAGGTGCTAGTAAGATTTCGTGGCATTTGGTTAAGCGGTTTACCGATTCACTACTTGAAACCTTAATAACTAAGCTTTTTCAAGCCTAAGTGACTAAAAGTAATTTTTTCGTATTTTTTGTGAACCGTTAATCCTTTACGCATTCCGTTAGTTCCCACAAGTTTATTTAGGTATATTTGAGGTGTGAGTAAGATTTCGTGGCATTTGGTTACGCGGTTTACCGATTCACTACTCGAAACCTCAATAACTAAGCTATTTAGTCACTAAGTGACTAAAAGTCATTTTTTCGCATTTTTTGTGAACCGTGAATGCGTTATGCATTCTGTTAGTTCCCGCAAGTGTATTTAGGTATCGTTGAGGTGCGAGTAAGATTTCGTGGCATTTGGTAACGCGGTTTACCGATTCATTACTCGAAACCTCAATAACTAAGATTTTTAGTCACTAAGTGACTAAAAGTCATTTTTTCGCATTTTTTGTGAACCGTGAATGCCTTATGCATTCCGTTAGTTCCCGCAAGTTTATTTAGGTATGTTTGAGGTGCGAGTAAGATTTCGTGGCGTTTGGTTATGCGGTTTACCGATTCACTACTTGAAACCTTAATAGCTAAGCTTTTTCAAGCCTAAGTGACTAAAAGTCATTTTTTTCGTATTTTTCGTGAACCGTGAATCCTTTACGCATTCCGTTAGTTCTCGCAAGTTTATCTAGGTATGTTTGAGGTGCGAGTAAAATTTCAGGGCATTTGGTTACGCGGTTTACCGATTCACTACTCGAAAACTTAATAACTAAGCTTTTTAGTCACTAAGTGACTAAAAGTCATTTTTTCGCATTTTTTGTGAACCGTGAATCCGTTATGCATTCCGTTAGTCCCCGCAAGTTTATTAAGGTATGTTTGAGGTGCGATTAAGATTTCGTGGCGTTTGGTTAAGCGGTTTACCGATTCACTACTTGAAACCTTAATAGCTAAGCTTTTTCAAGCCTAAGTGACTAAAAGTCATTTTTTTCGTATTTTTCGTGAACCGTGAATCCTTTACGCATTCCGTTAGTTCCCGCAAGTTTATTTAGGTATGTTTGAGGTGCGAGTAAAATTTCAGGGCATTTGGTTACGCGGTTTACCGATTCACTACTCGAAACCTTAATAACTAAGCTTTTTAGTCACTAAGTGACTAAAAGTCATTTTTTCGCATTTTTTGTGAACCGTGAATCCGTAATGCATTCCGTTAGTCCCCGCAAGTTTATTAAGGTATGTTTGAGGTGCGATTAAGATTTCGTGGCGTTTGGTTAAGCGGTTTACCGATTCACTACTTGAAACCTTAATAGCTAAGCTTTTTCAAGCCTAAGTGACTAAAAGTCATTTTTTTCGTATTTTTCGTGAACCGTGAATCCTTTACGCATTCCGTTAGTTCCCGTAAGTTTATTTAGGTATGTTTGAGGTGCGAGTAATATTTCATGGCATTTGGTTACGCGGTTTACCGATTCACTACTCGAAACCTCAATAACTAAGCTTTTTAGTCACTAAGTGACTAAAAGTCATTTTTTCGCATTTTTTGTGAACCGTCAATCCGTTATGAATTCCGTTAGTTCCCGCAAGTTTGTTAAGGTATGTTTGAGGTGAGAGTAAGATTTCGTGGCGTTTGGTTAAGCGGTTTACCGATTCACTACTTGAAACCTTAATAGCTAAGTTTTTTCAAGCCTAAGTGACTAAAGAGTCATTTTTTCGCATTTTTTGTGATCCGTGAATCCGTTATGCATTCCGTTAGTTCCCGCAAGTTTATTAAGGTATGTTTGAGGTGCGAGTAAGATTTCTTGGTGTTTGGTTAAGCGGTTTACCGATTCACTACTTGAAACCTTAATAGCTAAGTTTTTTCAAGCCTAAGTGACTAACGAGTCATTTTTTCGCGTTTTTTGTGAACCGTGAATGCGTTATGCATTCCGTTAGTTCCCACAAGTTTATTTAGGTATGTGTGAGGTGCTAGTAAGATTTCGTGGCATTTGGTTAAGCGGTTTACCGATTCATTACTCGAAACCTCAATAACTAAGATTTTTAGTCACTAAGTGACTAAAAGTCATTTTTTCGCATTTTTTGTTAACCGTGAATGCCTTATGCATTCCGTTAGTTCCCACAAGTTTATTTAGGTATGTTTGAGGTGCGAGTAAGATTTCGTGGCGTTTGGTTATGCGGTTTACCGATTCACTACTTGAAACCTTAATAGCTAAGCTTTTTCAAGCCTAAGTGACTAAAAGTCATTTTTTTCGTATTTTTCGTGAACCGTGAATCCTTTACGCATTCCGTTAGTTCCCGCAAGTTTATTTATGTATGTTTGAGGTGCGAGTAATATTTCATGGCATTTGGTTACGCGGTTTACCGATTCACTACTCGAAACCTTAATAACTAAGCTTTTTAGTCACTAAGTGACTAAAAGTCATTTTTTCGCATTTATTGTGAACCGTGAATCTGTTATGCATTCCGTTAGTTCCCGCAAGTTTATTAAGGTATGTTTGAGGTGCGAGTAAGATTTCGTGGCGTTTGGTTAAGCGGTTTACCGATTCACTACTTGAAACCTTAATAGCTAAGGTTTTTCAAGTCTAAGTGACTAACGAGTCATTTTTTCGCGTTTTTTGTGAACCGTGAATGCGTTATGCATTCTGTTAGTTCCCGCAAGTTTATTTAGGTATGTGTGAGGTGCTAGTAATATTTCGTGGCATTTGGTTAAGCGGTTTACCGATTCACTATTTGAAACCTTAATAACTAAGCTTTTTCAAGCCTAAGTGACTAAAAGTCATTTTTTCGTATTTTTTGTGAACCGTTAATCCTTTACGCATTCCGTTAGTTCCCACAAGTTTATTTAGGTATATTTGAGGTGCGAGTAAGATTTCGTGGCATTTGGTTACGCGGTTTACCGATTCACTACTCGAAACCTCAATAACTAAGCTTTTTAGTCACTAAGTGACTAAAAGTCATTTTTTCGCATTTTTTGTGAACCGTGAATGCGTTATGCATTCTGTTAGTTCCCGCAAGTGTATTTAGGTATCGTTGAGGTGCGAGTAAGATTTCGTGGCATTTGGTAACACGGTTTACCGATTCATTACTAGAAACCTCAATAACTAAGATTTTTAGTCACTAAGTGACTAAAAGTCATTTTTTCGCATTTTTTGTGAACAGTGATTGCCTTATGCATTCCGTTAGTTCCCGCAAGTTTATTTAGGTATGTTTGAGGTGCGAGTAAGATTTCGTGGCGTTTGGTTATGCGGTTTACCGATTCACTACTTGAAACCTTAATAGCTAAGCTTTTTCAAGCCTAAGTGACTAAAAGTCATTTTTTTCGTATTTTTCGTGAACCGTGAATCCTTTACGCATTCCGTTAGTTCCCGCAAGTTTATTTAGGTATGTTTGAGGTGCGAGTAAAATTTCATGGCATTTGGTTACGCGGTTTACCGATTCACTACTCGAAACCTTAATAACTAAGCTTTTTAGTCACTAAGTGACTAAAAGTCATTTTTTCGCATTTTTTGTGAACCGTGAATCCGTTATGCATTCCGTTAGTTCCCGCAAGTTTATTAGGGTATGTTTGAGGTGCGATTAAGATTTCGTGGCGTTTGGTTAAGCGGTTTACTGATTCACTACTTGAAACCTTAATAGCTAAGCTTTTTCAAGCCTAAGTGACTAAAAGTCATTTTTTTCGTATTTTTCGTGAACCGTGAATCCTTTACGCATTCCGTAAGTTCCCGTAAGTTTATTTAGGTATGTTTGAGGTGCGAGTAATATTTCATGGCATTTGGTTACGCGGTTTACCGATTCACTACTCGAAACCTCAATAACTAAGCTTTTTAGTCACTAAGTGACTAAAAGTCATTTTTTCGCATTTTTTGTGAACCGTGAATCCGTTATGAATTCCGTTAGTTCCCGCAAGTTTGTTAAGGTATGTTTAAGGTGCGAGTAAGATTTCGTGGCGTTTCGTTAAGCGGTTTACCGATTCACTACTTGAAACCTTAATAGCTAAGTTTTTTCAAGCCTAAGTGACTAAAAGTCATTTTTTTGCATTTTTTGTGAACCGTGAATCCTTTACGCATTCCGTTAGTTCCCAAAATTTTATTTAAGCATGTTTGAGGTGCGAGTAAGATTTCGTGGTATTTGGTTACACGGTTTACCGATTCACTACTCGAAACCTCAATAACTAAGCTTTTTAGTCACTAATTGACTAAAAGTCATTTTTTTGCATTTTTTTTTGAACCGTGAATGCGTTATGCATTCTGTTAGTTCCCACAAGTTTATTTAGGTATGTTTGAGGTGCGAGTAAGGTTTCGTGGCGTTTGGTTAAACGGTTTACCGATTCACTGCTCGAAACCTCAATAAGTAATCTTTTTCAAGCCTAAGTGAATAAAGAGTCATTTTTTCGCATTTTTTGTGAACCGTGAATGCGTTATGCATTCCGTTAGTTCCCAAAAGTTTATTTAGGTATGTTTCAAGTGCGAGTAAGATTTTTTGGCATTTGGTTACGCGGTTTACCGATTCATTACTCGAAACCTCAATAACTAAGCTTTTTAGTCACTAAGTGACTAAAAGTCTTTTTTTCGCATTTTTTGTGAACCGTGAATGCGTTATGCATTCTGTTAGTACCTGCAAGTTAATTTAGGTATGTTTGAGGTGCGAGTAATATTTTGTGGCGTTTGGTTTAGCGGTTTACCGATTCACTACTTGAAACCTTAATAGCTAAGCTTTTTCAAGCCTAAGTGACTAAAGAGTCATTTTTTCGCATTTTTTGTGAACCGAGAATGCGTTATGCATTCCGTTAGTTCCCGCAAGTTTATTTAGGTATGTGTGAGGTGCGAGTAAGATTTCGTGGTATTTGGTTAAGCGGTTTACCAATTCACTACTCGAAACCTCAATAACTAAGCTTTTTCAAGCCTAAGTGACTAAAGAGTCATTTTTTCGCATTTTTTGTGAACCGTGAATGCGTTATGCATTCCGTTAGTTCCTGCAAGTTTATTTAGGTATGTTTGAGGTGCGAGTAAGATTTCGTGGTATTTGGTTACGCGGTTTACCGATTCATTACTCGAAATCTCAATAACTAAGCTTCTTCAAGCCTAAGTGACTAAAGAGTCATTTTTTTCGCATTTTTTTTAAACCGTGAATGCGTTATGCATTACGTTAGTTCCCGCAAGTTTATTTAGTATGTTTGTGGTGCGAGTAAGGTTTCGTGGCATATGGTTAAGCGGTTTACCGATTCACTACTCGAAACCTCAATAACTAAGCTTTTTCAAGCCTAAGTGACTAAAGAGTCATTTTTTCGCATTTTTTGTGATCCGTGAATCCGTTATGCATTCCGTTAGTTCCCGCAAGTTTATTAAGGTATGTTTGAGGTGCGAGTAAGATTTCGTGGCGTTTGGTTAAGCGGTTTACCGATTCACTACTTGAAACCTTAATAGCTAAGGTTTTTCAAGTCTAAGTGACTAACGAGTCATTTTTTCGCGTTTTTTGTGAACCGTGAATGCGTTATGCATTCTGTTAGTTCCCGCAAATTTATTTAGGTATGTGTGAGGTGCTAGTAAGATTTCGTGGCATTTGGTTAAGCGGTTTACCGATTCACTACTTGAAACCTTAATAACTAAGCTTTTTCAAGCCTAAGTGACTAAAAGTAATTTTTTCGTATTTTTTGTGAACCGTTAATCCTTTACGCATTCCGTTAGTTCCCACAAGTTTATTTAGGTATATTTGAGGTGTGAGTAAGATTTCGTGGCATTTGGTTACGCGGTTTACCGATTCACTACTCGAAACCTCAATAACTAAGCTATTTAGTCACTAAGTGACTAAAAGTCATTTTTTCGCATTTTTTGTGAACCGTGAATGCGTTATGCATTCTGTTAGTTCCCGCAAGTGTATTTAGGTATCGTTGAGGTGCGAGTAAGATTTCGTGGCATTTGGTAACGCGGTTTACCGATTCATTACTCGAAACCTCAATAACTAAGATTTTTAGTCACTAAGTGACTAAAAGTCATTTTTTCGCATTTTTTGTGAACCGTGAATGCCTTATGCATTCCGTTAGTTCCCGCAAGTTTATTTAGGTATGTTTGAGGTGCGAGTAAGATTTCGTGGCGTTTGGTTATGCGGTTTACCGATTCACTACTTGAAACCTTAATAGCTAAGTTTTTTCAAGCCTAAGTGACTAAAAGTCATTTTTTTCGTATTTTTCGTGAACCGTGAATCCTTTACGCATTCCGTTAGTTCTCGCAAGTTTATCTAGGTATGTTTGAGGTGCGAGTAAAATTTCAGGGCATTTGGTTACGCGGTTTACCGATTCACTACTCGAAAACTTAATAACTAAGCTTTTTAGTCACTAAGTGACTAAAAGTCATTTTTTCGCATTTTTTGTGAACCGTGAATCCGTTATGCATTCCGTTAGTCCCCGCAAGTTTATTAAGGTATGTTTGAGGTGCGATTAAGATTTCGTGGCGTTTGGTTAAGCGGTTTACCGATTCACTACTTGAAACCTTAATAGCTAAGCTTTTTCAAGCCTAAGTGACTAAAAGTCATTTTTTTCGTATTTTTCGTGAACCGTGAATCCTTTACGCATTCCGTTAGTTCCCGCAAGTTTATTTAGGTATGTTTGAGGTGCGAGTAAAATTTCAGGGCATTTGGTTACGCGGTTTACCGATTCACTACTCGAAACCTTAATAACTAAGCTTTTTAGTCACTAAGTGACTAAAAGTCATTTTTTCGCATTTTTTGTGAACCGTGAATCCGTAATGCATTCCGTTAGTCCCCGCAAGTTTATTAAGGTATGTTTGAGGTGCGATTAAGATTTCGTGGCGTTTGGTTAAGCGGTTTACCGATTCACTACTTGAAACCTTAATAGCTAAGCTTTTTCAAGCCTAAGTGACTAAAAGTCATTTTTTTCGTATTTTTCGTGAACCGTGAATCCTTTACGCATTCCGTTAGTTCCCGTAAGTTTATTTAGGTATGTTTGAGGTGCGAGTAATATTTCATGGCATTTGGTTACGCGGTTTACCGATTCACAACTCGAAACCTCAATAACTAAGCTTTTTAGTCACTAAGTGACTAAAAGTCATTTTTTCGCATTTTTTGTGAACCGTGAATCCGTTATGAATTCCGTTAGTTCCCGCAAGTTTGTTAAGGTATGTTTGAGGTGAGAGTAAGATTTCGTGGCGTTTGGTTAAGCGGTTTACCGTTTCACTACTTGAAACCTTAATAGCTAAGTTTTTTCAAGCCTAAGTGACTAAAGAGTCATTTTTTCGCATTTTTTGTGATCCGTGAATCCGTTATGCATTCCGTTAGTTCCCGCAAGTTTATTAAGGTATGTTTGAGGTGCGAGTAAGATTTCTTGGTGTTTGGTTAAGCGGTTTACCGATTCACTACTTGAAACCTTAATAGCTAAGTTTTTTCAAGCCTAAGTGACTAACGAGTCATTTTTTCGCGTTTTTTGTGAACCGTGAATGCGTTATGCATTCCGTTAGTTCCCACAAGTTTATTTAGGTATGTGTGAGGTGCTAGTAAGATTTCGTGGCATTTGGTTAAGCGGTTTACTGATTCATTACTCGAAACCTCAATAACTAAGATTTTTAGTCACTAAGTGACTAAAAGTCATTTTTTCGCATTTTTTGTGAACCGTGAATGCCTTATGCATTCCGTTAGTTCCCACAAGTTTATTTAGGTATGTTTGAGGTGCGAGTAAGATTTCGTGGCGTTTGGTTATGCGGTTTACCGATTCACTACTTGAAACCTTAATAGCTAAGCTTTTTCAAGCCTAAGTGACTAAAAGTCATTTTTTTCGTATTTTTCGTGAACCGTGAATCCTTTACGCATTCCGTTAGTTCCCGCAAGTTTATTTATGTATGTTTGAGGTGCGAGTAATATTTCATGGCATTTGGTTACGCGGTTTACCGATTCACTACTCGAAACCTTAATAACTAAGCTTTTTAGTCACTAAGTGACTAAAAGTCATTTTTTCGCATTTATTGTGAACCGTGAATCTGTTATGCATTCCGTTAGTTCCCGCAAGTTTATTAAGGTATGTTTGAGATGCGAGTAAGATTTCGTGGCGTTTGGTTAAGCGGTTTACCGATTCACTACTTGAAACCTTAATAGCTAAGGTTTTTCAAGTCTAAGTGACTAACGAGTCATTTTTTCGCGTTTTTTGTGAACCGTGAATGCGTTATGCATTCTGTTAGTTCCCGCAAGTTTATTTAGGTATGTGTGAGGTGCTAGTAATATTTCGTGGCATTTGGTTAAGCGGTTTACCGATTCACTATTTGAAACCTTAATAACTAAGCTTTTTCAAGCCTAAGTGACTAAAAGTCATTTTTTCGTATTTTTTGTGAACCGTTAATCCTTTACGCATTCCATTAGTTCCCACAAGTTTATTTAGGTATATTTGAGGTGCGAGTAAGATTTCGTGGCATTTGGTTACGCGGTTTACCGATTCACTACTCGAAACCTCAATAACTAAGCTTTTTAGTCACTAAGTGACTAAAAGTCATTTTTTCGCATTTTTTGTGAACCGTGAATGCGTTATGCATTCTGTTAGTTCCCGCAAGTGTATTTAGGTATCGTTGAGGTGCGAGTAAGATTTCATGGCATTTGGTAACGCGGTTTACCGATTCATTACTCGAAACCTCAATAACTAAGATTTTTAGTCACTAAGTGACTAAAAGTCATTTTTTCGCATTTTTTGTGAACCGTGATTGCCTTATGCATTCCGTTAGTTCCCGCAAGTTTATTTAGGTATGTTTGAGGTGCGAGTAAGATTTCGTGGCGTTTGGTTATGCGGTTTACCGATTCACTACTTGAAACCTTAATAGCTAAGCTTTTTCAAGCCTAAGTGACTAAAAGTCATTTTTTTCGTATTTTTCGTGAACCGTGAATCCTTTACGCATTCCGTTAGTTCCCGCAAGTTTATTTAGGTATGTTTGAGGTGCGAGTAAAATTTCATTGCATTTGGTTACGCGGTTTACCGATTCACTACTCGAAACCTTAATAACTAAGCTTTTTAGTCACTAAGTGACTAAAAGTCATTTTTTCGCATTTTTTGTGAACCGTGAATCCGTTATGCATTCCGTTAGTTCCCGCAAGTTTATTAGGGTATGTTTGAGGTGCGATTAAGATTTCGTGGCGTTTGGTTAAGCGGTTTACTGATTCACTACTTGAAACCTTAATAGCTAAGCTTTTTCAAGCCTAAGTGACTAAAAGTCATTTTTTTCGTATTTTTCGTGAACCGTGAATCCTTTACGCATTCCGTAAGTTCCCGTAAGTTTATTTAGGTATGTTTGAGGTGCGAGTAATATTTCATGGCATTTGGTTACGCGGTTTACCGATTCACTACTCGAAACCTCAATAACTAAGCTTTTTAGTCACTAAGTGACTAAAAGTCATTTTTTCGCATTTTTTGTGAACCGTGAATCCGTTTTGAATTCCGTTAGTTCCCGCAAGTTTGTTAAGGTATGTTTGAGGTGCGAGTAAGATTTCTTGGTGTTTGGTTCAGCGGTTTACCGATTCACTACTTGAAACCTTAATAGCTAAGTTTTTTCAAGCCTAAGTGACTAACGAGTCATTTTTTCGCGTTTTTTGTGAACCGTGAATGCGTTATGCATTCCGTTAGTTCCCACAAGTTTATTTAGGTATGTGTGAGGTGCTAGTAAGATTTCGTGGCATTTGGTTAAGCGGTTTACCGATTCACTACTTGAAACCTTAATAACTAAGCTTTTTCAAGCCTAAGTGACTAAAAGTCATTTTTTCGTATTTTTTGTGAACCTTTAATCCTTTACGCATTCCGTTAGTTCCCGCAAGTTTATTTAGGTATATTTGAGGTGCGAGTAAGATTTCGTGGCATTTGGTTACGCGGTTTACCGATTCACTACTCGAAACCTCAATAACTAAGCTTTTTAGTCACTAAGTGACTAAAAGTCATTTTTTCGCATTTTTTGTGAACCGTGAATGCGTTATGCATTCTGTTAGTTCCCGCAAGTTTATTTAGGTATGTTTGAGGTGCGAGTAAGATTTCGTGGCATTTGGTAACGCGGTTTACCGATTCATTACTCGAAACCTCAATAACTAAGATTTTTAGTCACTAAGTGACTAAAAGTCATTTTTTCGCATTTTTTGTGAACCGTGAATGCGTTATGCATTCTGTTAGTTCCCGCAAGTTTATTTAGGTATGTGTGAGGTGCTAGTAAGATTTCGTGGCATTTGGTTAAGCGGTTTACCGATTCACTACTTGAAACCTTAATAACTAAGCTTTTTCAAGCCTAAGTGACTAAAAGTCATTTTTTTCGTATTTTTTGTGAACCGTTAATCCTTGACGCATTCCGTTAGTTCCCACAAGTTTATTTAGGTATATTTGAGGTGCGAGTAAGATTTCGTGGCATTTGGTTACTCGGTTTACCGATTCACTACTCGAAACCTCAATAACTAAGCTTTTTAGTCACTAAGTGACTAAAAGTCATTTTTTCGCATTTTTTGTGAACCGTGAATGCGTTATGCATTCTGTTAGTTCCCGCAAGTGTATTTAGGTATCGTTGAGGTGCGAGTAAGATTTCGTGGCATTTGGTAACGCGGTTTACCGATTCATTACTCGAAACCTCAATAACTAAGATTTTTAGTCACTAAGTGACTAAAAGTCATTTTTTCGCATTTTTTGTGAACCGTGAATGCCTTATGCATTCCGTTAGTTCCCGCAAGTTTATTTAGGTATGTTTGAGGTGCGAGTAAGATTTCGTGGCGTTTGGTTATGCGGTTTACCGATTCACTACTTGAAACCTTAATAGCTAAGCTTTTTCAAGCCTAAGTGACAAAAAGTCATTTTTTTCGTATTTTTCGTGAACCGTGAATCCTTTACGCATTCCGTTAGTTCCCGCAAGTTTATTTAGGTATGTTTGAGGTGCGAGTAATATTTCATGGCATTTGGTTACGCGGTTTACCGATTCACTACTCGAAACCTCAATAACTAAGCTTTTTAGTCACTAAGTGACTAAATGTCATTTTTTCGCATTTTTTGTGAACCGTGAATCCGTTATGAATTCCGTTAGTTCCCGCAAGTTTGTTAAGGTATGTTTGAGGTGCGAGTAAGATTTCGTGGCGTTTGGTTAAGCGGTTTACCGATTCACTACTTGAAACCTTAATAGCTAAGTTTTTTCAAGCCTAAGTGACTAAAGAGTCATTTTTTCGCATTTTTTGTGATCCGTGAATCCGTTATGCATTCCGTTAGTTCCCGCAAGTTTATTAAGGTATGTTTGAGGTGCGAGTAAGATTTCTTGGTGTTTGGTTAAGCGGTTTACCGATTCACTACTTGAAACCTTAATAGCTAAGATTTTTCAAGCCTAAGTGACTAACGAGTCATTTTTTTGCGTTTTTTGTGAACCGTGAATGCGTTATGCATTCCGTTAGTTCCCACAAGTTTATTTAGGTATGTGTGAGGTGCTAGTAAGGTTTCGTGGCATTTGGTTAAGCGGTTTACCGATTCACTACTTGAAACCTTAATAACTAAGCTTTTTCAAGCCTAAGTGACTAAAAGTCATTTTTTCGTATTTTTTGTGAACCGTTAATCCTTTACGCATTCCGTTAGTTCCCGCAAGTTTATTTAGGTATATTTGAGGTGCGAGTAAGATTTCGTGGCATTTGGTTACGCGGTTTACCGATTCACTACTCGAAACCTCAATAACTAAGCTTTTTAGTCACTAAGTGACTAAAAGTCATTTTTTCGCATTTTTTGTGAACCGTGAATGCGTTATGCATTCTGTTAGTTCCCGCAAGTGTATTTAGGTATCGTTGAGGTGCGAGTAAGATTTCGTGGCATTTGGTAACACGGTTTACCGATTCATTACTAGAAACCTCAATAACTAAGATTTTTAGTCACTAAGTGACTAAAAGTCATTTTTTCGCATTTTTTGTGAACCGTGATTGCCTTATGCATTCCGTTAGTTCCCGCAAGTTTATTTAGGTATGTTTGAGGTGCGAGTAAGATTTCGTGGCGTTTGGTTATGCGGTTTACCGATTCACTACTTGAAACCTTAATAGCTAAGCTTTTTCAAGCCTAAGTGACTAAAAGTCATTTTTTTCGTATTTTTCGTGAACCGTGAATCCTTTACGCATTCCGTTAGTTCCCGCAAGTTTATTTAGGTATGTTTGAGGTGCGAGTAAAATTTCATGGCATTTGGTTACGCGGTTTACCGATTCACTACTCGAAACCTTAATAACTAAGCTTTTTAGTCACTAAGTGACTAAAAGTCATTTTTTCGCATTTTTTGTGAACCGTGAATCCGTTATGCATTCCGTTAGTTCCCGCAAGTTTATTAGGGTATGTTTGAGGTGCGATTAAGATTTCGTGGCGTTTGGTTAAGCGGTTTACTGATTCACTACTTGAAACCTTAATAGCTAAGCTTTTTCAAGCCTAAGTGACTAAAAGTCATTTTTTTCGTATTTTTCGTGAACCGTGAATCCTTTACGCATTCCGTAAGTTCCCGTAAGTTTATTTAGGTATGTTTGAGGTGCGAGTAATATTTCATGGCATTTGGTTACGCGGTTTACCGATTCACTACTCGAAACCTCAATAACTAAGCTTTTTAGTCACTAAGTGACTAAAAGTCATTTTTTCGCATTTTTTGTGAACCGTGAATCCGTTATGAATTCCGTTAGTTCCCGCAAGTTTGTTAAGGTATGTTTAAGGTGCGAGTAAGATTTCGTGGCGTTTCGTTAAGCGGTTTACCGATTCACTACTTGAAACCTTAATAGCTAAGTTTTTTCAAGCCTAAGTGACTAAAAGTCATTTTTTTGCATTTTTTGTGAACCGTGAATCCTTTACGCATTCCGTTAGTTCCCAAAATTTTATTTAAGCATGTTTGAGGTGCGAGTAAGATTTCGTGGTATTTGGTTACGCGGTTTACCGATTCACTACTCGAAACCTCAATAACTAAGCTTTTTAGTCACTAATTGACTAAAAGTCATTTTTTTGCATTTTTTTTGAACCGTGAATGCGTTATGCATTCTGTTAGTTCCCACAAGTT
Source organism: Hydrangea macrophylla (assembly GCA_033977485.1). NCBI lineage: Eukaryota > Viridiplantae > Streptophyta > Magnoliopsida > Cornales > Hydrangeaceae > Hydrangea > Hydrangea macrophylla. The sequence continues at coordinate 12,985,506 of CM066992.1, read as the reverse complement.
TATTTAGGTATGTTTGAGGTGCGAGTAAGGTTTCGTGGCGTTTGGTTAAACGGTTTACCGATTCACTGCTCGAAACCTCAATAAGTAATCTTTTTCAAGCCTAAGTGAATAAAGAGTCATTTTTTCGCATTTTTTGTGAACCGTGAATGCGTTATGCATTCCGTTAGTTCCCAAAAGTTTATTTAGGTATGTTTCAAGTGCGAGTAAGATTTTTTGGCATTTGGTTACGCGGTTTACCGATTCATTACTCGAAACCTCAATAACTAAGCTTTTTAGTCACTAAGTGACTAAAAGTCTTTTTTTCGCATTTTTTGTGAACCGTGAATGCGTTATGCATTCTGTTAGTACCTGCAAGTTAATTTAGGTATGTTTGAGGTGCGAGTAATATTTTGTGGCGTTTGGTTTAGCGGTTTACCGATTCACTACTTGAAACCTTAATAGCTAAGCTTTTTCAAGCCTAAGTGACTAAAGAGTCATTTTTTCGCATTTTTTGTGAACCGAGAATGCGTTATGCATTCCGTTAGTTCCCGCAAGTTTATTTAGGTATGTGTGAGGTGCGAGTAAGATTTCGTGGTATTTGGTTAAGCGGTTTACCAATTCACTACTCGAAACCTCAATAACTAAGCTTTTTCAAGCCTAAGTGACTAAAGAGTCATTTTTTCGCATTTTTTGTGAACCGTGAATGCGTTATGCATTCCGTTAGTTCCTGCAAGTTTATTTAGGTATGTTTGAGGTGCGAGTAAGATTTCGTGGTATTTGGTTACGCGGTTTACCGATTCATTACTCGAAATCTCAATAACTAAGCTTCTTCAAGCCTAAGTGACTAAATAGTCATTTTTTTCGAATTTTTTTTAAACCGTGAATGCGTTATGCATTACGTTAGTTCCCGCAAGTTTATTTAGTATGTTTGTGGTGCGAGTAAGGTTTTGTGGCATATGGTTAAGCGGTTTACCGATTCACTACTCGAAACCTCAATAACTAAGCTTTTTCAAGCCTAAGTGACTAAAGAGTCATTTTTTCGCATTTTTTGTGATCCGTGAATCCGTTATGCATTCCGTTAGTTCCCGCAAGTTTATTAAGGTATGTTTGAGGTGCGAGTAAGATTTCGTGGCGTTTGGTTAAGCGGTTTACCGATTCACTACTTGAAACCTTAATAGCTAAGGTTTTTCAAGTCTAAGTGACTAACGAGTCATTTTTTCGCGTTTTTTGTGAACCGTGAATGCGTTATGCATTCTGTTAGTTCCCGCAAATTTATTTAGGTATGTGTGAGGTGCTAGTAAGATTTCGTGGCATTTGGTTAAGCGGTTTACCGATTCACTACTTGAAACCTTAATAACTAAGCTTTTTCAAGCCTAAGTGACTAAAAGTAATTTTTTCGTATTTTTTGTGAACCGTTAATCCTTTACGCATTCCGTTAGATCCCACAAGTTTATTTAGGTATATTTGAGGTGTGAGTAAGATTTCGTGGCATTTGGTTACGCGGTTTACCGATTCACTACTCGAAACCTCAATAACTAAGCTATTTAGTCACTAAGTGACTAAAAGTCATTTTTTCGCATTTTTTGTGAACCGTGAATGCGTTATGCATTCTGTTAGTTCCCGCAAGTGTATTTAGGTATCGTTGAGGTGCGAGTAAGATTTCGTGGCATTTGGTAACGCGGTTTACCGATTCATTACTCGAAACCTCAATAACTAAGATTTTTAGTCACTAAGTGACTAAAAGTCATTTTTTTCGCATTTTTTGTGAACCGTGAATGCCTTATGCATTCCGTTAGTTCCCGCAAGTTTATTTAGGTATGTTTGAGGTGCGAGTAAGATTTCGTGGCGTTTGGTTATGCGGTTTACCGATTCACTACTTGAAACCTTAATAGCTAAGCTTTTTCAAGCCTAAGTGACTAAAAGTCATTTTTTTCGTATTTTTCGTGAACCGTGAATCCTTTACGCATTCCGTTAGTTCTCGCAAGTTTATCTAGGTATGTTTGAGGTGCGAGTAAAATTTCAGGGCATTTGGTTACGCGGTTTACCGATTCACTACTCGAAAACTTAATAACTAAGCTTTTTAGTCACTAAGTGACTAAAAGTCATTTTTTCGCATTTTTTGTGAACCGTGAATCCGTTATGCATTCCGTTAGTCCCCGCAAGTTTATTAAGGTATGTTTGAGGTGCGATTAAGATTTCGTGGCGTTTGGTTAAGCGGTTTACCGATTCACTACTTGAAACCTTAATAGCTAAGCTTTTTCAAGCCTAAGTGACTAAAAGTCATTTTTTTCGTATTTTTCGTGAACCGTGAATCCTTTACGCATTCCGTTAGTTCCCGCAAGTTTATTTAGGTATGTTTGAGGTGCGAGTAAAATTTCAGGGCATTTGGTTACGCGGTTTACCGATTCACTACTCGAAACCTTAATAACTAAGCTTTTTAGTCACTAAGTGACTAAAAGTCATTTTTTCGCATTTTTTGTGAACCGTGAATCCGTAATGCATTCCGTTAGTCCCCGCAAGTTTATTAAGGTATGTTTGAGGTGCGATTAAGATTTCGTGGCGTTTGGTTAAGCGGTTTACCGATTCACTACTTGAAACCTTAATAGCTAAGCTTTTTCAAGCCTAAGTGACTAAAAGTCATTTTTTTCGTATTTTTCGTGAACCGTGAATCCTTTACGCATTCCGTTAGTTCCCGTAAGTTTATTTAGGTATGTTTGAGGTGCGAGTAATATTTCATGGCATTTGGTTACGCGGTTTACCGATTCACTACTCGAAACCTCAATAACTAAGCTTTTTAGTCACTAAGTGACTAAAAGTCATTTTTTTCGCATTTTTTGTGAACCGTGAATCCGTTATGAATTCCGTTAGTTCCCGCAAGTTTGTTAAGGTATGTTTGAGGTGAGAGTAAGATTTCGTGGCGTTTGGTTAAGCGGTTTACCGATTCACTACTTGAAACCTTAATAGCTAAGTTTTTTCAAGCCTAAGTGACTAAAGAGTCATTTTTTCGCATTTTTTGTGATCCGTGAATCCGTTATGCATTCCGTTAGTTCCCGCAAGTTTATTAAGGTATGTTTGAGGTGCGAGTAAGATTTCTTGGTGTTTGGTTAAGCGGTTTACCGATTCACTACTTGAAACCTTAATAGCTAAGTTTTTTCAAGCCTAAGTGACTAACGAGTCATTTTTTCGCGTTTTTTGTGAACCGTGAATGCGTTATGCATTCCGTTAGTTCCCACAAGTTTATTTAGGTATGTGTGAGGTGCTAGTAAGATTTCGTGGCATTTGGTTAAGCGGTTTACCGATTCATTACTCGAAACCTCAATAACTAAGATTTTTAGTCACTAAGTGACTAAAAGTCATTTTTTCGCATTTTTTGTGAACCGTGAATGCCTTATGCATTCCGTTAGTTCCCACAAGTTTATTTAGGTATGTTTGAGGTGCGAGTAAGATTTCGTGGCGTTTGGTTATGCGGTTTACCGATTCACTACTTGAAACCTTAATAGCTAAGCTTTTTCAAGCCTAAGTGACTAAAAGTCATTTTTTTCGTATTTTTCGTGAACCGTGAATCCTTTACGCATTCCGTTAGTTCCCGCAAGTTTATTTATGTTTGTTTGAGGTGCGAGTAATATTTCATGGCATTTGGTTACGCGATTTACCGATTCACTACTCGAAACCTTAATAACTAAGCTTTTTAGTCACTAAGTGACTAAAAGTCATTTTTTCGCATTTATTGTGAACCGTGAATCTGTTATGCATTCCGTTAGTTCCCGCAAGTTTATTAAGGTATGTTTGAGATGCGAGTAAGATTTCGTGGCGTTTGGTTAAGCGGTTTACCGATTCACTACTTGAAACCTTAATAGCTAAGGTTTTTCAAGTCTAAGTGACTAACGAGTCATTTTTTCGCGTTTTTTGTGAACCGTGAATGCGTTATGCATTCTGTTAGTTCCCGCAAGTTTATTTAGGTATGTGTGAGGTGCTAGTAATATTTCGTGGCATTTGGTTAAGCGGTTTACCGATTCACTATTTGAAACCTTAATAACTAAGCTTTTTCAAGCCTAAGTGACTAAAAGTCATTTTTTCGTATTTTTTGTGAACCGTTAATCCTTTACGCATTCCATTAGTTCCCACAAGTTTATTTAGGTATATTTGAGGTGCGAGTAAGATTTCGTGGCATTTGGTTACGCGGTTTACCGATTCACTACTCGAAACCTCAATAACTAAGCTTTTTAGTCACTAAGTGACTAAAAGTCATTTTTTCGCATTTTTTGTGAACCGTGAATGCGTTATGCATTCTGTTAGTTCCCGCAAGTGTATTTAGGTATCGTTGAGGTGCGAGTAAGATTTCATGGCATTTGGTAACGCGGTTTACCGATTCATTACTCGAAACCTCAATAACTAAGATTTTTAGTCACTAAGTGACTAAAAGTCATTTTTTCGCATTTTTTGTGAACCGTGATTGCCTTATGCATTCCGTTAGTTCCCGCAAGTTTATTTAGGTATGTTTGAGGTGCGAGTAAGATTTCGTGGCGTTTGGTTATGCGGTTTACCGATTCACTACTTGAAACCTTAATAGCTAAGCTTTTTCAAGCCTAAGTGACTAAAAGTCATTTTTTTCGTATTTTTCGTGAACCGTGAATCCTTTACGCATTCCGTTAGTTCCCGCAAGTTTATTTAGGTATGTTTGAGGTGCGAGTAAAATTTCATTGCATTTGGTTACGCGGTTTACCGATTCACTACTCGAAACCTTAATAACTAAGCTTTTTAGTCACTAAGTGACTAAAAGTCATTTTTTCGCATTTTTTGTGAACCGTGAATCCGTTATGCATTCCGTTAGTTCCCGCAAGTTTATTAGGGTATGTTTGAGGTGCGATTAAGATTTCGTGGCGTTTGTTTAAGCGGTTTACTGATTCACTACTTGAAACCTTAATAGCTAAGCTTTTTCAAGCCTAAGTGACTAAAAGTCATTTTTTTCGTATTTTTCGTGAACCGTGAATCCTTTACGCATTCCGTAAGTTCCCGTAAGTTTATTTAGGTATGTTTGAGGTGCGAGTAATATTTCATGGCATTTGGTTACGCGGTTTACCGATTCACTACTCGAAACCTCAATAACTAAGCTTTTTAGTCACTAAGTGATTAAAAGTCATTTTTTCGCATTTTTTGTGAACCGTGAATCCGTTATGAATTCCGTTAGTTCCCGCAAGTTTGTTAAGGTATGTTTAAGGTGCGAGTAAGATTTCGTGGCGTTTCGTTAAGCGGTTTACCGATTCACTACTTGAAACCTTAATAGCTAAGTTTTTTCAAGCCTAAGTGACTAAAGAGTCATTTTTTCGCATTTTTTGTGATCCGTGAATCCGTTATGCATTCCGTTAGTTCCCGCAAGTTTATTAACGTATGTTTGAGGTGCGAGTAAGATTTCTTGGTGTTTGGTTCAGCGGTTTACCGATTCACTACTTGAAACCTTAATAGCTAAGTTTTTTCAAGCCTAAGTGACTAACGAGTCATTTTTTCGCGTTTTTTGTGAACCGTGAATGCGTTATGCATTCCGTTAGTTCCCACAAGTTTATTTAGGTATGTGTGAGGTGCTAGTAAGATTTCGTGGCATTTGGTTAAGCGGTTTACCGATTCACTACTTGAAACCTTAATAACTAAGCTTTTTCAAGCCTAAGTGACTAAAAGTCATTTTTTCGTATTTTTTGTGAACCTTTAATCCTTTACGCATTCCGTTAGTTCCCGCAAGTTTATTTAGGTATATTTGAGGTGCGAGTAAGATTTCGTGGCATTTGGTTACGCGGTTTACCGATTCACTACTCGAAACCTCAATAACTAAGCTTTTTAGTCACTAAGTGACTAAAAGTCATTTTTTCGCATTTTTTGTGAACCGTGAATGCGTTATGCATTCTGTTAGTTCCCGCAAGTTTATTTAGGTATGTTTGAGGTGCGAGTAAGATTTCGTGGCATTTGGTAACGCGGTTTACCGATTCATTACTCGAAACCTCAATAACTAAGATTTTTAGTCACTAAGTGACTAAAAGTCATTTTTTCGCATTTTTTGTGAACCGTGAATGCGTTATGCATTCTGTTAGTTCCCGCAAGTTTATTTAGGTATGTGTGAGGTGCTAGTAAGATTTCGTGGCATTTGGTTAAGCGGTTTACCGATTCACTACTTGAAACCTTAATAACTAAGCTTTTTCAAGCCTAAGTGACTAAAAGTCATTTTTTTCGTATTTTTTGTGAACCGTTAATCCTTGACGCATTCCGTTAGTTCCCACAAGTTTATTTAGGTATATTTGAGGTGCGAGTAAGATTTCGTGGCATTTGGTTACTCGGTTTACCGATTCACTACTCGAAACCTCAATAACTAAGCTTTTTAGTCACTAAGTGACTAAAAGTCATTTTTTCGCATTTTTTGTGAACCGTGAATGCGTTATGCATTCTGTTAGTTCCCGCAAGTGTATTTAGGTATCGTTGAGGTGCGAGTAAGATTTCGTGGCATTTGGTAACGCGGTTTACCGATTCATTACTCGAAACCTCAATAACTAAGATTTTTAGTCACTAAGTGACTAAAAGTCATTTTTTCGCATTTTTTGTGAACCGTGAATGCCTTATGCATTCCGTTAGTTCCCGCAAGTTTATTTAGGTATGTTTGAGGTGCGAGTAAGATTTCGTGGCGTTTGGTTATGCGGTTTACCGATTCACTACTTGAAACCTTAATAGCTAAGCTTTTTCAAGCCTAAGTGACAAAAAGTCATTTTTTTTCGTATTTTTCGTGAACCGTGAATCCTTTACGCATTCCGTTAGTTCCCGCAAGTTTATTTAGGTATGTTTGAGGTGCGAGTAATATTTCATGGCATTTGGTTACGCGGTTTACCGATTCACTACTCGAAATCTCAATAACTAAGCTTTTTAGTCACTAAGTGACTAAATGTCATTTTTTCGCATTTTTTGTGAACCGTGAATCCGTTATGAATTCCGTTAGTTCCCGCAAGTTTGTTAAGGTATGTTTGAGGTGCGAGTAAGATTTCGTGGCGTTTGGTTAAGCGGTTTACCGATTCACTACTTGAAACCTTAATAGCTAAGGTTTTTTAAGTCTAAGTGACTAACGAGTCATTTTTTTGCGTTTTTTGTGAACCGTGAATGCGTTATGCATTCCGTTAGTTCTCGTAAGTTTATTTAGGTATGTGTGAGGTGCTAGTAAGATTTCGTGGCATTTGGTTAAGCGGTTTACCGATTCACTACTTGAAACCTTAATAACTAAGCTTTTTCAAGCCTAAGTGACTAAAAGTCATTTTTTCGTATTTTTTGTGAACCGTTAATCCTTCACGCATTCCGTTAGTTCCCACAAGTTTATTTAGGTATATTTGAGGCGCGAGTAAGATTTCGTGGCATTTGGTTACGCGGTTTACCGATTCACTACTCGAAATCTCAATAATTAAGCTTTTTAGTCACTAAGTGACTAAAAGTCATTTTTTCGCATTTTTTGTGAACCGTGAATGCGTTATGCATTCTTTTAGTTCCCGCAAGTGTATTTAGGTATGTTTGAGGTGCGAGTAAGATTTCGTGGCATTTGGTAACGCGGTTTACCGATTCATTACTCGAAACCTCAATAACTAAGATTTTTAGTCACTAAGTGACTAAAAGTCATTTTTTCGCATTTTTTGTGAACCGTGAATGCCTTATGCATTCCTTTAGTTCCTGCAAGTTTATTTAGGTATGTTTGAGGTGCGAGTAAGATTTCGTGGCGTTTGGTTATGCGGTTTACCGATTCACTACTTGAAACCTTAATAGCTAAGCTTTTTCAAGCCTAAGTGACTAAAATTCATTTTTTTCGTATTTTTCGTGAACCGTGAATCCTTTACGCATTCCGTTAGTTCCCGCAAGTTTATTTAGGTATGTTTGAGGTGCGAGTAAAATTTCATGGCATTTGGTTACGCGGTTTACCGATTCACTACTCGAAACCTCAATAACAAAGCTTTTAAGTCACTAAGTGACTAAAAGTCATTTTTTCGCATTTTTTGTGAACCGTGAATCCGTTATGCATTCCGTTAGTTCCCGCAAGTTTATTAAGGTATGTTTGAGGTGCGAGTAAGATTTCGTGGCGTTTGGTTAAGCGGTTTACCGATTCACTACTTGAAACCTTAATAGCTAAGGTTTTTCAAGCCTAAGTGACTAACGAGTCATTTTTTTGCGTTTTTTGTGAACCGTGAATGCGTTATGCATTCCGTTAGTTCCCACAAGTTTATTTAGGTATGTGTGAGGTGCTAATAAGATTTCGTGGCATTTGGTTAAGCGGTTTACCGATTCACTACTTGAAACCTTAATAACTAAGCTTTTTCAAGCCTAAGTGACTAAAAGTCATTTTTTCGTATTTTTTGTGAACCGTTAATCCTTTACGCATTCCGTTAGTTCCCGCAAGTTTATTTAGGTATATTTGAGGTGCGAGTAAGATTTCGTGGCATTTGGTTACGCGGTTTACCGATTCACTACTCGAAACCTCAATAACTAAGCTTTTTAGTCACTAAGTGACTAAAAGTCATTTTTTCGCATTTTTGTGAACCGTGAATGCGTTATGCATTCTGTTAGTTCCCGCAAGTTTATTTAGGTATGTTTGAGGTGCGAGTAAGATTTCGTGGCATTTGGTAACGCGGTTTACCGATTCATTACTCGAAACCTCAATAACTAAGATTTTTAGTCACTAAGTGACTAAAAGTCATTTTTTCGCATTTTTTGTGAACCGTGAATGCCTTATGCATTCCGTTAGTTCCCGCAAGTTTATTTAGGTATGTTTGAGGTGCGAGTAAGATTTCGTGGCGTTTGGTTATCCGGTTTACCGATTCACTACTTGAAACCTTAATAGCTAAGCTTTTTCAAGCCTAAGTGACTAAAAGTCATTTTTTTCGTATTTTTCGTGAACCGTGAATCCTTTACGCATTCCGTTAGTTCCCGCAAGTTTATTTAGGTATGTTTGAGGTGCGAGTAAAATTTTATGGCATTTGGTTACGCGGTTTACCGATTCACTACTCGAAACCTCAATAACTAAGCTTTTAAGTCACTAAGTGACTAAAAGTCATTTTTTCGCATTTTTTGTGAACCGTGAATGCGTTATGCATTCTGTTAGTTCCCGCAAGTTTATTTAGGTATGTTTGAGGTGCGAGTAAGATTTCGTGGCATTTGGTAACGCGGTTTACCGATTCATTACTCGAAACCTCAATAACTAAGATTTTTAGTCACTAAGTGACTAAAAGTCATTTTTTCGCATTTTTTGTGAACCGTGAATGCGTTATGCATTCTGTTAGTTCCCGCAAGTTTATTTAGGTATGTTTGAGGTGCGAGTAAGATTTCGTGGCATTTGGTAACGCGGTTTACCGATTCATTACTCGAAACCTCAATAACTAAGATTTTTAGTCACTAAGTGACTAAAAGTCATTTTTTCGCATTTTTTGTGAACCGTGAATGCCTTATGCATTCCGTTAGTTCCCGCAAGTTTATTTAGGTATGTTTGAGGTGCGAGTAAGATTTCGTGGCGTTTGGTTATGCGGTTTACCGATTCACTACTTGAAACCTTAATAGCTAAGCTTTTTCAAGCCTAAGTGACTAAAAGTCATTTTTTTCGTATTTTTTGTGAACCGTGAATCCTTTACGCATTCCGTTAGTTCCCGCAAGTTTATTTAGGTATGTTTGAGGTGCGAGTAATATTTCATGGCATTTGGTTACGCGGTTTACCGATTCACTACTCGAAACCTTAATAACTAAGCTTTTTAGTCACTAAGTGACTAAAAGTCATTTTTTCGCATTTTTTGTGAACCGTGAATCCGTTATGCATTCCGTTAGTTTCCGCAAGTTTATTAAGGTATGTTTGAGGTGCGAGTAAGATTTCGTGGCGTTTGGTTAAGCGGTTTACCGATTCACTACTTGAAACCTTAATAGCTAAGGTTTTTCAAGTCTAAGTGACTAACGAGTCATTTTTTCGCGTTTTTTGTGAACCGTGAATGCGTTATGCATTCCGTTAGTTCCCGCAAGTTTATTTAGGTATGTGTGAGGTGCTAGTAAGATTTCGTGGCATTTGGTTAAGCGGTTTACCGATTCACTACTTGAAACCTTAATAACTAAGCTTTTTCAAGCCTAAGTGACTAAAAGTCATTTTTTCGTATTTTTTGTGAACCGTTAATCCTTTACGCATTCCGTTAGTTCCCACAAGTTTATTTAGGTATATTTGAGGTGCGAGTAAGATTTCGTGGCATTTGGTTACGCGGTTTACCGATTCACTACTCGAAATCTCAATAACTAAGCTTTTTAGTCACTAAGTGACTAAAAGTCATTTTTTCGCATTTTTTGTGAACCGTGTGTCACGCCCCGACGTAGCATAAATATGGAAAGCGTTTAATTTCCTTTATGGACCCGTAGGTCGCGACAGTTTGAAGGATCGATTCCGTCCCAAAACGTCGAACAACATAAAACCATTAATCAGAGTAGGGCAACCTGGGCTTATAAAAATTAAATCTCTAACTTATTACATCCTATAGTACAGGGTTTACTAAGGCACAGACCGCCTTGAAAATAAAACAATAACTTACAGTCTATTACAGTCATCCTCAAAACCAAATCAACACATAATCATAAAGCATATAAAAGTAACATCTCTTCTCAGCAACAGATCTTAATTTGCATAATCATAAGGTTCTTCTTGGTTATTACCTGCAAAGCCTGGACACGAATGTCCAGGACGCATCAACGCCGTCAGCTTCAAGAAGCTGGTGAGTATTAAAAACATAGCTTTGAATGTAAAAACATGCCCATTTACCTTTTTCCCATTTCCATTTAAATACCACAAGTTTATATTTATGATAAAGAGCTTGTTAGAAAACAACCACAACAATAATTAAAAGATAAATTCACACATATGTGACCGTGTATGAGAACAATGCACCATCTCATCTAACCGACTCTTTTCTCTCGACAAAAACCCAACAACCCTCTATCCTACTCCTGGTATCTTTGAAATACTAAGATAGCCACACTTTAGCAACGGGGCGCCAGGGAGTGTCCAGTTTGCCTCACACTTTGGTCCGGGGTACCAGGGAGTGTCCAATGCCTCACACTTTGAATACCCTAACCGCCATGCAAATACCGGGGCAACCCCCACACAGGTATCCAGACTCGAGTCATTCAGGGAGTGTCTATAGGCCACACTTTAGCACTTCCATGGGTGCCAGTGAGTGTCCAAGTTCGGCTTCACACACTTTAACGCTTCCATGGGCGTCAGGGAGTGTCCATTTTTTTGCCACCTTCGCATTTCAAAGACACCCTCATCCTCTTTTTCAACTCCAACCACAATCACATCCACAACCACAACCATAACCACAGCCACAATTACAACCACAACCACAACCACAACCACAACTCAAACTCATACTCTTTCCACACAATCATTACTCTTTTCCACACTATCATTACTCTTTTACACACTACCAACACTCACCATGCATGTACAACTGACTCCACATGAATGTCATCAAACTTTAAACATAAAGGAATTCACAGAATTAAAGAAATAATACGCGTACGGGGATTGAAAATTCGTAATTCATTGCCTTAATCATTTTAAACATAACTAATAGCATTCTAAAAACTGCTACTGAAATCCTCGTTTGCTGTCCAAACGGTGCAGAATCTGAGAAAATTGCATTAGACGAAAAGTGTGCAGAATCGAGTTTTACTTGGGACAACGCGGGCAGAACCTTAAATTTCATTCGTTTTCCTAACAAAAATCTGAAAACAAAATTCTGCTACTGTTAAAATTAACTACCTAAATCAGTAAATAAGGAATGAGTTACATTTGGAGTGAGTTAGTAATACTCACTGTGATATAGATTTGAAGAAATTGTTGAGAAAGAAATATAATTACGAAATTCCCGAATTCCAAGCTTTGACTATGGAGGATTGAACTCTTCTCTCTCTCTACCCAACTGAAGAATTCTCTGCACTCTCTAAACTCTCTGTGAATTTCTGAATTGTGCTATGATGGAAGTGCAGAGTGTGTAGTGTGGTTGGGTGTATATATAATCAAATACCCACTAAGAAAACATTGGCCTAACTCCCCACTCATGAACCACTATCCTCCATTAAATACAATGAGTGTGCAGAAATGATGTGTATGCACTGTCCTTTATTCCCCACTGATGAAAGTAAGAGGTAGGTGGAGATGAGGTGGGTCAATGTGTGTTTGGGTAATCTAGCTTATGGCATAAGGACAATACACATACAACAACATTTGCCAAACAAGACCTAAGGAAAAGCATCAGCATAATAATTTGGGTATAAATATATTTGTTCAATCATTTACTTCCAAAATTCTGTGGAAGTTTAACACTGCGCGGTCAGTTTTAACTTACACTGGTATTTTCGTGATACGGTGTTTATCACAAAAATACAGAGAATTCATTTTAACGTTAGAAATAGTTTTCTGATTTCATAAAAATACAGTTTGAGTTTAAAAGAAATAATTCCACCGTTTTGAAATACAGTTTTGAATTTTAACACAGGTATTGCAAGTTTTATGAAAATTGCATTTTGACCCCAAAAGTAATTTCAATTATTCAAGAATTAAACTTTTCACATAAGAATCGAAATTAACATATAAACAGACAATATATATTAAATTTTGAATATAATAATGCCAATGATAATGAAAATTTTAAATATGATAATGCATGAAAATGCAGGTTATTACACCGTGAATGCGTTATGCATTCTTTTAGTTCCCGCAAGTGTATTTAGGTATGTTTGAGGTGCGAGTAAGATTTTGTGGCATTTGGTAACGCGGTTTACCGATTCATTACTCGAAACCTCAATAACTAAGATTTTTAGTCACTAAGTGACTAAAAGTCATTTTTTCGCATTTTTTGTGAACCGTGAATGCCTTATGCATTCCGTTAGTTCCTGCAAGTTTATTTAGGTATGTTTGAGGTGCGAGTAAGATTTCGTGGCGTTTGGTTATGCGGTTTACCGATTCACTACTTGAAACCTTAATAGCTAAGCTTTTTCAAGCCTAAGTGACTAAAAGTCATTTTTTTCGTATTTTTCGTGAACCGTGAATCCTTTACGCATTCCGTTAGTTCCCGCAAGTTTATTTAGGTATGTTTGAGGTGCGAGTAAAATTTCATGGCATTTGGTTACGCGGTTTACCGATTCACTACTCGAAACCTCAATAACTAAGCTTTTAAGTCACTAAGTGACTAAAAGTCATTTTTTCGCATTTTTTGTGAACCGTGAATGCGTTATGCATTCTGTTAGTTCCCGCAAGTTTATTTAGGTATGTTTGAGGTGCGAGTAAGATTTCGTGGCATTTGGTAACGCGGTTTACCGATTCATTACTCGAAACCTCAATAACTAAGATTTTTAGTCACTAAGTGACTAAAAGTCATTTTTTCGCATTTTTTGTGAACCGTGAATGCGTTATGCATTCTGTTAGTTCCCGCAAATTTATTTAGGTATGTGTGAGGTGCTAGTAAGATTTCGTGGCATTTGGTTAAGCGGTTTACCGATTCACTACTTGAAACCTTAATAACTAAGCTTTTTCAAGCCTAAGTGACTAAAAGTCATTTTTTCGCATTTTTTGTGAACCGTGAATGCGTTATGCATTCTTTTAGTTCCCGCAAGTGTATTTAGGTATGTTTGAGGTGCGAGTAAGATTTCGTGGCATTTGGTAACGCGGTTTACCGATTCATTACTCGAAACCTCAATAACTAAGATTTTTAGTCACTAAGTGACTAAAAGTCATTTTTTCGCATTTTTTGTGAACCGTGAATGCGTTATGCATTCTGTTAGTTCCCGCAAGTTTATTTAGGTATGTTTGAGGTGCGAGTAAGATTTCGTGGCATTTGGTAACGCGGTTTACCGATTCATTACTCGAAACCTCAATAACTAAGATTTTTAGTCACTAAGTGACTAAAAGTCATTTTTTCGCATTTTTTGTGAACCGTGAATGCGTTATGCATTCTGTTAGTTCCCGCAAGTTTATTTAGGTATGTTTGAGGTGCGAGTAAGATTTCGTGGCATTTGGTAACGCGGTTTACCGATTCATTACTCGAAACCTCAATAACTAAGATTTTTAGTCACTAAGTGACTAAAAGTCATTTTTTCGCATTTTTTGTGAACCGTGAATGCCTTATGCATTCCGTTAGTTCCCGCAAGTTTATTTAGGTATGTTTGAGGTGCGAGTAAGATTTCGTGGCGTTTGGTTATGCGGTTTACCGATTCACTACTTGAAACCTTAATAGCTAAGCTTTTTCAAGCCTAAGTGACTAAAAGTCATTTTTTTCGTATTTTTTGTGAACCGTGAATCCTTTACGCATTCCGTTAGTTCCCGCAAGTTTATTTAGGTATGTTTGAGGTGCGAGTAATATTTCATGGCATTTGGTTACGCGGTTTACCGATTCACTACTCGAAACCTTAATAACTAAGCTTTTTAGTCACTAAGTGACTAAAAGTCATTTTTTCGCATTTTTTGTGAACCGTGAATCCGTTATGCATTCCGTTAGTTTCCGCAAGTTTATTAAGGTATGTTTGAGGTGCGAGTAAGATTTCGTGGCGTTTGGTTAAGCGGTTTACCGATTCACTACTTGAAACCTTAATAGCTAAGGTTTTTCAAGTCTAAGTGACTAACGAGTCATTTTTTCGCGTTTTTTGTGAACCGTGAATGCGTTATGCATTCCGTTAGTTCCCGCAAGTTTATTTAGGTATGTGTGAGGTGCTAGTAAGATTTCGTGGCATTTGGTTAAGCGGTTTACCGATTCACTACTTGAAACCTTAATAACTAAGCTTTTTCAAGCCTAAGTGACTAAAAGTCATTTTTTCGTATTTTTTGTGAACCGTTAATCCTTTACGCATTCCGTTAGTTCCCACAAGTTTATTTAGGTATATTTGAGGTGCGAGTAAGATTTCGTGGCATTTGGTTACGCGGTTTACCGATTCACTACTCGAAATCTCAATAACTAAGCTTTTTAGTCACTAAGTGACTAAAAGTCATTTTTTCGCATTTTTTGTGAACCGTGTGTCACGCCCCGACGTAGCATAAATATGGAAAGCGTTTAATTTCCTTTATGGACCCGTAGGTCGCGACAGTTTGAAGGATCGATTCCGTCCCAAAACGTCGAACAACATAAAACCATTAATCAGAGTAGGGCAACCTGGGCTTATAAAAATTAAATCTCTAACTTATTACATCCTATAGTACAGGGTTTACTAAGGCACAGACCGCCTTGAAAATAAAACAATAACTTACAGTCTATTACAGTCATCCTCAAAACCAAATCAACACATAATCATAAAGCATATAAAAGTAACATCTCTTCTCAGCAACAGATCTTAATTTGCATAATCATAAGGTTCTTCTTGGTTATTACCTGCAAAGCCTGGACACGAATGTCCAGGACGCATCAACGCCGTCAGCTTCAAGAAGCTGGTGAGTATTAAAAACATAGCTTTGAATGTAAAAACATGCCCATTTACCTTTTTCCCATTTCCATTTAAATACCACAAGTTTATATTTATGATAAAGAGCTTGTTAGAAAACAACCACAACAATAATTAAAAGATAAATTCACACATATGTGACCGTGTATGAGAACAATGCACCATCTCATCTAACCGACTCTTTTCTCTCGACAAAAACCCAACAACCCTCTATCCTACTCCTGGTATCTTTGAAATACTAAGATAGCCACACTTTAGCAACGGGGCGCCAGGGAGTGTCCAGTTTGCCTCACACTTTGGTCCGGGGTACCAGGGAGTGTCCAATGCCTCACACTTTGAATACCCTAACCGCCATGCAAATACCGGGGCAACCCCCACACAGGTATCCAGACTCGAGTCATTCAGGGAGTGTCTATAGGCCACACTTTAGCACTTCCATGGGTGCCAGTGAGTGTCCAAGTTCGGCTTCACACACTTTAACGCTTCCATGGGCGTCAGGGAGTGTCCATTTTTTTGCCACCTTCGCATTTCAAAGACACCCTCATCCTCTTTTTCAACTCCAACCACAATCACATCCACAACCACAACCATAACCACAGCCACAATTACAACCACAACCACAACCACAACCACAACTCAAACTCATACTCTTTCCACACAATCATTACTCTTTTCCACACTATCATTACTCTTTTACACACTACCAACACTCACCATGCATGTACAACTGACTCCACATGAATGTCATCAAACTTTAAACATAAAGGAATTCACAGAATTAAAGAAATAATACGCGTACGGGGATTGAAAATTCGTAATTCATTGCCTTAATCATTTTAAACATAACTAATAGCATTCTAAAAACTGCTACTGAAATCCTCGTTTGCTGTCCAAACGGTGCAGAATCTGAGAAAATTGCATTAGACGAAAAGTGTGCAGAATCGAGTTTTACTTGGGACAACGCGGGCAGAACCTTAAATTTCATTCGTTTTCCTAACAAAAATCTGAAAACAAAATTCTGCTACTGTTAAAATTAACTACCTAAATCAGTAAATAAGGAATGAGTTACATTTGGAGTGAGTTAGTAATACTCACTGTGATATAGATTTGAAGAAATTGTTGAGAAAGAAATATAATTACGAAATTCCCGAATTCCAAGCTTTGACTATGGAGGATTGAACTCTTCTCTCTCTCTACCCAACTGAAGAATTCTCTGCACTCTCTAAACTCTCTGTGAATTTCTGAATTGTGCTATGATGGAAGTGCAGAGTGTGTAGTGTGGTTGGGTGTATATATAATCAAATACCCACTAAGAAAACATTGGCCTAACTCCCCACTCATGAACCACTATCCTCCATTAAATACAATGAGTGTGCAGAAATGATGTGTATGCACTGTCCTTTATTCCCCACTGATGAAAGTAAGAGGTAGGTGGAGATGAGGTGGGTCAATGTGTGTTTGGGTAATCTAGCTTATGGCATAAGGACAATACACATACAACAACATTTGCCAAACAAGACCTAAGGAAAAGCATCAGCATAATAATTTGGGTATAAATATATTTGTTCAATCATTTACTTCCAAAATTCTGTGGAAGTTTAACACTGCGCGGTCAGTTTTAACTTACACTGGTATTTTCGTGATACGGTGTTTATCACAAAAATACAGAGAATTCATTTTAACGTTAGAAATAGTTTTCTGATTTCATAAAAATACAGTTTGAGTTTAAAAGAAATAATTCCACCGTTTTGAAATACAGTTTTGAATTTTAACACAGGTATTGCAAGTTTTATGAAAATTGCATTTTGACCCCAAAAGTAATTTCAATTATTCAAGAATTAAACTTTTCACATAAGAATCGAAATTAACATATAAACAGACAATATATATTAAATTTTGAATATAATAATGCCAATGATAATGAAAATTTTAAATATGATAATGCATGAAAATGCAGGTTATTACACCCTTCCCCCCTTAAACATGATTTCGTCCCCGAAATCAAGACTAATTAGTCCTGAAACAACTCCGGGTACTTCTTCCTCATATCAGCTTCAACTTCCCACGAGGCTTCATTCTCGTCATGGTGATTCCACTGAACCTTTACCAACGGGATATCCTTATTCCTTAACTTCTTGATACTCTGATCCAGAATCTTCACAGGTCTCTCCTTGTAAGAAACGTTATGACTCGTCTCAATGTCGTCATAACTAACCACGTGCGAGGGATCTCGTATGTACTTTCTCAACATACTCACGTGAAACACGTTGTGAACCCCAGACATCTTTGGTGGTAGCGCCAGTTGATAGGCCACTTTCCCGATACGTTCCAAAATCTCAAATGGTCCAATAAAACGCGGAGCTAACTTCCCCCTCTTGAGACCAAAGCGTACTACTCCTCGTGTTGGTGAAACCTTAAGAAGTACGTGATCTCCAACACTGAATTCCAAATCTTTTCGGCGTCGATCAGCATAACTCTTATACCGGCTCTGAGCGGTTCTCATCCTTTCTTTGACCAAGGAAATCTTCTCGTTGGTTTCTCTAACCAAATCTGGTCCCAACAAATCTGTGTCCCCAACCTCTGCCCAACACAATGGAGAACGACATGGTCGTCCGTACAGTGCTTCGAACGGAGCCATACCGATACTCGCATGATAACTATTGTTATAGGCAAATTCAACCAAAGGCAAGTGTGTCTCCCAAGATTCTTCAAAATCGATCACACAAGCCCTAAGCATATCCTCCATGATCTGATTCACACGCTCAGTTTGTCCATCTGTCTGAGGGTGAAAAGCAGTACTCATCTTAAGCGAAGTTCCCATAGCTTCTTGCAGACTTTCCCAAAATCCAGAAGTAAAACGTGCATCACGGTCTGACACAATCGATACAGGTGCACCGTGAAGTCGCACAACTTGTTGTATGTACATCCGGCTCATCTTTTCCACCGGGTATGTCATACTGTAAGCAATAAAATGAGCTGACTTCGTCAATCGATCCACAATTACCCAAATAGCGTCATGATTCTGTTGCGACCGGGGCAATCCTACTACAAAATCCATCGTAATGTGCTCCCACTTCCAACCAGGAATAGGTAGCAGTTGCAACAATCCTGACGGTCTCTGATGTTCGGCCTTGACTTGCTGACACGTCAAACACTTGGATACAAACTCGGCCACATCCTTCTTCATGCCTTCCCACCAGAAATTTCTCTTCAAATCTTTATACATCTTAGTTCCTCCCGGGTGAACTGTATACCTTGATTTATGTGCTTCTTCCAGGATATCCTTCCTAAGCTCCCCAACCTCTGGCACACATAATCTATTCCTGCACCGATACCCTCCATCGACTCCCACTTTCCATTCTGTCGAGTCCTTTTCTGACACCTTCTTGAACCATGATTGAAATTTTTCATCTTCTTTCTGAGCTCCGATAATGCGGTCAATGAGAACAGGCTGTAGGATAAGACATCCGAAAAGTTGTCCTTCTCCTCTTTCAGCACTCTGTATATCAAACTCTGCCAACGTCTCCAATGCTCGCCATTCTCTAACCATTAAGGAGGCGATCGTCTCACGAGTCTGCCGACTCAAAGCATCAGCGACCACATTAGCTTTACCAGGGTGGTATTCCAATGTGAAGTCGTAATCTTTGATCAACTCCATCCATCTGCGCTGCCTCATGTTCAACTCTTTCTGTGTGAACAAATACTTCAGACTCTTGTGATCGGAGAACAAATCAAACTTCTCACCGTAGAGATAATGTCTCCAAATCTTGAGTGCAAAAACCACTGCTGCCAACTCCAAATCATGAATAGGATAGTTCAACTCATTCGGCTTCAGCTGCCTGGATCCATAGGCTATAACTCTGTCATCTTGCATAAGTACACACCCTAGTCCTTGATATGATGCGTCACTAAAGATAGTGAACTTCTCACCAGGCTTGGGTATTGCTAGTACTGGTGCGGTAGTGAGTCTCTCTTTCAACTCTAGAAAGGCTCGCTCATGCTTCTCTGTCCATTCGAATTTCAAATTCTTCTTCGTCAACCCAGTCAATGGTGCAGCTATCTTGGAGAATCCCTCAACAAATCTCCTGTAATAGCCTGCGAGTCCAAGAAAACTCCGAACTTCTGTAGGGTTGCTTGGCCTAACCCAGTTGGATACAGCATCGGTCTTGGACGAATCCACAGAAATTCCTTGAGATGACACCTTGTGTCCCAAATATTTCACTTCTTGCAACCAGAACTCACACTTACTGAACTTGGCATACAAGTGGTGGTCCTTAAGCGTCTGCATCGCAATCCGTAGATGTTGCTCGTGTTCTTCTCCTGACTTAGAATAGATCAAAATATCATCAATAAAGACGATGACAAACTGATCTAAATAAGGCTTGAATACTCTGTTCATCAGATCCATAAACACTGCCGGGGCGTTCGTCAATCCAAACGGCATCACCAGAAATTCATAATGACCATATCGGGTTCTGAAAGCAGTCTTAGGTATGTCTTCCTTCCGTACCCTCAACTGATGATACCCCGACCTTAGGTCTATCTTGGAAAATATCGTAGCTCCTTGTAGTTGATCAAATAAATCGTCGATTCGAGGCAAAGGATACTTGTTCTTGATTGTCACTCGATTCAATTCTCTGTAGTCGATACACAGCCTGAGCGTCCCGTCCTTCTTCTTCACAAATAATACCGGTGCTCCCCAAGGCGATGTACTAGGACGTACAAAACCTAGGTTCTCGAGCTCTTGAACTTGTCCCTTCAATTCCAATAGTTCTGTGGGGGCCATTCTGTAGGGAACCTTAGTAATTGGTACGGTACCCGGTATAAGCTCAATACAGAACTCTATACTTCTCTCGGACGGTAATCCAGAAATGTCTTGAAATACTTCTTCGAAGTCCTTGACTACAGGTATAGATGATGCTGTCACCTCTGTACTGACGACTTCAATGTTGGCTAAACATCTTGTGAGGAACATATCTCCCGAAGGGTTACATTGAAAATCAAAGGGTTGATTCTCATTGTCGGAGAATGTAATTCTCTTCCTCGCACAATCCAACTTCACTTGATTTTGAGACAGCCAATCCATTCCTAGGATTATGTCAAACTCCTTCATCGATAGGACGATCAACCTTGCAGGGATTTCTCGGTCTCCTAATCTTAAGGGACAATCCTTGCACACATGTCCTAAACTGACCGCAGCTCCTATTGGTGATGTAGCCTTCAAAGCTTTCTCTAAGCGATGAGGTAAGATACCCAATCTCCGAATTGTATTAACAGATATGAATGAGAGAGCAGCACCCGTATCAAATAATACTCTAACATGGGAGTTAAATAGAGTCAATGTACCTTCCACTGCTTGCTGATCAGGTTGAGCTTCTCCATGATCTCCTTCTTCATATACAGCTCCATCATATCCAGCGGCATCAGGAATAACAGCATTCAAGCGGGTCTGACCCTGTTGCCCATAAGTCGCTTGCTTAGGAGCAGTGCAGAACCTGCTGATGTGACCTGGTTCACCACAGTTGAAACAGACTATTCCTGGCTGAGCAGCACGCCTTGGTGCCTTGCAGTCCCGAGCCACATGTCCAGGGTTGCCACAGTTGAAGCACTTTACGCCACTACTTCCTTCTCCTACTCGGGGTTGAGTCGGATAGGTAATAGCTTGTGCCTTCTTGCTTCCGTCAAAGTTCCTCTTCTGCCCTTGGGTACGATTCATTGGTGGTCTATTCCCAAAATTACCCCTCTGAGGCGGTCGGAATTCAAATTGTTTGCGATATACTCGAGCATCTTCTTCCAGATCGGTAGCCAGGCCGACTAGTCCTTCAAACGTCTTGTCTAGATGGCCGAGAGTCAGGCGACGAATCTGCGGTGCCAACCCTTGGTTATACTTCCGGATCTTCTTCTCCTCAGTATCAACCATGTGCGGGGCAAACCGTGACAGCCTCTCGAACTGTGTGGTATACTCTTGCACCGTCTTGGTTCCTTGCGTCAGATCCATAAATTCCTTCTCTCTTCTGTGCCTCTCCGTAGCCGGAAAGTACTTCTCCAGGAATCTCCCTTTGAACGCCGTCCATGTCATCCCCATAGCAGCGGTGTTTCCGATAGTGGCTATGACCGAGTCCCACCAATCTGCAGCGGCGTCGGTTAGTTGAAAAGTAGCCAATCTCCTTTTGTCCATCTCGTTGCATTGGACAGCTTCAAACATGCGGTCCATCTGTCTTAACCATTGTTCTGCCTTCCAGGGATCCGTGGTACCCGCAAATTGCTCGGGTCTGAGCGCACGGAATCTCTCCAGCAGCTTATCTCCCATCTGGCGGTCTCGTTGGTTTTCATTCGCATTACTAACCCTCTCGAGACGTCTGATAAAAGCTTCAAATATTCCCGTGGGGTCGGCAGCCTCGGGCGCTCCTTCAATCAGATTTCTGTTCCTCCTTGGTCTTCCAGCCATTCTATGCATGATAGGGGTAGTAGAATGAGAAACATGCATGCAACAGTACTATGACAAAAATTTTCAAAATAGTATATATCACTATATCACATACTCGTATTATCACATAAGCATACAATAAAATATATATTAAGTACATATAACACGTATTCGAACTAGAGCTGTCTAATAGTAAAGAGGTTGTATTCTTATCCTCTAGACTCTGGTTGTGGGCCATACTGACTATTCCGAGATTTGACTCAGGAAATTTGTCAGTGCCTAAGCTATTAATGAGGGCTATGGTATGCTTTAACTCCTTAGAAACTCGGCTACTATCTTTCTGTAGGGGTATCATAAGTTATGGTTATCTCGACTAATCCTAAATAGATATGTCTGAAGGTATATGGAAATTGCTATTATTTTTGTCGATGTGACAAGACAAACGGGTAATCATTTCTATGATAAAACCAACTTAGAATTTTAGTTTCTGAACTAAGGGTAATCCGAACTAAACTAACACTAGAACTTGGTTGTATAGCTTAGTAAAACTTTAGGGTAACCTATGTCACTAATCTATGGCGTGAATAACTGAGCCTGGTCAATCTAGAAAACCTATGGCTCTGATACCACCAAATCCTGTCACGCCCCGACGTAGCATAAATATGGAAAGCGTTTAATTTCCTTTATGGACCCGTAGGTCGCGACAGTTTGAAGGATCGATTCCGTCCCAAAACGTCGAACAACATAAAACCATTAATCAGAGTAGGGCAACCTGGGCTTATAAAAATTAAATCTCTAACTTATTACATCCTATAGTACAGGGTTTACTAAGGCACAGACCGCCTTGAAAATAAAACAATAACTTACAGTCTATTACAGTCATCCTCAAAACCAAATCAACACATAATCATAAAGCATATAAAAGTAACATCTCTTCTCAGCAACAGATCTTAATTTGCATAATCATAAGGTTCTTCTTGGTTATTACCTGCAAAGCCTGGACACGAATGTCCAGGACGCATCAACGCCGTCAGCTTCAAGAAGCTGGTGAGTATTAAAAACATAGCTTTGAATGTAAAAACATGCCCATTTACCTTTTTCCCATTTCCATTTAAATACCACAAGTTTATATTTATGATAAAGAGCTTGTTAGAAAACAACCACAACAATAATTAAAAGATAAATTCACACATATGTGACCGTGTATGAGAACAATGCACCATCTCATCTAACCGACTCTTTTCTCTCGACAAAAACCCAACAACCCTCTATCCTACTCCTGGTATCTTTGAAATACTAAGATAGCCACACTTTAGCAACGGGGCGCCAGGGAGTGTCCAGTTTGCCTCACACTTTGGTTCGGGGTACCAGGGAGTGTCCAATGCCTCACACTTTGAATACCCTAACCGCCATGCAAATACCGGGGCAACCCCCACACAGGTATCCAGACTCGAGTCATTCAGGGAGTGTCTATAGGCCACACTTTAGCACTTCCATGGGTGCCAGTGAGTGTCCAAGTTCGGCTTCACACACTTTAACGCTTCCATGGGCGTCAGGGAGTGTCCATTTTTTTGCCACCTTCGCATTTCAAAGACACCCTCATCCTCTTTTTCAACTCCAACCACAATCACATCCACAACCACAACCATAACCACAGCCACAATTACAACCACAACCACAACCACAACCACAACTCAAACTCATACTCTTTCCACACAATCATTACTCTTTTCCACACTATCATTACTCTTTTACACACTACCAACACTCACCATGCATGTACAACTGACTCCACATGAATGTCATCAAACTTTAAACATAAAGGAATTCACAGAATTAAAGAAATAATACGCGTACGGGGATTGAAAATTCGTAATTCATTGCCTTAATCATTTTAAACATAACTAATAGCATTCTAAAAACTGCTACTGAAATCCTCGTTTTCTGTCCAAACGGTGCAGAATCTGAGAAAATTGCATTAGACGAAAAGTGTGCAGAATCGAGTTTTACTTGGGACAACGCGGGCAGAACCTTAAATTTCATTCGTTTTCCTAACAAAAATCTGAAAACAAAATTCTGCTACTGTTAAAATTAACTACCTAAATCAGTAAATAAGGAATGAGTTACATTTGGAGTGAGTTAGTAATACTCACTGTGATATAGATTTGAAGAAATTGTTGAGAAAGAAATATAATTACGAAATTCCCGAATTCCAAGCTTTGACTATGGAGGATTGAACTCTTCTCTCTCTCTACCCAACTGAAGAATTCTCTGCACTCTCTAAACTCTCTGTGAATTTCTGAATTGTGCTATGATGGAAGTGCAGAGTGTGTAGTGTGGTTGGGTGTATATATAATCAAATACCCACTAAGAAAACATTGGCCTAACTCCCCACTCATGAACCACTATCCTCCATTAAATACAATGAGTGTGCAGAAATGATGTGTATGCACTGTCCTTTATTCCCCACTGATGAAAGTAAGAGGTAGGTGGAGATGAGGTGGGTCAATGTGTGTTTGGGTAATCTAGCTTATGGCATAAGGACAATACACATACAACAACATTTGCCAAACAAGACCTAAGGAAAAGCATCAGCATAATAATTTGGGTATAAATATATTTGTTCAATCATTTACTTCCAAAATTCTGTGGAAGTTTAACACTGCGCGGTCAGTTTTAACTTACACTGGTATTTTCGTGATACGGTGTTTATCACAAAAATACAGAGAATTCATTTTAACGTTAGAAATAGTTTTCTGATTTCATAAAAATACAGTTTGAGTTTAAAAGAAATAATTCCACCGTTTTGAAATACAGTTTTGAATTTTAACACAGGTATTGCAAGTTTTATGAAAATTGCATTTTGACCCCAAAAGTAATTTCAATTATTCAAGAATTAAACTTTTCACATAAGAATCGAAATTAACATATAAACAGACAATATATATTAAATTTTGAATATAATAATGCCAATGATAATGAAAATTTTAAATATGATAATGCATGAAAATGCAGGTTATTACACCGTGAATGCGTTATGCATTCTTTTAGTTCCCGCAAGTGTATTTAGGTATGTTTGAGGTGCGAGTAAGATTTTGTGGCATTTGGTAACGCGGTTTACCGATTCATTACTCGAAACCTCAATAACTAAGATTTTTAGTCACTAAGTGACTAAAAGTCATTTTTTCGCATTTTTTGTGAACCGTGAATGCCTTATGCATTCCGTTAGTTCCTGCAAGTTTATTTAGGTATGTTTGAGGTGCGAGTAAGATTTCGTGGCGTTTGGTTATGCGGTTTACCGATTCACTACTTGAAACCTTAATAGCTAAGCTTTTTCA
Source organism: Hydrangea macrophylla (assembly GCA_033977485.1). NCBI lineage: Eukaryota > Viridiplantae > Streptophyta > Magnoliopsida > Cornales > Hydrangeaceae > Hydrangea > Hydrangea macrophylla. The sequence continues at coordinate 12,960,294 of CM066992.1, read as the reverse complement.
AGCCTAAGTGACTAAAAGTCATTTTTTTCGTATTTTTCGTGAACCGTGAATCCTTTACGCATTCCGTTAGTTCCCGCAAGTTTATTTAGGTATGTTTGAGGTGCGAGTAAAATTTCATGGCATTTGGTTACGCGGTTTACCGATTCACTACTCGAAACCTCAATAACTAAGCTTTTAAGTCACTAAGTGACTAAAAGTCATTTTTTCGCATTTTTTGTGAACCGTGAATGCGTTATGCATTCTGTTAGTTCCCGCAAGTTTATTTAGGTATGTTTGAGGTGCGAGTAAGATTTCGTGGCATTTGGTAACGCGGTTTACCGATTCATTACTCGAAACCTCAATAACTAAGATTTTTAGTCACTAAGTGACTAAAAGTCATTTTTTCGCATTTTTTGTGAACCGTGAATGCGTTATGCATTCTGTTAGTTCCCGCAAATTTATTTAGGTATGTGTGAGGTGCTAGTAAGATTTCGTGGCATTTGGTTAAGCGGTTTACCGATTCACTACTTGAAACCTTAATAACTAAGCTTTTTCAAGCCTAAGTGACTAAAAGTCATTTTTTCGCATTTTTTGTGAACCGTGAATGCGTTATGCATTCTTTTAGTTCCCGCAAGTGTATTTAGGTATGTTTGAGGTGCGAGTAAGATTTCGTGGCATTTGGTAACGCGGTTTACCGATTCATTACTCGAAACCTCAATAACTAAGATTTTTAGTCACTAAGTGACTAAAAGTCATTTTTTCGCATTTTTTGTGAACCGTGAATGCCTTATGCATTCCGTTAGTTCCTGCAAGTTTATTTAGGTATGTTTGAGGTGCGAGTAAGATTTCGTGGCGTTTGGTTATGCGGTTTACCGATTCACTACTTGAAACCTTAATAGCTAAGCTTTTTCAAGCCTAAGTGACTAAAAGTCATTTTTTTCGTATTTTTCGTGAACCGTGAATCCTTTACGCATTCCGTTAGTTCCCGCAAGTTTATTTAGGTATGTTTGAGGTGCGAGTAAAATTTCATGGCATTTGGTTACGCGGTTTACCGATTCACTACTCGAAACCTCAATAACTAAGCTTTTAAGTCACTAAGTGACTAAAAGTCATTTTTTCGCATTTTTTGTGAACCGTGAATCCTTTACGCATTCCGTTAGTTCCCGCAAGTTTATTTAGGTATGTTTGAGGTGCGAGTAATATTTCATGGCATTTGGTTACGCGGTTTACCGATTCACTACTCGAAACCTCAATAACTAAGCTTTTTAGTCACTAAGTGACTAAAAGTCATTTTTTCGCATTTTTTGTGAACCGTGAATCCGTTATGAATTCCGTTAGTTCCCGCAAGTTTGTTAAGGTATGTTTGAGGTGCGACTAGGATTTCGTGGCGTTTGGTTAAGCGGTTTACCGATTCACTACTTGAAACCTTAATAGCTAAGTTTTTTCAAGCCTAAGTGACTAAAGAGTCATTTTTTCGCATTTTTTGTGATCCGTGAATCCGTTATGCATTCTGTTAGTTCCCGCAAGTTTATTAAGGTATGTTTGTGGTGCGAGTAAGATTTCTTGGTGTTTGGTTAAGCGGTTTACCGATTCACTACTTGAAACCTTAATAGCTAAGTTTTTTCAAGCCTAAGTGACTAACGAGTCATTTTTTTGCGTTTTTTGTGAACCGTTAATCCTTTACGCATTCCGTTAGTTCCCACAAGTTTATTTAGGTATGTGTGAGGTGCTAGTAAGATTTCGTGGCATTTGGTTACGCGGTTTACCGATTCACTACTCGAAATCTCAATAACTAAGCTTTTTAGTCACTAAGTGACTAAAAGTCATTTTTTCGCATTTTTTGTGAACCGTGAATGCGTTATGCATTCTTTTAGTTCCCGCAAGTGTATTTAGGTATGTTTGAGGTGCGAGTAAGATTTCGTGGCATTTGGTAATGCGGTTTACCGATTCATTACTCGAAACCTCAATAACTAAGATTTTTAGTCACTAAGTGACTAAAAGTCATTTTTTCGCATTTTTTGTGAACCGTGTGTCACGCCCCGACGTAGCATAAATATGGAAAGCGTTTAATTTCCTTTATGGACCCGTAGGTCGCGACAGTTTGAAGGATCGATTCCGTCCCAAAACGTCGAACAACATAAAAACCATTAATCAGAGTAGGGCAATCAGGGCTCATAAAAATTTTTCTAACTTATTACATCCTATGGTACGGGGTTTACTAAGGCACAGACCGCCTTGAAAATAAAACAATACTTAAAGTCTATTACAGTCATCCTTATTACAAAACCAAAACATATCTTAAAGCACATAAACATAAAACATATAAAAGTAACATCTCTTCTCAGCAACTGATCTCAATTAGCATAATCATACGGTTCATCCTGATTATTACCTGCAAAGCCTGGACACGAATGTCCAGGACGCATCAACGCCGTCAGCTTCAAGAAGCTGGTGAGTATTAAAAACAATACTTTGAATGTAAAAACATACTCATTTACCTTTTTCTCATTTCCATTTAAATACCACAAGTTTATATTTATGATAAAGAGCTCGTTTTAGAAAACAACCACAACATTATTTAAAAGATAATTTCACACATATGTGACCGTGTATGAGAACAATGCACCATCTCATCTATCCGACTCTTTTCTCTCGACAACACCCAACAACACTCTATCCTACTCCTGGTATCTTTGAAATACTAAGATAGCCACACTTTAGCAACGGGGCGCCAGGGAGTGTCCAGTTTGCCTCACACTTTGGTCCGGGGTACCAGGGAGTGTCCAATGCCTCACACTTTGAATACCCTAACCGCCATGCAAATACCGGGGCAACCCCCACACAGGTATCCAGACTCGAGTCATTCAGGGAGTGTCTATAGGCCACACTTTAGCACTTCCATGGGTGCCAGTGAGTGTCCAAGTTCGGCTTCACACACTTTAACGCTTCCATGGGCGTCAGGGAGTGTCCATTTTTGCCACCTTCGCATTTCAAAGACACCCTCATCCTCTTTTTCAACTCCAACCACAATCACATCCACAACCACAACCATAACCACAGCCACAATTACAACCACAACCACAACCACAACCACAACTCAAACTCATACTCTTTCCACACAATCATTACTCTTTTCCACACTATCATTACTCTTTTACACACTACCAACACTCACCATGCATGTACAACTGACTCCACATGAATGTCATCAAACTTTAAACATAAAGGAATTCACAGAATTAAAGAAATAATACGCGTACGGGGATTGAAAATTCGTAATTCATTGCCTTAATCATTTTAAACATAACTAATAGCATTCTAAAAACTGCTACTGAAATCCTCGTTTTCTGTCCAAACGGTGCAGAATCTGAGAAAATTGCATTAGACGAAAAGTGTGCAGAATCGAGTTTTGCTTGGGACAACGCGGGCAGAACCTTAAATTTCATTCGTTTTCCTAACAAAAATCTGAAAACAAAATTCTGCTACTGTTAAAATTAAAAGAGAAAATATTAGATTGAATTTCTAATATACTTTTTCTGCTACTGTAATCCTCATTTTCTGCCCAAACGGTGCAAAATCTGAGAAAATTGCATTAGACGAAAAGTGTGCAGAATTGAGTTTTACTTGGGACAACGCGGGCAGAACCTTAAATTTCATTCGTTTTCCTAACAAAAATCTGAAAACAAAATTCTGCTACTGTTAAAATTAACTACCTAAATCAGTAAATAAGGAATGAGTTACATTTGGAGTGAGTTAGTAATACTCACCGTGATGTAGATTGAAGAAGTTGTTGAGAAAGAAATACAAGAATTAAGAATCTCCAATTTCAAGCTTGGCTATGGAGGATTGAGCTCTTCAAATTCTGAAATTATTATCTCTCTATGTGACTCTCTCAAGCTCTCTATGTTAGGAGTGTAGAATGTGTAGTGTGGTTGGGTGTATAAATACTCAAACTCCCACTTAGAAAACATTTGCCTAACATCCCACTCATTCTCCATTAATCTCCACTAATTACAAAGAAAGTGCAGCAATGATGTGTAAATATACACTTGCAATTCATAATGCTCCATTGATAATTGAAAGGGTAGGTGGAGTTGGTGTGGGTCAAGGTGTGTTTGGGAATCAAGCTTATGGCATTAGGACAACACACATACTACAAGCATTTGCCAAACAAGGCCTAAGGGAAAACTTTAGCAATAATAATTGGGTATAAAGAAATTTGTCCAATCAGTTACTCCCAAAATTCTGTGGAAGTTTAACACTGCGCGGACAGTTTTAAACCTAAACTAGTATTTTCGTGACACGGTGTTTATCACAAAAATACAGAAAATTCATTTTAATGTTAGAAATAGTTTTCTGATTTTATAAAAATACAGTTTGAGTTTTAAAAGAAATAATTCCACCGTTTTGAAATACAGATTTGAAATTTAACACAGGTATTGCCAGTTTTTATGAAAATTGCATTTTGACCCCAAAAGTAATTTCAATAATGAGATTAGTCAAGAAATAAATTTTTCACATAAGGATTGAAAATAAAAGCAGACAAAATATATATAATTTTAAATATGACAATGCAAGAAAATACAGGTTATTACACCCTTCCTCCCTTAAACAGGATTTCGTCCCCGAAATCAAGACTAACTAGTCATGAAACAACTCCGGGTACTTCTTCCTCATATCAGCTTCTACTTCCCACGAGGCTTCATTCTCGTCATGGTGATTCCACTGAACCTTCACCAACGGGATATCCTTATTCCTTAACTTCTTGATACTCTGATCCAGAATCTTCACAGGTCTCTCCTTGTAAGAAACGTTATGACTCGTCTCAATGTCGTCATAACTAACCACGTGCGAGGGATCTCGTATGTATTTCCTCAACATACTCACGTGAAACACGTTGTGAACCCCAGACATCTTCGGTGGTAGTGCCAGTCGATAGGCTACTAACCCGATACGTTCCAAAATCTCAAACGGTCCAATGAAACGCGGAGCTAACTTCCCTCTCTTGAGACCAAAGCGTACTATTCCTCGTGTTGGTGAAACCTTAAGAAGTACGTGATCTCCAACACTAAACTCCAGATCTTTTCGGCGTCGATCAGCATAACTCTTATACCGGCTCTGAGCGGTTCTCATCCTTTCCTTGACCAAGGAAATCTTCTCGTTGGTTTCTCTAACCAAATCTGGTCCCAACAATTCTGTGTCCCCAACCTCTGCCCAACACAATGGAGAACGACATGGTCGTCCGTACAGTGCTTCGAACGGAGCCATACCGATACTCGTATGATAACTATTGTTATAGGCAAATTCAACCAACGGCAAGTGTGTCTCCCAAGATTCTTCAAAATCGATCACACAAGCCCTAAGCATATCCTCCATGATCCGATTAACACGCTCAGTTTGCCCATCTGTCTGAGGGTGAAAAGCAGTACTCATCTTGAGTGAAGTTCCCATAGCTTCTTGCAGACTTTCCCAAAATCCAGAGGTAAAACGCGCGTCACGATCTGACACAATCGTCACCGGTGCACCGTGAAGTCGCACTACTTGTTGTATGTACATCCGGCTCATCTTTTCCACCGGGTATGTCATACTATAAGCGATAAAATGAGCCGACTTCGTCAATCGATCCACAATTACCCAAATAGCGTCATGATTCTGCTGTGATCGAGGCAATCCTACAACAAAATCCATCGTAATGTGCTCCCACTTCCAACCAGGAATAGGTAATGGTTGCAACAGTCCTGACGGTCTCTGATGCTCGGCTTTGACTTGCTGACATGTCAAACACTTGGATACAAATTCGGCCACATCCTTCTTCATGCCTTCCCACCAAAAATTTCTCTTCAAATCTTTATACATCTTCGTCCCTCCCGGGTGAACTGTATACCTCGATTTATGTGCTTCTTCCAAGATATCCTTCCTTAACTCTCCATCACCTGGCACACATAATCTATTCCTGCACCGATACCCTCCATCGACTCCTACTTTCCATTCTGTCGGGTCTTTCTCTGACATCTTTTTGAACCATGTCTGAAATTTCTCATCTTCTTTCTGAGCTTCAATAACGCGGTCGATAAGAACAGGCTGTAGGATAAGACATCCGAAAAGTTGTCCTTCTCCTTCTTCAGCACTCTGTACGTCGAACTCCGCCAACGTCTCCAATGCTCGCCATTCTCTAACCATTAAGGAGGCGATCGTCTCCCGAGTTTGCCGACTCAAAGCATCAGCGACCACATTAGCTTTACCAGGGTGGTATTCCAACGTGAAGTCGTAATCTTTGATCAACTCCATCCATCTGCGTTGCCTCATGTTCAACTCTTTCTGTGTGAACAAATATTTTAGGCTCTTGTGATCGGAGAACAAATCAAACTTCTCACCGTAGAGGTAGTGTCTCCAAATCTTGAGTGCAAATACCACTGCTGCCAACTCCAAATCATGAATAGGGTAGTTCAACTCATTCGGCTTCAGCTGTCTAGATCCATAGGCTATAACTTTACCATCTTGCATAAGTACACACCCTAGTCCTTGATATGATGCGTCACTAAAGATAGTGAACTTCTCACCAGGCTTGGGTATTGCTAGTACTGGTGCGGTAGTGAGTCTCTCTTTCAACTCTAGAAAGGCTCGCTCATGCTTCTCTGTCCATTCGAATTTCAAATTCTTCTTCGTCAATCCAGTCAATGGTGCGGCTATTTTAGAGAATCCTTCAACAAATCTTCTGTAATAGCCTGCGAGTCCAAGAAAACTCCGAACTTCTGTAGGGTTGCTTGGCCTAACCCAGTTGGATACAGCATCGGTCTTGGACGAATCCACAGAAATTCCTTGAGATGACACCTTGTGTCCCAAAAATTTCACTTCTTGCAACCAGAACTCACACTTACTGAACTTGGCATACAAGTGGTGGTCCTTAAGCGTCTGCATCGTAATCCGTAGATGTTGCTCGTGTTCTTCTCTTGACTTAGAATAGATCAAAATATCATCAATAAAGACGATGACAAACTGATCTAAATAAGGCTTGAACACTCTGTTCATCAGATCCATAAACACTGCCGGGGCGTTCGTCAATCCAAACGGCATCACCAGAAATTCATAATGACCATATCGGGTTCTGAAAGCAGTCTTAGGTATGTCTTCCTTCCGTACCCTCAACTGATGATATCCCGACCTAAGGTCTATCTTGGAAAATATCGTAGCTCCTTGTAGTTGATCAAATAAATCGTCGATCCGAGGCAAAGGATACTTGTTCTTGATTGTCACTCGATTCAATTCTCTGTAGTCGATACACAGCCTGAGCGTCCCGTCCTTCTTCTTCACAAATAACACCGGTGCTCCCCAAGGCGATGTACTTGGACGTACAAAACCTAGGTTCTCGAGCTCTTGAACTTGTCCCTTCAATTCTAGTAGTTCTGTGGGGGCCATTCTGTAGGGAACCTTGGTAATCGGTACGGTACCCGGTATAAGCTCAATACAGAACTCTATACTTCTCTCGGGCGGTAATCCAGAAATGTCTTGAAATACTTCTTCGAAGTCCTTGACTACAGGTATAGATAAAGCTGTCACCTCTGTACTGACGACTTCGATGTTGGCTAAACATCTTGTGAGGAACATATCTCCCGAAGGGTTACATTGAAAATCAAAGGGTTGATTCTCATTGTCGGAGAATGTAATTCTCTTCCTCGCACAATCCAACTTCACTTGATTCTGAGACAGCCAATCCATTCCTAGGATTATGTCGAACTCCTTCATCGATAGAACAATCAACCTCGCAGGGATTTCTCGGTCTCCTAATCTTAAGGGACAATCCTTGCACACATGTCCTAAACTGACCGCAGCTCCTATTGGTGATGTAGCCTTCAAAGCTTTCTCTAAGCGATGAGGTAAGATACCCAATCTCCGAATTGTATTAACAGATATGAATGATAGAGCAGCACCCGTATCAAATAATACTCTAACATGGGAGTTAAATAGAGTCAATGTACCTTCCACTGCTTGCTGATCAGGTTGAGCTTCTCCATGATCTCCTTCTTCATATACAGCTCCATCATATCCAGCGGCATCAGGAATAACAGCATTCAAGCGGGTCTGACCCTGTTGCCCATAAGTCGCTTGCTTAGGAGCAGTGCAGAACCTGCTGATGTGACCTGGTTCACCACAGTTGAAGCAGACTATTCCTGGCTGAGCAGCACGCCTTGGTGCCTTGCAGTCCCGAGCCACATGTCCAGGGTTGCCACAGTTGAAGCACTTTACGCCACTACTTCCTTCTCCTACTCGGGGTTGAGTCGGATAGGTAATAGCTTGTGCCTTCTTGCTTCCGTCAAAGTTCCTCTTCTGCCCTTGGGTACGATTCATTGGTGGTCTATTCCCAAAATTACCCCTCTGAGGCGGTCGGAATTCAAATTGTTTGCGATATACTCGAGCATCTTCTTCCAGATCGGTAGCCAGGCCGACTAGTCCTTCAAACGTCTTGTCTAGATGGCCGAGAGTCAGGCGACGAATCTGCGGTGCCAACCCTTGGTTATACTTCCGGATCTTCTTCTCCTCAGTATCAACCATGTGCGGAGCAAACCGTGACAGCCTCTCGAACTGTGTGGTATACTCTTGGACCGTCTTGGTTCCTTGCGTCAGATCCATAAATTCCTTCTCTCTTCTGTGCCTCTCCGTAGCCGGGAAGTACTTCTCCAGGAATCTCCCTTTGAACGCCGTCCACGTCATCCCCATAGCAGCGGTGTTCCCGATAGTGGCTATGACCGAGTCCCACCAATCTGCAGCGGCGTCGGTTAGTTGAAATGTAGCCAGCCTCCTCTTGTCCATCTCGTTGCATTGGACAGCTTCGAACATGCGGTCCATCTGTCTTAACCATTGTTCCGCCTTCCAGGGATCCGTGGTACCCGCAAATTGCTCGGGTCTGAGCGCACGGAATCTCTCCAGCAGCTTATCTCCCGTCTGGCGGTCTCGTTGGTTTTCATTCGCATTACTAACCCTCTCGAGACGTCTGATAAAAGCTTCAAATATTCCCGTGGGGTCGGCAGCCTCGGGCGCTCCTTCAATCAGATTTCTGTTCCTCCTTGGTCTTCCAGCCATTCTATGCATGATAGGGGTAGTAGAATGAGAAACATGCATGCAACAATACTATGACGAAAATTTTCAAAGGAGTATTTATCACTATATCACATACTCGTATTATCACATAAGCATACAATAAAATATATATTAAGTACATATAATACTCGTATTCGAACTAGGGCTGTCTAATAGCAAAGAGGTCGTATTCTTATCCTCTAGACTCTGGGTTGTGGGCCATACTGACTGTTCCGAGATTTGACTCAGGAAGTTGGTCAGTGCCTAAGCTATTAATGAGGGCTATGGTATGCTTTAACTCCTTAGAAACTCGGCTACTATATGTCTGTAGGGGCATCGTAAATTATGGCTATCTCGGCTAATCCTAAATGGATACGTCTGAAGATATATGGCGACTGCTATCATTCTTGTTGATGTGATAAGACAATCGTGTAATCATCTCTATGACAAAACTAACCTAGAATTTTAGTTTCTGAACTAAGGATAATCCGTACTAAACTAAAACTAGAACTTGGTTGTATAGCTTAGTAAAACTTAAGGGTAACCTATGTCACTAATCTGTGGCGTGAATAACTGAGCCTGGTCAATCTAGAAAACAAGGCTCTGATACCACCAAATCCTGTCACGCCCCGACGTAGCATAAATATGGAAAGCGTTTAATTTCCTTTATGGACCCGTAGGTCGCGACAGTTTGAAGGATCGATTCCGTCCCAAAACGTCGAACAACATAAAAACCATTAATCAGAGTAGGGCAATCAGGGCTCATAAAAATTTTTCTAACTTATTACATCCTATGGTACGGGGTTTACTAAGGCACAGACCGCCTTGAAAATAAAACAATACTTAAAGTCTATTACAGTCATCCTTATTACAAAACCAAAACATATCTTAAAGCACATAAACATAAAACATATAAAAGTAACATCTCTTCTCAGCAACTGATCTCAATTAGCATAATCATACGGTTCATCCTGATTATTACCTGCAAAGCCTGGACACGAATGTCCAGGACGCATCAACGCCGTCAGCTTCAAGAAGCTGGTGAGTATTAAAAACAATACTTTGAATGTAAAAACATACTCATTTACCTTTTTCTCATTTCCATTTAAATACCACAAGTTTATATTTATGATAAAGAGCTCGTTTTAGAAAACAACCACAACATTATTTAAAAGATAATTTCACACATATGTGACCGTGTATGAGAACAATGCACCATCTCATCTATCCGACTCTTTTCTCTCGACAACACCCAACAACACTCTATCCTACTCCTGGTATCTTTGAAATACTAAGATAGCCACACTTTAGCAACGGGGCGCCAGGGAGTGTCCAGTTTGCCTCACACTTTGGTCCGGGGTACCAGGGAGTGTCCAATGCCTCACACTTTGAATACCCTAACCGCCATGCAAATACCGGGGCAACCCCCACACAGGTATCCAGACTCGAGTCATTCAGGGAGTGTCTATAGGCCACACTTTAGCACTTCCATGGGTGCCAGTGAGTGTCCAAGTTCGGCTTCACACACTTTAACGCTTCCATGGGCGTCAGGGAGTGTCCATTTTTGCCACCTTCGCATTTCAAAGACACCCTCATCCTCTTTTTCAACTCCAACCACAATCACATCCACAACCACAACCATAACCACAGCCACAATTACAACCACAACCACAACCACAACCACAACTCAAACTCATACTCTTTCCACACAATCATTACTCTTTTCCACACTATCATTACTCTTTTACACACTACCAACACTCACCATGCATGTACAACTGACTCCACATGAATGTCATCAAACTTTAAACATAAAGGAATTCACAGAATTAAAGAAATAATACGCGTACGGGGATTGAAAATTCGTAATTCATTGCCTTAATCATTTTAAACATAACTAATAGCATTCTAAAAACTGCTACTGAAATCCTCGTTTTCTGTCCAAACGGTGCAGAATCTGAGAAAATTGCATTAGACGAAAAGTGTGCAGAATCGAGTTTTGCTTGGGACAACGCGGGCAGAACCTTAAATTTCATTCGTTTTCCTAACAAAAATCTGAAAACAAAATTCTGCTACTGTTAAAATTAAAAGAGAAAATATTAGATTGAATTTCTAATATACTTTTTCTGCTACTGTAATCCTCATTTTCTGCCCAAACGGTGCAAAATCTGAGAAAATTGCATTAGACGAAAAGTGTGCAGAATTGAGTTTTACTTGGGACAACGCGGGCAGAACCTTAAATTTCATTCGTTTTCCTAACAAAAATCTGAAAACAAAATTCTGCTACTGTTAAAATTAACTACCTAAATCAGTAAATAAGGAATGAGTTACATTTGGAGTGAGTTAGTAATACTCACCGTGATGTAGATTGAAGAAGTTGTTGAGAAAGAAATACAAGAATTAAGAATCTCCAATTTCAAGCTTGGCTATGGAGGATTGAGCTCTTCAAATTCTGAAATTATTATCTCTCTATGTGACTCTCTCAAGCTCTCTATGTTAGGAGTGTAGAATGTGTAGTGTGGTTGGGTGTATAAATACTCAAACTCCCACTTAGAAAACATTTGCCTAACATCCCACTCATTCTCCATTAATCTCCACTAATTACAAAGAAAGTGCAGCAATGATGTGTAAATATACACTTGCAATTCATAATGCTCCATTGATAATTGAAAGGGTAGGTGGAGTTGGTGTGGGTCAAGGTGTGTTTGGGAATCAAGCTTATGGCATTAGGACAACACACATACTACAAGCATTTGCCAAACAAGGCCTAAGGGAAAACTTTAGCAATAATAATTGGGTATAAAGAAATTTGTCCAATCAGTTACTCCCAAAATTCTGTGGAAGTTTAACACTGCGCGGACAGTTTTAAACCTAAACTAGTATTTTCGTGACACGGTGTTTATCACAAAAATACAGAAAATTCATTTTAATGTTAGAAATAGTTTTCTGATTTTATAAAAATACAGTTTGAGTTTTAAAAGAAATAATTCCACCGTTTTGAAATACAGATTTGAAATTTAACACAGGTATTGCCAGTTTTTATGAAAATTGCATTTTGACCCCAAAAGTAATTTCAATAATGAGATTAGTCAAGAAATAAATTTTTCACATAAGGATTGAAAATAAAAGCAGACAAAATATATATAATTTTAAATATGACAATGCAAGAAAATGCAGGTTATTACACCGTGAATGCCTTATGCATTCCGTTAGTTCCTGCAAGTTTATTTAGGTATGTTTGAGGTGCGAGTAAGATTTCGTGGCGTTTGGTTATGCGGTTTACCGATTCACTACTTGAAACCTTAATAGCTAAGCTTTTTCAAGCCTAAGTGACTAAAAGTCATTTTTTTCGTATTTTTCGTGAACCGTGAATCCTTTACGCATTCCGTTAGTTCCCGCAAGTTTATTTAGGTATGTTTGAGGTGCGAGTAAAATTTCATGGCATTTGGTTACGCGGTTTACCGATTCACTACTCGAAACCTCAATAACTAAGCTTTTAAGTCACTAAGTGACTAAGAGTCATTTTTTCGCATTTTTTGTGAACCGTGAATCCTTTACGCATTCCGTTAGTTCCCGCAAGTTTATTTAGGTATGTTTGAGGTGCGAGTAATATTTCATGGCATTTGGTTACGCGGTTTACCGATTCACTACTCGAAACCTCAATAACTAAGCTTTTTAGTCACTAAGTGACTAAAAGTCATTTTTTCGCATTTTTTGTGAACCGTGAATCCGTTATGAATTCCGTTAGTTCCCGCAAGTTTGTTAAGGTATGTTTGAGGTGCGACTAGGATTTCGTGGCGTTTGGTTAAGCGGTTTACCGATTCACTACTTGAAACCTTAATAGCTAAGTTTTTTCAAGCCTAAGTGACTAAAGAGTCATTTTTTCGCATTTTTTGTGATCCGTGAATCCGTTATGCATTCTGTTAGTTCCCGCAAGTTTATTAAGGTATGTTTGAGGTGCGAGTAAGATTTCTTGGTGTTTGGTTAAGCGGTTTACCGATTCACTACTTGAAACCTTAATAGCTAAGTTTTTTCAAGCCTAAGTGACTAACGAGTCATTTTTTTGCGTTTTTTGTGAACCGTGAATGCGTTATGCATTCCGTTAGTTCCCACAAGTTTATTTAGGTATGTGTGAGGTGCTAGTAAGATTTCGTGGCATTTGGTTAAGCGGTTTACCGATTCACTACTTGAAACCTTAATAACTAAGCTTTTTCAAGCCTAAGTGACTAAAAGTCATTTTTTCGTATTTTTTGTGAACCGTTAATCCTTTACGCATTCCGTTAGTTCCCGCAAGTTTATTTAGGTATATTTGAGGTGCGAGTAAGATTTCGTGGCATTTGGTTACGCGGTTTACCGATTCACTACTCGAAACCTCAATAACTAAGCTTTTTAGTCACTAAGTGACTAAAAGTCATTTTTTCGCATTTTTTGTGAACCGTGAATGCGTTATGCATTCTGTTAGTTCCTGCAAGTTTATTTAGGTATGTTTGAGGTGCGAGTAAGATTTCGTGGCATTTGGTAACGCGGTTTACCGATTCATTACTCGAAACCTCAATAACTAAGATTTTTAGTCACTAAGTGACTAAAAGTCATTTTTTCGCATTTTTTGTGAACCGTGAATGCCTTATGCATTCCGTTAGTTCCCGCAAGTTTATTTAGGTATGTTTGAGGTGCGAGTAAGATTTCGTGGCGTTTGGTTATGCGGTTTACCGATTCACTACTTGAAACCTTAATAGCTAAGCTTTTTCAAGCCTAAGTGATTAAAAGTCATTTTTTTCGTATTTTTCGTGAACCGTGAATCCTTTACGCATTCTGTTAGTTCCCGCAAGTTTATTTAGGTATGTTTGAGGTGCGAGTAATATTTCATGGCATTTGGTTACGCGGTTTACCGATTCACTACTCGAAACCTTAATAACTAAGCTTTTTAGTCACTAAGTGACTAAAAGTCATTTTTTCGCATTTTTTGTGAACCGTGAATCCGTTATGCATTCCGTTAGTTCCCGCAAGTTTATTAAGGTATGTTTGAGGTGCGAGTAAGATTTCGTGGCGTTTGGTTAAGCGGTTTACCGATTCACTACTTGAAACCTTAATAGCTAAGGTTTTTCAAGTCTAAGTGACTAACGAGTCATTTTTTCGCGTTTTTTGTGAACCGTGAATGCGTTATGCATTCCGTTAGTTCCCGCAAGTTTATTTAGGTATGTGTGAGGTGCTAGTAAGATTTCGTGGCATTTGGTTAAGCGGTTTACCGATTCACTACTTGAAACCTTAATAACTAAGCTTTTTCAAGCCTAAGTGACTAAAAGTCATTTTTTCGTATTTTTTGTGAACCGTTAATCCTTTACGCATTCCGTTAGTTCCCGCAAGTTTATTTAGGTATATTTGAGGTGCGAGTAAGATTTCGTGGCATTTGGTTACGCGGTTTACTGATTCACTACTCGAAATCTCAATAACTAAGCTTTTTAGTCACTAAGTGACTAAAAGTCATTTTTTCGCATTTTTTGTGAACCGTGAATGCGTTATGCATTCTGTTAGTTCCCGCAAGTGTATTTAGGTATGTTTGAGGTGCGAGTAAGATTTCGTGGCATTTGGTAACGCGGTTTACCGATTCATTACTCGAAACCTCAATAACTAAGATTTTTAGTCACTAAGTGACTAAAAGTCATTTTTTCGCATTTTTTGTGAACCGTGAATGCCTTATGCATTCCGTTAGTTCCTGCAAGTTTGTTTAGGTATGTTTGAGGTGCGAGTAAGATTTCGTGGCGTTTGGTTATGCGGTTTACCGATTCACTACTTGAAACCTTAATAGCTAAGCTTTTTCAAGCCTAAGTGACTAAAAGTCATTTTTTTCGTATTTTTCGTGAACCGTGAATCCTTTACGCATTCCGTTAGTTCCCGCAAGTTTATTTAGGTATGTTTGAGGTGCGAGTAAAATTTCATGGCATTTGGTTACGCGGTTTACCGATTCACTACTCGAAACCTCAATAACTAAGCTTTTAAGTCACTAAGTGACTAAAAGTCATTTTTTCGCATTTTTTGTGAACCGTGAATCCGTTATGAATTCCGTTAGTTCCCGCAAGTTTGTTAAGGTATGTTTGTGGTGCGAGTAAGATTTCGTGGCGTTTGGTTAAGCGGTTTACCGATTCACTACTTGAAACCTTAATAGCTAAGTTTTTTCAAGCCTAAGTGACTAACGAGTCATTTTTTCGCGTTTTTTGAGAACCGTGAATGCGTTAAGCATTCTGTTAGTTCCCGCAAGTTTATTTAGGTATTTGTGAGGTGCTAGTAAGATTTCGTGGCATTTGGTTAAGCGGTTTACCGATTCACTACTTGAAACCTTAATAACTAAGCTTTTTCAAGCCTAAGTGACTAAAAGTCATTTTTTCGTATTTTTTGTGAACCGTTAATCCTTTACGCATTCCGTTAGTTCCCGCAAGTTTATTTAGGTATATTTGAGGTGCGAGTAAGATTTCGTGGCATTTGGTTACGCGGTTTACTGATTCACTACTCGAAACCTCAATAACTAAGCTTTTTAGTCACTAAGTGACTAAAAGTCATTTTTTCGCATTTTTTGTGAACCGTGAATGCGTTATGCATTCTGTTAGTTCCCGCAAGTGTATTTAGGTATGTTTGAGGTGCGAGTAAGATTTCGTGGCATTTGGTAACGCGGTTTACCGATTCATTACTCGAAACCTCAATAACTAAGATTTTTAGTCACTAAGTGACTAAAAGTCATTTTTTCGCATTTTTTGTGAACCGTGAATGCCTTATGCATTCCGTTAGTTCCTGCAAGTTTGTTTAGGTATGTTTGAGGTGCGAGTAAGATTTCGTGGCGTTTGGTTATGCGGTTTACCGATTCACTACTTGAAACCTTAATAGCTAAGCTTTTTCAAGCCTAAGTGACTAAAAGTCATTTTTTTCGTATTTTTCGTGAACCGTGAATCCTTTACGCATTCCGTTAGTTCCCGCAAGTTTATTTAGGTATGTTTGAGGTGCGAGTAAAATTTCATGGCATTTGGTTACGCGGTTTACCGATTCACTACTCGAAACCTCAATAACTAAGCTTTTAAGTCACTAAGTGACTAAAAGTCATTTTTTCGCATTTTTTGTGAACCGTGAATCCGTTATGAATTCCGTTAGTTCCCGCAAGTTTGTTAAGGTATGTTTGTGGTGCGAGTAAGATTTCGTGGCGTTTGGTTAAGCGGTTTACCGATTCACTACTTGAAACCTTAATAGCTAAGTTTTTTCAAGCCTAAGTGACTAACGAGTCATTTTTTCGCGTTTTTTGAGAACCGTGAATGCGTTAAGCATTCTGTTAGTTCCCGCAAGTTTATTTAGGTATTTGTGAGGTGCTAGTAAGATTTCGTGGCATTTGGTTAAGCGGTTTACCGATTCACTACTTGAAACCTTAATAACTAAGCTTTTTCAAGCCTAAGTGACTAAAAGTCATTTTTTCGTATTTTTTGTGAACCGTTAATCCTTTACGCATTCCGTTAGTTCCTGCAAGTTTATTTAGGTATATTTGAGGTGCGAGTAAGATTTCGTGGCATTTGGTTACGCGGTTTACTGATTCACTACTCGAAACCTCAATAACTAAGCTTTTTAGTCACTAAGTGACTAAAAGTCATTTTTTCGCATTTTTTGTGAACCGTGAATGCGTTATGCATTCTGTTAGTTCCCGCAAGTTTATTTAGGTATGTTTGAGGTGCGAGTAAGATTTCGTGGCATTTGGTAACGCGGTTTACCGATTCATTACTCGAAACCTCAATAACTAAGATTTTTAGTCACTAAGTGACTAAAAGTCATTTTTTCGCATTTTTTGTGAACCTTGAATGCCTCATGCATTCCGTTAGTTCCCGCAAGTTTATTTAGGTATGTTTGAGGTGCGAGTAAGATTTCGTGGCGTTTGGTTATGCGGTTTACCGATTCACTACTTGAAACCTTAATAGCTAAGCTTTTTCAAGCCTAAGTGACTAAAAGTCATTTTTTTCGTATTTTTCGTGAACCGTGAATCCTTTACGCATTCCGTTAGTTGCCGCAAGTTTATTTAGGTATGTTTGAGGTGCGAGTAATATTTCATGGCATTTGGTTACGCGGTTTACCGATTCACTACTCGAAACCTTAATAACTAAGCTTTTTAGTCACTAAGTGACTAAAAGTCATTTTTTCGCATTTTTTGTGAACCGTGAATCCGTTATGCATTCCGTTAGTTCCCGCAAGTTTATTAAGGTATGTTTGAGGGGCGAGTAAGATTTCGTGGCGTTTGGTTAAGCGGTTTACCGATTCACTACTTGAAACCTTAATAGCTAAGGTTTTTCAAGTCTAAGTGACTAACGAGTCATTTTTCGCATTTTTTGTGAACCGTGAATGCGTTATGCATTCCGTTAATTCCCGCAAGTTTATTTAGGTATGTGTGAGGTGCTATTAAGATTTCGTGGCATTTGGTTAAGCGGTTTACCGATTCACTACTTGAAACCTTAATAACTAAGCTTTTTCAAGCCTAAGTGACTAAAAGTCATTTTTTCGTATTTTTTGTGAACCGTTAATCCTTTACGCATTCCGTTAGTTCCCACAAGTTTATTTAGGTATATTTGAGGTGCGAGTAAGATTTCGTGGCATTTGGTTACGCGGTTTACCGATTCACTACTCGAAACCTCAATAACTAAGCTTTTTAGTCACTAAGTGACTAAAAGTCATTTTTTTGCATTTTTTGTGAACCGTGAATGCGTTATGCATTCTGTTAGTTCCCGCAAGTGTATTTAGGTATGTTTGAGGTGCGAGTAAGATTTTGTGGCATTTGGTCACGCGGTTTACAGATTTATTACTCGAAACCTCAATAACTAAGATTTTTAGTCACTAAGTGACTAAAAGTCATTTTTTCGCATTTTTTGTGAACCGTGAATGCCTTATGCATTCCGTTAGTTCCCGCAAGTTTATTTAGGTATGTTTGAGGTGCGAGTAAGATTTCGTGGCGTTTGGTTATGCGGTTTACCGATTCACTACTTGAAACCTTAATAGCTAAGCTTTTTCAAGCCTAAGTGACTAAAAGTCATTTTTTTCGTATTTTTCGTGAACCGTGAATCCTTTACGCATTCCGTTAGTTCCCGCAAGTTTATTTAGGTATGTTTGAGGTGCGAGTAATATTTCATGGCATTTGGTTACGCGGTTTACCGATTCACTACTCGAAACCTTAATAACTAAGCTTTTTAGTCACTAAGTGACTAAAATTCATTTTTTCGCATTTTTTGTGAACCGTGAATCCGTTATGCATTCCGTTAGTTCTCGCAAGTTTATTAAGGTATGTTTGAGGTGCGATTAAGATTTCGTGGCATTTGGTTAAGCGGTTTACCGATTCACTACTTGAAACCTTAATAGCTAAGCTTTTTCAAGCCTAAGTGACTAAAAGTCATTTTTTTCGTATTTTTCGTGAACCGTGAATCCTTTACGCATTCCGTTAGTTCCCGCAATTTTATTTAGGTATGTTTGAGGTGCGAGTAATATTTCATGGCATTTGGTTACGCGGTTTACCGATTCACTACTCGAAACCTCAATAACTAAGCTTTTTAGTCACTAAGTGACTAAAAGTCATTTTTTCGCATTTTTTGTGAACCGTGAATCCGTTATGAATTCCGTTAGTTCCCGCAAGTTTGTTAAGGTATGTTTGAGGTGCGAGTAAGATTTCGTGGCGTTTGGTTAAGCGGTTTACCGATTCACTACTTGAAACCTTAATAGCTAAATTTTTTCAAGCCTAAGTGACTAACGAGTCATTTTTTCGCGTTTTTTGTGAACCGTGAATGCGTTATGCATTCCGTTAGTTCCCGCATGTTTATTTAGGTATGTGTGAGGTGCTAGTAAGATTTCGTGGCATTTGGTTAAGCGGTTTACCGATTCACTACTTGAAACCTTAATAACTAAGCTTTTTCAAGCCTAAGTGACTAAAAGTCATATTTTCGTATTTTTTGTGAACCGTTAATCCTTTACGCATTCCGTTTGTTCCAGCAAGTTTATTTAGGTATATTTCAGGTGCGAGTAAGATTTCATGGCATTTGGTTACGCGGTTTACCGATTCACTACTCGAAATCTCAATAACTAAGCTTTTTAGTCACTAAGTGACTAAAAGTCATTTTTTCGCATTTTTTGTGAACCGTGAATGCGTTATGCATTCTGTTAGTTCCCGCAAGTTTATTTAGGTATGTTTGAGGTGCGAGTAAGATTTCGTGGCATTTGGTTGAGCGGTTTACCGATTCACTACTTGAAACCTTAATAGCTTAGTTTTTTCAAGTCTAAGTGACTAACGAGTCATTTTTTCGCGTTTTTTGTGAACCGTGAATGCGTTATGCATTCCGTTAGTTCCCGCAAGTTTATTTAGGTATGTGTGAGGTGATAGTAAGATTTGGTGGCGTTTGGTTAAACGGTTTACCGATTCACTGCTCGAAACCTCAATAACTAATCTTTTTCAAGCCTAAGTGAATAAAGAGTCATTTTTTCGCATTTTTTGTGAACCGTGAATGCGTTATGCATTCAGTTAGTTCCAGCAAGTTTATTTTGGTATATGTGAGGTGCTAGTAAGATTTCATGGCATTTGGTTAAGCGGTTTACCGATTCACTACTTGAAACGTTAATAACTAAGATTTTTAGTCACTAAGTGACTAAAAGTCATTTTTTCGCATTTATTGTGAACCGTGAATGCCTTATGCATTCCGTTAGTTCCCGCAAGTTTATTTAGGTATGTTGGAGGTGCGAGTAAGATTTCGTGGCGTTTGGTTATGCGGTTTACCGATTCACTACTTGAAACCTTAATAGCTAAGCTTTTTCAAGCCTAAGTGACTAAAAGTCATTTTTTTCGTATTTTTTGTGAACCGTGAATCCTTTACGCATTCCGTTAGTTCCCGCAAGTTTATTTAGGTATGTTTGAGGTGCGAGTAATATTTCATGGCATTTGGTTACACGGTTTACCGATTCACTACTCGAAATCTCAATAACTAAGCTTTTTAGTCACTAAGTGACTAAAAGTCATTTTTTCGCATTTTTTGTGAACCGTGAATCCGTTATGCATTCCGTTAGTTCCCGCAAGTTTATTAAGGTATGTTTGAGGTGCGAGTAAGATTTCGTGGCGTTTGGTTAAGCGGTTTACCGATTCACTACTTGAAACCTTAATAGCTTAGTTTTTTCAAGTCTAAGTGTCTAACGAGTCATTTTTTTCGCGTTTTTTGTGAACCGTGAATGCGTTATGCATTCCGTTAGTTCCCGCAAGTTTATTTAGGTATGTGTGAGGTGCTAGTAAGATTTCGTGGCATTTGGTTAAGCGGTTTACCGATTCACTACTTGAAACCTTAATAACTAAGCTTTTTCAAGCCTAAGTGACTAAAAGTCATTTTTTCGTATTTTTTGTGAACCGTTAATCCTTTACGCATTCCGTTAGTTCCCGCAAGTTTATTTAGGTATATTTGAGGTGCGAGTAAGATTTCTTGGCATTTGGTTACGCGGTTTACCGATTCACTACTCGAAACCTCAATAACTAAGCTTTTTAGTCACTAAGTGACTAAAAGTCATTTTTTTGCATTTTTTGTGAACCGTGAATGCGTTATGCATTCTGTTAGTTCCCGCAAGTTTATTTAGGAATGTTTGAGGTGCGAGTAAGATTTCGTGGAATTTGGTAACGCGGTTTACCGATTCATTACTCGAAACCTCAATAACTAAGATTTTTAGTCACTAAGTGACTAAAAGTCATTTTTCGCATTTTTTGTGAACCGTGAATGCCTTATGCATTCTGTTAGTTCCCGCAAGTTTATTTAGGTATGTTTGAGGTGCGAGTAAGATTTCATGGCGTTTGGTTATGCGGTTTACCGATTCACTACTTGAAACCTTAATAGCTAAGCTTTTTCAAGCCTAAGTGACTAAAAGTAATTTTTTTCGTATTTTTCGTGAACCGTGAATCCTTTACGCATTCCGTTAGTTCCCGCAAGTTTATTTAGGTATGTTTGAGGTGCGAGTAATATTTCATGGCATTTGGTTACGCGGTTTACCGATTCACTACTCGAAACCTTAATAACTAAGCTTTTTAGTCACTAAGTGACTAAAATTCATTTTTTCGCATTTTTTGTGAACCGTGAATCCGTTATGCATTCCGTTAGTTCCCGCAAGTTTATTAAGGTATGTTTGAGGTGCGATTAAGATTTCGTGGCGTTTGGTTAAGCGGTTTACCGATTCACTACTTGAAACCTTAATATCAAAGCTTTTTCAAGCCTAAGTGACTAAAAGTCATTTTTTTCGTATTTTTCGTGAACCGTGAATCCTTTACGCATTCCGTTAGTTCCCGCAAGTTTATTTAGGTATGTTTGAGGTGCGAGTAATATTTCATGGCATTTGGTTACGCGGTTTACCGATTCACTACTCGAAACCTCAATAACTAAGCTTTTTAGTCACTAAGTGACTAAAAGTCATTTTTTCGCATTTTTTGTGAACCGTGAATCCGTTATGAATTCCGTTAGTTCCCGCAAGTTTGTTAAGGTATGTTTGAGCTGCGAGTAAGATTTCGTGGCGTTTGGTTAAGCGGTTTACCGATTCACTACTTGAAACCTTAATAGCTAAGTTTTTTCAAGCCTAAGTGACTAACGAGTCATTTTTTCGCGTTTTTTGTGAACCGTGAATGCGTTATGCATTCTGTTAGTTCCCGCATGTTTATTTAGGTATGTGTGAGGTGCTAGTAAGATTTTGTGGCATTTGGTTATGCGGTTTACCGATTCACTACTTGAAACCTTAATAACTAAGCTTTTTCAAGCCTAAGTGACTAAAAGTCATTTTTTCGTATTTTTTGTGAACCGTTAATCCTTTACGCATTCCGTTTGTTCCCGCAAGTTTATTTAGGTATATTTGAGGTGCGAGTAAGATTTCATGGCATTTGGTTACGCGGTTTACCGATTCACTACTCGAAATCTCAATAACTAAGCTTTTTAGTCACTAAGTGACTAAAAGTCATTTTTTCGCATTTTTTGTGAACCGTGAATGCGTTATGCATTCTGTTAGTTCCCGCAAGTTTATTTAGGTATGTTTGAGGTGCGAGTAAGATTTCGTGGCATTTGGTTAAGCGGTTTACCGATTCACTACTTGAAACCTTAAAAGCTTAGTTTTTTCAAGTCTAAGTGACTAACGAGTCATTTTTTCGCGTTTTTTGTGAACCGTGAATGCGTTATGCATTCCGTTAGTTCCCGCAAGCTTATTTAGGTATGTGTGAGGTGATAGTAAGATTTTGTGGCGTTTGGTTAAACGGTTTACCGATTCACTGCTCGAAACCTCAATAACTAATCTTTTTCAAGCCTAAGTGAATAAAGAGTCATTTTTTCGCATTTTTTGTGAACCGTGAATGCGTTATGCATTCCGTTAGTTCCAGCAAGTTTATTTTGGTATATGTGAGGTGCTAGTAAGATTTCATGGCATTTGGTTAAGCGGTTTACCGATTCACTACTTGAAACGTTAATAACTAAGATTTTTAGTCACTAAGTGACTAAAAGTCATTTTTTCGCATTTATTGTGACCCGTGAATGCCTTATGCATTCCGTTAGTTCCCGCAAGTTTATTTAGGTATATTGGAGGTGCGAGTAAGATTTCGTGGCGTTTGGTTAAGCGGTTTACCGATTCACTACTTGAAACCTTAATAGCTAAGCTTTTTCAAGCCTAAGTGACTAAAAGTCATTTTTTTCGTATTTTTCGTGAACCGTGAATCCTTTACGCATTCCGTTAGTTCCCGCAATTTTATTTAGGTATGTTTGAGGTGCGAGTAATATTTCATGGCATTTGGTTACGCGGTTTACCGATTCACTACTCGAAACCTTAATAACTAAGCTTTTTAGTCACTAAGTGACTAAAAGTCATTTTTTCGCATTTTTTGTGAACCGTGAATGCGTTATGCATTCTGTTAGTTCCCGCAAGTTTATTTAGGTATGTTTGAGGTGCGAGTAAGATTTCGTGGCATTTGGTTAAGCGGTTTACCGATTCACTACTTGAAACCTTAATAGCTTAGTTTTTTCAAGTCTAAGTGACTAACGAGTCATTTTTTTGCGTTTTTTGTGAACCGTGAATGCGTTATGCATTCCGTTAGTTCCCGCAAGCTTATTTAGGTATGTGTGAGGTGATAGTAAGATTTCGTGGCATTTGGTTAAACGGTTTACCGATTCACTGCTCGAAACCTCAATAACTAATCTTTTTCAAGCCTAAGTGAATAAAGAGTCATTTTTTCGCATTTTTTGTGAACCGTGAATGCGTTGTGCATTCAGTTTATTTTGGTATATGTGAGGTGCTAGTAAGATTTCATGGCATTTGGTTAAGCGGTTTACCGATTCACTACTTGAAACGTTAATAACTAAGATTTTTAGTCACTAAGTGACTAAAAGTCATTTTTTCGCATTTATTGTGAACCGTGAATGCCTTATGCATTCCGTTAGTTCCCGCAAGTTTATTTAGGTATGTTGGAGGTGCGAGTAAGATTTCGTGGCGTTTGGTTATGCGGTTTACCGATTCACTACTTGAAACCTTAATAGCTAAGCTTTTTCAAGCCTAAGTGACTAAAAGTCATTTTTTTCGTATTTTTTGTGAACCGTGAATCCTTTACGCATTCCGTTAGTTCCCGCAAGTTTATTTAGGTATGTTTGAGGTGCGAGTAATATTTCATGGCATTTGGTTACACGGTTTACCGATTCACTACTCGAAATCTCAATAACTAAGCTTTTTAGTCGCTAAGTGACTAAAAGTCATTTTTTCGCATTTTTTGTGAACCGTGAATCCGTTATGCATTCCGTTAGTTTCCGCAAGTTTATTAAGGTATCTTTGAGGGGCGAGTAAGATTTCGTGGCGTTTGGTTAAGCGGTTTACCGATTCACTACTTGAAACCTTAATAGCTAAGTTTTTTAGTCACTAAGTGACTAAAAGTCATTTTTTCGCATTTTTTGTGAACCGTGAATCCGTTATGAATTCCGTTAGTTCCCGCAAGTTTGTTAAGGTATGTTTGAGGTGCGAGTAAGATTTCGTGGCGTTTGGTTAAGCGGTTTACCGATTCACTACTTGAAACCTTAATAGCTAAGGTTTTTCAAGTCTAAGTGACTAACGAGTCATTTTTCGCATTTTTTGTGAACCGTGAATGCGTTATGCATTCCGTTAATTCCCGCAAGTTTATTTAGGTATATTTGAGGTGCGAGTAAGATTTCATGGCATTTGGTTACGCGGTTTACCGATTCACTACTCGAAACCTCAATAACTAAGCTTTTTAGTCACTAAGTGACTAAAAGTCATTTTTTTGCATTTTTTGTGAACCGTGAATGCGTTATGCATTCTGTTAGTTCCCGCAAGTGTATTTAGGTATGTTTGAGGTGCGAGTAAGATTTCGAGGCATTTGGTAACGCGGTTTACGGATTCATTACTCGAAACCTCAATAACTAAGATTTTTCAAGTCTAAGTGACTAAAAGTCATTTTTTCGCATTTTTTGTGAACCGTGAATGCCTTATGCATTCCGTTAGTTCCCGCAAGTTTATTTAGGTATGTTTGAGGTGCGAGTAAAATTTCGTGGCGTTTGGTTATGCGGTTTACCGATTCACTACTTGAAACCTTAATAGCTAAGCTTTTTCAAGCCTAAGTGACTAAAAGTCATTTTTTTCGTATTTTTCGTGAACCGTGAATCCTTTACGCATTCCGTTAGTTCCCGCAAGTTTATTTAGGTATGTTTGAGGTGCGAGTAATATTTCATGGCATTTGGTTACGCGGTTTACCGATTCACTACTCGAAACCTTAATAACTAAGCTTTTTAGTCACTAAGTGACTAAAATTCATTTTTTCGCATTTTTTTTGAACCGTGAATGCCTTATGCATTCCGTTAGTTCCCGCAAGTTTATTAAGGTATGTTTGAGGTGCGATTAAGATTTCGTGGCGTTTGGTTAAGCGGTTTACCGATTCACTACTTGAAACCTTAATAGCTAAGCTTTTTCAAGCCTAAGTGACTAAAAGTCATTTTTTTCGTATTTTTCGTGAACCGTGAATCCTTTACGCATTCCGTTAGTTCCCGCAATTTTATTTAGGTATGTTTGAGGTGCGAGTAATATTTCATCGCATTTGGTTACGCGGTTTACCGATTCACTACTCTAAACCTCAATAACTAAGCTTTTTAGTCACTAAGTGACTAAAAGTCATTTTTTCGCATTTTTTGTGAACCGTGAATCCGTTATGAATTCCGTTAGTTCCCGCAAGTTTGTTAAGGTAAGTTTGAGGTGCGAGTAAGATTTCGTGGCGTTTGGTTAAGCGGTTTACCGATTCACTACTTGAAACCTTAATAGCTAAGTTTTTTCAAGCCTAAGTGACTAACGAGTCATTTTTTCGCGTTTTTTGTGAACCGTGAATGCGTTATGCATTCTGTTAGTTCCCGCATGTTTATTTAGGTATGTGTGAGGTGCTAGTAAGATTTTGTGGCATTTGGTTATGCGGTTTACCGATTCACTACTTGAAACCTTAATAACTAAGCTTTTTCAAGCCTAAGTGACTAAAAGTCATTTTTTCGTATTTTTTGTGAACCGTTAATCCTTTACGCATTCCGTTTGTTCCCGCAAGTTTATTTAGGTATATTTGAGGTGCGAGTAAGATTTCATGGCATTTGGTTACGCGGTTTACCGATTCACTACTCGAAATCTCAATAACTAAGCTTTTTAGTCACTAAGTGACTAAAAGTCATTTTTTCGCATTTTTTGTGAACCGTGAATGCGTTATGCATTCTGTTAGTTCCCGCAAGTTTATTTAGGTATGTTTGAGGTGCGAGTAAGATTTCGTGGCATTTGGTTAAGCGGTTTACCGATTCACTACTTGAAACCTTAAAAGCTTAGTTTTTTCAAGTCTAAGTGACTAACGAGTCATTTTTTCGCGTTTTTTGTGAACCGTGAATGCGTTATGCATTCCGTTAGTTCCCGCAAGCTTATTTAGGTATGTGTGAGGTGATAGTAAGATTTTGTGGCGTTTGGTTAAACGGTTTACCGATTCACTGCTCGAAACCTCAATAACTAATCTTTTTCAAGCCTAAGTGAATAAAGAGTCATTTTTTCGCATTTTTTGTGAACCGTGAATGCGTTATGCATTCCGTTAGTTCCAGCAAGTTTATTTTGGTATATGTGAGGTGCTAGTAAGATTTCATGGCATTTGGTTAAGCGGTTTACCGATTCACTACTTGAAACGTTAATAACTAAGATTTTTAGTCACTAAGTGACTAAAAGTCATTTTTTCGCATTTATTGTGAACCGTGAATGCCTTATGCATTCCGTTAGTTCCCGCAAGTTTATTTAGGTATATTGGAGGTGCGAGTAAGATTTCGTGGCGTTTGGTTAAGCGGTTTACCGATTCACTACTTGAAACCTTAATAGCTAAGCTTTTTCAAGCCTAAGTGACTAAAAGTCATTTTTTTCGTATTTTTCGTGAACCGTGAATCCTTTACGCATTCCGTTAGTTCCCGCAATTTTATTTAGGTATGTTTGAGGTGCGAGTAATATTTCATGGCATTTGGTTACGCGGTTTACCGATTCACTACTCGAAACCTTAATAACTAAGCTTTTTAGTCACTAAGTGACTAAAAGTCATTTTTTCGCATTTTTTGTGAACCGTGAATGCGTTATGCATTCTGTTAGTTCCCGCAAGTTTATTTAGGTATGTTTGAGGTGCGAGTAAGATTTCGTGGCATTTGGTTAAGCGGTTTACCGATTCACTACTTGAAACCTTAAAAGCTTTGTTTTTTCAAGTCTAAGTGACTAACGAGTCATTTTTTTGCGTTTTTTGTGAACCGTGAATGCGTTATGCATTCCGTTAGTTCCCGCAAGCTTATTTAGGTATGTGTGAGGTGATAGTAAGATTTCGTGGCATTTGGTTAAACGGTTTACCGATTCACTGCTCGAAACCTCAATAACTAATCTTTTTCAAGCCTAAGTGAATAAAGAGTCATTTTTTCGCATTTTTTGTGAACCGTGAATGCGTTGTGCATTCAGTTTATTTTGGTATATGTGAGGTGCTAGTAAGATTTCATGGCATTTGGTTAAGCGGTTTACCGATTCACTACTTGAAACGTTAATAACTAAGATTTTTAGTCACTAAGTGACTAAAAGTCATTTTTTCGCATTTATTGTGAACCGTGAATGCCTTATGCATTCCGTTAGTTCCCGCAAGTTTATTTAGGTATGTTGGAGGTGCGAGTAAGATTTCGTGGCGTTTGGTTATGCGGTTTACCGATTCACTACTTGAAACCTTAATAGCTAAGCTTTTTCAAGCCTAAGTGACTAAAAGTCATTTTTTTCGTATTTTTTGTGAACCGTGAATCCTTTACGCATTCCGTTAGTTCCCGCAAGTTTATTTAGGTATGTTTGAGGTGCGAGTAATATTTCATGGCATTTGGTTACACGGTTTACCGATTCACTACTCGAAATCTCAATAACTAAGCTTTTTAGTCGCTAAGTGACTAAAAGTCATTTTTTCGCATTTTTTGTGAACCGTGAATCCGTTATGCATTCCGTTAGTTTCCGCAAGTTTATTAAGGTATCTTTGAGGGGCGAGTAAGATTTCGTGGCGTTTGGTTAAGCGGTTTACCGATTCACTACTTGAAACCTTAATAGCTAAGTTTTTTAGTCACTAAGTGACTAAAAGTCATTTTTTCGCATTTTTTGTGAACCGTGAATCCGTTATGAATTCCGTTAGTTCCCGCAAGTTTGTTAAGGTATGTTTGAGGTGCGAGTAAGATTTCGTGGCGTTTGGTTAAGCGGTTTACCGATTCACTACTTGAAACCTTAATAGCTAAGGTTTTTCAAGTCTAAGTGACTAACGAGTCATTTTTCGCATTTTTTGTGAACCGTGAATGCGTTATGCATTCCGTTAATTCCCGCAAGTTTATTTAGGTATATTTGAGGTGCGAGTAAGATTTCATGGCATTTGGTTACGCGGTTTACCGATTCACTACTCGAAACCTCAATAACTAAGCTTTTTAGTCACTAAGTGACTAAAAGTCATTTTTTTGCATTTTTTGTGAACCGTGAATGCGTTATGCATTCTGTTAGTTCCCGCAAGTGTATTTAGGTATGTTTGAGGTGCGAGTAAGATTTCGTGGCATTTGGTAACGCGGTTTACGGATTCATTACTCGAAACCTCAATAACTAAGATTTTTCAAGTCTAAGTGACTAAAAGTCATTTTTTCGCATTTTTTGTGAACCGTGAATGCCTTATGCATTCCGTTAGTTCCCGCAAGTTTATTTAGGTATGTTTGAGGTGCGAGTAAAATTTCGTGGCGTTTGGTTATGCGGTTTACCGATTCACTACTTGAAACCTTAATAGCTAAGCTTTTTCAAGCCTAAGTGACTAAAAGTCATTTTTTTCGTATTTTTCGTGAACCGTGAATCCTTTACGCATTCCGTTAGTTCCCGCAAGTTTATTTAGGTATGTTTGAGGTGCGAGTAATATTTCATGGCATTTGGTTACGCGGTTTACCGATTCACTACTCGAAACCTTAATAACTAAGCTTTTTAGTCACTAAGTGACTAAAATTCATTTTTTCGCATTTTTTTTGAACCGTGAATGCCTTATGCATTCCGTTAGTTCCCGCAAGTTTATTAAGGTATGTTTGAGGTGCGATTAAGATTTCGTGGCGTTTGGTTAAGCGGTTTACCGATTCACTACTTGAAACCTTAATAGCTAAGCTTTTTCAAGCCTAAGTGACTAAAAGTCATTTTTTTCGTATTTTTCGTGAACCGTGAATCCTTTACGCATTCCGTTAGTTCCCGCAATTTTATTTAGGTATGTTTGAGGTGCGAGTAATATTTCATGGCATTTGGTTACGCGGTTTACCGATTCACTACTCTAAACTTCAATAACTAAGCTTTTTAGTCACTAAGTGACTAAAAGTCATTTTTTCGCATTTTTTGTGAACCGTGAATCCGTTATGAATTCCGTTAGTTCCCGCAAGTTTGTTAAGGTATGTTTGAGGTGCGAGTAAGATTTCGTGGCGTTTGGTTAAGCGGTTTACCAATTCACTACTTGAAACCTTAATAGCTAAGTTTTTTCAAGCCTAAGTGACTAACGAGTCATTTTTTCGCGTTTTTTGTGAACCGTGAATGCGTTATGCATTCCGTTAGTTCCCGCATGTTTATTTAGGTATGTGTGAGGTGCTAGTAAGATTTCGTGGCATTTGGTTAAGCGGTTTACAGATTCACTACTTGAAACCTTAATAACTAAGCTTTTTCAAGCCTAAGTGACTAAAAGTCATTTTTTCGTATTTTTTGTGAACCGTTAACCCTTTACGCATTCCGTTTGTTCCCGCAAGTTTATTTAGGTATATTTGAGGTGCGAGTAAGATTTCATGGCATTTGGTTACGCGGTTTACCGATTCACTACTCGAAATCTCAATAACTAAGCTTTTTAGTCACTAAGTGACTTAAAGTCATTTTTTCGCATTTTTTGTGAACCGTGAATGCGTTATGCATTCTGTTAGTTCCCGCAAGTTTATTTAGGTATGTTTGAGGTGCGAGTAAGATTTCGTGGCATTTGGTTAAGCGGTTTACCGATTCACTACTTGAAACCTTAATAGCTTAGTTTTTTCAAGTCTAAGTGACTAACGAGTCATTTTTTCGCGTTTTTTGTGAACCGTGAATGCGTTATGCATTCCGTTAGTTCCCGCAAGTTTATTTAGGTATGTGTGAGGTGATAGTAAGATTTGGTGGCGTTTGGTTAAACGGTTTACCGATTCACTGCTCGAAACCTCAATAACTAATCTTTTTCAAGCCTAAGTGAATAAAGAGTCATTTTTTCGCATTTTTTGTGAACCGTGAATGCGTTATGCATTCAGTTAGTTCCAGCAAGTTTATTTTGGTATATGTGAGGTGCTAGTAAGATTTCATGGCATTTGGTTAAGCGGTTTACCGATTCACTACTTGAAACGTTAATAACTAAGATTTTTAGTCACTAAGTGACTAAAAGTCATTTTTTCGCATTTATTGTGAACCGTGAATGCCTTATGCATTCCGTTAGTTCCCGCAAGTTTATTTAGGTATGTTGGAGGTGCGAGTAAGATTTCGTGGCGTTTGGTTATGCGGTTTACCGATTCACTACTTGAAACCTTAATAGCTAAGCTTTTTCAAGCCTAAGTGACTAAAAGTCATTTTTTTCGTATTTTTTGTAAACCGTGAATCCTTTACGCATTCCGTTAGTTCCCGCAAGTTTATTTAGGTATGTTTGAGGTGCGAGTAATATTTCATGGCATTTGGTTACACGGTTTACCGATTCACTACTCGAAATCTCAATAACTAAGCTTTTTAGTCACTAAGTGACTAAAAGTCATTTTTTCGCATTTTTTGTGAACCGTGAATGCGTTATGCATTCTGTTAGTTCCCGCAAGTTTATTTAGGTATGTTTGAGGTGCGAGTAAGATTTCGTGGCATTTGGTTAAGCGGTTTACCGATTCACTACTTGAAACCTTAATAGCTTAGTTTTTTCAAGTCTAAGTGACTAACGAGTCATTTTTTCGCGTTTTTTGTGAACCGTGAATGCGTTATGCATTCCGTTAGTTCCCGCAAGTTTATTTAGGTATGTGTGAGGTGATAGTAAGATTTGGTGGCGTTTGGTTAAACGGTTTACCGATTCACTGCTCGAAACCTCAATAACTAATCTTTTTCAAGCCTAAGTGAATAAAGAGTCATTTTTTCGCATTTTTTGTGAACCGTGAATGCGTTATGCATTCAGTTAGTTCCAGCAAGTTTATTTTGGTATATGTGAGGTGCTAGTAAGATTTCATGGCATTTGGTTAAGCGGTTTACCGATTCACTACTTGAAACGTTAATAACTAAGATTTTTAGTCACTAAGTGACTAAAAGTCATTTTTTCGCATTTATTGTGAACCGTGAATGCCTTATGCATTCCGTTAGTTCCCGCAAGTTTATTTAGGTATGTTGGAGGTGCGAGTAAGATTTCGTGGCGTTTGGTTATGCGGTTTACCGATTCACTACTTGAAACCTTAATAGCTAAGCTTTTTCAAGCCTAAGTGACTAAAAGTCATTTTTTTCGTATTTTTTGTAAACCGTGAATCCTTTACGCATTCCGTTAGTTCCCGCAAGTTTATTTAGGTATGTTTGAGGTGCGAGTAATATTTCATGGCATTTGGTTACACGGTTTACCGATTCACTACTCGAAATCTCAATAACTAAGCTTTTTAGTCACTAAGTGACTAAAAGTCATTTTTTCGCATTTTTTGTGAACCGTGAATGCGTTATGCATTCTGTTAGTTCCCGCAAGTTTATTTAGGTATGTTTGAGGTGCGAGTAAGATTTCGTGGCATTTGGTTAAGCGGTTTACCGATTCACTACTTGAAACCTTAATAGCTTAGTTTTTTCAAGTCTAAGTGACTAACGAGTCATTTTTTCGCGTTTTTTGTGAACCGTGAATGCGTTATGCATTCCGTTAGTTCCCGCAAGTTTATTTAGGTATGTGTGAGGTGATAGTAAGATTTGGTGGCGTTTGGTTAAACGGTTTACCGATTCACTGCTCGAAACCTCAATAACTAATCTTTTTCAAGCCTAAGTGAATAAAGAGTCATTTTTTCGCATTTTTTGTGAACCGTGAATGCGTTATGCATTCAGTTAGTTCCAGCAAGTTTATTTTGGTATATGTGAGGTGCTAGTAAGATTTCATGGCATTTGGTTAAGCGGTTTACCGATTCACTACTTGAAACGTTAATAACTAAGATTTTTAGTCACTAAGTGACTAAAAGTCATTTTTTCGCATTTATTGTGAACCGTGAATGCCTTATGCATTCCGTTAGTTCCCGCAAGTTTATTTAGGTATGTTGGAGGTGCGAGTAAGATTTCGTGGCGTTTGGTTATGCGGTTTACCGATTCACTACTTGAAACCTTAATAGCTAAGCTTTTTCAAGCCTAAGTGACTAAAAGTCATTTTTTTCGTATTTTTTGTAAACCGTGAATCCTTTACGCATTCCGTTAGTTCCCGCAAGTTTATTTAGGTATGTTTGAGGTGCGAGTAATATTTCATGGCATTTGGTTACACGGTTTACCGATTCACTACTCGAAATCTCAATAACTAAGCTTTTTAGTCACTAAGTGACTAAAAGTCATTTTTTCGCATTTTTTGTGAACCGTGAATGCGTTATGCATTCTGTTAGTTCCCGCAAGTTTATTTAGGTATGTTTGAGGTGCGAGTAAGATTTCGTGGCATTTGGTTAAGCGGTTTACCGATTCACTACTTGAAACCTTAAAAGCTTAGTTTTTTCAAGTCTAAGTGACTAACGAGTCATTTTTTCGCGTTTTTTGTGAACCGTGAATGCGTTATGCATTCCGTTAGTTCCCGCAAGCTTATTTAGGTATGTGTGAGGTGATAGTAAGATTTTGTGGCGTTTGGTTAAACGGTTTACCGATTCACTGCTCGAAACCTCAATAACTAATCTTTTTCAAGCCTAAGTGAATAAAGAGTCATTTTTTCGCATTTTTTGTGAACCGTGAATGCGTTATGCATTCCGTTAGTTCCAGCAAGTTTATTTTGGTATATGTGAGGTGCTAGTAAGATTTCATGGCATTTGGTTAAGCGGTTTACCGATTCACTACTTGAAACGTTAATAACTAAGATTTTTAGTCACTAAGTGACTAAAAGTCATTTTTTCGCATTTATTGTGAACCGTGAATGCCTTATGCATTCCGTTAGTTCCCGCAAGTTTATTTAGGTATATTGGAGGTGCGAGTAAGATTTCGTGGCGTTTGGTTAAGCGGTTTACCGATTCACTACTTGAAACCTTAATAGCTAAGCTTTTTCAAGCCTAAGTGACTAAAAGTCATTTTTTTCGTATTTTTCGTGAACCGTGAATCCTTTACGCATTCCGTTAGTTCCCGCAATTTTATTTAGGTATGTTTGAGGTGCGAGTAATATTTCATGGCATTTGGTTACGCGGTTTACCGATTCACTACTCGAAACCTTAATAACTAAGCTTTTTAGTCACTAAGTGACTAAAAGTCATTTTTTCGCATTTTTTGTGAACCGTGAATGCGTTATGCATTCTGTTAGTTCCCGCAAGTTTATTTAGGTATGTTTGAGGTGCGAGTAAGATTTCGTGGCATTTGGTTAAGCGGTTTACCGATTCACTACTTGAAACCTTAAAAGCTTAGTTTTTTCAAGTCTAAGTGACTAACGAGTCATTTTTTTGCATTTTTTGTGAACCGTGAATGCGTTATGCATTCCGTTAGTTCCCGCAAGCTTATTTAGGTATGTGTGAGGTGATAGTAAGATTTCGTGGCATTTGGTTAAACGGTTTACCGATTCACTGCTCGAAACCTCAATAACTAATCTTTTTCAAGCCTAAGTGAATAAAGAGTCATTTTTTCGCATTTTTTGTGAACCGTGAATGCGTTGTGCATTCAGTTTATTTTGGTATATGTGAGGTGCTAGTAAGATTTCATGGCATTTGGTTAAGCGGTTTACCGATTCACTACTTGAAACGTTAATAACTAAGATTTTTAGTCACTAAGTGACTAAAAGTCATTTTTTCGCATTTATTGTGAACCGTGAATGCCTTATGCATTCCGTTAGTTCCCGCAAGTTTATTTAGGTATGTTGGAGGTGCGAGTAAGATTTCGTGGCGTTTGGTTATGCGGTTTACCGATTCACTACTTGAAACCTTAATAGCTAAGCTTTTTCAAGCCTAAGTGACTAAAAGTCATTTTTTTCGTATTTTTTGTGAACCGTGAATCCTTTACGCATTCCGTTAGTTCCCGCAAGTTTATTTAGGTATGTTTGAGGTGCGAGTAATATTTCATGGCATTTGGTTACACGGTTTACCGATTCACTACTCGAAATCTCAATAACTAAGCTTTTTAGTCGCTAAGTGACTAAAAGTCATTTTTTCGCATTTTTTGTGAACCGTGAATCCGTTATGCATTCCGTTAGTTTCCGCAAGTTTATTAAGGTATCTTTGAGGGGCGAGTAAGATTTCATGGCGTTTGGTTAAGCGGTTTACCGATTCACTACTTGAAACCTTAATAGCTAAGTTTTTTAGTCACTAAGTGACTAAAAGTCATTTTTTCGCATTTTTTGTGAACCGTGAATCCGTTATGAATTCCGTTAGTTCCCGCAAGTTTGTTAAGGTATGTTTGAGAGTAAGATTTCGTGGCGTTTGGTTAAGCGGTTTACCGATTCACTACTTGAAACCTTAATAGCTAAGGTTTTTCAAGTCTAAGTGACTAACGAGTCATTTTTCGCATTTTTTGTGAACCGTGAATGCGTTATGCATTCCGTTAATTCCCGCAAGTTTATTTAGGTATATTTGAGGTGCGAGTAAGATTTCATGGCATTTGGTTACGCGGTTTACCGATTCACTACTCGAAACCTCAATAACTAAGCTTTTTAGTCACTAAGTGACTAAAAGTCATTTTTTTGCATTTTTTGTGAACCGTGAATGCGTTATGCATTCTGTTAGTTCCCGCAAGTGTATTTAGGTATGTTTGAGGTGCGAGTAAGATTTCGTGGCATTTGGTAACGCGGTTTACGGATTCATTACTCGAAACCTCAATAACTAAGATTTTTCAAGTCTAAGTGACTAAAAGTCATTTTTTCGCATTTTTTGTGAACCGTGAATGCCTTATGCATTCCGTTAGTTCCCGCAAGTTTATTTAGGTATGTTTGAGGTGCGAGTAAAATTTCGTGGCGTTTGGTTATGCGGTTTACCGATTCACTACTTGAAACCTTAATAGCTAAGCTTTTTCAAGCCTAAGTGACTAAAAGTCATTTTTTTCGTATTTTTCGTGAACCGTGAATCCTTTACGCATTCCGTTAGTTCCCGCAAGTTTATTTAGGTATGTTTGAGGTGCGAGTAATATTTCATGGCATTTGGTTACGCGGTTTACCGATTCACTACTCGAAACCTTAATAACTAAGCTTTTTAGTCACTAAGTGACTAAAATTCATTTTTTCGCATTTTTTTTGAACCGTGAATGCCTTATGCATTCCGTTAGTTCCCGCAAGTTTATTAAGGTATGTTTGAGGTGCGATTAAGATTTCGTGGCGTTTGGTTAAGCGGTTTACCGATTCACTACTTGAAACCTTAATAGCTAAGCTTTTTCAAGCCTAAGTGACTAAAAGTCATTTTTTTCGTATTTTTCGTGAACCGTGAATCCTTTACGCATTCCGTTAGTTCCCGCAATTTTATTTAGGTATGTTTGAGGTGCGAGTAATATTTCATGGCATTTGGTTACGCGGTTTACCGATTCACTACTCTAAACCTCAATAACTAAGCTTTTTAGTCACTAAGTGACTAAAAGTCATTTTTTCGCATTTTTTGTGAACCGTGAATCCGTTATGAATTCCGTTAGTTCCCGCAAGTTTGTTAAGGTATGTTTGAGGTGCGAGTAAGATTTCGTGGCGTTTGGTTAAGCGGTTTACCAATTCACTACTTGAAACCTTAATAGCTAAGTTTTTTCAAGCCTAAGTGACTAACGAGTCATTTTTTCGCGTTTTTTGTGAACCGTGAATGCGTTATGCATTCCGTTAGTTCCCGCATGTTTATTTATGTATGTGTGAGGTGCTAGTAAGATTTCGTGGCATTTGGTTAAGCGGTTTACCGATTCACTACTTGAAACCTTAATAACTAAGCTTTTTCAAGCCTAAGTGACTAAAAGTCATTTTTTCGTATTTTTTGTGAACCGTTAATCCTTTACGCATTCCGTTTGTTCCCGCAAGTTTATTTAGGTATATTTGAGGTGCGAGTAAGATTTCATGGCATTTGGTTACGCGGTTTACCGATTCACTACTCGAAATCTCAATAACTAAGCTTTTTAGTCACTAAGTGACTTAAAGTCATTTTTTCGCATTTTTTGTGAACCGTGAATGCGTTATGCATTCTGTTAGTTCCCGCAAGTTTATTTAGGTATGTTTGAGGTGCGAGTAAGATTTCGTGGCATTTGGTTAAGCGGTTTACCGATTCACTACTTGAAACCTTAATAGCTTAGTTTTTTCAAGTCTAAGTGACTAACGAGTCATTTTTTCGCGTTTTTTGTGAACCGTGAATGCGTTATGCATTCCGTTAGTTCCCGCAAGTTTATTTAGGTATGTGTGAGGTGATAGTAAGATTTGGTGGCGTTTGGTTAAACGGTTTACCGATTCACTGCTCGAAACCTCAATAACTAATCTTTTTCAAGCCTAAGTGAATAAAGAGTCATTTTTTCGCATTTTTTGTGAACCGTGAATGCGTTATGCATTCAGTTAGTTCCAGCAAGTTTATTTTGGTATATGTGAGGTGCTAGTAAGATTTCATGGCATTTGGTTAAGCGGTTTACCGATTCACTACTTGAAACGTTAATAACTAAGATTTTTAGTCACTAAGTGACTAAAAGTCATTTTTTCGCATTTATTGTGAACCGTGAATGCCTTATGCATTCCGTTAGTTCCCGCAAGTTTATTTAGGTATGTTGGAGGTGCGAGTAAGATTTCGTGGCGTTTGGTTATGCGGTTTACCGATTCACTACTTGAAACCTTAATAGCTAAGCTTTTTCAAGCCTAAGTGACTAAAAGTCATTTTTTTCGTATTTTTTGTGAACCGTGAATCCTTTACGCATTCCGTTAGTTCCCGCAAGTTTATTTAGGTATGTTTGAGGTGCGAGTAATATTTTATGGCATTTGGTTACACGGTTTACCGATTCACTACTCGAAATCTCAATAACTAAGCTTTTTAGTCACTAAGTGACTAAAAGTCATTTTTTCGCATTTTTTGTGAACCGTGAATCCGTTATGCATTCCGTTAGTTCCCGCAAGTTTATTAAGGTATGTTTGAGGTGCGAGTAAGATTTCGTGGCGTTTGGTTAAGCGGTTTACCGATTCACTACTTGAAACCTTAATAGCTTAGTTTTTTCAAGTCTAAGTGTCTAACGAGTCATTTTTTTCGCGTTTTTTGTGAACCGTGAATGCGTTATGCATTCCGTTAGTTCCCGCAAGTTTATTTAGGTATGTGTGAGGTGCTAGTAAGATTTTGTGGCATTTGGTTAAGCGGTTTACCGATTAACTATTTGAAACCTTAATAACTAAGCTTTTTCAAGCCTAAGTGACTAAAAGTCATTTTTTCGTATTTTTTGTGAACCGTTAATCCTTTACGCATTCCGTTAGTTCCCGCAAGTTTATTTAGGTATATTTGAGGTGCGAGTAAGATTTCGTGGCATTTGGTTACGCGGTTTACCGATTCACTACTCGAAACCTCAATAACTAAGCTTTTTAGTCACTAAGTGACTAAAAGTCATTTTTTCGCATTTTTTGTGAACCGTGAATGCGTTATGCATTCTGTTAGTTCCCGCAAGTTTATTTAGGTATGTTTGAGGTGCGAGTAAGATTTCGTGGCATTTGGTAACGCGGTTTACCGATTCATTACTCGAAACCTCAATAACTAAGATTTTTAGTCACTAAGTGACTAAAAGTCATTTTTTCGCATTTTTTGTGAACCGTGAATGCCTTATGCATTCTGTTAGTTCCTGCAAGTTTATTTAGGTATGTTTGAGGTGCGAGTAAGATTTCATGGCGTTTGGTTATGCGGTTTACCGATTCACCACTTGAAACCTTAATAGCTAAGCTTTTTCAAGCCTAAGTGACTAAAAGTAATTTTTTTCGTATTTTTCGTGAACCGTGAATCCTTTACGCATTCCGTTAGTTCCCGCAAGTTTATTTAGGTATGTTTGAGGTGCGAGTAATATTTCATGGCATTTGGTTACGCGGTTTACCGATTCACTACTCGAAACCTTAATAACTAAGCTTTTTAGTCACTAAGTGACTAAAATTCATTTTTTCGTATTTTTTGTGAACCGTGAATCCGTTATGCATTCCGTTAGTTCCCGCAAGTTTATTAAGGTATGTTTGAGGTGCGATTAAGATTTCGTGGCGTTTGGTTAAGCGGTTTACCGATTCACTACTTGAAACCTTAATATCAAAGCTTTTTCAAGCCTAAGTGACTAAAAGTCATTTTTTTCGTATTTTTCGTGAACCGTGAATCCTTTACGCATTCCGTTAGTTCCCGCAAGTTTATTTAGGTATGTTTGAGGTGCGAGTAATATTTCATGGCATTTGGTTACGCGGTTTACCGATTCACTACTCGAAACCTGAATAACTAAGCTTTTTAGTCACTAAGTGACTAAAAGTCATTTTTTCGCATTTTTTGTGAACCGTGAATCCGTTATGAATTCCGTTAGTTCCCGCAAGTTTGTTAAGGTATGTTTGAGGTGCGAGTAAGATTTCGTGGCGTTTGGTTAAGCGGTTTACCGATTCACTACTTGAAACCTTAATAGCTAAGTTTTTTCAAGCCTAAGTGACTAACGAGTCATTTTTTCGCGTTTTTTGTGAACCGTGAATGCGTTATGCATTCCGTTAGTTCCCGCATGTTTATTTAGGTATGTGTGAGGTGCTAGTAAGATTTCGTGGCATTTGGTTAAGCGGTTTACCGATTCACTACTTGAAACCTTAATAACTAAGCTTTTTCAAGCCTAAGTGACTAAAAGTCATTTTTTCGTATTTTTTGTGAACCGTTAATCCTTTACGCATTCCGTTTGTTCCCGCAAGTTTATTTAGGTATATTTGAGGTGCGAGTAAGATTTCATGGCATTTGGTTACGCGGTTTACCGATTCACTACTCGAAATCTCAATAACTAAGCTTTTTAGTCACTAAGTGACTAAAAGTCATTTTTTCGCATTTTTTGTGAACCGTGAATGCGTTATGCATTCTGTTAGTTCCCGCAAGTTTATTTAGGTATGTTTGAGGTGCGAGTAAGATTTTGTGGCATTTGGTTAAGCGGTTTACCGATTCACTACTTGAAACCTTAATAGCTTAGTTTTTTCAAGTCTAAGTGACTAACGAGTCATTTTTTCGCGTTTTTTGTGAACCGTGAATGCGTTATGCATTCCGTTAGTTCCCGCAAGTTTATTTAGGTATGTGTGAGGTGATAGTAAGATTTGGTGGCGTTTGGTTAAACGGTTTACCGATTCACTGCTCGAAACCTCAATAACTAATCTTTTTCAAGCCTAAGTGAATAAAGAGTCATTTTTTCGCATTTTTTGTGAACCGTGAATGCGTTATGCATTCAGTTAGTTCCAGCAAGTTTATTTTGGTATATGTGAGGTGCTAGTAAGATTTCATGGCATTTGGTTAAGCGATTTACCGATTCACTACTTGAAACGTTAATAACTAAGATTTTTAGTCACTAAGTGACTAAAAGTCATTTTTTCGCATTTATTGTGAACCGTGAATGCCTTATGCATTCCGTTAGTTCCCGCAAGTTTATTTAGGTATGTTGGAGGTGCGAGTAAGATTTCGTGGCGTTTGGTTATGCGGTTTACCGATTCACTACTTGAAACCTTAATAGCTAAGCTTTTTCAAGCCTAAGTGACTAAAAGTCATTTTTTTCGTATTTTTTGTGAACCGTGAATCCTTTACGCATTCCGTTAGTTCCCGCAAGTTTATTTAGGTATGTTTGAGGTGCGAGTAATATTTCATGGCATTTGGTTACACGGTTTACCGATTCACTACTCGAAATCTCAATAACTAAGCTTTTTAGTCACTAAGTGACTAAAAGTCATTTTTTCGCATTTTTTGTGAACCGTGAATCCGTTATGCATTCCGTTAGTTCCCGCAAGTTTATTAAGGTATGTTTGAGGTGCGAGTAAGATTTCGTGGCGTTTGGTTAAGCGGTTTACCGATTCACTACTTGAAACCTTAATAGCTTAGTTTTTTCAAGTCTAAGTGTCTAACGAGTCATTTTTTTCGCGTTTTTTGTGAACCGTGAATGCGTTATGCATTCCGTTAGTTCCCGCAAGTTTATTTAGGTATGTGTGAGGTGCTAGTAAGATTTCGTGGCATTTGGTTAAGCGGTTTACCGATTCACTACTTGAAACCTTAATAACTAAGCTTTTTCAAGCCTAAGTGACTAAAAGTCATTTTTTCGTATTTTTTGTGAACCGTTAATCCTTTACGCATTCCGTTTGTTCCCGCAAGTTTATTTAGGTATATTTGAGGTGCGAGTAAGATTTCATGGCATTTGGTTACGCGGTTTACCGATTCACTACTCGAAATCTCAATAACTAAGCTTTTTAGTCACTAAGTGACTAAAAGTCATTTTTTCGCATTTTTTGTGAACCGTGAATGCGTTATGCATTCTGTTAGTTCCCGCAAGTTTATTTAGGTATGTTTGAGGTGCGAGTAAGATTTTGTGGCATTTGGTTAAGCGGTTTACCGATTCACTACTTGAAACCTTAATAGCTTAGTTTTTTCAAGTCTAAGTGACTAACGAGTCATTTTTTCGCGTTTTTTGTGAACCGTGAATGCGTTATGCATTCCGTTAGTTCCCGCAAGTTTATTTAGGTATGTGTGAGGTGATAGTAAGATTTGGTGGCGTTTGGTTAAACGGTTTACCGATTCACTGCTCGAAACCTCAATAACTAATCTTTTTCAAGCCTAAGTGAATAAAGAGTCATTTTTTCGCATTTTTTGTGAACCGTGAATGCGTTATGCATTCAGTTAGTTCCAGCAAGTTTATTTTGGTATATGTGAGGTGCTAGTAAGATTTCATGGCATTTGGTTAAGCGATTTACCGATTCACTACTTGAAACGTTAATAACTAAGATTTTTAGTCACTAAGTGACTAAAAGTCATTTTTTCGCATTTATTGTGAACCGTGAATGCCTTATGCATTCCGTTAGTTCCCGCAAGTTTATTTAGGTATGTTGGAGGTGCGAGTAAGATTTCGTGGCGTTTGGTTATGCGGTTTACCGATTCACTACTTGAAACCTTAATAGCTAAGCTTTTTCAAGCCTAAGTGACTAAAAGTCATTTTTTTCGTATTTTTTGTGAACCGTGAATCCTTTACGCATTCCGTTAGTTCCCGCAAGTTTATTTAGGTATGTTTGAGGTGCGAGTAATATTTCATGGCATTTGGTTACACGGTTTACCGATTCACTACTCGAAATCTCAATAACTAAGCTTTTTAGTCACTAAGTGACTAAAAGTCATTTTTTCGCATTTTTTGTGAACCGTGAATCCGTTATGCATTCCGTTAGTTCCCGCAAGTTTATTAAGGTATGTTTGAGGTGCGAGTAAGATTTCGTGGCGTTTGGTTAAGCTGTTTACCGATTCACTACTTGAAACCTTAATAGCTTAGTTTTTTCAAGTCTAAGTGTCTAACGAGTCATTTTTTTCGCGTTTTTTGTGAACCGTGAATGCGTTATGCATTCCGTTAGTTCCCGCAAGTTTATTTAGGTATGTGTGAGGTGCTAGTAAGATTTCGTGGCATTTGGTTAAGCGGTTTACCGATTCACTACTTGAAACCTTAATAACTAAGCTTTTTCAAGCCTAAGTGACTAAAAGTCATTTTTTCGTATTTTTTGTGAACCGTTAATCCTTTACGCATTCCGTTAGTTCCCGCAAGTTTATTTAGGTATATTTGAGGTGCGAGTAAGATTTCGTGGCATTTGGTTACGCGGTTTACCGATTCACTACTCGAAACCTCAATAACTAAGCTTTTTAGTCACTAAGTGACTAAAAGTCATTTTTTCGCATTTTTTGTGAACCGTGAATACGTTATGCATTCTGTTAGTTCCCGCAAGTTTATTTAGGTATGTTTGAGGTGCGAGTAAGATTTCGTGGCATTTGGTAACGCGGTTTACCGATTCATTACTCGAAACCTCAATAACTAAGATTTTTAGTCACTAAGTGACTAAAAGTCATTTTTTCGCATTTTTTGTGAACCGTGAATGCCTTATGCATTCTGTTAGTTCCTGCAAGTTTATTTAGGTATGTTTGAGGTGCAAGTAAGATTTCATGGCGTTTGGTTATGCGGTTTACCGATTCACTACTTGAAACCTTAATAGCTAAAGCTTTTTCAAGCCTAAGTGACTAAAAGTAATTTTTTTCGTATTTTTCGTGAACCGTGAATCCTTTACGCATTCCGTTAGTTCCCGCAAGTTTATTTAGGTATGTTTGAGGTGCGAGTAATATTTCATGGCATTTGGTTACGCGGTTTACCGATTCACTACTCGAAACCTTAATAACTAAGCTTTTTAGTCACTAAGTGACTAAAATTCATTTTTTCGCATTTTTTGTGAACCGTGAATCCGTTATGCATTCCGTTAGTTCCCACAAGTTTATTAAGGTATGTTTGAGGTGCGATTAAGATTTCGTGGCGTTTGGTTAAGCGATTTACCGATTCACTACTTGAAACCTTAATATCAAAGCTTTTTCAAGCCTAAGTGACTAAAAGTCATTTTTTTCGTATTTTTCGTGAACCGTGAATCCTTTACGCATTCCGTTAGTTCCCGCAAGTTTATTTAGGTATGTTTGAGGTGCGAGTAATATTTCATGGCATTTGGTTACGCGGTTTACCGATTCACTACTCGAAACCTGAATAACTAAGCTTTTTAGTCACTAAGTGACTAAAAGTCATTTTTTCGCATTTTTTGTGAACCGTGAATCCGTTATGAATTCCGTTAGTTCCCGCAAGTTTGTTAAGGTATGTTTGAGGTGCGAGTAAGATTTCGTGGCGTTTGGTTAAGCGGTTTACCGATTCACTACTTGAAACCTTAATAGCTAAGTTTTTTCAAGCCTAAGTGACTAACGAGTCATTTTTTCGCGTTTTTTGTGAACCGTGAATGCGTTATGCATTCCGTTAGTTCCCGCATGTTTAATTAGGTATGTGTGAGGTGCTAGTAAGATTTCGTGGCATTTGGTTAAGCGGTTTACCGATTCACTACTTGAAACCTTAATAACTAAGCTTTTTCGAGCCTAAGTGACTAAAAGTCATTTTTTCGTATTTTTTGTGAACCGTTAATCCTTTACGCATTCCGTTTGTTCCCGCAAGTTTATTTAGGTATATTTGAGGTGCGAGTAAGATTTCATGGCATTTGGTTACGCGGTTTACCGATTCACTACTCGAAATCTCAATAACTAAGCTTTTTAGTCACTAAGTGACTAAAAGTCATTTTTTCGCATTTTTTGTGAACCGTGAATGCGTTATGCATTCTGTTAGTTCCCGCAAGTTTATTTAGGTATGTTTGAGGTGCGAGTAAGATTTCGTGGCATTTGGTTAAGCGGTTTACCGATTCACTACTTGAAACCTTAATAGCTTAGTTTTTTCAAGTCTAAGTGTCTAACGAGTCATTTTTTTCGCGTTTTTTGTGAACCGTGAATGCGTTATGCATTCCGTTAGTTCCCGCAAGTTTATTTAGGTATGTGTGAGGTGCTAGTAAGATTTCGTGGCATTTGGTTAAGCGGTTTACCGATTCACTACTTGAAACCTTAATAACTAAGCTTTTTCAAGCCTAAGTGACTAAAAGTCATTTTTTCGTATTTTTTGTGAACCGTTAATCCTTTACGCATTCCGTTAGTTCCCGCAAGTTTATTTAGGTATATTTGAGGTGCGAGTAAGATTTCGTGGCATTTGGTTACGCGGTTTACCGATTCACTACTCGAAACCTCAATAACTAAGCTTTTTAGTCACTAAGTGACTAAAAGTCATTTTTTCGCATTTTTTGTGAACCGTGAATACGTTATGCATTCTGTTAGTTCCCGCAAGTTTATTTAGGTATGTTTGAGGTGCGAGTAAGATTTCGTGGCATTTGGTAACGCGGTTTACCGATTCATTACTCGAAACCTCAATAACTAAGATTTTTAGTCACTAAGTGACTAAAAGTCATTTTTTCGCATTTTTTGTGAACCGTGAATGCCTTATGCATTCTGTTAGTTCCTGCAAGTTTATTTAGGTATGTTTGAGGTGCAAGTAAGATTTCATGGCGTT
Source organism: Hydrangea macrophylla (assembly GCA_033977485.1). Taxonomy (NCBI): domain Eukaryota; kingdom Viridiplantae; phylum Streptophyta; class Magnoliopsida; order Cornales; family Hydrangeaceae; genus Hydrangea; species Hydrangea macrophylla. The sequence continues at coordinate 12,916,434 of CM066992.1, read as the reverse complement.
TGGTTATGCGGTTTACCGATTCACTACTTGAAACCTTAATAGCTAAAGCTTTTTCAAGCCTAAGTGACTAAAAGTAATTTTTTTCGTATTTTTCGTGAACCGTGAATCCTTTACGCATTCCGTTAGTTCCCGCAAGTTTATTTAGGTATGTTTGAGGTGCGAGTAATATTTCATGGCATTTGGTTACGCGGTTTACCGATTCACTACTCGAAACCTTAATAACTAAGCTTTTTAGTCACTAAGTGACTAAAATTCATTTTTTCGCATTTTTTGTGAACCGTGAATCCGTTATGCATTCCGTTAGTTCCCACAAGTTTATTAAGGTATGTTTGAGGTGCGATTAAGATTTCGTGGCGTTTGGTTAAGCGATTTACCGATTCACTACTTGAAACCTTAATATCAAAGCTTTTTCAAGCCTAAGTGACTAAAAGTCATTTTTTTCGTATTTTTCGTGAACCGTGAATCCTTTACGCATTCCGTTAGTTCCCGCAAGTTTATTTAGGTATGTTTGAGGTGCGAGTAATATTTCATGGCATTTGGTTACGCGGTTTACCGATTCACTACTCGAAACCTGAATAACTAAGCTTTTTAGTCACTAAGTGACTAAAAGTCATTTTTTCGCATTTTTTGTGAACCGTGAATCCGTTATGAATTCCGTTAGTTCCCGCAAGTTTGTTAAGGTATGTTTGAGGTGCGAGTAAGATTTCGTGGCGTTTGGTTAAGCGGTTTACCGATTCACTACTTGAAACCTTAATAGCTAAGTTTTTTCAAGCCTAAGTGACTAACGAGTCATTTTTTCGCGTTTTTTGTGAACCGTGAATGCGTTATGCATTCCGTTAGTTCCCGCATGTTTAATTAGGTATGTGTGAGGTGCTAGTAAGATTTCGTGGCATTTGGTTAAGCGGTTTACCGATTCACTACTTGAAACCTTAATAACTAAGCTTTTTCGAGCCTAAGTGACTAAAAGTCATTTTTTCGTATTTTTTGTGAACCGTTAATCCTTTACGCATTCCGTTTGTTCCCGCAAGTTTATTTAGGTATATTTGAGGTGCGAGTAAGATTTCATGGCATTTGGTTACGCGGTTTACCGATTCACTACTCGAAATCTCAATAACTAAGCTTTTTAGTCACTAAGTGACTAAAAGTCATTTTTTCGCATTTTTTGTGAACCGTGAATGCGTTATGCATTCTGTTAGTTCCCGCAAGTTTATTTAGGTATGTTTGAGGTGCGAGTAAGATTTCGTGGCATTTGGTTAAGCGGTTTACCGATTCACTACTTGAAACCTTAATAGCTTAGTTTTTTCAAGTCTAAGTGTCTAACGAGTCATTTTTTTCGCGTTTTTTTGTGAACCGTGAATGCGTTATGCATTCCGTTAGTTCCCGCAAGTTTATTTAGGTATGTGTGAGGTGCTAGTAAGATTTCGTGGCATTTGGTTAAGCGGTTTACCGATTCACTATTTGAAACCTTAATAACTAAGCTTTTTCAAGCCTAAGTGACTAAAAGTCATTTTTTCGTATTTTTTGTGAACCGTTAATCCTTTACGCATTCTGTTAGTTCCCGCAAGTTTATTTAGGTATATTTGAGGTGCGAGTAAGATTTCGTGGCATTTGGTTACGCGGTTTACCGATTCACTACTCGAAACCTCAATAACTAAGCTTTTTAGTCACTAAGTGACTAAAAGTCATTTTTTCGCATTTTTTGTGAACCGTGAATGCGTTATGCATTCTGTTAGTTCCCGCAAGTTTATTTAGGTATGTTTGAGGTGCGAGTAAGATTTCGTGGCATTTGGTAACGCGGTTTACCGATTCATTACTCGAAACCTCAATAACTAAGATTTTTAGTCACTAAGTGACTAAAAGTCATTTTTTCGCATTTTTTGTGAACCGTGAATGCCTTATGCATTCTGTTAGTTCCTGCAAGTTTATTTAGGTATGTTTGAGGTGCGAGTAAGATTTCATGGCGTTTGGTTATGCGGTTTACCGATTCACCACTTGAAACCTTAATAGCTAAGCTTTTTCAAGCCTAAGTGACTAAAAGTAATTTTTTTCGTATTTTTCGTGAACCGTGAATCCTTTACGCATTCCGTTAGTTCCCGCAAGTTTATTTAGGTATGTTTGAGGTGCGAGTAATATTTCATGGCATTTGGTTACGCGGTTTACCGATTCACTACTCGAAACCTTAATAACTAAGCTTTTTAGTCACTAAGTGACTAAAATTCATTTTTTCGCATTTTTTGTGAACCGTGAATCCGTTATGCATTCCGTTAGTTCCCGCAAGTTTATTAAGGTATGTTTGAGGTGCGATTAAGATTTCGTGGCGTTTGGTTAAGCGGTTTACCGATTCACTACTTGAAACCTTAATATCAAAGCTTTTTCAAGCCTAAGTGACTAAAAGTCATTTTTTTTGTATTTTTCGTGAACCGTGAATCCTTTACGCATTCCGTTAGTTCCCGCAAGTTTATTTAGGTATGTTTGAGGTGCGAGTAATATTTCATGGCATTTGGTTACGCGGTTTACCGATTCACTACTCGAAACCTGAATAACTAAGCTTTTTAGTCACTAAGTGACTAAAAGTCATTTTTTCGCATTTTTTGTGAACCGTGAATCCGTTATGAATTCCGTTAGTTCCCGCAAGTTTGTTAAGGTATGTTTGAGGTGCGAGTAAGATTTCGTGGCATTTGGTTAAGCGGTTTACCGATTCACTACTTGAAACCTTAATAGCTTAGTTTTTTCAAGTCTAAGTGTCTAACGAGTCATTTTTTTCGCGTTTTTTGTGAACCGTGAATGCGTTATGCATTCCGTTAGTTCCCGCAAGTTTATTTAGGTATGTGTGAGGTGCTAGTAAGATTTCGTGGCATTTGGTTAAGCGGTTTACCGATTCACTATTTGAAACCTTAATAACTAAGCTTTTTCAAGCCTAAGTGACTAAAAGTCATTTTTTCGTATTTTTTGTGAACCGTTAATCCTTTACGCATTCCGTTAGTTCCCGCAAGTTTATTTAGGTATATTTGAGGTGCGAGTAAGATTTCGTGGCATTTGGTTACGCGGTTTACCGATTCACTACTCGAAACCTCAATAACTAAGCTTTTTAGTCACTAAGTGACTAAAAGTCATTTTTTCGCATTTTTTGTGAACCGTGAATGCGTTATGCATTCTGTTAGTTCCCGCAAGTTTATTTAGGTATGTTTGAGGTGCGAGTAAGATTTCGTGGCATTTGGTAACGCGGTTTACCGATTCATTACTCGAAACCTCAATAACTATGATTTTTAGTCACTAAGTGACTAAAAGTCATTTTTTTCGCATTTTTTGTGAACCGTGAATGCCTTATGCATTCTGTTAGTTCCTGCAAGTTTATTTAGGTATGTTTGAGGTGCGAGTAAGATTTCATGGCGTTTGGTTATGCGGTTTACCGATTCACCACTTGAAACCTTAATAGCTAAGCTTTTTCAAGCCTAAGTGACTAAAATTCATTTTTTCGCATTTTTTGTGAACCGTGAATCCGTTATGCATTCCGTTAGTTCCCGCAAGTTTATTAAGGTATGTTTGAGGTGCGATTAAGATTTCGTGGCGTTTGGTTAAGCGGTTTACCGATTCACTACTTGAAACCTTAATATCAAAGCTTTTTCAAGCCTAAGTGACTAAAAGTCATTTTTTTCGTATTTTTCGTGAACCGTGAATCCTTTACGCATTCCGTTAGTTCCCGCAAGTTTATTTAGGTATGTTTGAGGTGCGAGTAATATTTCATGGCATTTGGTTACGCGGTTTACCGATTCACTACTCGAAACCTGAATAACTAAGCTTTTTAGTCACTAAGTGACTAAAAGTCATTTTTTCGCATTTTTTGTGAACCGTGAATCCGTTATGAATTCCGTTAGTTCCCGCAAGTTTGTTAAGGTATGTTTGAGGTGCGAGTAAGATTTCGTGGCATTTGGTTAAGCGGTTTACCGATTCACTCCTTGAAACCTTAATAGCTAAGTTTTTTCAAGCCTAAGTGACTAACGAGTCATTTTTTCGCGTTTTTTGTGAACCGTGAATGCGTTATGCATTCCGTTAGTTCCCGCATGTTTATTTAGGTATGTGTGAGGTGCTAGTAAGATTTCGTGGCATTTGGTTAAGCGGTTTACCGATTCACTACTTGAAACCTTAATAACTAAGCTTTTTCAAGCCTAAGTGACTAAAAGTCATTTTTTCGTATTTTTTGTGAACCGTTAATCCTTTACGCATTCCGTTTGTTCCCGCAAGTTTATTTAGGTATATTTGAGGTGCGAGTAAGATTTCATGGCATTTGGTTACGCGGTTTACCGATTCACTACTCGAAATCTCAATAACTAAGCTTTTTAGTCACTAAGTGACTAAAAGTCATTTTTTCGCATTTTTTGTGAACCGTGGATGCGTTATGCATTCTGTTAGTTCCCGCAAGTTTATTTAGGTATGTTTGAGGTGCGAGTAAGATTTCGTGGCATTTGGTTAAGCGGTTTACCGATTCACTACTTGAAACCTTAATAGCTTAGTTTTTTCAAGTCTAAGTGACTAACGAGTAATTTTTTCGCGTTTTTTGTGAACCGTGAATGCGTTATGCATTCCGTTAGTTCCCACAAGTTTATTTAGGTATGTGTGAGGTGATAGTAAGATTTGGTGGCGTTTGGTTAAACGGTTTACCGATTCACTGCTCGAAACCTTAATAACTAAGATTTTTAGTCACTAAGTGACTAAAAGTCATTTTTTCGCATTTATTGTGAACCGTGAATGCCTTATGCATTCCGTTAGTTCCCGCAAGTTTATTTAGGTATGTTGGAGGTGCGAGTAAGATTTCGTGGCGTTTGGTTATGCGGTTTACCGATTCACTACTTGAAACCTTAATAGCTAAGCTTTTTCAAGCCTAAGTGACTAAAAGTCATTTTTTTCGTATTTTTTGTGAATCGTGAATCCTTTACGCATTCCGTTAGTTCCCGCAAGTTTATTTAGGTATGTTTGAGGTGCGAGTAATATTTCATGGCATTTGGTTATACGGTTTACCGATTCACTACTCGAAATCTCAATAACTAAGCTTTTTAGTCACTAAGTGACTAAAAGTCATTTTTTCGCATTTTTTGTGAACCGTGAATCCGTTATGCATTCCGTTAGTTCCCGCAAGTTTATTAAGGTATGTTTGAGGTGCGAGTAAGATTTCGTGGCGTTTGGTTAAGCGGTTTACCGATTCACTACTTGAAACCTTAATAGCTTAGTTTTTTCAAGTCTAAGTGTCTAACGAGTCATTTTTTTCGCGTTTTTTGTGAACCGTGAATGCGTTATGCATTCCATTAGTTCCCGCAAGTTTATTTAGGTATGTGTGAGGTGCTAGTAAGATTTCGTGGCATTTGGTTAAGCGGTTTACCGATTCACTACTTGAAACCTTAATAACTAAGCTTTTTCAAGCCTAAGTGACTAAAAGTCATTTTTTCGTATTTTTTGTGAACCGTTAATCCTTTACGCATTCCGTTAGTTCCCGCAAGTTTATTTAGGTATATTTGAGGTGCGAGTAAGATTTCGTGGCATTTGGTTACGCGGTTTACCGATTCACTACTCGAAACCTCAATAACTAAGCTTTTTAGTCACTAAGTGACTAAAAGTCATTTTTTCGCATTTTTTGTGAACCGTGAATGCGTTATGCATTCTGTTAGTTCCCGCAAGTTTATTTAGGTATATTTGAGGTGCGAGTAAGATTTCGTGGCATTTGGTAACGCGGTTTACCGATTCATTAGTCGAAACCTCAATAACTAAGATTTTTAGTCACTAAGTGACTAAAAGTCATTTTTTCGCATTTTTTGTGAACCGTGAATGCCTTATGCATTCTGTTAGTTCCTGCAAGTTTATTTAGGTATGTTTGAGGTGCGAGTAAGATTTCATGGCGTTTGGTTATGCGGTTTACCGATTCACTACTTGAAACCTTAATAGCTAAAGCTTTTTCAAGCCTAAGTGACTAAAAGTAATTTTTTTCGTATTTTTCGTGAACCGTGAATCCTTTACGCATTCCGTTAGTTCCCGCAAGTTTATTTAGGTATGTTTGAGGTGCGAGTAATATTTCATGGCATTTGGTTACGCGGTTTACCGATTCACTACTCGAAACCTTAATAACTAAGCTTTTTAGTCACTAAGTGACTAAAATTCATTTTTTCGCATTTTTTGTGAACCGTGAATCCGTTATGCATTCCGTTAGTTCCCGCAAGTTTATTAAGGTATGTTTGAGGTGCGATTAAGATTTCGTGGCGTTTGGTTAAGCGGTTTACCGATTCACTACTTGAAACCTTAATATCAAAGCTTTTTCAAGCCTAAGTGACTAAAAGTCATTTTTTTCGTATTTTTCGTGAACCGTGAATCCTTTACGCATTCCGTTAGTTCCCGCAAGTTTATTTAGGTATGTTTGAGGTGCGAGTAATATTTCATGGCATTTGGTTACGCGGTTTACCGATTCACTACTCGAAACCTGAATAACTAAGCTTTTTAGTCACTAAGTGACTAAAAGTCATTTTTTCGCATTTTTTGTGAACCGTGAATCCGTTATGAATTCCGTTAGTTCCCGCAAGTTTGTTAAGGTATGTTTGAGGTGCGAGTAAGATTTCGTGGCGTTTGGTTAAGCGGTTTACCGATTCACTACTTGAAACCTTAATAGCTAAGTTTTTTCAAGCCTAAGTGACTAACGAGTCATTTTTTCGCGTTTTTTGTGAACCGTGAATGCGTTATGCATTCCGTTAGTTCCCGCATGTTTATTTAGGTATGTGTGAGGTGCTAGTAAGATTTCGTGGCATTTGGTTAAGCGGTTTACCGATTCACTACTTGAAACCTTAATAACTAAGCTTTTTCAAGCCTAAGTGACTAAAAGTCATTTTTTCGTATTTTTTGTGAACCGTTAATCCTTTACGCATTCCGTTTGTTCCCGCAAGTTTATTTAGGTATATTTGAGGTGCGAGTAAGATTTCATGGCATTTGGTTACGCGGTTTACCGATTCACTACTCGAAATCTCAATAACTAAGCTTTTTAGTCACTAAGTGACTAAAAGTCATTTTTTCGCATTTTTTGTGAACCGTGAATGCGTTATGCATTCTGTTAGTTCCCGCAAGTTTATTTAGGTATGTTTGAGGTGCGAGTAAGATTTCGTGGCATTTGGTTAAGCGGTTTACCGATTCACTACTTGAAACCTTAATAGCTTAGTTTTTTCAAGTCTAAGTGACTAACGAGTCATTTTTTCGCGTTTTTTGTGAACCGTGAATGCGTTATGCATTCCGTTAGTTCCCGCAAGTTTATTTAGGTATGTGTGAGGTGATAGTAAGATTTGGTGGCGTTTGGTTAAACGGTTTACCGATTCACTGCTCGAAACCTCAATAACTAATCTTTTTCAAGCCTAAGTGAATAAAGAGTCATTTTTTCGCATTTTTTGTGAACCGTGAATGCGTTATGCATTCAGTTAGTTCCAGCAAGTTTATTTTGGTATATGTGAGGTGCTAGTAAGATTTCATGGCATTTGGTTAAGCGGTTTACCGATTCACTACTTGAAACGTTAATAACTAAGATTTTTAGTCACTAAGTGACTAAAAGTCATTTTTTCGCATTTATTGTGAACCGTGAATGCCTTATGCATTCCGTTAGTTCCCGCAAGTTTATTTAGGTATGTTGGAGGTGCGAGTAAGATTTCGTGGCGTTTGGTTATGCGGTTTACCGATTCACTACTTGAAACCTTAATAGCTAAGCTTTTTAAAGCCTAAGTGACTAAAAGTCATTTTTTTCGTATTTTTTGTGAACCGTGAATCCTTTACGCATTCCGTTAGTTCCCGCAAGTTTATTTAGGTATGTTTGAGGTGCGAGTAATATTTCATGGCATTTGGTTACACGGTTTACCGATTCACTACTCGAAATCTCAATAACTAAGCTTTTTAGTCACTAAGTGACTAAAAGTCATTTTTTCGCATTTTTTGTGAACCGTGAATCCGTTATGCATTCCGTTAGTTCCCGCAAGTTTATTAAGGTATGTTTGAGGTGCGAGTAAGATTTCGTGGCGTTTGGTTAAGCGGTTTACCGATTCACTACTTGAAACCTTAATAGCTTAGTTTTTTCAAGTCTAAGTGTCTAACGAGTCATTTTTTTCGCGTTTTTTGTGAACCGTGAATGCGTTATGCATTCCGTTAGTTCCCGCAAGTTTATTTAGGTATGTGTGAGGTGCTAGTAAGATTTCGTGGCATTTGGTTAAGCGGTTTACCGATTCACTACTTGAAACCTTAATAACTAAGTTTTTTCAAGCCTAAGTGACTAAAAGTCATTTTTTCGTATTTTTTGTGAACCGTTAATCCTTTACGCATTCCGTTAGTTCCCGCAAGTTTATTTAGGTATATTTGAGGTGCGAGTAAGATTTCGTGGCATTTGGTTACGCGGTTTACCGATTCACTACTCGAAACCTCAATAACTAAGCTTTTTAGTCACTAAGTGACTAAAAGTCATTTTTTCGCATTTTTTGTGAACCGTGAATGCGTTATGCATTCTGTTAGTTCCCGCAAGTTTATTTAGGTATGTTTGAGGTGCGAGTAAGATTTCGTGGCATTTGGTGACGCGATTTACCGATTCATTACTCGAAACCTCAATAACTAAGATTTTTAGTCACTAAGTGACTAAAAGTCATTTTTTCGCATTTTTTGTGAACCGTGAATGCCTTATGCATTCTGTTAGTTCCTGCAAGTTTATTTAGGTATGTTTGAGGTGCGAGTAAGATTTCATGGCGTTTGGTTATGCGGTTTACCGATTCACTACTTGAAACCTTAATAGCTAAGCTTTTTCAAGCCTAAGTGACTAAAAGTAATTTTTTTCGTATTTTTCGTGAACCGTGAATCCTTTACGCATTCCGTTAGTTCCCGCAAGTTTATTTAGGTATGTTTGAGGTGCGAGTAATATTTCATGGCATTTGGTTACGCGGTTTACCGATTCACTACTCGAAACCTTAATAACTAAGCTTTTTAGTCACTAAGTGACTAAAATTCATTTTTTCGCATTTTTTGTGAACCGTGAATCCGTTATGCATTCCGTTAGTTCCCGCAAGTTTATTAAGGTATGTTTGAGGTGCGATTAAGATTTCGTGGCGTTTGGTTAAGCGGTTTACCGATTCACTACTTGAAACCTTAATATCAAAGCTTTTTCAAGCCTAAGTGACTAAAAGTCATTTTTTTCGTATTTTTCGTGAACCGTGAATCCTTTACGCATTCCGTTAGTTCCCGCAAGTTTATTTAGGTATGTTTGAGGTGCGAGTAATATTTCATGGCATTTGGTTACGCGGTTTACCGATTCACTACTCGAAACCTGAATAACTAAGCTTTTTAGTCACTAAGTGACTAAAAGTCATTTTTTCGCATTTTTTGTGAACCGTGAATCCGTTATGAATTCCGTTAGTTCCCGCAAGTTTGTTAAGGTATGTTTGAGGTGCGAGTAAGATTTCGTGGCGTTTGGTTAAGCGGTTTACCGATTCACTACTTGAAACCTTAATAGCTAAGTTTTTTCAAGCCTAAGTGACTAACGAGTCATTTTTTCCCGTTTTTTGTGAACCGTGAATGCGTTATGTATTCCGTTAGTTCCCGCATGTTTATTTAGGTATGTGTGAGGTGCTAGTAAGATTTCGTGGCATTTGGTTAAGCGGTTTACCGATTCACTACTTGAAACCTTAATAACTAAGCTTTTTCAAGCCTAAGTGACTAAAAGTCATTTTTTCGTATTTTTTGTGAACCGTTAATCCTTTACGCATTCCGTTTGTTCCCGCAAGTTTATTTAGATATATTTGAGGTGCGAGTAAGATTTCATGGCATTTGGTTACGCGGTTTACCGATTCACTACTCGAAATCTCAATAACTAAGCTTTTTAGTCACTAAGTGACTAAAAGTCATTTTTTCGCATTTTTTGTGAACCGTGAATGCGTTATGCATTCTGTTAGTTCGCGCAAGTTTATTTAGGTATGTTTGAGGTGCGAGTAAGATTTCGTGGCATTTGGTTAAGCGGTTTACCGATTCACTACTTGAAACCTTAAAAGCTTAGTTTTTTCAAGTCTAAGTGACTAACGAGTCATTTTTTCGCGTTTTTTGTGAACCGTGAATGCGTTATGCATTCCGTTAGTTCCCGCAAGTTTATTTAGGTATGTGTGAGGTGATAGTAAGATTTCGTGGCGTTTGGTTAAACGGTTTACCGATTCACTGCTCGAAACCTCAATAACTAATCTTTTTCAAGCCTAAGTGAATAAAGAGTCATTTTTTCGCATTTTTTGTGAACCGTGAATGCGTTATGCATTCCGTTAGTTCCAGCAAGTTTATTTTGGTATATGTGAGGTGCTAGTAAGATTTCATGGCATTTGGTTAAGCGGTTTACCGATTCACTACTTGAAACGTTAATAACTAAGATTTTTAGTCACTAAGTGACTAAAAGTCATTTTTTCGCATTTATTGTGAACCGTGAATGCCTTATGCATTCCGTTAGTTCCCGCAAGTTTATTTAGGTATATTGGAGGTGCGAGTAAGATTTCGTGGCATTTGGTTATGCGGTTTACCGATTCACTACTTGAAACCTTAATAGCTAAGCTTTTTCAAGCCTAAGTGACTAAAAGTCATTTTTTTCGTATTTTTTGTGAACCGTGAATCCTTTTCGCATTCCGTTAGTTCCCACAAGTTTATTTAGGTATGTTTGAGGTGCGAGTAATATTTCATGGCATTTGGTTACACGGTTTACCGATTCACTACTCGAAATCTCAATAACTAAGCTTTTTAGTCACTAAGTGACTAAAAGTCATTTTTCCGCATTTTTTGTGAACCGTGAATCCGTTATGCATTCCGTTAGTTCCCGCAAGTTTATTAAGGTATGTTTGAGGTGCGAGTAAGATTTCGTGGCGTTTGGTTAAGCGGTTTACCGATTCACTACTTGAAACCTTAATAGCTTAGTTTTTTCAAGTCTAAGTGACTAACGAGTCATTTTTTCGCGTTTTTTGTGAACCGTGAATGCGTTATGCATTCCGTTAGTTCCTGCAAGTTTATTTAGGTATGTGTGAGGTGTTAGTAAGATTTCGTGGCATTTGGTTAAGCGGTTTACCGATTCACTACTTGAAACCTTAATAACTAAGCTTTTTCAAGCCTAAGTGACTAAAAGTCATTTTTTCGTATATTTTGTGAACCGTTAATCCTTTACGCATTCCGTTAGTTCCCGCAAGTTTATTTAGGTATATTTGAGGTGCGAGTAAGATTTTGTGGCATTTGGTTACGCGGTTTACCGATTCACTACTCGAAACCTCAATAACTAAGCTTTTTAGTCACTAAGTGACTAAAAGTCATTTTTTCGCATTTTTTGTGAACCGTGAATGCGTTATGCATTCTGTTAGTTCCCGCAAGTTTATTTAGGTATGTTTGAGGTGCGAGTAAGATTTCGTGGCATTTGGTAACGCGGTTTACCGATTCATTACTCGAAACCTCAATAACTAAGATTTTTAGTCACTAAGTGACTAAAAGTCATTTTTTCGCATTTTTTGTGAACCGTGAATGCCTTATGCATTCTGTTAGTTCCTGCAAGTTTATTTAGGTATGTTTGAGGTGCGAGTAAGATTTCATGGCGTTTGGTTATGCGGTTTACCTATTCACTACTTGAAACCTTAATAGCTAAGCTTTTTCAAGCCTAAGTGACTAAAAGTCATTTTTTTCGTATTTTTCGTGAACCGTGAATCCTTTACGCATTCTGTTAGTCCCCGCAAGTTTATTTAGGTATGTTTGAGGTGCGAGTAATATTTCATGGCATTTGGTTACGCGGTTTACCGATTCACTACTCGAAACCTTAATAACTAAGCTTTTTAGTCACTAAGTGACTAAAAGTCATTTTTTCGCATTTTTTGTGAACCGTGAATCCGTTATGCATTCCGTTAGTTCCCGCAAGTTTTTTAAGGTATGTTTGAGGTGCGAGTAAGATTTCATGGCGTTTGGTTAAGCGGTTTACCGATTCACTACTTGAAACCTTAATAGCTAAGGTTTTTCAAGTCTAAGTGACTAACGAGTCATTTTTTCGCATTTTTTGTGAACCGTGAATGCGTTATGCATTCCGTTAGTTCCCGCAAGTTTATTTAGATATGTGTGAGGTGCTAGTAAGATTTCGTGGCATTTGGTTAAGCGGTTTACCGATTCACTACTTGAAACCTTAATAACTAAGCTTTTTCAAGCCTAAGTGACTAAAAGTCATTTTTTCGTATTTTTTGTGAACCGTTAATCCTTTACGCATTCCGTTAGTTCCCGCAAGTTTATTTAGGTATATTTGAGGTGCGAGTAAGATTTCGTGGCATTTGGTTACGCGGTTTACCGATTCACTACTCGAAACCTCAATAACTAAGCTTTTTAGTCACTAAGTGACTAAAAGTCATTTTTTCGCATTTTTTGTGAACCGTGAATGCGTTATGAATTCTATTAGTTCCCGCAAGTTTATTTAGGTATGTTTGAGGAGCGAGTAAGATTTCGTGGCGTTTGGTTAAGCGGTTTACCGATTCACTACTTGAAACCTTAATAGCTTAGTTTTTTCAAGTCTAAGTGTCTAACGAGTCATTTTTTTCGCGTTTTTTGTGAACCGTGAATGCGTTATGCATTCCGTTAGTTCCCCACAAGTTTATTTAGGTATGTGTGAGGTGCTAGTAAGATTTCGTGGCATTTGGTTAAGCGGTTTACCGATTCACTACTTGAAACCTTAATAACTAAGCTTTTTCAAGCCTAAGTGACTAAAAGTCATTTTTTCGTATTTTTTGTGAACCGTTAATCCTTTACGCATTCCGTTAGTTCCCGCAAGTTTATTTAGGTATATTTGAGGTGCGAGTAAGATTTCGTGGCATTTGGTTACGCGGTTTACCGATTCACTACTCGAAACCTCAATAACTAAGCTTTTTAGTCACTAAGTGACTAAAAGTCATTTTTTCGCATTTTTTGTGAACCGTGAATGCGTTATGCATTCTGTTAGTTCCCGCAAGTTTATTTAGGTATGTTTGAGGTGCGAGTAAGATTTCGTGGCATTTGGTAACGCGGTTTACCGATTCATTACTCGAAACCTCAATAACTAAGATTTTTAGTCACTAAGTGACTAAAAGTCATTTTTCGCATTTTTTGTGAACCGTGAATGCCTTATGCATTCCGTTAGTTCCCGCAAGTTTATTTAGGTATGTTTGAGGTGCGAGTAAGATTTCATGGCGTTTGGTTATGCGGTTTACCGATTCACTACTTGAAACCTTAATAGCTAAGCTTTTTCAAGCCTAAGTGACTAAAAGTAATTTTTTTTGTATTTTTCGTGAACCGTGAATCCTTTACACATTCCGTTAGTTCCCGCAAGTTTATTTAGGTATGTTTGAGGTGCGAGTAATATTTCATGGCATTTGGTTACGCGGTTTACCGATTCACTACTCGAAACCTTAATAACTAAGCTTTTTAGTCACTAAGTGACTAAAATTCATTTTTTCGCATTTTTTGTGAACCGTGAATCCGTTATGCATTCCGTTAGTTCCCGCAAGTTTATTAAGGTATGTTTGAGGTGCGATTAAGATTTCTTGGCGTTTGGTTAAGCGGTTTACCGATTCACTACTTGAAACCTTAATATCAAAGCCTTTTCAAGCCTAAGTGACTAAAAGTCATTTTTTTCGTATTTTTCGTGAACCGTGAATCCTTTACGCATTCCGTTAGTTCTCGAAAGTTTATTTAGGTATGTTTGAGGTGCGAGTAAGATTTCGTGGCATTTAGTTAAGCGGTTTACCGATTCACTACTCGAAACCTCAATAACTAAGCTTTTTAGTCACTAAGTGACTAAAAGTCATTTTTTCGCATTTTTTGTGAATCGTGAATCCGTTATGCATTCCGTTAGTTCCCGCAAGTTTATTAAGGTATGTTTGAGGTGCGAGTAAGATTTCATGGTGTTTGGTTAAGCGGTTTACCGATTCACTACTTGAAACCTTAATAGCTAAGTTTTTTCAAGCCTAAGTGACTAACGAGTCATTTTTTTGCGTTTTTTGTGAACCGTGAATGCGTTATACATTCCGTTAGTTCCCGCAAGTTTATTTAGGTATGTGTGAGGTGCTAGTAAGATTTCGTGGCATTTGGTTAAGCGGTTTACTGATTCACTACTTGAAACCTTGATAACTAAGATTTTTAGTCACTAAGTGACTAAAAGTCATTTTTTCGCATTTATTGTGAACCGTGAATGCCTTATGCATTCCGTTAGTTCCCGCAAGTTTATTTAGGTATGTCTGAGGTGCGAGTAAGATTTCGTGGCGTTTGGTTAAGCGGTTTACCGATTCACTACTTGAAACCTTAATAGCTAAGTTTTTTCAAGCCTAAGTGACTAACGAGTCATTTTTTTGCGTTTTTTGTGAACCGTGAATCCTTTATGCATTCCGTTAGTTCCCGCAAGTTTATTTAGGTATGTTTGAGGTGCGAGTAATATTTATGGCATTTGGTTACGCGGTTTACCGATTCACTACTCGAAACCTCAATAACTAAGCTTTTTAGTCACTAAGTGATTAAAAGTCATTTTTTCGCATTTTTTGTGAACCGTGAATCCGTTATGCATTCCGTTAGTTCCCGCAAGTTTATTAAGGTATGTTTGAGGTGCGAGTAAGATTTAGTGGCGTTTGGTTAAGCAGTTTACCGATTCACTACTTGAAACCTTAATAGCTTAGTTTTTTCAAGTCTAAGTGTCTAACGAGTCATTTTTTTTGCGTTTTTTGTGAACCGTGAATGCGTTATGCATTCCGTTAGTTCCCGCAAGTTTATTTAGGTATGTGTGAGGTGCTAGTAAGATTTCGTGGCATTTGGTTAAGCGGTTTACCGATTCACTACTTGAAACCTTAATAACTAAGCTTTTTCAAGCCTAAGTGACTAAAAGTCATTTTTTCATATTTTTTGTGAACCGTTAATCCTTTACGCATTCCGTTAGTTCCCGAAAGTTTATTTAGGTATATTTGAGGTGCGAGTAAGATTTCGTGGCATTTGGTTACGCGGTTTACCGATTCACTACTCGAAACCTCAATAACTAAGCTTTTTAGTCACTAAGTGACTAAAAGTCATTTTTTCGCATTTTTTGTGAACCGTGAATGCGTTATGCATTCTGTTAGTTCCCGCAAGTTTATTTAGGTATGTTTGAGGTGCGAGTAAGATTTCGTGGCATTTGGTAACGCGGTTTACCGATTCATTACTCGAAACCTCAATAACTATGATTTTTAGTCACTAAGTGACTAAAAGTCATTTTTCGCATTTTTTGTGAACCGTGAATGCCTTATGCATTCTGTTAGTTCCCGCAAGTTTATTTAGGTATGTTTGAGGTGCGAGTAAGATTTCATGGCGTTTGGTTATGCGGTTTACCGATTCACTACTTGAAACCTTAATAGCTAAGCTTTTTCAAGCCTAAGTGACTAAAAGTAATTTTTTTCGTATTTTTCGTGAACCGTGAATCCTTTACGCATTCCGTTAGTTCCCGCAAGTTTATTTAGGTATGTTTGAGGTGCGAGTAATATTTCATGGCATTTGGTTACGCGGTTTACCGATTCACTACTCGAAACCTTAATAACTAAGCTTTTTAGTCACTAAGTGACTAAAATTCATTTTTTCGCATTTTTTGTGAACCGTGAATCCGTTATGCATTCCGTTAGTTCCCGCAAGTTTATTAAGGTATGTTTGAGGTGCGATTAAGATTTCGTGGCGTTTGGTTAAGCGGTTTACCGATTCACTACTTGAAACCTTAATATCAAAGCTTTTTCAAGTCTAAGTGACTAAAAGTCATTTTTTTCGTATTTTTCGTGAACCGTGAATCCTTTACGCATTCCGTTAGTTCCCGCAAGTTTATTTAGGTATGTTTGAGGTGCGAGTAAGATTTCGTGGCATTTGGTTACGCGGTTTACCGATTCACTACTCGAAACCTCAATAACTAAGCTTTTTAGTCACTAAGTGACTAAAAGTCATTTTTTCGCATTTTTTGTGAACCGTGAATGCGTTATGCATTCCGTTAGTTCCGCAAGTTTATTTAGGTATGTTTGAGGTACAAGAAAAATTTCGTGGCATTTGGTTACGCGGTTTACCGATTCACTACTCGAAACCTCAATAACTAAGCTTTTTAGTCACTAAGTGACTAAAAGTCATTTTTTCATATTTTTTGTGAACCGTGAATCCTTTACGCATTCCGTTAGTTCTCGAAAGTTTATTTAGGTATGTTTGAGGTGCGAGTAAGATTTCGTGGCATTTGGTTATGCGGTTTACCGATTCACTACTCGAAACCTCAATAACTAAGATTTTTAGTCACTAAGTGACTAAAAGTTATTTTTTCGCATTTTTTGTGAACCGTGAATGCGTTATGCATTCCGTTAGTTCCCGCAAGTTTATTTAGGTATGTTTGAGGTGCGAGTAAGATTTCGTGGCATTTGGTTAAGCAGTTTACCGATTCACTACTTGAAACCTTAATAGCTAAGTTTTTTCAAGCCTAAGTGACTAACGAGTCATTTTTTCGCATTTTTTGTGAACCGTGAATGCGTTATGCATTCCGTTAGTTCCGCAAGTTTATTTAGGTATGTTTGAGGTGCAAGAAAAATTTCGTGGCATTTGGTTACGCGGTTTACCGATTCACTACTCGAAACCTCAAAAACTAAGCTTTTTAGTCACTAAGTGACTAAAAGTCATTTTTTCATATTTTTTGTGAACCGTGAATCCTTTACGCATTCCGTTAGTTCTCGAAAGTTTATTTAGGTATGTTTGAGGTGCGAGTAAGATTTCGTGGCATTTGGTTAAGCGGTTTACCGATTCACTACTCGAAACCTCAATAACTAAGCTTTTTAGTCACTAAGTGACTAAAAGTCATTTTTTCGCATTTTTTGTGAACCGTGAATCCGTTATGCATTCCGTTAGTTCCCGCAAGTTTATTAAGGTATGTTTGAGGTGCGAGTAAGATTTCATGGTGTTTGGTTAAGCGGTTTACAGATTCACTACTTGAAACCTTAATAGCTAAGTTTTTTCAAGCCTAAGTGACTAACGAGTCATTTTTTTGCGTTTTTTGTGAACCGTGAATGCGTTGTACATTCCGTTAGTTCCCGCAAGTTTATTTAGGTATGTGTGAGGTGCTAGTAAGATTTCGTGGCATTTGGTTAAGCGGTTTACTTATTCACTACTTGAAACCTTGATAACTAAGATTTTTAGTCACTAAGTGACTAAAAGTCATTTTTTCGCATTTATTGTGAACCGTGAATGCCTTATGCATTCCGTTAGTTCCCGCAAGTTTATTTAGGTATGTCTGAGGTGCGAGTAAGATTTCGTGGCGTTTGGTTAAGCGGTTTACCGATTCACTACTTGAAACCTTAATAGCTAAGTTTTTTCAAGCCTAAGTGACTAACGAGTCATTTTTTTGCGTTTTTTGTGAACCGTGAATCCTTTATGCATTCCGTTAGTTCCCGCAAGTTTATTTAGGTATGTTTGAGGTGCGAGTAATATTTATGGCATTTGGTTACGCGGTTTACCGATTCACTACTCGAAACCTCAATAACTAAGCTTTTTAGTCACTAAGTGACTAAAAGTCATTTTTTCGCATTTTTTGTGAACCGTGAATCCGTTATGCATTCCGTTAGTTCCCGCAAGTTTATTAAGGTATGTTTGAGGTGCGAGTAAGATTTAGTGGCGTTTGGTTAAGCAGTTTACCGATTCACTACTTGAAACCTTAATAGCTTAGTTTTTTCATGTCTAAATGTCTAACGAGTCATTTTTTTCGCGTTTTTTGTGAACCGTGAATGCGTTATGCATTCCGTTAGTTCCCGCAAGTTTATTTAGGTATGTGTGAGGTGCTAGTAAGATTTCGTGGCATTTGGTTAAGCGGTTTACCGATTCACTACTTGAAACCTTAATAACTAAGCTTTTTCAAGCCTAAGTGACTAAAAGTCATTTTTTCGTATTTTTTGTGAACCGTTAATCCTTTACGCATTCCGTTAGTTCCCGAAAGTTTATTTAGGTATATTTGAGGTGCGAGTAAGATTTCGTGGCATTTGGTTACGCGGTTTACCGATTCACTACTCGAAACCTCAATAACTAAGCTTTTTAGTCACTAAGTGACTAAAAGTCATTTTTTCGCATTTTTTGTGAACCGTGAATGCGTTATGCATTCTGTTAGTTCCCGCAAGTTTATTTAGGTATGTTTGAGGTGCGAGTAAGATTTCGTGGCATTTGGTAACGCGGTTTACCGATTCATTACTCGAAACCTCAATAACTAAGATTTTTAGTCACTAAGTGACTAAAAGTAATTTTTCGCATTTTTTGTGAACCGTGAATGCCTTATGCATTCTGTTAGTTCCC
Source organism: Hydrangea macrophylla (assembly GCA_033977485.1). NCBI lineage: Eukaryota > Viridiplantae > Streptophyta > Magnoliopsida > Cornales > Hydrangeaceae > Hydrangea > Hydrangea macrophylla. Next base: position 12,898,104 of record CM066992.1, on the reverse strand, counting down.
GCAAGTTTATTTAGGTATGTTTGAGGTGCGAGTAAGATTTCATGGCGTTTGGTTATGCGGTTTACCGATTCACTACTTGAAACCTTAATAGCTAAGCTTTTTCAAGCCTAAGTGACTAAAAGTAATTTTTTTCGTATTTTTCGTGAACCGTGAATCCTTTACGCATTCCGTTAGTTCCCGCAAGTTTATTTAGGTATGTTTGAGGTGCGAGTAATATTTCATGGCATTTGGTTACGCGGTTTACCGATTCACTACTCGAAACCTTAATAACTAAGCTTTTTAGTCACTAAGTGACTAAAATTCATTTTTTCGCATTTTTTGTGAACCGTGAATCCGTTATGCATTCCGTTAGTTCCCGCAAGTTTATTAAGGTATGTTTGAGGTGCGATTAAGATTTCGTGGCGTTTGGTTAAGCGGTTTACCGATTCACTACTTGAAACCTTAATATCAAAGCTTTTTCAAGTCTAAGTGACTAAAAGTCATTTTTTTCGTATTTTTCGTGAACCGTGAATCCTTTACGCATTCCGTTAGTTCCCGCAAGTTTATTTAGGTATGTTTGAGGTGCGAGTAAGATTTCGTGGCATTTGGTTACGCGGTTTACCGATTCACTACTCGAAACCTCAATAACTAAGCTTTTTAGTCACTAAGTGACTAAAAGTCATTTTTTCGCATTTTTTGTGAACCGTGAATGCGTTATGCATTCCGTTAGTTCCGCAAGTTTATTTAGGTATGTTTGAGGTACAAGAAAAATTTCGTGGCATTTGGTTACGCGGTTTACCGATTCACTACTCGAAACCTCAATAACTAAGCTTTTTAGTCACTAAGTGACTAAAAGTCATTTTTTCATATTTTTTGTGAACCGTGAATCCTTTACGCATTCCGTTAGTTCTCGAAAGTTTATTTCGGTATGTTTGAGGTGCGAGTAAGATTTCGTGGCATTTGGTTACGCGGTTTACCGATTCACTACTCGAAACCTCAATAACTAAGATTTTTAGTCACTAAGTGACTAAAAGTTATTTTTTCGCATTTTTTGTGAACCGTGAATGCGTTATGCATTCCGTTAGTTCCCGCAAGTTTATTTAGGTATGTTTGAGGTGCGAGTAAGATTTCGTGGCATTTGGTTAAGCAGTTTACCGATTCACTACTTGAAACCTTAATAGCTAAGTTTTTTCAAGCCTAAGTGACTAACGAGTCATTTTTTCGCATTTTTTGTGAACCGTGAATGCGTTATGCATTCCGTTAGTTCCGCAAGTTTATTTAGGTATGTTTGAGGTGCAAGAAAAATTTCGTGGCATTTGGTTACGCGGTTTACCGATTCACTACTCGAAACCTCAAAAACTAAGCTTTTTAGTCACTAAGTGACTAAAAGTCATTTTTTCATATTTTTTGTGAACCGTGAATCCTTTACGCATTCCGTTAGTTCTCGAAAGTTTATTTAGGTATGTTTGAGGTGCGAGTAAGATTTCGTGGCATTTGGTTAAGCGGTTTACCGATTCACTACTCGAAACCTCAATAACTAAGCTTTTTAGTCACTAAGTGACTAAAAGTCATTTTTTCGCATTTTTTGTGAACCGTGAATCCGTTATGCATTCCGTTAGTTCCCGCAAGTTTATTAAGGTATGTTTGAGGTGCGAGTAAGATTTCATGGTGTTTGGTTAAGCGGTTTACTGATTCACTACTTGAAACCTTAATAGCTAAGTTTTTTCAAGCCTAAGTGACTAACGAGTCATTTTTTTGCGTTTTTTGTGAACCGTGAATGCGTTGTACATTCCGTTAGTTCCCGCAAGTTTATTTAGGTATGTGTGAGGTGCTAGTAAGATTTCGTGGCATTTGGTTAAGCGGTTTACTGATTCACTACTTGAAACCTTGATAACTAAGATTTTTAGTCACTAAGTGACTAAAAGTCATTTTTTCGCATTTATTGTGAACCGTGAATGCCTTATGCATTCCGTTAGTTCCCGCAAGTTTATTTAGGTATGTCTGAGGTGCGAGTAAGATTTCGTGGCGTTTGGTTAAGCGGTTTACCGATTCACTACTTGAAACCTTAATAGCTAAGTTTTTTCAAGCCTAAGTGACTAACGAGTCATTTTTTTGCGTTTTTTGTGAACCGTGAATCCTTTATGCATTCCGTTAGTTCCCGCAAGTTTATTTAGGTATGTTTGAGGTGCGAGTAATATTTATGGCATTTGGTTACGCGGTTTACCGATTCACTACTCGAAACCTCAATAACTAAGCTTTTTAGTCACTAAGTGACTAAAAGTCATTTTTTCGCATTTTTTGTGAACCGTGAATCCGTTATGCATTCCGTTAGTTCCCGCAAGTTTATTAAGGTATGTTTGAGGTGCGAGTAAGATTTAGTGGCGTTTGGTTAAGCAGTTTACCGATTCACTACTTGAAACCTTAATAGCTTAGTTTTTTCATGTCTAAGTGTCTAACGAGTCATTTTTTTCGCGTTTTTTGTGAACCGTGAATGCGTTATGCATTCCGTTAGTTCCCGCAAGTTTATTTAGGTATGTGTGAGGTGCTAGTAAGATTTCGTGGCATTTGGTTAAGCGGTTTACCGATTCACTACTTGAAACCTTAATAACTAAGCTTTTTCAAGCCTAAGTGACTAAAAGTCATTTTTTCGTATTTTTTGTGAACCGTTAATCCTTTACGCATTCCGTTAGTTCCCGAAAGTTTATTTAGGTATATTTGAGGTGCGAGTAAGATTTCGTGGCATTTGGTTACGCGGTTTACCGATTCACTACTCGAAACCTCAATAACTAAGCTTTTTAGTCACTAAGTGACTAAAAGTCATTTTTTCGCATTTTTTGTGAACCGTGAATGCGTTATGCATTCTGTTAGTTCCCGCAAGTTTATTTAGGTATGTTTGAGGTGCGAGTAAGATTTCGTGGAATTTGGTAACGCGGTTTACCGATTCATTACTCGAAACCTCAATAACTAAGATTTTTAGTCACTAAGTGACTAAAAGTCATTTTTCGCATTTTTTGTGAACCGTGAATGCCTTATGCATTCTGTTAGTTCCCGCAAGTTTATTTAGGTATGTTTGAGGTGCGAGTAAGATTTCATGGCGTTTGGTTATGCGGTTTACCGATTCACTACTTGAAACCTTAATAGCTAAGCTTTTTCAAGCCTAAGTGACTAAAAGTAATTTTTTTCGTATTTTTCGTGAACCGTGAATCCTTTACGCATTCCGTTAGTTCCCGCAAGTTTATTTAGGTATGTTTGAGGTGCGAGTAATATTTCATGGCATTTGGTTACGCGGTTTACCGATTCACTACTCGAAACCTTAATAACTAAGCTTTTTAGTCACTAAGTGACTAAAATTCATTTTTTCGCATTTTTTGTGAACCGTGAATCCGTTATGCATTCCGTTAGTTCCCGCAAGTTTATTAAGGTATGTTTGAGGTGCGATTAAGATTTCGTGGCGTTTGGTTAAGCGGTTTACCGATTCACTACTTGAAACCTTAATATCAAAGCTTTTTCAAGTCTAAGTGACTAAAAGTCATTTTTTTCGTATTTTTCGTGAACCGTGAATCCTTTACGCATTCCGTTAGTTCCCGCAAGTTTATTTAGGTATGTTTGAGGTGCGAGTAAGATTTCGTGGCATTTGGTTACGCGGTTTACCGATTCACTACTCGAAACCTCAATAACTAAGCTTTTTAGTCACTAAGTGACTAAAAGTCATTTTTTCGCATTTTTTGTGAACCGTGATTGCGTTATGCATTCCGTTAGTTCCGCAAGTTTATTTAGGTATGTTTGAGGTACAAGAAAAATTTCGTGGCATTTGGTTACGCGGTTTACCGATTCACTACTCGAAACCTCAATAACTAAGCTTTTTAGTCACTAAGTGACTAAAAGTCATTTTTTCATATTTTTTGTGAACCGTGAATCCTTTACGCATTCCGTTAGTTCTCGAAAGTTTATTTAGGTATGTTTGAGGTGCGAGTAAGATTTCGTGGCATTTGGTTACGCGGTTTACCGATTCACTACTCGAAACCTCAATAACTAAGATTTTTAGTCACTAAGTGACTAAAAGTTATTTTTTCGCATTTTTTGTGAACCGTGAATGCGTTATGCATTCCGTTAGTTCCCGTAAGTTTATTTAGGTATGTTTGAGGTGCGAGTAAGATTTCGTGGCATTTGGTTAAGCAGTTTACCGATTCACTACTTGAAACCTTAATAGCTAAGTTTTTTCAAGCCTAAGTGACTAACGAGTCATTTTTTCGCATTTTTTGTGAACCGTGAATGCGTTATGCATTCCGTTAGTTCTGCAAGTTTATTTAGGTATGTTTGAGGTGCAAGAAAAATTTTGTGGCATTTGGTTACGCGGTTTACCGATTCACTACTCGAAACCTCAATAACTAAGCTTTTTAGTCACTAAGTGACTAAAAGTCATTTTTTCATATTTTTTGTGAACCGTGAATCCTTTACGCATTCCGTTAGTTCTCGAAAGTTTATTTAGGTATGTTTGAGGTGCGAGTAAGATTTCGTGGCATTTGGTTAAGCGGTTTACCGATTCACTACTCGAAACCTCAATAACTAAGCTTTTTAGTCACTAAGTGACTAAAAGTCATTTTTTCGCATTTTTTGTGAACCGTGAATCCGTTATGCATTCCGTTAGTTCCCGCAAGTTTATTAAGGTATGTTTGAGGTGCGATTAAGATTTCGTGGCGTTTGGTTAAGCGGTTTACCGATTCACTACTTGAAACCTTAAGATCAAAGCTTTTTCAAGTCTAAGTGACTAAAAGTCATTTTTTTCGTATTTTTCGTGAACCGTGAATCCTTTACGCATTCCGTTAGTTCCCGCAAGTTTATTTAGGTATGTTTGAGGTGCGAGTAAGATTTCGTGGCATTTGGTTACGCGGTTTACCGATTCACTACTCGAAACCTCAATAACTAAGCTTTTTAGTCACTAAGTGACTAAAAGTCATTTTTTCATATTTTTTGTGAACCGTGAATCCTTTACGCATTCCGTTAGTTCTCGAAAGTTTATTTAGGTATGTTTGAGGTGCGAGTAAGATTTCGTGGCATTTGGTTACGCGGTTTACCGATTCACTACTCGAAACCTCAATAACTAAGATTTTTAGTCACTAAGTGACTAAAAGTTATTTTTTCGCATTTTTTGTGAACCGTGAATGCGTTATGCATTCCGTTAGTTCCCGCAAGTTTATTTAGGTATGTTTGAGGTGCGAGTAAGATTTCGTGGCATTTGGTTAAGCAGTTTACCGATTCACTACTTGAAACCTTAATAGCTAAGTTTTTTCAAGCCTAAGTGACTAACGAGTCATTTTTTCGCATTCTTTGTGAACCGTGAATGCGTTATGCATTCCGTTAGTTCCACAAGTTTATTTAGGTATGTTTGAGGTGCAAGAAAAATTTCGTGGCATTTGGTTACGCGGTTTACCGATTCACTACTCGAAACCTCAATAACTAAGCTTTTTAGTCACTAAGTGACTAAAAGTCATTTTTTCATATTTTTTGTGAACCGTGAATCCTTTACGCATTCCGTTAGTTCTCGAAAGTTTATTTAGGTATGTTTGAGGTGCGAGTAAGATTTCGTGGCATTTGGTTACGCGGTTTACCGATTCACTACTCGAAACCTCAATAACTAAGCTTTTTAGTCACTAAGTGACTAAAAGTCATTTTTTCATATTTTTTGTGAACCGTGAATCCTTTACGCATTCCGTTAGTTCTCGAAAGTTTATTTAGGTATGTTTGAGGTGCGAGTAAGATTTCGTGGCATTTGGTTACGCGATTTACCGATTCACTACTCGAAACCTCAATAACTAAGATTTTTAGTCACTAAGTGACTAAAAGTTATTTTTTCGCATTTTTTGTGAACCGTGAATGCGTTATGCATTCCGTTAGTTCCCGCAAGTTTATTTAGGTATGTTTGAGGTGCGAGTAAGATTTCGTGGCATTTGGTTAAGCAGTTTACCGATTCACTACTTGAAACCTTAATAGCTAAGTTTTTTCAAGCCTAAGTGACTAACGAGTCATTTTTTCGCATTTTTTGTGAACCGTGAATGCGTTATGCATTCCGTTAGTTCCGCAAGTTTATTTAGGTATGTTTGAGGTGCAAGAAAAATTTCGTGGCATTTGGTTACGCGGTTTACCGATTCACTACTCGAAACCTCAATAACTAAGCTTTTTAGTCACTAAGTGACTAAAAGTCATTTTTTCATATTTTTTGTGAACCGTGAATCCTTTACGCATTCCGTTAGTTCTCGAAAGTTTATTTAGGTATGTTTGAGGTGCGAGTAAGATTTCGTGGCATTTGGTTACGCGGTTTACCGATTCACTACTCGAAACCTCAATAACTAAGCTTTTTAGTCACTAAGTGACTAAAAGTCATTTTTTCATATTTTTTGTGAACCGTGAATCCTTTACGCATTCCGTTAGTTCTCGAAAGTTTATTTAGGTATGTTTGAGGTGCGAGTAAGATTTCGTGGCATTTGGTTACGCGGTTTACCGATTCACTACTCGAAACCTCAATAACTAAGATTTTTAGTCACTAAGTGACTAAAAGTTATTTTTTCGCATTTTTTGTGAACCGTGAATGCGTTATGCATTCCGTTAGTTCCCGCAAGTTTATTTAGGTATGTTTGAGGTGCGAGTAAGATTTCGTGGCATTTGGTTAAGCAGTTTACCGATTCACTACTTGAAACCTTAATAGCTAAGTTTTTTCAAGCCTAAGTGACTAACGAGTCATTTTTTCGCATTTTTTGTGAACCGTGAATGCGTTATGCATTCCGTTAGTTCCGCAAGTTTATTTAGGTATGTTTGAGGTGCAAGAAAAATTTCGTGGCATTTGGTTACGCGGTTTACCGATTCACTACTCGAAACCTCAATAACTAAGCTTTTTAGTCACTAAGTGACTAAAAGTCATTTTTTCGCATTTTTTGTGAACCGTGAATGCGTTATGCATTCCGTTAGTTCTGCAAGTTTATTTAGGTATGTTTGAGGTACAAGAAAAATTTCGTGGCATTTGGTTACGCGGTTTACCGATTCACTACTCGAAACCTCAAAAACTAAGCTTTTTAGTCACTAAGTGACTAAAAGTCATTTTTTCATATTTTTTGTGAACCGTGAATCCTTTACGCATTCCGTTAGTTCTCGAAAGTTTATTTAGGTATGTTTGAGGTGCGAGTAAGATTTCGTGGCATTTGGTTACGCGGTTTACCGATTCACTACTCGAAACCTCAATAACTAAGATTTTTAGTCACTAAGTGACTAAAAGTTATTTTTTCGCATTTTTTGTGAACCGTGAATGCGTTATGCATTCCGTTAGTTCCCGCAAGTTTATTTAGGTATGTTTGAGGTGCGAGTAAGATTTCGTGGCATTTGGTTAAGCAGTTTACCGATTCACTACTTGAAACCTTAATAGCTAAGTTTTTTCAAGCCTAAGTGACTAACGAGTCATTTTTTCGCATTTTTTGTGAACCGTGAATGCGTTATGCATTCCGTTAGTTCCGCAAGTTTATTTAGGTATGTTTGAGGTGCAAGAAAAATTTCGTGGCATTTGGTTACGCGGTTTACCGATTCACTACTCGAAACCTCAATAACTAAGCTTTTTAGTCACTAAGTGACTAAAAGTCATTTTTTCATATTTTTTGTGAACCGTGAATCCTTTACGCATTCTGTTAGTTCTCGAAAGTTTATTTAGGTATGTTTGAGGTGCGAGTAAGATTTCATGGCATTTGGTTACGCGGTTTACCGATTCACTACTCGAAACCTCAATAACTAAGCTTTTTAGTCACTAAGTGACTAAAAGTCATTTTTTCATATTTTTTGTGAACCGTGAATCCTTTACGCATTCCGTTAGTTCTGGAAAGTTTATTTAGGTATGTTTGAGGTGCGAGTAAGATTTCGTGGCATTTGGTTACGCGGTTTACCGATTCACTACTCGAAACCTCAATAACTAAGCTTTTTAGTCACTAAGTGACTAAAAGTCATTTTTTCATATTTTTTGTGAACCGTGAATCCTTTACGCATTCCGTTAGTTCCCGCAAGTTTATTTAGGTATGTTTGAGGTGCGAGTAAGATTTCGTGGCATTTGGTTACGCGGTTTACCGATTCACTACTCGAAACCTCAATAACTAACCTTTTTAGTCACTAAGTGACTAAAAGTCATTTTTTCATATTTTTTGTGAACCGTGAATCCTTTACGCATTCCGTTAGTTCTCGAAAGTTTATTTAGGTATGTTTGAGGTGCGAGTAAGATTTCGTGGCATTTGGTTACGCGGTTTACCGATTCACTACTCGAAACCTCAATAACTAAGATTTTTAGTCACTAAGTGACTAAAAGTTATTTTTTCGCATTTTTTGTGAACCGTGAATGCGTTATGCATTCCGTTAGTTCCCGCAAGTTTATTTAGGTATGTTTGAGGTGCGAGTAAGATTTCGTGGCATTTGGTTAAGCAGTTTACCGATTCACTACTTGAAACCTTAATAGCTAAGTTTTTTCAAGCCTAAGTGACTAACGAGTCATTTTTTCGCATTTTTTGTGAACCGTGAATGCGTTATGCATTCCGTTAGTTCCGCAAGTTTATTTAGGTATGTTTGAGGTGCAAGAAAAATTTCGTGGCATTTGGTTACGCGGTTTACCGATTCACTACTCGAAACCTCAATAACTAAGCTTTTTAGTCACTAAGTGACTAAAAGTCATTTTTTCATATTTTTTGTGAACCGTGAATCCTTTACGCATTCCGTTAGTTCTCGAAAGTTTATTTAGGTATGTTTGAGGTGCGAGTAAGATTTCGTGGCATTTGGTTACGCGGTTTACCGATTCACTACTCGAAACCTCAATAACTAAGCTTTTTAGTCACTAAGTGACTAAAAGTCATTTTTTCATATTTTTTGTGAACCGTGAATCCTTTACGCATTCCGTTAGTTCTCGAAAGTTTATTTAGGTATGTTTGAGGTGCGAGTAAGATTTCGTGGCATTTGGTTACGCGGTTTACCGATTCACTACTCGAAACCTCAATAACTAAGATTTTTAGTCACTAAGTGACTAAAAGTTATTTTTTCGCATTTTTTGTGAACCGTGAATGCGTTATGCATTCCGTTAGTTCCCGCAAGTTTATTTAGGTATGTTTGAGGTGCGAGTAAGATTTCGTGGCATTTGGTTAAGCAGTTTACCGATTCACTACTTGAAACCTTAATAGCTAAGTTTTTTCAAGCCTAAGTGACTAACGAGTCATTTTTTCGCATTTTTTGTGAACCGTGAATGCGTTATGCATTCCGTTAGTTCCGCAAGTTTATTTAGGTATGTTTGAGGTGCAAGAAAAATTTCGTGGCATTTGGTTACGCGGTTTACCGATTCACTACTCGAAACCTCAATAACTAAGCTTTTTAGTCACTAAGTGACTAAAAGTCATTTTTTCGCATTTTTTGTGAACCGTGAATGCGTTATGCATTCCGTTAGTTCCGCAAGTTTATTTAGGTATGTTTGAGGTACAAGAAAAATTTCGTGGCATTTGGTTACGCGGTTTACCGATTCACTACTCGAAACCTCAAAAACTAAGCTTTTTAGTCACTAAGTGACTAAAAGTCATTTTTTCATATTTTTTGTGAACCGTGAATCCTTTACGCATTCCGTTAGTTCTCGAAAGTTTATTTAGGTATGTTTGAGGTGCGAGTAAGATTTCGTGGCATTTGGTTACGCGGTTTACCGATTCACTACTCGAAACCTCAATAACTAAGATTTTTAGTCACTAAGTGACTAAAAGTTATTTTTTCGCATTTTTTGTGAACCGTGAATGCGTTATGCATTCCGTTAGTTCCCGCAAGTTTATTTAGGTATGTTTGAGGTGCGAGTAAGATTTCGTGGCATTTGGTTAAGCAGTTTACCGATTCACTACTTGAAACCTTAATAGCTAAGTTTTTTCAAGCCTAAGTGACTAACGAGTCATTTTTTCGCATTTTTTGTGAACCGTGAATGCGTTATGCATTCCGTTAGTTCCGCAAGTTTATTTAGGTATGTTTGAGGTGCAAGAAAAATTTCGTGGCATTTGGTTACGCGGTTTACCGATTCACTACTCGAAACCTCAATAACTAAGCTTTTTAGTCACTAAGTGACTAAAAGTCATTTTTTCATATTTTTTGTGAACCGTGAATCCTTTACGCATTCCGTTAGTTCTCGAAAGTTTATTTAGGTATGTTTGAGGTGCGAGTAAGATTTCGTGGCATTTGGTTACGCGGTTTACCGATTCACTACTCGAAACCTCAATAACTAAGCTTTTTAGTCACTAAGTGACTAAAAGTCATTTTTTCATATTTTTTGTGAACCGTGAATCCTTTACGCATTCCGTTAGTTCTCGAAAGTTTATTTAGGTATGTTTGAGGTGCGAGTAAGATTTCGTGGCATTTGGTTAAGCGGTTTACCGATTCACTACTCGAAACCTCAATAACTAAGCTTTTTAGTCACTAAGTGACTAAAAGTCATTTTTTCGCATTTTTTGTGAACCGTGAATCCGTTATGCATTCCGTTAGTTCCCGCAAGTTTATTAAGGTATGTTTGAGGTGCGAGTAAGATTTCATGGTGTTTGGTTAAGCGGTTTACCGATTCACTACTTGAAACCTTAATAGCTAAGTTTTTTCAAGCCTAAGTGACTAACGAGTCATTTTTTTGCGTTTTTTGTGAACCGTGAATGCGTTGTACATTCCGTTAGTTCCCGCAAGTTTATTTAGGTATGTGTGAGGTGCTAGTAAGATTTCGTGGCATTTGGTAAAGCGGTTTACTGATTCACTACTTGAAACCTTGATAACTAAGATTTTTAGTCACTAAGTGACTAAAAGTCATTTTTTCGCATTTATTGTGAACCGTGAATGCCTTATGCATTCCGTTAGTTCCCGCAAGTTTATTTAGGTATGTCTGAGGTGCGAGTAAGATTTCGTGGCGTTTGGTTAAGCGGTTTACCGATTCACTACTTGAAACCTTAATAGCTAAGTTTTTTCAAGTCTAAGTGACTAACGAGTCATTTTTTTGCGTTTTTTTGTGAACCGTGAATCCTTTATGCATTCCGTTAGTTCCCGCAAGTTTATTTAGGTATGTTTGAGGTGCGAGTAATATTTATGGCATTTGGTTACGCGGTTTACCGATTCACTACTCGAAACCTCAATAACTAAGCTTTTTAGTCACTAAGTGACTAAAAGTCATTTTTTCGCATTTTTTGTGAACCGTGAATCCGTTATGCATTCCGTTAGTTCCCGCAAGTTTATTAAGGTATGTTTGAGGTGCGAGTAAGATTTAGTGGCGTTTGGTTAAGCAGTTTACCGATTCACTACTTGAAACCTTAATAGCTTAGTTTTTTCATGTCTAAGTGTCTAACGAGTCATTTTTTTCGCGTTTTTTGTGAACCGTGAATGCGTTATGCATTCCGTTAGTTCCCGCAAGTTTATTTAGGTATGTGTGAGGTGCTAGTAAGATTTCGTGGCATTTGGTTAAGCGGTTTACCGATTCACTACTTGAAACCTTAATAACTAAGCTTTTTCAAGCCTAAGTGACTAAAAGTCATTTTTTCGTATTTTTTGTGAACCGTTAATCCTTTACGCATTCCGTTAGTTCCCGAAAGTTTATTTAGGTATATTTGAGGTGCGAGTAAGATTTCGTGGCATTTGGTTACGCGGTTTACCGATTCACTACTCGAAACCTCAATAACTAAGCTTTTTAGTCACTAAGTGACTAAAAGTCATTTTTTCGCATTTTTTGTGAACCGTGAATGCGTTATGCATTCTGTTAGTTCCCGCAAGTTTATTTAGGTATGTTTGAGGTGCGAGTAAGATTTCGTGGCATTTGGTAACGCGGTTTACCGATTCATTACTCGAAACCTCAATAACTAAGATTTTTAGTCACTAAGTGACTAAAAGTCATTTTTCGCATTTTTTGTGAACCGTGAATGCCTTATGCATTCTGTTAGTTCCCGCAAGTTTATTTAGGTATGTTTGAGGTGCGAGTAAGATTTCATGGCGTTTGGTTATGCTGTTTACCGATTCACTACTTGAAACCTTAATAGCTAAGCTTTTTCAAGCCTAAGTGACTAAAAGTAATTTTTTTCGTATTTTTCGTGAACCGTGAATCCTTTACGCATTCCGTTAGTTCCCGCAAGTTTATTTAGGTATGTTTGAGGTGCGAGTAATATTTCATGGCATTTGGTTACGCGGTTTACCGATTCACTACTCGAAACCTTAATAACTAAGCTTTTTAGTCACTAAGTGACTAAAATTCATTTTTTCGCATTTTTTGTGAACCGTGAATCCGTTATGCATTCCGTTAGTTCCCGCAAGTTTATTAAGGTATGTTTGAGGTGCGATTAAGATTTCGTGGCGTTTGGTTAAGCGGTTTACCGATTCACTACTTGAAACCTTAATATCAAAGCTTTTTCAAGTCTAAGTGACTAAAAGTCATTTTTTTCGTATTTTTCGTGAACCGTGAATCCTTTACGCATTCCGTTAGTTCCCGCAAGTTTATTTAGGTATGTTTGAGGTGCGAGTAAGATTTCGTGGCATTTGGTTACGCGGTTTACCGATTCACTACTCGAAACCTCAATAACTAAGCTTTTTAGTCACTAAGTGACTAAAAGTCATTTTTTCGCATTTTTTGTGAACCGTGAATGCGTTATGCATTCCGTTAGTTCCGCAAGTTTATTTAGGTATGTTTGAGGTACAAGAAAAATTTCGTGGCATTTGGTTACGCGGTTTACCGATTCACTACTCGAAACCTCAATAACTAAGCTTTTTAGTCACTAAGTGACTAAAAGTCATTTTTTCATATTTTTTGTGAACCGTGAATCCTTTACGCATTCCGTTAGTTCTCGAAAGTTTATTTAGGTATGTTTGAGGTGCGAGTAAGATTTCGTGGCATTTGGTTACGCGGTTTACCGATTCACTACTCGAAACCTCAATAACTAAGATTTTTAGTCACTAAGTGACTAAAAGTTATTTTTTCGCATTTTTTGTGAACCGTGAATGCGTTATGCATTCCGTTAGTTCCCGCAAGTTTATTTAGGTATGTTTGAGGTGCGAGTAAGATTTCGTGGCATTTGGTTAAGCAGTTTACCGATTCACTACTTGAAACCTTAATAGCTAAGTTTTTTCAAGCCTAAGTGACTAACGAGTCATTTTTTCGCATTTTTTGTGAACCGTGAATGCGTTATGCATTCCGTTAGTTCCGCAAGTTTATTTAGGTATGTTTGAGGTGCAAGAAAAATTTTGTGGCATTTGGTTACGCGGTTTACCGATTCACTACTCGAAACCTCAATAACTAAGCTTTTTAGTCACTAAGTGACTAAAAGTCATTTTTTCATATTTTTTGTGAACCGTGAATCATTTACGCATTCCGTTAGTTCTCGAAAGTTTATTTAGGTATGTTTGAGGTGCGAGTAAGATTTCGTGGCATTTGGTTAAGCGGTTTACCGATTCACTACTCGAAACCTCAATAACTAAGCTTTTTAGTCACTAAGTGACTAAAAGTCATTTTTTCGCATTTTTTGTGAACCGTGAATCCGTTATTCATTCCGTTAGTTCCCGCAAGTTTATTAAGGTATGTTTGAGGTGCGATTAAGATTTCGTGGCGTTTGGTTAAGCGGTTTACCGATTCACTACTTGAAACCTTAAGATCAAAGCTTTTTCAAGTCTAAGTGACTAAAAGTCATTTTTTTCGTATTTTTCGTGAACCGTGAATCCTTTACGCATTCCGTTAGTTCCCGCAAGTTTATTTAGGTATGTTTGAGGTGCGAGTAAGATTTCGTGGCATTTGGTTACGCGGTTTACCGATTCACTACTCGAAACCTCAATAACTAAGCTTTTTAGTCACTAAGTGACTAAAAGTCATTTTTTCATATTTTTTGTGAACCGTGAATCCTTTACGCATTCCGTTAGTTCTCGAAAGTTTATTTAGGTATGTTTGAGGTGCGAGTAAGATTTCGTGGCATTTGGTTACGCGGTTTACCGATTCACTACTCGAAACCTCAATAACTAAGATTTTTAGTCACTAAGTGACTAAAAGTTATTTTTTCGCATTTTTTGTGAACCGTGAATGCGTTATGCATTCCGTTAGTTCCCGCAAGTTTATTTAGGTATGTTTGAGGTGCGAGTAAGATTTCGTGGCATTTGGTTAAGCAGTTTACCGATTCACTACTTGAAACCTTAATAGCTAAGTTTTTTCAAGCCTAAGTGACTAACGAGTCATTTTTTCGCATATTTTGTGAACCGTGAATGCGTTATGCATTCCGTTAGTTCCGCAAGTTTATTTAGGTATGTTTGAGGTGCAAGAAAAATTTCGTGGCATTTGGTTACGCGGTTTACCGATTCACTACTCGAAACCTCAATAACTAAGCTTTTTAGTCACTAAGTGACTAAAAGTCATTTTTTCATATTTTTTGTGAACCGTGAATCCTTTACGCATTCCGTTAGTTCTCGAAAGTTTATTTAGGTATGTTTGAGGTGCGAGTAAGATTTCGTGGCATTTGGTTACGCGGTTTACCGATTCACTACTCGAAACCTCAATAACTAAGCTTTTTAGTCACTAAGTGACTAAAAGTCATTTTTTCATATTTTTTGTGAACCGTGAATCCTTTACGCATTCCGTTAGTTCTCGAAAGTTTATTTAGGTATGTTTGAGGTGCGAGTAAGATTTCGTGGCATTTGGTTACGCGGTTTACCGATTCACTACTCGAAACCTCAATAACTAAGATTTTTAGTCACTAAGTGACTAAAAGTTATTTTTTCGCATTTTTTGTGAACCGTGAATGCGTTATGCATTCCGTTAGTTCCCGCAAGTTTATTTAGGTATGTTTGAGGTGCGAGTAAGATTTCGTGGCATTTGGTTAAGCAGTTTACCGATTCACTACTTGAAACCTTAATAGCTAAGTTTTTTCAAGCCTAAGTGACTAACGAGTCATTTTTTCGCATTTTTTGTGAACCGTGAATGCGTTATGCATTCCGTTAGTTCCGCAAGTTTATTTAGGTATGTTTGAGGTGCAAGAAAAATTTCGTGGCATTTGGTTACGCGGTTTACCGATTCACTACTCGAAACCTCAATAACTAAGCTTTTTAGTCACTAAGTGACTAAAAGTCATTTTTTCATATTTTTTGTGAACCGTGAATCCTTTACGCATTCCGTTAGTTCTCGAAAGTTTATTTAGGTATGTTTGAGGTGCGAGTAAGATTTCGTGGCATTTGGTTAAGCGGTTTACCGATTCACTACTCGAAACCTCAATAACTAAGCTTTTTAGTCACTAAGTGACTAAAAGTCATTTTTTCGCATTTTTTGTGAACCGTGAATCCGTTATGCATTCCGTTAGTTCCCGCAAGTTTATTAAGGTATGTTTGAGGTGCGAGTAAGATTTCATGGTGTTTGGTTAAGCGGTTTACCGATTCACTACTTGAAACCTTAATAGCTAAGTTTTTTCAAGCCTAAGTGACTAACGAGTCATTTTTTTGCGTTTTTTGTGAACCGTGAATGCGTTATACATTCCGTTAGTTCCCGCAAGTTTATTTAGGTATGTGTGAGGTGCTAGTAAGATTTCGTGGCATTTGGTTAAGCGGTTTACTGATTCACTACTTGAAACCTTGATAACTAAGATTTTTAGTCACTAAGTGACTAAAAGTCATTTTTTCGCATTTATTGTGAACCGTGAATGCCTTATGCATTCCGTTAGTTCCCGCAAGTTTATTTAGGTATTTCTGAGGTGCGAGTAAGATTTCGTGGCGTTTGGTTAAACGGTTTACCGATTCACTACTTGAAACCTTAATAGCTAAGTTTTTTCAAGCCTAAGTGACTAACGAGTCATTTTTTTGCGTTTTTTGTGAACCGTGAATCCTTTATGCATTCCGTTAGTTCCCGCAAGTTTATTTAGGTATGTTTGAGGTGCGAGTAATATTTATGGCATTTGGTTACGCGGTTTACCGATTCACTACTCGAAACCTCAATAACTAAGCTTTTTAGTCACTAAGTGACTAAAAGTCATTTTTTCGCATTTTTTGTGAACCGTGAATCCGTTATGCATTCCGTTAGTTCCCGCAAGTTTATTAAGGTATGTTTGAGGTGCGAGTAAGATTTAGTGGCGTTTGGTTAAGCAGTTTACCGATTCACTACTTGAAACCTTAATAGCTTAGTTTTTTCATGTCTAAGTGTCTAACGAGTCATTTTTTTCGCGTTTTTTGTGAACCGTGAATGCGTTATGCATTCCGTTAGTTCCCGCAAGTTTATTTAGGTATGTGTGAGGTGCTAGTAAGATTTCGTGGCATTTGGTTAAGCGGTTTACCGATTCACTACTTGAAACCTTAATAACTAAGCTTTTTCAAGCCTAAGTGACTAAAAGTCATTTTTTCGTATTTTTTGTGAACCGTTAATCCTTTACGCATTCCGTTAGTTCCCGAAAGTTTATTTAGGTATATTTGAGGTGCGAGTAAGATTTCGTGGCATTTGGTTACGCGGTTTACCGATTCACTACTCGAAACCTCAATAACTAAGCTTTTTAGTCACTAAGTGACTAAAAGTCATTTTTTCGCATTTTTTGTGAACCGTGAATGCGTTATGCATTCTGTTAGTTCCCGCAAGTTTATTTAGGTATGTTTGAGGTGCGAGTAAGATTTCGTGGCATTTGGTAACGCGGTTTACCGATTCATTACTCGAAACTTCAATAACTAAGATTTTTAGTCACTAAGTGACTAAAAGTCATTTTTCGCATTTTTTGTGAACCGTGAATGCCTTATGCATTCTGTTAGTTCCCGCAAGTTTATTTAGGTATGTTTGAGGTGCGAGTAAGATTTCATGGCGTTTGGTTATGCGGTTTACCGATTCACTACTTGAAACCTTAATAGCTAAGCTTTTTCAAGCCTAAGTGACTAAAAGTAATTTTTTTCGTATTTTTCGTGAACCGTGAATCCTTTACGCATTCCGTTAGTTCCCGCAAGTTTATTTAGGTATGTTTGAGGTGCGAGTAATATTTCATGGCATTAGGTTACGCGGTTTACCGATTCACTACTCGAAACCTTAATAACTAAGCTTTTTAGTCACTAAGTGACTAAAATTCATTTTTTCGCATTTTTTGTGAACCGTTAATCCGTTATGCATTCCGTTAGTTCCCGCAAGTTTATTAAGGTATGTTTGAGGTGCGATTAAGATTTCGTGGCGTTTGGTTAAGCGGTTTACCGATTCACTACTTGAAACCTTAATATCAAAGCTTTTTCAAGTCTAAGTGACTAAAAGTCATTTTTTTCGTATTTTTCGTGAACCGTGAATCCTTTACGCATTCCGTTAGTTCCCGCAAGTTTATTTAGGTATGTTTGAGGTGCGAGTAAGATTTCGTGGCATTTGGTTACGCGGTTTACCGATTCACTACTCGAAACCTCAATAACTAAGCTTTTTAGTCACTAAGTGACTAAAAGTCATTTTTTCGCATTTTTTGTGAACCGTGAATGCGTTATGCATTCCGTTAGTTCTGCAAGTTTATTTAGGTATGTTTGAGGTACAAGAAAAATTTCGTGGCATTTGGTTACGCGGTTTACCGATTCACTACTCGAAACCTCAATAACTAAGCTTTTTAGTCACTAAGTGACTAAAAGTCATTTTTTCATATTTTTTGTGAACCGTGAATCCTTTACGCATTCCGTTAGTTCTCGAAAGTTTATTTAGGTATGTTTGAGGTGCGAGTAAGATTTCGTGGCATTTGGTTACGCGGTTTACCGATTCACTACTCGAAACCTCAATAACTAAGATTTTTAGTCACTAAGTGACTAAAAGTTATTTTTTCGCATTTTTTGTGAACCGTGAATGCGTTATGCTTTCCGTTAGTTCCCGCAAGTTTATTTAGGTATGTTTGAGGTGCGAGTAAGATTTCGTGGCATTTGGTTAAGCAGTTTACCGATTCACTACTTGAAACCTTAATAGCTAAGTTTTTTCAAGCCTAAGTGACTAACGAGTCATTTTTTCGCATTTTTTGTGAACCGTGAATGCGTTATGCATTCCGTTAGTTCCGCAAGTTTATTTAGGTATGTTTGAGGTGCAAGAAAAATTTCGTGGCATTTGGTTAGGCGGTTTACCGATTCACTACTCGAAACCTCAATAACTAAGCTTTTTAGTCACTAAGTGACTAAAAGTCATTTTTTCATATTTTTTGTGAACCGTGAATCCTTTACGCATTCCGTTAGTTCTCGAAAGTTTATTTAGGTATGTTTGAGGTGCGAGTAAGATTTCGTGGCATTTGGTTACGCGGTTTACCGATTCACTACTGGAAACCTCAATAACTAAGCTTTTTAGTCACTAAGTGACTAAAAGTCATTTTTTCATATTTTTTGTGAACCGTTAATCCTTTACGCATTCCGTTAGTTCCCGCAAGTTTATTTAGGTATATTTGAGGTGCGAGTAAGATTTCGTGGCATTTGGTTACGCGGTTTACCGATTCACTACTCGAAACCTCAATAACTAAGCTTTTTAGTCACTAAGTGACTAAAAGTCATTTTTTCATATTTTTTGTGAACCGTGAATCCTTTACGCATTCCGTTAGTTCTCGAAAGTTTATTTAGGTATGTTTGAGGTGCGAGTAAGATTTCGTGGCATTTGGTTACGCGGTTTACCGATTCACTACTGGAAACCTCAATAACTAAGCCTTTTAGTCACTAAGTGACTAAAAGTCATTTTTTTGCATTTTTTGTGAACCGTGAATGCGTTATGCATTCCGTTAGTTCCGCAAGTTTATTTAGGTATGTTTGAGGTACAAGAAAAATTTCGTGGCATTTGGTTACGCGGTTTACCGATTCACTACTCGAAACCTCAATAACTAAGCTTTTTAGTCACTAAGTGACTAAAAGTCATTTTTTCATATTTTTTGTGAACCGTGAATCCTTTACGCATTCCGTTAGTTCTCGAAAGTTTATTTAGGTATGTTTGAGGTGCGAGTAAGATTTCGTGGCATTTGGTTACGCGGTTTACCGATTCACTACTCGAAACCTCAATAACTAAGATTTTTAGTCACTAAGTGACTAAAAGTTATTTTTTCGCATTTTTTGTGAACCGTGAATGCGTTATGCATTCCGTTAGTTCCTGCAAGTTTATTTAGGTATGTTTGAGGTGCGAGTAAGATTTCGTGGCATTTGGTTAAGCAGTTTACCGATTCACTACTTGAAACCTTAATAGCTAAGTTTTTTCAAGCCTAAGTGACTAACGAGTCATTTTTTCGCATTTTTTGTGAACCGTGAATGCGTTATGCATTCCGTTAGTTCCGCAAGTTTATTTAGGTATGTTTGAGGTGCAAGAAAAATTTCGTGGCATTTGGTTACGCGGTTTACCGATTCACTACTCGAAACCTCAATAACTAAGCTTTTTAGTCACTAAGTGACTAAAAGTCATTTTTTCGCATTTTTTGTGAACCGTGAATGCGTTATGCATTCTGTTAGTTCCCGCAAGTTTATTTAGGTATGTTTGAGGTGCGAGTAAGATTTCGTGGCATTTGGTAACGCGGTTTACCGATTCATTACTCGAAACCTCAATAACTAAGATTTTTAGTCACTAAGTGACTAAAAGTCATTTTTCGCATTTTTTGTGAACCGTGAATGCCTTATGCATTCTGTTAGTTCCCGCAAGTTTATTTAGGTATGTTTGAGGTGCGAGTAAGATTTCATGGCGTTTGGTTATGCGGTTTACCGATTCACTACTTGAAACCTTAATAGCTAAGCTTTTTCAAGCCTAAGTGACTAAAAGTAATTTTTTTCGTATTTTTCGTGAACCGTGAATCCTTTACGCATTCCGTTAGTTCCCGCAAGTTTATTTAGGTATGTTTGAGGTGCGAGTAATATTTCATGGCATTTGGTTACGCGGTTTACCGATTCACTACTCGAAACCTTAATAACTAAGCTTTTTAGTCACTAAGTGACTAAAATTCATTTTTTCGCATTTTTTGTGAACCGTGAATCCGTTATGCATTCCGTTAGTTCCCGCAAGTTTATTAAGGTATGTTTGAGGTGCGATTAAGATTTCGTGGCGTTTGGTTAAGCGGTTTACCGATTCACTACTTGAAACCTTAATATCAAAGCTTTTTCAAGTCTAAGTGACTAAAAGTCATTTTTTTCGTATTTTTCGTGAACCGTGAATCCTTTACGCATTCCGTTAGTTCCCGCAAGTTTATTTAGGTATGTTTGAGGTGCGAGTAAGATTTCGTGGCATTTGGTTACGCGGTTTACCGATTCACTACTCGAAACCTCAATAACTAAGCTTTTTAGTCACTAAGTGACTAAAAGTCATTTTTTCGCATTTTTTGTGAACCGTGAATGCGTTATGCATTCCGTTAGTTCCGCAAGTTTATTTAGGTATGTTTGAGGTACAAGAAAAATTTCGTGGCATTTGGTTACGCGGTTTACCGATTCACTACTCGAAACCTCAATAACTAAGCTTTTTAGTCACTAAGTGACTAAAAGTCATTTTTTCATATTTTTTGTGAACCGTGAATCCTTTACGCATTCCGTTAGTTCTCGAAAGTTTATTTAGGTATGTTTGAGGTGCGAGTAAGATTTCGTGGCATTTGGTTACGCGGTTTACCGATTCACTACTCGAAACCTCAATAACTAAGATTTTTAGTCACTAAGTGACTAAAAGTTATTTTTTCGCATTTTTTGTGAACCGTGAATGCGTTATGCATTCCGTTAGTTCCCGCAAGTTTATTTAGGTATGTTTGAGGTGCGAGTAAGATTTCGTGGCATTTGGTTAAGCAGTTTACCGATTCACTACTTGAAACATTAATAGCTAAGTTTTTTCAAGCCTAAGTGACTAACGAGTCATTTTTTCGCATTTTTTGTGAACCGTGAATGCGTTACGCATTCCGTTAGTTCCCGCAAGTTTATTTAGGTATGTTTGAGGTGCGAGTAATATTTCATGGCATTTGGTTACGCGGTTTACCGATTCACTACTCGAAACCTTAATAACTAAGCTTTTTAGTCACTAAGTGACTAAAATTCATTTTTTCGCATTTTTTGTGAACCGTGAATCCGTTATGCATTCCGTTAGTTCCCGCAAGTTTATTAAGGTATGTTTGAGGTGCGATTAAGATTTCGTGGCGTTTGGTTAAGCGGTTTACCGATTCACTACTTGAAACCTTAATATCAAAGCTTTTTCAAGTCTAAGTGACTAAAAGTCATTTTTTTCGTATTTTTCGTGAACCGTGAATCCTTTACGCATTCCGTTAGTTCCCGCAAGTTTATTTAGGTATGTTTGAGGTGCGAGTAAGATTTCGTGGCATTTGGTTACGCGGTTTACCGATTCACTACTCGAAACCTCAATAACTAAGCTTTTTAGTCACTAAGTGACTAAAAGTCATTTTTTCGCATTTTTTGTGAACCGTGAATGCGTTATGCATTCCGTTAGTTCCGCAAGTTTATTTAGGTATGTTTGAGGTACAAGAAAAATTTCGTGGCATTTGGTTACGCGGTTTACCGATTCACTACTCGAAACCTCAATAACTAAGCTTTTTAGTCACTAAGTGACTAAAAGTCATTTTTTCATATTTTTTGTGAACCGTGAATCCTTTACGCATTCCGTTAGTTCTCGAAAGTTTATTTAGGTATGTTTGAGGTGCGAGTAAGATTTCGTGGCATTTGGTTACGCGGTTTACCGATTCACTACTCGAAACCTCAATAACTAAGATTTTTAGTCACTAAGTGACTAAAAGTTATTTTTTCGCATTTTTTGTGAACCGTGAATGCGTTATGCATTCCGTTAGTTCCCGCAAGTTTATTTAGGTATGTTTGAGGTGCGAGTAAGATTTCGTGGCATTTGGTTAAGCAGTTTACCGATTCACTACTTGAAACCTTAATAGCTAAGTTTTTTCAAGCCTAAGTGACTAACGAGTCATTTTTTCGCATTTTTTGTGAACCGTGAATGCGTTATGCATTCCGTTAGTTCCGCAAGTTTATTTAGGTATGTTTGAGGTGCAAGAAAAATTTCGTGGCATTTGGTTACGCGGTTTACCGATTCACTACTCGAAACCTCAAAAACTAAGCTTTTTAGTCACTAAGTGACTAAAAGTCATTTTTTCGCATTTTTTGTGAACCGTGAATGCGTTATGCATTCTGTTAGTTCCCGCAAGTTTATTTAGGTATGTTTGAGGTGCGAGTAAGATTTCGTGGCATTTGGTAACGCGGTTTACCGATTCATTACTCGAAACCTCAATAACTAAGATTTTTAGTCACTAAGTGACTAAAAGTCATTTTTCGCATTTTTTGTGAACCGTGAATGCCTTATGCATTCTGTTAGTTCCCGCAAGTTTATTTAGGTATGTTTGAGGTGCGAGTAAGATTTCATGGCGTTTGGTTATGCGGTTTACCGATTCACTACTTGAAACCTTAATAGCTAAGCTTTTTCAAGCCTAAGTGACTAAAAGTAATTTTTTTCGTATTTTTCGTGAACCGTGAATCCTTTACGCATTCCGTTAGTTCCCGCAAGTTTATTTAGGTATGTTTGAGGTGCGAGTAATATTTCATGGCATTTGGTTACGCGGTTTACCGATTCACTACTCGAAACCTTAATAACTAAGCTTTTTAGTCACTAAGTGACTAAAATTCATTTTTTCGCATTTTTTGTGAACCGTGAATCCGTTATGCATTCCGTTAGTTCCCGCAAGTTTATTAAGGTATGTTTGAGGTGCGATTAAGATTTCGTGGCGTTTGGTTAAGCGGTTTACCGATTCACTACTTGAAACCTTAATATCAAAGCTTTTTCAAGTCTAAGTGACTAAAAGTCATTTTTTTCGTATTTTTCGTGAACCGTGAATCCTTTACGCATTCCGTTAGTTCCCGCAAGTTTATTTAGGTATGTTTGAGGTGCGAGTAAGATTTCGTGGCATTTGGTTACGCGGTTTACCGATTCACTACTCGAAACCTCAATAACTAAGCTTTTTAGTCACTAAGTGACTAAAAGTCATTTTTTCGCATTTTTTGTGAACCGTGAATGCGTTATGCATTCCGTTAGTTCCGCAAGTTTATTTAGGTATGTTTGAGGTACAAGAAAAATTTCGTGGCATTTGGTTACGCGGTTTACCGATTCACTACTCGAAACCTCAATAACTAAGCTTTTTAGTCACTAAGTGACTAAAAGTCATTTTTTCATATTTTTTGTGAACCGTGAATCCTTTACGCATTCCGTTAGTTCTCGAAAGTTTATTTAGGTATGTTTGAGGTGCGAGTAAGATTTCGTGGCATTTGGTTACGCGGTTTACCGATTCACTACTCGAAACCTCAATAACTAAGATTTTTAGTCACTAAGTGACTAAAAGTTATTTTTTCGCATTTTTTGTGAACCGTGAATGCGTTATGCATTCCGTTAGTTCCCGCAAGTTTATTTATGTATGTTTGAGATGCGAGTAAGATTTCGTGGCATTTGGTTAAGCAGTTTACCGATTCACTACTTGAAACATTAATAGCTAAGTTTTTTCAAGCCTAAGTGACTAACGAGTCATTTTTTCGCATTTTTTGTGAACCGTGAATGCGTTACGCATTCCGTTAGTTCCCGCAAGTTTATTTAGGTATGTTTGAGGTGCGAGTAATATTTCATGGCATTTGGTTACGCGGTTTACCGATTCACTACTCGAAACCTTAATAACTAAGCTTTTTAGTCACTAAGTGACTAAAATTCATTTTTTCGCATTTTTTGTGAACCGTGAATCCGTTATGCATTCCGTTAGTTCCCGCAAGTTTATTAAGGTATGTTTGAGGTGCGATTAAGATTTCGTGGCGTTTGGTTAAGCGGTTTACCGATTCACTACTTGAAACCTTAATATCAAAGCTTTTTCAAGTCTAAGTGACTAAAAGTCATTTTTTTCGTATTTTTCGTGAACCGTGAATCCTTTACGCATTCCGTTAGTTCCCGCAAGTTTATTTAGGTATGTTTGAGGTGCGAGTAAGATTTCGTGGCATTTGGTTACGCGGTTTACCGATTCACTACTCGAAACCTCAATAACTAAGCTTTTTAGTCACTAAGTGACTAAAAGTCATTTTTTCGCATTTTTTGTGAACCGTGAATGCGTTATGCATTCCGTTAGTTCCGCAAGTTTATTTAGGTATGTTTGAGGTACAAGAAAAATTTCGTGGCATTTGGTTACGCGGTTTACCGATTCACTACTCGAAACCTCAATAACTAAGCTTTTTAGTCACTAAGTGACTAAAAGTCATTTTTTCATATTTTTTGTGAACCTTGAATCCTTTACGCATTCCGTTAGTTCTCGAAAGTTTATTTAGGTATGTTTGAGGTGCGAGTAAGATTTCGTGGCATTTGGTTACGCGGTTTACCGATTCACTACTCGAAACCTCAATAACTAAGATTTTTAGTCACTAAGTGACTAAAAGTTATTTTTTCGCATTTTTTGTGAACCGTGAATGCGTTATGCATTCCGTTAGTTCCCGCAAGTTTATTTAGGTATGTTTGAGGTGCGAGTAAGATTTCGTGGCATTTGGTTAAGCAGTTTACCGATTCACTACTTGAAACCTTAATAGCTAAGTTTTTTCAAGCCTAAGTGACTAACGAGTCATTTTTTCGCATTTTTTGTGAACCGTGAATGCGTTATGCATTCCGTTAGTTCCGCAAGTTTATTTAGGTATGTTTGAGGTGCAAGAAAAATTTCGTGGCATTTGGTTACGCGGTTTACCGATTCACTACTCGAAACCTCAATAACTAAGCTTTTTAGTCACTAAGTGACTAAAAGTCATTTTTTCATATTTTTTGTGAACCGTGAATCCTTTACGCATTCCGTTAGTTCTCGAAAGTTTATTTAGGTATGTTTGAGGTGCGAGTAAGATTTCGTGGCATTTGGTTACGCGGTTTACCGATTCACTACTGGAAACCTCAATAACTAAGCTTTTTAGTCACTAAGTGACTAAAAGTCATTTTTTCATATTTTTTGTGAACCGTTAATCCTTTACGCATTCCGTTAGTTCCCGCAAGTTTATTTAGGTATATTTGAGGTGCGAGTAAGATTTCGTGGCATTTGGTTACGCGGTTTACCGATTCACTACTCGAAACCTCAATAACTAAGCTTTTTAGTCACTAAGTGACTAAAAGTCATTTTTTCATATTTTTTGTGAACCGTGAATCCTTTACGCATTCCGTTAGTTCTCGAAAGTTTATTTAGGTATGTTTGAGGTGCGAGTAAGATTTCGTGGCATTTGGTTACGCGGTTTACCGATTCACTACTGGAAACCTCAATAACTAAGCTTTTTAGTCACTAAGTGACTAAAAGTCATTTTTTCGCATTTTTTGTGAACCGTGAATGCGTTATGCATTCCGTTAGTTCCGCAAGTTTATTTAGGTATGTTTGAGGTACAAGAAAAATTTCGTGGCATTTGGTTACGCGGTTTACCGATTCACTACTCGAAACCTCAATAACTAAGCTTTTTAGTCACTAAGTGACTAAAAGTCATTTTTTCATATTTTTTGTGAACCGTGAATCCTTTACGCATTCCGTTAGTTCTCGAAAGTTTATTTAGGTATGTTTGAGGTGCGAGTAAGATTTCGTGGCATTTGGTTACGCGGTTTACCGATTCACTACTCGAAACCTCAATAACTAAGATTTTTAGTCACTAAGTGACTAAAAGTTATTTTTTCGCATTTTTTGTGAACCGTGAATGCGTTATGCATTCCGTTAGTTCCCGCAAGTTTATTTAGGTATGTTTGAGGTGCGAGTAAGATTTCGTGGCATTTGGTTAAGCAGTTTACCAATTCACTACTTGAAACCTTAATAGCTAAGTTTTTTCAAGCCTAAGTGACTAACGAGTCATTTTTTCGCATTTTTTGTGAACCGTGAATGCGTTATGCATTCCGTTAGTTCCGCAAGTTTATTTAGGTATGTTTGAGGTGCAAGAAAAATTTCGTGGCATTTGGTTACGCGGTTTACCGATTCACTACTCGAAACCTCAATAACTAAGCTTTTTAGTCACTAAGTGACTAAAAGTCATTTTTTCGCATTTTTTGTGAACCGTGAATGCGTTATGCATTCTGTTAGTTCCCGCAAGTTTATTTAGGTATGTTTGAGGTGCGAGTAAGATTTCGTGGCATTTGGTAACGCGGTTTACCGATTCATTACTCGAAACCTCAATAACTAAGATTTTTAGTCACTAAGTGACTAAAAGTCATTTTTCGCATTTTTTGTGAACCGTGAATGCCTTATGCATTCTGTTAGTTCCCGCAAGTTTATTTAGGTATGTTTGAGGTGCGAGTAAGATTTCATGGCGTTTGGTTATGCGGTTTACCGATTCACTACTTGAAACCTTAATAGCTAAGCTTTTTCAAGCCTAAGTGACTAAAAGTAATTTTTTTCGTATTTTTCGTGAACCGTGAATCCTTTACGCATTCCGTTAGTTTCCGAAAGTTTATTTAGGTATGTTTGAGGTGCGAGTAATATTTCATGGCATTTGGTTACGCGGTTTACCGATTCACTACTCGAAACCTTAATAACTAAGCTTTTTAGTCACTAAGTGACTAAAATTCATTTTTTCGCATTTTTTGTGAACCGTGAATCCGTTATGCATTCCGTTAGTTCCCGCAAGTTTATTAAGGTATGTTTGAGGTGCGATTAAGATTTCGTGGCGTTTGGTTAAGCGGTTTACCGATTCACTACTTGAAACCTTAATATCAAAGCTTTTTCAAGTCTAAGTGACTAAAAGTCATTTTTTTCGTATTTTTCGTGAACCGTGAATCCTTTATGCATTCCGTTAGTTCCCGCAAGTTTATTTAGGTATGTTTGAGGTGCGAGTAAGATTTCGTGGCATTTGGTTACGCGGTTTACCGATTCACTACTCGAAACCTCAATAACTAAGCTTTTTAGTCACTAAGTGACTAAAAGTCATTTTTTCGCATTTTTTGTGAACCGTGAATGCGTTATGCATTCCGTTAGTTCCGCAAGTTTATTTAGGTATGTTTGAGGTACAAGAAAAATTTCGTGGCATTTGGTTACGCGGTTTACCGATTCACTACTCGAAACCTCAATAACTAAGCTTTTTAGTCACTAAGTGACTAAAAGTCATTTTTTCATATTTTTTGTGAACCGTGAATCCTTTACGCATTCCGTTAGTTCTCGAAAGTTTATTTAGGTATGTTTGAGGTGCGAGTAAGATTTCGTGGCATTTGGTTACGCGGTTTACCGATTCACTACTCGAAACCTCAATAACTAAGATTTTTAGTCACTAAGTGACTAAAAGTTATTTTTTCGCATTTTTTGTGAACCGTGAATGCGTTATGCATTCCGTTAGTTCCCGCAAGTTTATTTAGGTATGTTTGAGGTGCGAGTAAGATTTCGTGGCATTTGGTTAAGCAGTTTACCGATTCACTACTTGAAACCTTAATAGCTAAGTTTTTTCAAGCCTAAGTGACTAACGAGTCATTTTTTCGCATTTTTTGTGAACCGTGAATGCGTTATGCATTCCGTTAGTTCCGCAAGTTTATTTAGGTATGTTTGAGGTGCAAGAAAAATTTCGTGGCATTTGGTTACGCGGTTTACCGATTCACTACTCGAAACCTCAATAACTAAGCTTTTTAGTCACTAAGTGACTAAAAGTCATTTTTTCATATTTTTTGTGAAC
Source organism: Hydrangea macrophylla (assembly GCA_033977485.1). Classification (NCBI taxonomy): domain Eukaryota; kingdom Viridiplantae; phylum Streptophyta; class Magnoliopsida; order Cornales; family Hydrangeaceae; genus Hydrangea; species Hydrangea macrophylla. The sequence continues at coordinate 12,870,534 of CM066992.1, read as the reverse complement.
CGTGAATCCTTTACGCATTCCGTTAGTTCTCGAAAGTTTATTTAGGTATATTTGAGGTGCGAGTAAGATTTCGTGGCATTTGGTTACGCGGTTTACCGATTCACTACTGGAAACCTCAATAACTAAGCTTTTTAGTCACTAAGTGACTAAAAGTCATTTTTTCATATTTTTTGTGAACCGTTAATCCTTTACGCATTCCGTTAGTTCCCGCAAGTTTATTTAGGTATATTTGAGGTGCGAGTAAGATTTTGTGGCATTTGGTTACGCGGTTTACCGATTCACTACTCGAAACCTCAATAACTAAGCTTTTTAGTCACTAAGTGACTAAAAGTCATTTTTTCATATTTTTTGTGAACCGTGAATCCTTTACGCATTCCGTTAGTTCTCGAAAGTTTATTTAGGTATGTTTGAGGTGCGAGTAAGATTTCGTGGCATTTGGTTACGCGGTTTACCGATTCACTACTGGAAACCTCAATAACTAAGCTTTTTAGTCACTAAGTGACTAAAAGTCATTTTTTCGCATTTTTTGTGAACCGTGAATGCGTTATGCATTCCGTTAGTTCCGCAAGTTTATTTAGGTATGTTTGAGGTACAAGAAAAATTTCGTGGCATTTGGTTACGCGGTTTACCGATTCACTACTCGAAACCTCAATAACTAAGCTTTTTAGTCACTAAGTGACTAAAAGTCATTTTTTCATATTTTTTGTGAACCGTGAATCCTTTACGCATTCCGTTAGTTCTCGAAAGTTTATTTAGGTATGTTTGAGGTGCGAGTAAGATTTCGTGGCATTTGGTTACGCGGTTTACCGATTCACTACTCGAAACCTCAATAACTAAGATTTTTAGTCACTAAGTGACTAAAAGTTATTTTTTCGCATTTTTTGTGAACCGTGAATGCGTTATGCATTCCGTTAGTTCCCGCAAGTTTATTTAGGTATGTTTGAGGTGCGAGTAAGATTTCGTGGCATTTGGTTAAGCAGTTTACCGATTCACTACTTGAAACCTTAATAGCTAAGTTTTTTCAAGCCTAAGTGACTAACGAGTCATTTTTTCGCATTTTTTGTGAACCGTGAATGCGTTATGCATTCCGTTAGTTCCGCAAGTTTATTTAGGTATGTTTGAGGTGCAAGAAAAATTTCGTGGCATTTGGTTACGCGGTTTACCGATTCACTACTCGAAACCTCAATAACTAAGCTTTTTAGTCACTAAGTGACTAAAAGTCATTTTTTCATATTTTTTGTGAACCGTGAATCCTTTACGCATTCCGTTAGTTCTCGAAAGTTTATTTAGGTATGTTTGAGGTGCGAGTAAGATTTCGTGGCATTTGGTTAAGCGGTTTACCGATTCACTACTCGAAACCTCAATAACTAAGCTTTTTAGTCACTAAGTGACTAAAAGTCATTTTTTCGCATTTTTTGTGAACCGTGAATCCGTTATGCATTCCGTTAGTTCCCGCAAGTTTATTAAGGTATGTTTGAGGTGCGATTAAGATTTCGTGGCGTTTGGTTAAGCGGTTTACCGATTCACTACTTGAAACCTTAATATCAAAGCTTTTTCAAGTCTAAGTGACTAAAAGTCATTTTTTTCGTATTTTTCGTGAACCATGAATCCTTTACGCATTCCGTTAGTTCCCGCAAGTTTATTTAGGTATGTTTGAGGTGCGAGTAAGATTTCGTGGCATTTGGTTACGCGGTTTACCGATTCACTACTCGAAACCTCAATAACTACGCTTTTTAGTCACTAAGTGACTAAAAGTCATTTTTTCGCATTTTTTGTGAACCGTGAATGCGTTATGCATTCCGTTAGTTCCGCAAGTTTATTTAGGTATGTTTGAGGTACAAGAAAAATTTCGTGGCATTTGGTTACGCGGTTTACCGATTCACTACTCGAAACCTCAATAACTAAGCTTTTTAGTCACTAAGTGACTAAAAGTCATTTTTTCATATTTTTTGTGAACCGTGAATCCTTTACGCATTCCGTTAGTTCTCGAAAGTTTATTTAGGTATGTTTGAGGTGCTAGTAAGATTTCGTGGCATTTGGTTACGCGGTTTACCGATTCACTACTCGAAACCTCAATAACTAAGATTTTTAGTCACTAAGTGACTAAAAGTTATTTTTTCGCATTTTTTGTGAACCGTGAATGCGTTATGCATTCCGTTAGTTCCCGCAAGTTTATTTAGGTATGTTTGAGGTGCGAGTAAGATTTCGTGGCATTTGGTTAAGCAGTTTACCGATTCACTACTTGAAACCTTAATAGCTAAGTTTTTTCAAGCCTAAGTGACTAACGAGTCATTTTTTTCGCATTTTTTGTGAACCGTGAATGCGTTATGCATTCCGTTAGTTCCGCAAGTTTATTTAGGTATGTTTGAGGTGCAAGAAAAATTTCGTAGCATTTGGTTACGCGGTTTACCGATTCACTACTCGAAACCTCAATAACTAAGCTTTTTAGTCACTAAGTGACTAAAAGTCATTTTTTCATATTTTTTGTGAACCGTGAATCCTTTACGCATTCCGTTAGTTCTCGAAAGTTTATTTAGGTATGTTTGAGGTGCGAGTAAGATTTCGTGGCATTTGGTTACGCGGTTTACCGATTCACTACTGGAAACCTCAATAACTAAGCTTTTTAGTCACTAAGTGACTAAAAGTCATTTTTTCATATTTTTTGTGAACCGTTAATCCTTTACGCATTCCGTTAGTTCCCGCAAGTTTATTTAGGTATATTTGAGGTGCGAGTAAGATTTCGTGGCATTTGGTTACGCGGTTTACCGATTCACTACTCGAAACCTCAATAACTAAGCTTTTTAGTCACTAAGTGACTAAAAGTCATTTTTTCATATTTTTTGTGAACCGTGAATCCTTTACGCATTCCGTTAGTTCTCGAAAGTTTATTTAGGTATGTTTGAGGTGCGAGTAAGATTTCGTGGCATTTGGTTACGCGGTTTACCGATTCACTACTGGAAACCTCAATAACTAAGCTTTTTAGTCACTAAGTGACTAAAAGTCATTTTTTCGCATTTTTTGTGAACCGTGAATGCGTTATGCATTCCGTTAGTTCCGCAAGTTTATTTAGGTATGTTTGAGGTACAAGAAAAATTTCGTGGCATTTGGTTACGCGGTTTACCGATTCACTACTCGAAACCTCAATAACTAAGCTTTTTAGTCACTAAGTGACTAAAAGTCATTTTTTCATATTTTTTGTGAACCGTGAATCCTTTACGCATTCCGTTAGTTCTCGAAAGTTTATTTAGGTATGTTTGAGGTGCGAGTAAGATTTCGTGGCATTTGGTTACGCGGTTTACCAATTCACTACTCGAAACCTCAATAACTAAGATTTTTAGTCACTAAGTGACTAAAAGTTATTTTTTCGCATTTTTTGTGAACCATGAATGCGTTATGCATTCCGTTAGTTCCCGCAAGTTTATTTAGGTATGTTTGAGGTGCGAGTAAGATTTCGTGGCATTTGGTTAAGCAGTTTACCGATTCACTACTTGAAACCTTAATAGCTAAGTTTTTTCAAGCCTAAGTGACTAACGAGTCATTTTTTCGCATTTTTTGTGAACCGTGAATGCGTTATGCATTCCGTTAGTTCCGCAAGTTTATTTAGGTATGTTTGAGGTGCAAGAAAAATTTCGTGGCATTTGGTTACGCGGTTTACCGATTCACTACTCGAAACCTCAATAACTAAGCTTTTTAGTCACTAAGTGACTAAAAGTCATTTTTTCATATTTTTTGTGAACCGTGAATCCTTTACGCATTCCGTTAGTTCTCGAAAGTTTATTTAGGTATGTTTGAGGTGCGAGTAAGATTTCGTGGCATTTGGTTAAGCGGTTTACCGATTCACTACTCGAAACCTCAATAACTAAGCTTTTTAGTCACTAAGTGACTAAAAGTCATTTTTTCGCATTTTTTGTGAACCGTGAATCCGTTATGCATTCCGTTAGTTCCCGCAAGTTTATTAAGGTATGTTTGAGGTGCGATTAAGATTTCGTGGCGTTTTGTTAAGCGGTTTACCGATTCACTACTTGAAACCTTAATATCAAAGCTTTTTCAAGTCTAAGTGACTAAAAGTCATTTTTTTCGTATTTTTCGTGAACCGTGAATCCTTTACGCATTCCGTTAGTTCCCGCAAGTTTATTTAGGTATGTTTGAGGTGCGAGTAAGATTTCGTGGCATTTGGTTATGCGGTTTACCGATTCACTACTCGAAACCTCAATAACTAAGCTTTTTAGTCACTAAGTGACTAAAAGTCATTTTTTCGCATTTTTTGTGAACCGTGAATGCGTTATGCATTCCGTTAGTTCCGCAAGTTTATTTAGGTATGTTTGAGGTACAAGAAAAATTTCGTGGCATTTGGTTACGCGGTTTACCGATTCACTACTCGAAACCTCAATAACTAAGCTTTTTAGTCACTAAGTGACTAAAAGTCATTTTTTCATATTTTTTGTGAACCGTGAATCCTTTACGCATTCCGTTAGTTCTCGAAAGTTTATTTAGGTATGTTTGAGGTGCGAGTAAGATTTCGTGGCATTTGGTTACGCGGTTTTCCGATTCACTACTTGAAACCTCAATAACTAAGATTTTTAGTCACTAAGTGACTAAAAGTTATTTTTTCGCATTTTTTGTGAACGTGAATGCGTTATGCATTCCGTTAGTTCCCGCAAGTTTATTTAGGTATGTTTGAGGTGCGAGTAAGATTTCGTGGCATTTGGTTAAGCAGTTTACCGATTCACTACTTGAAACCTTAATAGCTAAGTTTTTTCAAGCCTAAGTGACTAACGAGTCATTTTTTCGCATTTTTTGTGAACCGTGAATGCGTTATGCATTCCGTTAGTTCCGCAAGTTTATTTAGGTATGTTTGAGGTGCAAGAAAAATTTCGTGGCATTTGGTTACGCGGTTTACCGATTCACTACTCGAAACCTCAATAACTAAGCTTTTTAGTCACTAAGTGACTAAAAGTCATTTTTTCATATTTTTTGTGAACCGTGAATCCTTTACGCATTCCGTTAGTTCTCGAAAGTTTATTTAGGTATGTTTGAGGTGCGAGTAAGATTTCGTGGCATTTGGTTAAGCGGTTTACCGATTCACTACTCGAAACCTCAATAACTAAGCTTTTTAGTCACTAAGTGACTAAAAGTCATTTTTTCGCATTTTTTGTGAACCGTGAATCCGTTATGCATTCCGTTAGTTCCCGCAAGTTTATTAAGGTATGTTTGAGGTGCGATTAAGATTTCGTGGCATTTTGTTAAGCGGTTTACCGATTCACTACTTGAAACCTTAATATCAAAGCTTTTTCAAGTCTAAGTGACTAAAAGTCATTTTTTTCGTATTTTTCGTGAACCGTGAATCCTTTACGCATTCCGTTAGTTCCCGCAAGTTTATTTAGGTATGTTTGAGGTGCGAGTAAGATTTTGTGGCATTTGGTTACGCGGTTTACCGATTCACTACTCGAAACCTCAATAACTAAGCTTTTTAGTCACTAAGTGACTAAAAGTCATTTTTTCGCATTTTTTGTGAACCGTGAATGCGTTATGCATTCCGTTAGTTCCGCAAGTTTATTTAGGTATGTTTGAGGTACAAGAAAAATTTCGTGGCATTTGGTTACGCGGTTTACCGATTCACTACTCGAAACCTCAATAACTAAGCTTTTTAGTCACTAAGTGACTAAAAGTCATTTTTTCATATTTTTTGTGAACCGTGAATCCTTTACGCATTCCGTTAGTTCTCGAAAGTTTATTTAGGTATGTTTGAGGTGCGAGTAAGATTTCGTGGCATTTGGTTACGCGGTTTTCCGATTCACTACTCGAAACCTCAATAACTAAGATTTTTAGTCACTAAGTGACTAAAAGTTATTTTTTCGCATTTTTTGTGAACCGTGAATGCGTTATGCATTCCGTTAGTTCCCGCAAGTTTATTTAGGTATGTTTGAGGTGCGAGTAAGATTTCGTGGCATTTGGTTAAGCAGTTTACCGATTCACTACTTGAAACCTTAATAGCTAAGTTTTTTCAAGCCTAAGTGACTAACGAGTCATTTTTTCGCATTTTTTGTGAACCGTGAATGCGTTATGCATTCCGTTAGTTCCGCAAGTTTATTTAGGTATGTTTGAGGTGCAAGAAAAATTTCGTGGCATTTGGTTACGCGGTTTACCGATTCACTACTCGAAACCTCAATAACTAAGCTTTTTAGTCACTAAGTGACTAAAAGTCATTTTTTCATATTTTTTGTGAACCGTGAATCCTTTACGCATTCCGTTAGTTCTTGAAAGTTTATTTAGGTATGTTTGAGGTGCGAGTAAGATTTCGTGGCATTTGGTTAAGCGGTTTACCGATTCACTACTCGAAACCTCAATAACTAAGCTTTTTAGTCACTAAGTGACTAAAAGTCATTTTTTCGCATTTTTTGTGAACCGTGAATCCGTTATGCATTCCGTTAGTTCCCGCAAGTTTATTAAGGTATGTTTGAGGTGCGAGTAAGATTTCATGGTGTTTGGTTAAGCGGTTTACCGATTCACTACTTGAAACCTTAATAGCTAAGTTTTTTCAAGCCTAAGTGACTAACGAGTCATTTTTTTGCGTTTTTTGTGAACCGTGAATGCGTTATTCATTCTGTTAGTTCCCGCAAGTTTATTTAGGTATGTGTGAGGTGCTAGTAAGATTTCGTGGCATTTGGTTAAGCGGTTTACTGATTCACTACTTGAAACCTTGATAACTAAGATTTTTAGTCACTAAGTGACTAAAAGTAATTTTTTCGCATTTATTGTGAACCGTGAATGCCTTATGCATTCCGTTAGTTCCCGCAAGTTTATTTAGGTATGTCTGAGGTGCGAGTAAGATTTCGTGGCGTTTGGTTATGCGGTTTACCGATTCACTACTTGAAACCTTAATAGCTAAGCTTTTTCTAGCCTAAGTGACTAAAAGTCATTTTTTCATATTTTTTGTGAACCGTGAATCCTTTACGCATTCCGTTAGTTCCCGCAAGTTTATTTAGGTATGTTTGAGGTGCGAGTAATATTTATGGCATTTGGTTACGCGGTTTACCGATTCACTACTCGAAACCTCAATAACTAAGCTTTTTAGTCACTAAGTGACTAAAAGTCATTTTTTCGCATTTTTTGTGAACCGTGAATCCGTTATGCATTCCGTTAGTTCCCGCAAGTTTATTAAGGTATGTTTGAGGTGCGAGTAAGATTTTGTGGCATTTGGTTAAGCAGTTTACCGATTCACTACTTGAAACCTTAATAGCTAAGTTTTTTCAAGCCTAAGTGACTAACGAGTCATTTTTTCGCGTTTTTTGTGAACCGTGAATGCGTTATGCATTCCGTTGGTTCCCGCAAGTTTATTTAGGTATGTGTGAGGTGCTAGTAAGATTTCGTGGCATTTGGTTAAGCGGTTTACCGATTCACTACTTGAAACCTTGATAACTAAGCTTTTTCAAGCCTAAGTGACTAAAAGTCATTTTTTCGTATTTTTTGTGAACCGTTAATCCTTTACGCATTCCGTTAGTTCCCGCAAGTTTATTTAGGTATATTTGAGGTGCGAGTAAGATTTCGTGGCATTTGGTTACGCGGTTTACCGATTCACTACTCGAAACCTCAATAACTAAGCTTTTTAGTCACTAAGTGACTAAAAGTCATTTTTTCGCATTTTTTGTGAACCGTGAATCCGTTATGCATTCCGTTAGTTCCCGCAAGTTTATTAAGGTATGTTTGAGGTGCGATTAAGATTTCGTGGCGTTTTGTTAAGCGGTTTACCGATTCACTACTTGAAACCTTAATATCAAAGCTTTTTCAAGTCTAAGTGACTAAAAGTCATTTTTTTCGTATTTTTCGTGAACCGTGAATCCTTTACGCATTCCGTTAGTTCCCGCAAGTTTATTTAGGTATGTTTGAGGTGCGAGTAAGATTTCGTGGCATTTGGTTACGCGGTTTACCGATTCACTACTCGAAACCTCAATAACTAAGCTTTTTAGTCACTAAGTGACTAAAAGTCATTTTTTCGCATTTTTTGTGAACCGTGAATGCGTTATGCATTCCGTTAGTTCCGCAAGTTTATTTAGGTATGTTTGAGGTACAAGAAAAATTTCGTGGCATTTGGTTACGCGGTTTACCGATTCACTACTCGAAACCTCAATAACTAAGCTTTTTAGTCACTAAGTGACTAAAAGTCATTTTTTCATATTTTTTGTGAACCGTGAATCCTTTACGCATTCCGTTAGTTCTCGAAAGTTTATTTAGGTATGTTTGAGGTGCGAGTAAGATTTCGTGGCATTTGGTTACGCGGTTTTCCGATTCACTACTTGAAACCTCAATAACTAAGATTTTTAGTCACTAAGTGACTAAAAGTTATTTTTTCGCATTTTTTGTGAACGTGAATGCGTTATGCATTCCGTTAGTTCCCGCAAGTTTATTTAGGTATGTTTGAGGTGCGAGTAAGATTTCGTGGCATTTGGTTAAGCAGTTTACCGATTCACTACTTGAAACCTTAATAGCTAAGTTTTTTCAAGCCTAAGTGACTAACGAGTCATTTTTTCGCATTTTTTGTGAACCGTGAATGCGTTATGCATTCCGTTAGTTCCGCAAGTTTATTTAGGTATGTTTGAGGTGCAAGAAAAATTTCGTGGCATTTGGTTACGCGGTTTACCGATTCACTACTCGAAACCTCAATAACTAAGCTTTTTAGTCACTAAGTGACTAAAAGTCATTTTTTCATATTTTTTGTGAACCGTGAATCCTTTACGCATTCCGTTAGTTCTCGAAAGTTTATTTAGGTATGTTTGAGGTGCGAGTAAGATTTCGTGGCATTTGGTTAAGCGGTTTACCGATTCACTACTCGAAACCTCAATAACTAAGCTTTTTAGTCACTAAGTGACTAAAAGTCATTTTTTCGCATTTTTTGTGAACCGTGAATCCGTTATGCATTCCGTTAGTTCCCGCAAGTTTATTAAGGTATGTTTGAGGTGCGATTAAGATTTCGTGGCATTTTGTTAAGCGGTTTACCGATTCACTACTTGAAACCTTAATATCAAAGCTTTTTCAAGTCTAAGTGACTAAAAGTCATTTTTTTCGTATTTTTCGTGAACCGTGAATCCTTTACGCATTCCGTTAGTTCCCGCAAGTTTATTTAGGTATGTTTGAGGTGCGAGTAAGATTTCGTGGCATTTGGTTACGCGGTTTACCGATTCACTACTCGAAACCTCAATAACTAAGCTTTTTAGTCACTAAGTGACTAAAAGTCATTTTTTCGCATTTTTTGTGAACCGTGAATGCGTTATGCATTCCGTTAGTTCCGCAAGTTTATTTAGGTATGTTTGAGGTACAAGAAAAATTTCGTGGCATTTGGTTACGCGGTTTACCGATTCACTACTCGAAACCTCAATAACTAAGCTTTTTAGTCACTAAGTGACTAAAAGTCATTTTTTCATATTTTTTGTGAACCGTGAATCCTTTACGCATTCCGTTAGTTCTCGAAAGTTTATTTAGGTATGTTTGAGGTGCGAGTAAGATTTCGTGGCATTTGGTTACGCGGTTTTCCGATTCACTACTTGAAACCTCAATAACTAAGATTTTTAGTCACTAAGTGACTAAAAGTTATTTTTTCGCATTTTTTGTGAACGTGAATGCGTTATGCATTCCGTTAGTTCCCGCAAGTTTATTTAGGTATGTTTGAGGTGCGAGTAAGATTTCGTGGCATTTGGTTAAGCAGTTTACCGATTCACTACTTGAAACCTTAATAGCTAAGTTTTTTCAAGCCTAAGTGACTAACGAGTCATTTTTTCGCATTTTTTGTGAACCGTGAATGCGTTATGCATTCCGTTAGTTCCGCAAGTTTATTTAGGTATGTTTGAGGTGCAAGAAAAATTTCGTGGCATTTGGTTACGCGGTTTACCGATTCACTACTCGAAACCTCAATAACTAAGCTTTTTAGTCACTAAGTGACTAAAAGTCATTTTTTCATATTTTTTGTGAACCGTGAATCCTTTACGCATTCCGTTAGTTCTCGAAAGTTTATTTAGGTATGTTTGAGGTGCGAGTAAGATTTCGTGGCATTTGGTTAAGCGGTTTACCGATTCACTACTCGAAACCTCAATAACTAAGCTTTTTAGTCACTAAGTGACTAAAAGTCATTTTTTCGCATTTTTTGTGAACCGTGAATCCGTTATGCATTCCGTTAGTTCCCGCAAGTTTATTAAGGTATGTTTGAGGTGCGATTAAGATTTCGTGGCATTTTGTTAAGCGGTTTACCGATTCACTACTTGAAACCTTAATATCAAAGCTTTTTCAAGTCTAAGTGACTAAAAGTCATTTTTTTCGTATTTTTCGTGAACCGTGAATCCTTTACGCATTCCGTTAGTTCCCGCAAGTTTATTTAGGTATGTTTGAGGTGCGAGTAAGATTTTGTGGCATTTGGTTACGCGGTTTACCGATTCACTACTCGAAACCTCAATAACTAAGCTTTTTAGTCACTAAGTGACTAAAAGTCATTTTTTCGCATTTTTTGTGAACCGTGAATGCGTTATGCATTCCGTTAGTTCCGCAAGTTTATTTAGGTATGTTTGAGGTACAAGAAAAATTTCGTGGCATTTGGTTACGCGGTTTACCGATTCACTACTCGAAACCTCAATAACTAAGCTTTTTAGTCACTAAGTGACTAAAAGTCATTTTTTCATATTTTTTGTGAACCGTGAATCCTTTACGCATTCCGTTAGTTCTCGAAAGTTTATTTAGGTATGTTTGAGGTGCGAGTAAGATTTCGTGGCATTTGGTTACGCGGTTTTCCGATTCACTACTCGAAACCTCAATAACTAAGATTTTTAGTCACTAAGTGACTAAAAGTTATTTTTTCGCATTTTTTGTGAACCGTGAATGCGTTATGCATTCCGTTAGTTCCCGCAAGTTTATTTAGGTATGTTTGAGGTGCGAGTAAGATTTCGTGGCATTTGGTTAAGCAGTTTACCGATTCACTACTTGAAACCTTAATAGCTAAGTTTTTTCAAGCCTAAGTGACTAACGAGTCATTTTTTCGCATTTTTTGTGAACCGTGAATGCGTTATGCATTCCGTTAGTTCCGCAAGTTTATTTAGGTATGTTTGAGGTGCAAGAAAAATTTCGTGGCATTTGGTTACGCGGTTTACCGATTCACTACTCGAAACCTCAATAACTAAGCTTTTTAGTCACTAAGTGACTAAAAGTCATTTTTTCATATTTTTTGTGAACCGTGAATCCTTTACGCATTCCGTTAGTTCTTGAAAGTTTATTTAGGTATGTTTGAGGTGCGAGTAAGATTTCGTGGCATTTGGTTAAGCGGTTTACCGATTCACTACTCGAAACCTCAATAACTAAGCTTTTTAGTCACTAAGTGACTAAAAGTCATTTTTTCGCATTTTTTGTGAACCGTGAATCCGTTATGCATTCCGTTAGTTCCCGCAAGTTTATTAAGGTATGTTTGAGGTGCGAGTAAGATTTCATGGTGTTTGGTTAAGCGGTTTACCGATTCACTACTTGAAACCTTAATAGCTAAGTTTTTTCAAGCCTAAGTGACTAACGAGTCATTTTTTTGCGTTTTTTGTGAACCGTGAATGCGTTATTCATTCTGTTAGTTCCCGCAAGTTTATTTAGGTATGTGTGAGGTGCTAGTAAGATTTCGTGGCATTTGGTTAAGCGGTTTACTGATTCACTACTTGAAACCTTGATAACTAAGATTTTTAGTCACTAAGTGACTAAAAGTAATTTTTTCGCATTTATTGTGAACCGTGAATGCCTTATGCATTCCGTTAGTTCCCGCAAGTTTATTTAGGTATGTCTGAGGTGCGAGTAAGATTTCGTGGCGTTTGGTTATGCGGTTTACCGATTCACTACTTGAAACCTTAATAGCTAAGCTTTTTCTAGCCTAAGTGACTAAAAGTCATTTTTTCATATTTTTTGTGAACCGTGAATCCTTTACGCATTCCGTTAGTTCCCGCAAGTTTATTTAGGTATGTTTGAGGTGCGAGTAATATTTATGGCATTTGGTTACGCGGTTTACCGATTCACTACTCGAAACCTCAATAACTAAGCTTTTTAGTCACTAAGTGACTAAAAGTCATTTTTTCGCATTTTTTGTGAACCGTGAATCCGTTATGCATTCCGTTAGTTCCCGCAAGTTTATTAAGGTATGTTTGAGGTGCGAGTAAGATTTTGTGGCATTTGGTTAAGCAGTTTACCGATTCACTACTTGAAACCTTAATAGCTAAGTTTTTTCAAGCCTAAGTGACTAACGAGTCATTTTTTCGCGTTTTTTGTGAACCGTGAATGCGTTATGCATTCCGTTGGTTCCCGCAAGTTTATTTAGGTATGTGTGAGGTGCTAGTAAGATTTCGTGGCATTTGGTTAAGCGGTTTACCGATTCACTACTTGAAACCTTGATAACTAAGCTTTTTCAAGCCTAAGTGACTAAAAGTCATTTTTTCGTATTTTTTGTGAACCGTGAATCCTTTACGCATTCCGTTAGTTCCCGCAAGTTTATTTAGGTATGTTTGAGGTGCGAGTAATATTTATGGCATTTGGTTACGCGGTTTACCGATTCACTACTCGAAACCTCAATAACTAAGCTTTTTAGTCACTAAGTGACTAAAAGTCATTTTTTCGCATTTTTTGTGAACCGTGAATCCGTTATGCATTCCGTTAGTTCCCGCAAGTTTATTAAGGTATGTTTGAGGTGCGAGTAAGATTTCGTGGCGTTTGGTTAAGCGGTTTACCGATTCACTACTTGAAACCTTAATAGCTAAGTTTTTTCAAGCCTAAGTGACTAACGAGTCATTTTTTCGCGTTTTTTGTGAACCGTGAATGCGTTATGCATTCCGTTAGTTCCCGCAAGTTTATTAAGGTATGTTTGAGGTGCGAGTAAGATTTCGTGGTGTTTGATTAAGCGGTTTACCGATTCACTACTTGAAACCTTAATAGCTAAGTTTTTTCAAGCCTAAGTGACTAACGAGTCATTTTTTTCGCGTTTTTTGTGAACCGTGAATGCGTTATGCATTCCGTTAGTTCCCGCAAGTTTATTTAGGTATGTGTGAGGTGCTAGTAAGATTTCGTGGCATTTGGTTAAGCGGTTTACCGATTCACTACTTGAAACCTTGATAACTAAGATTTTTAGTCACTAAGTGACTAAAAGTCATTTTTTCGAATTTATTGTGAACCGTGAATGCCTTATGCATTCCGTTAGTTCCCGCAAGTTTATTTAGGTATGTTTGAGGTGCGAGTAAGATTTCGTGGCATTTGGTTATGCGGTTTACCGATTCACTACTTGAAACCTTAATAGCTAAGCTTTTTCAAGCCTAAGTGACTAAAAGTCATTTTTTCATATTTTTTGTGAACCATGAATCCTTTACGCATTCCGTTAGTTCTCGAAAGTTTATTTAGGTATGTTTGAGGTGCGAGTAAGATTTCGTGGCATTTGGTTACGCGGTTTACCGATTCACTACTCGAAACCTCAATAACTAAGATTTTTAGTCACTAAGTGACTAAAAGTTATTTTTTCGCATTTTTTGTGAACCGTGAATGCGTTATGCATTCCGTTAGTTCCCGCAAGTTTATTTAGGTATGTTTGAGGTTCGAGTAAGATTTCGTGGCGTTTGGTTAAGCAGTTTACCGATTCACTACTTGAAACCTTAATAGCTAAGTTTTTTCAAGCCTAAGTGACTAACGAGTCATTTTTTCGCATTTTTTGTGAACCGTGAATGCGTTATGCATTCCGTTAGTTCCGCAAGTTTATTTAGGTATGTTTGAGGTGCAAGAAAAATTTCGTGGCATTTGGTTACGCGGTTTACCGATTCACTACTCGAAACCTCAATAACTAAGCTTTTTAGTCACTAAGTGACTAAAAGTCATTTTTTCATATTTTTTGTGAACCGTGAATCTTTTACGCATTCCGTTAGTTCTCGAAAGTTTATTTAGGTATGTTTGAGGTGCGAGTAAGATTTCGTGGCATTTGGTTACGCGGTTTTCCGATTCACTACTCGAAACCTCAATAACTAAGATTTTTAGTCACTAAGTGACTAAAAGTTATTTTTTCGCATTTTTTGTGAACCGTGAATGCGTTATGCATTCCGTTAGTTCCCGCAAGTTTATTTAGGTATGTTTGAGGTGCGAGTAAGATTTCGTTGCATTTGGTTAAGCAGTTTACCGATTCACTACTTGAAACCTTAATAGCTAAGTTTTTTCAAGCCTAAGTGACTAACGAGTCATTTTTTCGCATTTTTTGTGAACTGTGAATGCGTTATGCATTCCGTTAGTTCCGCAAGTTTATTTAGGTATGTTTGAGGTGCAAGAAAAATTTCGTGGCATTTGGTTACGCGGTTTACCGATTCACTACTCGAAACCTCAATAACTAAGCTTTTTAGTCACTAAGTGACTAAAAGTCATTTTTTCATATTTTTTGTGAACCGTGAATCCTTTACGCATTCCGTTAGTTCTTGAAAGTTTATTTAGGTATGTTTGAGGTACGAGTAAGATTTCGTGGCATTTGGTTAAGCGGTTTACCGATTCACTACTCGAAACCTCAATAACTAAGCTTTTTAGTCACTAAGTGACTAAAAGTCATTTTTTCGCATTTTTTGTGAACCGTGAATCCGTTATGCATTCCGTTAGTTCCCGCAAGTTTATTAAGGTATGTTTGAGGTGCGAGTAAGATTTCATGGTGTTTGGTTAAGCGGTTTACCGATTCACTACTTGAAACCTTAATAGCTAAGTTTTTTCAAGCCTAAGTGACTAACGAGTCATTTTTTTGCGTTTTTTGTGAACCGTGAATGCGTTATTCATTCCGTTAGTTCCCGCAAGTTTATTTAGGTATGTGTGAGGTGCTAGTAAGATTTCGTGGCATTTGGTTAAGCGGTTTACTGATTCACTACTTGAAACCTTGATAACTAAGTTTTTTCAAGCCTAAGTGACTAACGAGTCATTTTTTCGCATTTTTTGTGAACCGTGAATGCGTTATGCATTCCGTTAGTTCCGCAAGTTTATTTAGGTATGTTTGAGGTACAAGAAAAATTTCGTGGCATTTGGTTACGCGGTTTACCGATTCACTACTCGAAACCTCAATAACTAAGCTTTTTAGTCACTAAGTGACTAAAAGTCATTTTTTCATATTTTTTGTGAACCGTGAATCCTTTACGCATTCCGTTAGTTCTCGAAAGTTTATTTAGGTATGTTTGAGGTGCGAGTAAGATTTCGTGGCATTTGGTTACGCGGTTTACCGATTCACTACTGGAAACCTCAATAACTAAGCTTTTTCGTCACTAAGTGACTAAAAGTCATTTTTTCGCATTTTTTGTGAACCGTGAATGCGTTATGCATTCTGTTAGTTCCCGCAAGTTTATTTAGGTATGTTTGAGGTGCGAGTAAGATTTTGTGGCATTTGGTAACGTGGTTTACCGATTCATTACTCGAAACCTCAATAACTAATATTTTTAGTCACTAAGTGACTAAAAGTCATTTTTTGCATTTTTCGTGAACCGTGAATGCCTTATGCATTCCGTTAGTTCCCGCAAGTTTATTTAGGTATGTTTGAGGTGCGAGTATGATTTCGTGGCGTTTGGTTATGCGGTTTACCGATTCACTACTTGAAACCTTAATAGCTAAGCTTTTTCAAGCCTAAGTGACTAAAAGTCATTTTTTTCGTATTTTTCGTGAACCGTGAATCTTTTACGCATTCCGTTAGTTCTCGAAAGTTTATTTAGGTATGTTTGAGGTGCGAGTAAGATTTCGTGGCATTTGGTTAAGCGGTTTACCGATTCACTACTCGAAACCTCAATAACTAAGCTTTTTAGTCACTAAGTGACCAAAAGTCATTTTTTCGCATTTTTTGTGAACCGTGAATGCGTTATGCATTCCGTTAGTTCCGCAAGTTTATTTAGGTATGTTTGAGGTACAAGAAAAATTTCGTGGCATTTGGTTACGCGATTTACCGATTCACTACTCGAAACCTCAATAACTAAGCTTTTTAGTCACTAAGTGACTAAAAGTCATTTTTTCATATTTTTTGTGAACCGTGAATCCTTTACGCATTCCGTTAGTTCTCGAAAGTTTATTTAGGTATGTTTGAGGTGCGAGTAAGATTTCGTGGCATTTGGTTACGCGGTTTACCGATTCACTACTCGAAACCTCAATAACTAAGCTTTTTAGTCACTAAGTGACTAAAAGTCATTTTTTCGCATTTTTTGTGAACCGTGAATGCGTTATGCATTCTGTTAGTTCCCGCAAGTTTATTTAGGTATGTTTGAGGTGCGAGTAAGATTTCGTGGCATTTGGTAACGTGGTTTACCGATTCATTACTCGAAACCTCAATAACTAATATTTTTAGTCACTAAGTGACTAAAAGTCATTTTTTGCATTTTTCGTAAACCGTGAATGCCTTATGCATTCCGTTAGTTCCCGCAAGTTTATTTAGGTATGTTTGAGGTGCGAGTAAGATTTCGTGGCGTTTGGTTATGCGGTTTACCGATTCACTACTTGAAACCTTAATAGCTAAGCTTTTTCAAGCCTAAGTGACTAAAAGTAATTTTTTTCGTATTTTTCGTGAACCGTGAATCCTTTACGCATTCCGTTAGTTCTCGCAAGTTTATTTAGGTATGTTTGAGGTGCGAGTAATATTTCATGGCATTTGGTTACGCGGTTTACCGATTCACTACTCGAAACCTCAATAACTAAGCTTTTTAGTCACTAAGTGACTAAAAGTCATTTTTTCGCATTTTTTGTGAACTGTGAATCCGTTATGCATTCTGTTAATTCCCGCAAGTTTATTAAGGTATGTTTGAGGTGCCAATAAGATTTCGTGGCATTTGGTTAAGCGGTTTACCGATTCACTACTTGAAACCTTGATAACTAAGCTTTTTCAAGCCTATGTGACTAAAAGTCATTTTTTCGTATTTTTTGTGAACCGTTAATCCTTTACGCATTCCGTTAGTTCCCGCAAGTTTATTTAGGTATATTTGAGGTGCGAGTAAGATTTCGTGGCATTTGGTTACGCGGTTTACCGATTCACTACTCGAAACCTCAATAACTAAGCTTTTTAGTCACTAAGTGACTAAAAGTCATTTTTTCGCATTTTTTGTGAACCGTGAATCCGTTATGCATTTCGTTAGTTCCCGCAAGTTTATTAATGTATATTTGAGGTGCGAGTAAGATTTCGTGGCATTTGGTTACGCGGTTTACCGATTCACTACTGGAAACCTCAATAACTAAGCTTTTTAGTCACTAAGTGACTAAAAGTCATTTTTTTCGCATTTTTTGTGAACCGTGAATGCGTTATGCATTCTGTTAGTTCCCGCAAGTTTATTTAGGTATGTTTGAGGTGCGAGTAAGATTTTGTGGCATTTGGTTACGCGGTTTACCGATTCACTACTCGAAACCTCAATAACTAAGCTTTTTAGTCACTAAGTGACTAAAAGTCATTTTTTCATATTTTTTGTGAACCGTGAATCCTTTACGCATTCCGTTAGTTCTCGAAAGTTTATTTAGGTATGTTTGAGGTGCGAGTAAGATTTCGTGGCATTTGGTTACGCGGTTTACCGATTCACTACTGGAAACCTCAATAACTAAGCTTTTTAGTCACTAAGTGACTAAAAGTCATTTTTTCATATTTTTTGTGAACCGTTAATCCTTTACGCATTCCGTTAGTTCCCGCAAGTTTATTTAGGTATATTTGAGGTGCGAGTAAGATTTCGTGGCATTTGGTTACGCGGTTTACCGATTCACTACTCGAAACCTCAATAACTAAGCTTTTTAGTCACTAAGTGACTAAAAGTCATTTTTTCATATTTTTTGTGAACCGTGAATCCTTTACGCATTCCGTTAGTTCTCGAAAGTTTATTTAGGTATGTTTGAGGTGCGAGTAAGATTTCGTGGCATTTGGTTACGCGGTTTACCGATTCACTACTGGAAACCTCAATAACTAAGCTTTTTAGTCACTAAGTGACTAAAAGTCATTTTTTCGCATTTTTTGTGAACCGTGAATGCGTTATGCATTCTGTTAGTTCCCGCAAGTTTATTTAGGTATGTTTGAGGTGCGAGTAAGATTTTGTGGCATTTGGTAACGTGGTTTACCGATTCATTACTCGAAACCTCAATAACTAATATTTTTAGTCACTAAGTGACTAAAAGTCATTTTTTGCATTTTTCGTGAACCGTGAATGCCTTATGCATTCCGTTAGTTCCCGCAAGTTTATTTAGGTATGTTTGAGGTGCGAGTATGATTTCGTGGCGTTTGGTTATGCGGTTTACCGATTCACTACTTGAAACCTTAATAGCTAAGCTTTTTCAAGCCTAAGTGACTAAAAGTCATTTTTTTCGTATTTTTCGTGAACCGTGAATCTTTTACGCATTCCGTTAGTTCTCGAAAGTTTATTTAGGTATGTTTGAGGTGCGAGTAAGATTTCGTGGCATTTGGTTAAGCGGTTTACCGATTCACTACTCGAAACCTCAATAACTAAGCTTTTTAGTCACTAAGTGACTAAAAGTCATTTTTTCGCATTTTTTGTGAACCGTGAATGCGTTATGCATTCCGTTAGTTCCGCAAGTTTATTTAGGTATGTTTAAGGTACAAGAAAAATTTCGTGGCATTTGGTTACGCGATTTACCGATTCACTACTCGAAACCTCAATAACTAAGCTTTTTAGTCACTAAGTGACTAAAAGTCATTTTTTCATATTTTTTGTGAACCGTGAATCCTTTACGCATTCCGTTAGTTCTCGAAAGTTTATTTAGGTATGTTTGAGGTGCGAGTAAGATTTCGTGGCATTTGGTTACGCGGTTTACCGATTTACTACTCGAAACCTCAATAACTAAGCTTTTTAGTCACTAAGTGACTAAAAGTCATTTTTTCGCATTTTTTGTGAACCGTGAATGCGTTATGCATTCTGTTAGTTCCCGCAAGTTTATTTAGGTATGTTTGAGGTGCGAGTAAGATTTCGTGGCATTTGGTAACGTGGTTTACCGATTCATTACTCGAAACCTCAATAACTAATATTTTTAGTCACTAAGTGACTAAAAGTCATTTTTTGCATTTTTCGTAAATCGTGAATGCCTTATGCATTCCGTTAGTTCCCGCAAGTTTATTTAGGTATGTTTGAGGTGCGAGTAAGATTTCGTGGCGTTTGGTTATGCGGTTTACCGATTCACTACTTGAAACCTTAATAGCTAAGCTTTTTCAAGCCTAAGTGACTAAAAGTCATTTTTTTCGTATTTTTCGTGAACCGTGAATCCTTTACGCATTCCGTTAGTTCTCGCAAGTTTATTTAGGTATGTTTGAGGTGCGAGTAATATTTCATGGTATTTGGTTACGCGGTTTACCGATTCACTACTCGAAACCTCAATAACTAAGCTTTTTAGTCACTAAGTGACTAAAAGTCTTTTTTTCGCATTTTTTGTGAACTGTGAATCCGTTATGCATTCTGTTAGTTCCCGCAAGTTTATTAAGGTATGTTTGAGGTGCCAGTAAGATTTCGTGGCATTTGGTTAAGCGGTTTACCGATTCACTACTTGAAACCTTGATAACTTAGCTTTTTCAAGCCTATGTGACTAAAAGTCATTTTTTCGTATTTTTTGTGAACCGTTAATCCTTTACGCATTCCATTAGTTCCCGCAAGTTTATTTAGGTATATTTGAGGTGCGAGTAAGATTTCGTGGCATTTGGTTACGCGGTTTACCGATTTACTACTCGAAACCTCAATAACTAAGCTTTTTAGTCACTAAGTGACTAAAAGTCATTTTTTCGCATTTTTTGTGAACCGTGAATCCGTTATGCATTTCGTTAGTTCCCGCAAGTTTATTAATGTATATTTGAGGTGCGAGTAAGATTTCGTGGCGTTTGGTTAAGCGGTTTACCGATTCACTACTTGAATCCTTAATAGCTAAGTTTTTTCAAGCCTAAGTGACTAACGAGTCATTTTTTCGCGTTTTTTGTGAACCGTGAATGCGTTATGCAATCCGTTAGTTCCCGCAAGTTTATTAAGGTATGTTTGAGGTGCGAGTAAGATTTCGTGGTGTTTGATTAAGCGGTTTACCGATTCACTACTTGAAACCTTGATAACTAAGCTTTTTCAAGCCTAAGTGACTAAAAGTCATTTTTTCGTATTTTTTGTGAACCGTTAATCCTTTACGCATTCCGTTAGTTCCCGCAAGTTTATTTAGGTATATTTGAGGTGCGAGTAAGATTTCGTGGCATTTGGTTACGCGGTTTACCGATTCACTACTCGAAACCTCAATAACTAAGCTTTTTAGTCACTAAGTGACTAAAAGTCATTTTTTCGCATTTTTTGTGAACCGTGAATCCGTTATGCATTTCGTTAGTTCCCGCAAGTTTATTAATGTATATTTGAGGTGCGAGTAAGATTTCGTGGCGTTTGGTTAAGCGGTTTACCGATTCACTACTTGAAACCTTAATAGCTAAGTTTTTTCAAGCCTAAGTGACTAACGAGTCATTTTTTCGCGTTTTTTGTGAACCGTGAATGCGTTATGCATTCCGTTAGTTCCCGCAAGTTTATTAAGGTATGTTTGAGGTGCGAGTAAGATTTCGTGGTGTTTGATTAAGCGGTTTACCGATTCACTACTTGAAACCTTAATAACTAAGTTTTTTCAAGCCTAAGTGACTAACGAGTCATTTTTTCGCGTTTTTTGTGAACCGTGAATGCGTTATGCATTCCGTTAGTTCCCGCAAGTTTATTTAGGTATGTGTGAGGTGCTAGTAAGATTTCGTGGCATTTGGTTAAGCGGTTTACCGATTCACTACTTGAAACCTTGATAACTAAGATTTTTAGTCACTAAGTGACTAAAAGTCATTTTTTCGCATTTATTGTGAACCGTGAATGCCTTATGCATTCCGTTAGTTCCCGCAAGTTTATTTAGGTATGTTTGAGGTGCGAGTAAGATTTCGTGGCATTTGGTTATGCGGTTTACCGATTCACTACTTGAAACCTTAATAGCTAAGCTTTTTCAAGCCTAAGTGACTAAAAGTCATTTTTTCATATTTTTTGTGAACCGTGAATCCTTTACGCATTCCGTTAGTTCTCGAAAGTTTATTTAGGTATGTTTGAGGTGCGAGTAAGATTTCGTGGCATTTGGTTACGCGGTTTACCGATTCACTACTCGAAACCTCAATAACTAAGATTTTTAGTCACTAAGTGACTAAAAGTTATTTTTTCGCATTTTTTGTGAACCGTGAATGTGTTATGCATTCCGTTAGTTCCCGCAAGTTTATTTAGGTATGTTTGAGGTTCGAGTAAGATTTCGTGGCGTTTGGTTAAGCAGTTTACCGATTCACTACTTGAAACCTTAATAGCTAAGTTTTTTCAAGCCTAAGTGACTAACGAGTCATTTTTTCGCATTTTTTGTGAACCGTGAATGCGTTATGCATTCCGTTAGTTCCGCAAGTTTATTTAGGTATGTTTGAGGTGCAAGAAAAATTTTGTGGCATTTGGTTACGCGGTTTACCGATTCACTACTCGAAACCTCAATAACTAAGCTTTTTAGTCATTAAGTGACTAAAAGTCATTTTTTCATATTTTTTGTGAACCGTGAATCTTTTACGCATTCCGTTAGTTCTCGAAAGTTTATTTAGGTATGTTTGAGGTGCGAGTAAGATTTCGTGGCATTTGGTTAAGCGGTTTACCGATTCACTACTCGAAACCTCAATAACTAAGCTTTTTAGTCACTAAGTGACTAAAAGTCATTTTTTCGCATTTTTTGTGAACCGTGAATGCGTTATGCATTCCGTTAGTTCCGCAAGTTTATTTAGGTATGTTTGAGGTACAAGAAAAATTTCGTGGCATTTGGTTACGCGGTTTACCGATTCACTACTCGAAACCTCAATAACTAAGCTTTTTAGTCACTAAGTGACTAAAAGTCATTTTTTCATATTTTTTGTGAACCGTGAATCCTTTACGCATTCCGTTAGTTCTCGAAAGTTTATTTAGGTATGTTTGAGGTGCGAGTAAGATTTCGTGGCATTTGGTTACGCGGTTTACCGATTCACTACTGGAAACCTCAATAACTAAGCTTTTTAGTCACTAAGTGACTAAAAGTCATTTTTTCGCATTTTTTGTGAACCGTGAATGCGTTATGCATTCTGTTAGTTCCCGCAAGTTTATTTAGGTATGTTTGAGGTGCGAGTAAGATTTCGTGGCATTTGGTAACGTGGTTTACCGATTCATTACTCGAAACCTCAATAACTAATATTTTTAGTCACTAAGTGACTAAAAGTCATTTTTTGCATTTTTCGTGAACCGTGAATGCCTTATGCATTCCGTTAGTTCCCGCAAGTTTATTTAGGTATGTTTGAGGTGCGAGTAAGATTTTGTGGCGTTTGGTTATGCGGTTTACCGATTCACTACTTGAAACCTTAATAGCTAAGCTTTTTCAAGCCTAAGTGACTAAAAGTCATTTTTTTCGTATTTTTCGTGAACCGTGAATCTTTTACGCATTCCGTTAGTTCTCGAAAGTTTATTTAGGTATGTTTGAGGTGCGAGTAAGATTTCGTGGCATTTGGTTAAGCGGTTTACCGATTCACTACTCGAAACCTCAATAACTAAGCTTTTTAGTCACTAAGTGACTAAAAGTCATTTTTTCGCATTTTTTGTGAACCGTGAATGCGTTATGCATTCCGTTAGTTCCGCAAGTTTATTTAGGTATGTTTGAGGTACAAGAAAAATTTCGTGGCATTTGGTTACGCGGTTTACCGATTCACTACTCGAAACCTCAATAACTAAGCTTTTTAGTCACTAAGTGACTAAAAGTCATTTTTTCATATTTTTTGTGAACCGTGAATCCTTTACGCATTCCGTTAGTTCTCGAAAGTTTATTCAGGTATGTTTGAGGTGCGAGTAAGATTTCGTGGCATTTGGTTACGCGGTTTACCGATTCACTACTCGAAACCTCAATAACTAAGCTTTTTAGTCACTAAGTGACTAAAAGTCATTTTTTCGCATTTTTTGTGAACCGTGAATGCGTTATGCATTCTGTTAGTTCCCGCAAGTTTATTTAGGTATGTTTGAGGTGCGAGTAAGATTTCGTGGCATTTGGTAACGTGGTTTACTGATTCATTACTCGAAACCTCAATAACTAATATTTTTAGTCACTAAGTGACTAAAAGTCATTTTTTGCATTTTTCGTAAACCGTGAATGCCTTATGCATTCCGTTAGTTCCCGCAAGTTTATTTAGGTATGTTTGAGGTGCGAGTAAGATTTCGTGGCGTTTGGTTATGCGGTTTACCGATTCACTACTTGAAACCTTAATAGCTAAGCTTTTTCAAGCCTAAGTGACTAAAAGTCATTTTTTTCGTATTTTTCGTGAACCGTGAATCCTTTACGCATTCCGTTAGTTCTCGCAAGTTTATTTAGGTATGTTTGAGGTGCGAGTAAGATTTCGTGGCATTTGGTTACGCGGTTTACCGATTCACTACTTGAAACCTTGATAACTAAGCTTTTTCAAGCCTAAGTGACTAAAAGTCATTTTTTCGTATTTTTTGTGAACCGTTAATCCTTTACGCATTCCGTTAGTTCCCGCAAGTTTATTTAGGTATATTTGAGGTGCGAGTAAGATTTCGTGGCATTTGGTTACGCGGTTTACCGATTCACTACTCGAAACCTCACTAAGTGACTAAAAGTCATTTTTTCGCATTTTTTGTGAACCGTGAATCCGTTATGCATTTCGTTAGTTCCCGCAAGTTTATTAATGTATATTTGAGGTGCGAGTAAGATTTCGTGGCGTTTGGTTAAGCGGTTTACCGATTCACTACTTGAAACCTTAATAGCTAAGTTTTTTCAAGCCTAAGTGACTAACGAGTCATTTTTTCGCGTTTTTTGTGAACCGTGAATGCGTTATGCATTCCGTTAGTTCCCGCAAGTTTATTAAGGTATGTTTGAGGTGCGAGTAAGATTTCGTGGTGTTTGATTAAGCGGTTTACCGATTCACTACTTGAAACCTTAATAGCTAAGTTTTTTCAAGCCTAAGTGACTAACGAGTCATTTTTTCGCTTTTTTGTGAACCGTAAATGCGTTATGCATTCCGTTAGTTCCCGCAAGTTTATTTAGGTATGTGTGAGGTGCTAGTAAGATTTCGTGGCATTTGGTTAAGCGGTTTACCGATTCACTACTTGAAACCTTGATAACTAAGATTTTTAGTCACTAAGTGACTAAAAGTCATTTTTTCGCATTTATTGTGAACCGTGAATGCCTTATGCATTCCGTTAGTTCCCGCAAGTTTATTTAGGTATGTTTGATGTGCGAGTAAGATTTCGTGGCATTTGGTTATGCGGTTTACCGATTCACTACTTGAAACCTTAATAGCTAAGCTTTTTCAAGCCTAAGTGACTAAAAGTCATTTTTTCATATTTTTTGTGAACCGTGAATCCTTTACGCATTCCGTTAGTTCTCGAAAGTTTATTTAGGTATGTTTGAGGTGCGAGTAAGATTTCGTGGCATTTGGTTACGCGGTTTACCGATTCACTACTCGAAACCTCAATAACTAAGATTTTTAGTCACTAAGTGACTAAAAGTTATTTTTTCGCATTTTTTGTGAACCGTGAATGCGTTATGCATTCCGTTAGTTCCCGCAAGTTTATTTAGGTATGTTTGAGGTTCGAGTAAGATTTCGTGGCGTTTGGTTAAGCAGTTTACCGATTCACTACTTGAAACCTTAATAGCTAAGTTTTTTCAAGCCTAAGTGACTAACGAGTCATTTTTTCGCATTTTTTGTGAACCGTGAATGCGTTATGCATTCCGTTAGTTCCGCAAGTTTATTTAGGTATGTTTGAGGTGCAAGAAAAATTTCGTGGCATTTGGTTACGCGGTTTACCGATTCACTACTCGAAACCTCAATAACTAAGCTTTTTAGTCACTAAGTGACTAAAAGTCATTTTTTCATATTTTTTGTGAACCGTGAATCTTTTACGCATTCCGTTAGTTCTCGAAAGTTTATTTAGGTATGTTTGAGGTGCGAGTAAGATTTCGTGGCATTTGGTTAAGCGGTTTACGATTCACTACTCGAAACCTCAATAACTAAGCTTTTTAGTCACTAAGTGACTAAAAGTCATTTTTTCGCATTTTTTGTGAACCGTGAATGCGTTATGCATTCCGTTAGTTCCGCAAGTTTATTTAGGTATGTTTGAGGTACAAGAAAAATTTCGTGGCATTTGGTTACGCGGTTTACCGATTCACTACTCGAAACCTCAATAACTAAGCTTTTTAGTCACTAAGTGACTAAAAGTCATTTTTTCATATTTTTTGTGAACCGTGAATCCTTTACGCATTCCGTTAGTTCTCGAAAGTTTATTTAGGTATGTTTGAGGTGCGAGTAAGATTTCGTGGCATTTGGTTACGCGGTTTACCGATTCACTACTCGAAACCTCAATAACTAAGCTTTTTAGTCACTAAGTGACTAAAAGTCATTTTTTCGCATTTTTTGTGAACCGTGAATGCGTTATGCATTCTGTTAGTTCCCGCAAGTTTATTTAGGTATGTTTGAGGTGCGAGTAAGATTTCGTGGCATTTGGTAACGTGGTTTACCGATTCATTACTCGAAACCTCAAAAACTAATATTTTTAGTCACTAAGTGACTAAAAGTCATTTTTTGCATTTTTCGTGAACCGTGAATGCCTTATGCATTCCGTTAGTTCCCGCAAGTTTATTTAGGTATGTTTGAGGTGCGAGTAAGATTTCGTGGCGTTTGGTTATGCGGTTTACCGATTCACTACTTGAAACCTTAATAGCTAAGCTTTTTCAAGCCTAAGTGACTAAAAGTCATTTTTTTCGTATTTTTCGTGAACCGTGAATCCTTTACGCATTCCGTTAGTTCCCGCAAGTTTATTTAGGTATGTTTGAGGTGCGAGTAATATTTCATGGCATTTGGTTACGCGGTTTACCGATTCACTACTCGAAACCTCAATAACTAAGCTTTTTAGTCACTAAGTGACTAAAAGTCATTTTTTCGCATTTTTTGTGAACCGTGAATCCGTTATGCATTTCGTTAGTTCCCGCAAGTTTATTAATGTATATTTGAGGTGCGAGTAAGATTTCGTGGCGTTTGGTTAAGCGGTTTACCGATTCACTACTTGAAACCTTAATAGCTAAGTTTTTTCAAGCCTAAGTGACTAACGAGTCATTTTTTCGCGTTTTTTGTGAACCGTGAATGCGTTATGCATTCCGTTAGTTCCCGCAAGTTTATTAAGGTATGTTTGAGGTGCGAGTAAGATTTCGTGGTGTTTGATTAAGCGGTTTACCGATTCACTACTTGAAACCTTGATAACTAAGCTTTTTCAAGCCTAAGTGACTAAAAGTCATTTTTTCGTATTTTTTGTGAACCGTTAATCCTTTACGCATTCCGTTAGTTCCCGCAAGTTTATTTAGGTATATTTGAGGTGCGAGTAAGATTTCGTGGCATTTGGTTACGCGGTTTACCGATTCACTACTCGAAACCTCACTAAGTGACTAAAAGTCATTTTTTCGCATTTTTTGTGAACCGTGAATCCGTTATGCATTTCATTAGTTCCCGCAAGTTTATTAATGTATATTTGAGGTGCGAGTAAGATTTCGTGGCTTTTGGTTAAGCGGTTTACCGATTCACTACTTGAAACCTTAATAGCTAAGTTTTTTCAAGCCTAAGTGACTAACGAGTCATTTTTTCGCGTTTTTTGTGAACCGTGAATGCGTTATGCATTCCGTTAGTTCCCGCAAGTTTATTAAGGTATGTTTGAGGTGCGAGTAAGATTTCGTGGTGTTTGATTAAGCGGTTTACCGATTCACTACTTGAAACCTTAATAGCTAAGTTTTTTCAAGCCTAAGTGACTAACGAGTCATTTTTTCGCATTTATTGTGAACCGTGAATGCCTTATGCATTCCGTTAGTTCCCGCAAGTTTATTTAGGTATGTATGAGGTGCGAGTAAGATTTCGTGGCATTTGGTTATGCGGTTTACCGATTCACTACTTGAAACCTTAATAGCTAAGCTTTTTCAAGCCTAAGTGACTAAAAGTCATTTTTTCATATTTTTTGTGAACCGTGAATCCTTTACGCATTCTGTTAGTTCTCGAAAGTTTATTTAGGTATGTTTGAGGTGCGAGTAAGATTTCGTGGCATTTGGTTACGCGGTTTACCGATTCACTACTCGAAACCTCAATAACTAAGATTTTTAGTCACTAAGTGACTAAAAGTTATTTTTTCGCATTTTTTGTGAACCGTGAATGCGTTATGCATTCCGTTAGTTCCCGCAAGTTTATTTAGGTATGTTTGAGGTTCGAGTAAGATTTCGTGGCGTTTGGTTAAGCAGTTTACCGATTCACTACTTGAAACCTTAATAGCTAAGTTTTTTCAAGCCTAAGTGACTAACGAGTCATTTTTTCGCATTTTTTGTGAACCGTGAATGCGTTATGCATTACGTTAGTTCCGCAAGTTTATTTAGGTATGTTTGAGGTGCAAGAAAAATTTCGTGGCATTTGGTTACGCGGTTTACCGATTCACTACTCGAAACCTCAATAACTAAGCTTTTTAGTCACTAAGTGACTAAAAGTCATTTTTTCATATTTTTTGTGAACCGTGAATCTTTTACGCATTCCGTTAGTTCTCGAAAGTTTATTTAGGTATGTTTGAGGTGCGAGTAAGATTTCGTGGCATTTGGTTAAGCGGTTTACCGATTCACTACTCGAAACCTCAATAACTAAGCTTTTTAGTCACTAAGTGACTAAAAGTCATTTTTTCGCATTTTTTGTGAACCGTGAATGCGTTATGCATTCCGTTAGTTCCGCAAGTTTATTTAGGTATGTTTGAGGTACAAGAAAAATTTCGTGGCATTTGGTTACGCGGTTTACCGATTCACTACTCGAAACCTCAATAACTAAGCTTTTTAGTCACTAAGTGACTAAAAGTCATTTTTTCATATTTTTTGTGAACCGTGAATCCTTTACGCATTCCGTTAGTTCTCGAAAGTTTATTTAGGTATGTTTGAGGTGCGAGTAAGATTTCGTGGCATTTGGTTACGCGGTTTACCGATTCACTACTCGAAACCTCAATAACTAAGCTTTTTAGTCACTAAGTGACTAAAAGTCATTTTTTCGCATTTTTTGTGAACCGTGAATGCGTTATGCATTCTGTTAGTTCCCGCAAGTTTATTTAGGTATGTTTGAGGTGCGAGTAAGATTTTGTGGCATTTGGTAACGTGGTTTACCGATTCATTACTCGAAACCTCAATAACTAATATTTTTAGTCACTATGTGACTAAAAGTCATTTTTTGCATTTTTCGTGAACCGTGAATGCCTTATGCATTCCGTTAGTTCCCGCAAGTTTATTTAGGTATGTTTGAGGTGCGAGTAAGATTTCGTGGCGTTTGGTTATGCGGTTTACCGATTCACTACTTGAAACCTTAATAGCTAAGCTTTTTCAAGCCTAAGTGACTAAAAGTCATTTTTTTCGTATTTTTCGTGAACCATGAATCCTTTACGCATTCCGTTAGTTCCCGCAAGTTTATTTAGGTATGTTTGAGGTGCGAGTAATATTTCATGGCATTTGGTTACGCGGTTTACCGATTCACTACTCTAAACCTCAATAACTAAGCTTTTTAGTCACTAAGTGACTAAAAGTCATTTTTTCGCATTTTTTGTGAACTGTGAATCCGTTATGCATTCTGTTAGTTCCCGCAAGTTTATTAAGGTATGTTTGAGGTGCCAGTAAGATTTCGTGGCATTTGGTTAAGCGGTTTACCGATTCACTACTTGAAACCTTAATAGCTAAGTTTTTTCAAGCCTAAGTGACTAACGAGTCATTTTTTCGCGTTTTTTGTGAACCGTGAATGCGTTATGCATTCCGTTAGTTCCCGCAAGTTTATTTAGGTATGTGTGAGGTGCTAGTAAGATTTCGTGGCATTTGGTTAAGCGGTTTACCGATTCACTACTTGAAACCTTGATAACTAAGATTTTTAGTCACTAAGTGACTAAAAGTCATTTTTTCGCATTTATTGTGAACCGTGAATGCCTTATGCATTCCGTTAGTTCCCGCAAGTTTATTTAGGTATGTTTGAGGTGCGAGTAATATTTCATGGCATTTGGTTACGCGGTTTACCGATTCACTACTCGAAACCTCAATAACTAAGCTTTTTAGTCACTAAGTGACTAAAAGTTATTTTTTCGCATTTTTTGTGAACCGTGAATGCGTTATGCATTCCGTTAGTTCCCGCAAGTTTATTTAGGTATGTTTGAGGTTCGAGTAAGATTTCGTGGCGTTTGGTTAAGCAGTTTACCGATTCACTACTTGAAACCTTAATAGCTAAGTTTTTTCAAGCCTAAGTGACTAACGAGTCATTTTTTCGCATTTTTTGTGAACCGTGAATGC
The DNA here is from genome assembly GCA_033977485.1 of Hydrangea macrophylla. NCBI lineage: Eukaryota > Viridiplantae > Streptophyta > Magnoliopsida > Cornales > Hydrangeaceae > Hydrangea > Hydrangea macrophylla. The sequence continues at coordinate 12,841,191 of CM066992.1, read as the reverse complement.
GTTATGCATTACGTTAGTTCCGCAAGTTTATTTAGGTATGTTTGAGGTGCAAGAAAAATTTCGTGGCATTTGGTTACGCGGTTTACCGATTCACTACTCGAAACCTCAATAACTAAGCTTTTTAGTCACTAAGTGACTAAAAGTCATTTTTTCATATTTTTTGTGAACCGTGAATCTTTTACGCATTCCGTTAGTTCTCGAAAGTTTATTTAGGTATGTTTGAGGTGCGAGTAAGATTTCGTGGCATTTGGTTAAGCGGTTTACCGATTCACTACTCGAAACCTCAATAACTAAGCTTTTTAGTCACTAAGTGACTAAAAGTCATTTTTTCGCATTTTTTGTGAACCGTGAATGCGTTATGCATTCCGTTAGTTCCGCAAGTTTATTTAGGTATGTTTGAGGTACAAGAAAAATTTCGTGGCATTTGGTTACGCGGTTTACCGATTCACTACTCGAAACCTCAATAACTAAGCTTTTTAGTCACTAAGTGACTAAAAGTCATTTTTTCATATTTTTTGTGAACCGTGAATCCTTTACGCATTCCGTTAGTTCTCGAAAGTTTATTTAGGTATGTTTGAGGTGCGAGTAAGATTTCGTGGCATTTGGTTACGCGGTTTACCGATTCACTACTCGAAACCTCAATAACTAAGCTTTTTAGTCACTAAGTGACTAAAAGTCATTTTTTCGCATTTTTTGTGAACCGTGAATGCGTTATGCATTCTGTTAGTTCCCGCAAGTTTATTTAGGTATGTTTGAGGTGCGAGAAAGATTTTGTGGCATTTGGTAACGTGGTTTACCGATTCATTACTCGAAACCTCAATAACTAATATTTTTAGTCACTATGTGACTAAAAGTCATTTTTTGCATTTTTCGTGAACCGTGAATGCCTTATGCATTCCGTTAGTTCCCGCAAGTTTATTTAGGTATGTTTGAGGTGCGAGTAAGATTTCGTGGCGTTTGGTTATGCGGTTTACCGATTCACTACTTGAAACCTTAATAGCTAAGCTTTTTCAAGCCTAAGTGACTAAAAGTCATTTTTTTCGTATTTTTCGTGAACCATGAATCCTTTACGCATTCCGTTAGTTCCCGCAAGTTTATTTAGGTATGTTTGAGGTGCGAGTAATATTTCATGGCATTTGGTTACGCGGTTTACCGATTCACTACTCGAAACCTCAATAACTAAGCTTTTTAGTCACTAAGTGACTAAAAGTCATTTTTTCGCATTTTTTGTGAACTGTGAATCCGTTATGCATTCTGTTAGTTCCCGCAAGTTTATTAAGGTATGTTTGAGGTGCCAGTAAGATTTCGTGGCATTTGGTTAAGCGGTTTACCGATTCACTACTTGAAACCTTAATAGCTAAGTTTTTTCAAGCCTAAGTGACTAACGAGTCATTTTTTCGCGTTTTTTGTGAACCGTGAATGCGTTATGCATTCCGTTAGTTCCCGCAAGTTTATTTAGGTATGTGTGAGGTGCTAGTAAGATTTCGTGGCATTTGGTTAAGCGGTTTACCGATTCACTACTTGAAACCTTGATAACTAAGATTTTTAGTCACTAAGTGACTAAAAGTCATTTTTTCGCATTTATTGTGAACCGTGAATGCCTTATGCATTCCGTTAGTTCCCGCAAGTTTATTTAGGTATGTTTGAGGTGCGAGTAATATTTCATGGCATTTGGTTACGCGGTTTACCGATTCACTACTCGAAACCTCAATAACTAAGCTTTTTAGTCACTAAGTGACTAAAAGTCATTTTTTCGCATTTTTTGTGAACTGTGAATCCGTTATGCATTCTGTTAGTTCCCGCAAGTTTATTAAGGTATGTTTGAGGTGCCAGTAAGATTTCGTGGCATTTGGTTAAGCGGTTTACCGATTCACTACTTGAAACCTTGATAACTAAGCTTTTTCAAGCCTATGTGACTAAAAGTCATTTTTTCGTATTTTTTGTGTACCGTTAATCCTTTACGCATTCCGTTAGTTCCCGCAAGTTTATTTAGGTATATTTGAGGTGCGAGTAAGATTTCGTGGCATTTGGTTACGCGGTTTACCGATTCACTACTCGAAACCTCAATAACTAAGCTTTTTAGTCACTAAGTGACTAAAAGTCATTTTTTCGCATTTTTTGTGAACCGTGAATCCGTTATGCATTTCGTTAGTTCCCGCAAGTTTATTAATGTATATTTGAGGTGCGAGTAAGATTTCGTGGCGTTTGGTTAAGCGGTTTACCGATTCACTACTTGAAACCTTAATAGCTAAGTTTTTTCAAGACTAAGTGATTAACGAGTCATTTTTTCGCGTTTTTTGTGAACCGTGAATGCGTTATGCATTCCGTTAGTTCCCGCAAGTTTATTAAGGTATGTTTGAGGTGCGAGTAAGATTTCATGGTGTTTGATTAAGAGGTTTACCGATTCACTACTTGAAACCTTGATAACTAAGCTTTTTCAAGCCTAAGTGACTAAAAGTCATTTTTTCGTATTTTTTGTGAACCGTTAATCCTTTACGCATTCCGTTAGTTCCTGCAAGTTTATTTAGGTATATTTGAGGTGCGAGTAAGATTTCGTGGCATTTGGTTACGCGGTTTACCGATTCACTACTCGAAACCTCAATAACTAAGCTTTTTAGTCACTAAGTGACTAAAAGTCATTTTTTCGCATTTTTTGTGAACCGTGAATCCGTTATGCATTTCGTTAGTTCCCGCAAGTTTATTAATGTATATTTGAGGTGCGAGTAAGATTTCGTGGCGTTTGGTTAAGCGGTTTACCGATTCACTACTTGAAACCTTAATAGCTAAGTTTTTTCAAGCCTAAGTGACTAACGAGTCATTTTTTCGCGTTTTTTGTGAACCGTGAATGCGTTATGCATTCCGTTAGTTCCCGCAAGTTTATTAAGGTATGTTTGAGGTGCGAGTAAGATTTCGTGGTGTTTGATTAAGCGGTTTACCGATTCACTACTTGAAACCTTAATAGCTAAGTTTTTTCAAGCCTAAGTGACTAACGAGTCATTTTTTCGCGTTTTTTGTGAACCGTGAATGCGTTATGCATTCCGTTAGTTCCCGCAAGTTTATTTAGGTATGTGTGAGGTGCTAGTAAGATTTCGTGGCATTTGGTTAAGCGGTTTACCGATTCACTACTTGAAACCTTGATAACTAAGATTTTTAGTCACTAAGTGACTAAAAGTCATTTTTTCGCATTTATTGTGAACCGTGAATGCCTTATGCATTCCGTTAGTTCCCGCAAGTTTATTTAGGTATGTTTGAGGTGCGAGTAAGATTTCGTGGCATTTGGTTATGCGGTTTACCGATTCACTACTTGAAACCTTAATAGCTAAGCTTTTTCAAGCCTAAGTGACTAAAAGTCATTTTTTCATATTTTTTGTGAACCGTGAATCCTTTACGCATTCCGTTAGTTCTAGAAAGTTTATTTAGGTATGTTTGAGGTGCGAGTAAGATTTCGTGGCATTTGGTTACGCGGTTTACCGATTCACTACTCGAAACCTCAATAACTAAGATTTTTAGTCACTAAGTGACTAAAAGTTATTTTTTCGCATTTTTTGTGAACCGTGAATGCGTTATGCATTCCGTTAGTTCCCGCAAGTTTATTTAGGTATGTTTGAGGTTCGAGTAAGATTTCGTGGCGTTTGGTTAAGCAGTTTACCGATTCACTACTTGAAACCTTAATAGCTAAGTTTTTTCAAGCCTAAGTGACTAACGAGTCATTTTTTCGCATTTATTGTGAACCGTGAATGCCTTATGCATTCCGTTAGTTCCCGCAAGTTTATTTAGGTATGTTTGAGGTGCGAGTAAGATTTCGTGGCATTTGGTTATGCGGTTTACCGATTCACTACTTGAAACCTTAATAGCTAAGCTTTTTCAAGCCTAAGTGACTAAAAGTCATTTTTTCATATTTTTTGTGAACCGTGAATCCTTTACGTATTCCGTTAGTTCTCGAAAGTTTATTTAGGTATGTTTGAGGTGCGAGTAAGATTTCGTGGCATTTGGTTACGCGGTTTACCGATTCACTACTCGAAACCTCAATAACTAAGATTTTTAGTCACTAAGTGACTAAAAGTTATTTTTTCGCATTTTTTGTGAACCGTGAATGCGTTATGCATTCCGTTAGTTCCCGCAAGTTTATTTAGGTATGTTTGAGGTGCGAGTAAGATATCGTGGCATTTGGTTACGCGGTTTACCGATTCACTACTCGAAACCTCAATAACTAAGCTTTTTAGTCACTAAGTGACTAAAAGTCATTTTTTCGTATTTTTTGTGAACCGTGAATCTTTTACGCATTCCGTTAGTTCTCGAAAGTTTATTTAGGTATGTTTGAGGTGCGAGTAAGATTTCGTGGCATTTGGTTAAGCGGTTTACCGATTCACTACTCGAAACCTCAATAACTAAGCTTTTTAGTCACTAAGTGACTAAAAGTCATTTTTTCGCATTTTTTGTGAACCGTGAATGCGTTATGCATTCCGTTAGTTCCGCAAGTTTATTTAGGTATGTTTGAGGTACAAGAAAAATTTCGTGGCATTTGGTTACGCGGTTTACCGATTCACTACTCGAAACCTCAATAACTAAGCTTTTTAGTCACTAAGTGCCTAAAAGTCATTTTTTCATATTTTTTGTGAACCGTGAATCCTTTACGCATTCCGTTAGTTCTCGAAAGTTTATTTAGGTATGTTTGAGGTGCGAGTAAGATTTCGTGGCATTTGGTTACGCGGTTTACCGATTCACTACTCGAAACCTCAATAACTAAGCTTTTTAGTCACTAAGTGACTAAAAGTCATTTTTTCGCATTTTTTGTGAACCGTGAATGCGTTATGCATTCTGTTAGTTCCCGCAAGTTTATTTAGGTATGTTTGAGGTGCGAGTAAGATTTCGTGGCATTTGGTAACGTGGTTTACCGATTCATTACTCGAAACCTCAATAACTAATATTTTTAGTCACTAAGTGACTAAAAGTAATTTTTTGCATTTTTCGTGAACCGTGAATGCCTTATGCATTCCGTTAGTTCCCGCAAGTTTATTTAGGTATGTTTGAGGTGCGAGTAAGATTTCGTGGCGTTTGGTTATGCGGTTTACCGATTCACTACTTGAAACCTTAATAGCTAAGCTTTTTCAAGCCTAAGTGACTAACGAGTCATTTTTTCGCGTTTTTTGTGAACCGTGAATGCGTTATGCATTCCGTTAGTTCCCGCAAGTTTATTAAGGTATGTTTGAGGTGCGAGTAAGATTTCGTGGTGTTTGATTAAGCGGTTTACCGATTCACTACTTGAAACCTTAATAGCTAAGTTTTTTCAAGCCTAAGTGACTAACGAGTCATTTTTTCGCGTTTTTTGTGAACCGTGAATGCGTTATGCATTCCGTTAGTTCCCGCAAGTTTATTTAGGTATGTGTGAGGTGCTAGTAAGATTTCGTGGCATTTGGTTAAGCGGTTTACCGATTCACTACTTGAAACCTTGATAACTAAGATTTTTAGTCACTAAGTGACTAAAAGTCATTTTTTCGCATTTATTGTGAACCGTGAATGCCTTATGCATTCCGTTAGTTCCCGCAAGTTTATTTAGGTATGTTTGAGGTGCGAGTAAGATTTCGTGGCATTTGGTTATGCGGTTTACCGATTCACTACTTGAAACCTTAATAGCTAAGCTTTTTCAAGCCTAAGTGACTAAAAGTCATTTTTTCATATTTTTTGTGAACCGTGAATCCTTTACGCATTCTGTTAGTTCTCGAAAGTTTATTTAGGTATGTTTGAGGTGCGAGTAAGATTTCGTGGCATTTGGTTACGCGGTTTACCGATTCACTACTCGAAACCTCAATAACTAAGATTTTTAGTCACTAAGTGACTAAAAGTTATTTTTTCGCATTTTTTGTGAACCGTGAATGCGTTATGCATTCCGTTAGTTCCCGCAAGTTTATTTAGGTATGTTTGAGGTTCGAGTAAGATTTCCTGGCGTTTGGTTAAGCAGTTTACCGATTCACTACTTGAAACCTTAATAGCTAAGTTTTTTCAAGCCTAAGTGACTAACGAGTCATTTTTTCGCATTTTTTGTGAACCGTGAATGCGTTATGCATTCCGTTAGTTCCGCAAGTTTATTTAGGTATGTTTGAGGTGCAAGAAAAATTTCGTGGCATTTGGTTATGCGGTTTACCGATTCACTACTCGAAACCTCAATAACTAAGCTTTTTAGTCACTAAGTGACTAAAAGTCATTTTTTCATATTTTTTGTGAACCGTGAATCTTTTACGCATTCCGTGAGTTCTCGAAAGTTTATTTAGGTATGTTTGAGGTGCGAGTAAGATTTCGTGGCATTTGGTTACGCGGTTTACCGATTCACTACTCGAAACCTCAATAACTAAGATTTTTGGTCACTAAGTGACTAAAAGTTATTTTTTCGCATTTTTTGTGAACCGTGAATGCGTTATGCATTCCGTTAGTTCCCGCAAGTTTATTTAGGTATGTTTGAGGTTCGAGTAAGATTTCGTGGCGTTTGGTTAAGCAGTTTACCGATTCACTACTTGAAACCTTAATAGCTAAGTTTTTTCAAGCCTAAGTGACTAACGAGTCATTTTTTCGCATTTTTTGTGAACCGTGAATGCGTTATGCATTCCGTTAGTTCCGCAAGTTTATTTAGGTATGTTTGAGGTGCAAGAAAAATTTCGTGGCATTTGGTTATGCGGTTTACCGATTCACTACTCGAAACCTCAATAACTAAGCTTTTTAGTCACTAAGTGACTAAAAGTCATTTTTTCATATTTTTTGTGAACCGTGAATCTTTTACGCATTCCGTGAGTTCTCGAAAGTTTATTTAGGTATGTTTGAGGTGCGAGTAAGATTTCGTGGCATTTGGTTAAGCGGTTTACCGATTCACTACTCGAAACCTCAATAACTAAGCTTTTTAGTCACTAAGTGACTAAAAGTCATTTTTTCGCATTTTTTGTGAACCGTGAATGCGTTATGCATTCCGTTAGTTCCGCAAGTTTATTTAGGTATGTTTGAGGTACAAGAAAAATTTCGTGGCATTTGGTTACGCGGTTTACCGATTCACTACTCGAAACCTCAATAACTAAGCTTTTTAGTCACTAAGTGACTAAAAGTCATTTTTTCATATTTTTTGTGAACCGTGAATCCTTTACGCATTCCGTTAGTTCTCGAAAGTTTATTTAGGTATGTTTGAGGTGCGAGTAAGATTTCGTGGCATTTGGTTACGCGGTTTACCGATTCACTACTCGAAACCTCAATAACTAAGCTTTTTAGTCACTAAGTGACTAAAAGTCATTTTTTCGCATTTTTTGTGAACCGTGAATGCGTTATGCATTCTGTTAGTTCCCGCAAGTTTATTTAGGTATGTTTGAGGTGCGAGTAAGATTTTGTGGCATTTGGTAACGTGGTTTACCGATTCATTACTCGAAACCTCAATAACTAATATTTTTAGTCACTAAGTGACTAAAAGTCATTTTTTGCATTTTTCGTGAACCGTGAATGCCTTATGCATTCCGTTAGTTCCCGCAAGTTTATTTAGGTATGTTTGAGGTGCGAGTAAGATTTCGTGGCGTTTGGTTATGCGGTTTACCGATTCACTACTTGAAACCTTAATAGCTAAGCTTTTTCAAGCCTAAGTGACTAAAAGTCATTTTTTTCGTATTTTTCGTGAACCATGAATCCTTTACGCATTCCGTTAGTTCCCGCAAGTTTATTTAGGTATGTTTGAGGTGCGAGTAATATTTCATGGCATTTGGTTACGCGGTTTACCGATTCACTACTCGAAACCTCAATAACTAAGCTTTTTAGTCACTAAGTGACTAAAAGTCATTTTTTCGCATTTTTTGTGAACTGTGAATCCGTTATGCATTCTGTTAGTTCCCGCAAGTTTATTAAGGTATGTTTGAGGTGCCAGTAAGATTTCGTGGCATTTGGTTAAGCGGTTTACCGATTCACTACTTGAAACCTTAATAGCTAAGTTTTTTCAAGCCTAAGTGACTAACGAGTCATTTTTTCGCGTTTTTTGTGAACCGTGAATGCGTTATGCATTCCGTTAGTTCCCGCAAGTTTATTTAGGTATGTGTGAGGTGCTAGTAAGATTTCGTGGCATTTGGTTAAGCGGTTTACCGATTCACTACTTGAAACCTTGATAACTAAGATTTTTAGTCACTAAGTGACTAAAAGTCATTTTTTCGCATTTATTGTGAACCGTGAATGCCTTATGCATTCCGTTAGTTCCCGCAAGTTTAATTAGGTATGTTTGAGGTGCGAGTAATATTTCATGGCATTTGGTTACGCGGTTTACCGATTCACTACTCGAAACCTCAATAACTAAGCTTTTTAGTCACTAAGTGACTAAAAGTCATTTTTTCGCATTTTTTGTGAACTGTGAATCCGTTATGCATTCTGTTAGTTCCCGCAAGTTTATTAAGGTATGTTTGAGGTGCCAGTAAGATTTCGTGGCATTTGGTTAAGCGGTTTACCGATTCACTACTTGAAACCTTGATAACTAAGCTTTTTCAAGCCTATGTGACTAAAAGTCATTTTTTCGTATTTTTTGTGTACCGTTAATCCTTTACGCATTCCGTTAGTTCCCGCAAGTTTATTTAGGTATATTTGAGGTGCGAGTAAGATTTCGTGGCATTTGGTTACGCGGTTTACCGATTCACTACTCGAAACCTCAATAACTAAGCTTTTTAGTCACTAAGTGACTAAAAGTCATTTTTTCGCATTTTTTGTGAACCGTGAATCCGTTATGCATTTCGTTAGTTCCCGCAAGTTTATTAATGTATATTTGAGGTTCGAGTAAGATTTCGTGGCGTTTGGTTAAGCGGTTTACCGATTCACTACTTGAAACCTTAATAGCTAAGTTTTTTCAAGCCTAAGTGACTAACGAGTCATTTTTTCGCATTTTTTGTGAACCGTGAATGCGTTATGCATTCCGTTAGTTCCCGCAAGTTTATTAAGGTATGTTTGAGGTGCGAGTAAGATTTCATGGTGTTTGATTAAGCGGTTTACCGATTCACTACTTGAAACCTTGATAACTAAGCTTTTTCAAGCCTAAGTGACTAAAAGTCATTTTTTCGTATTTTTTGTGAACCGTTAATCCTTTACGCATTCCGTTAGTTCCTGCAAGTTTATTTAGGTATATTTGAGGTGCGAGTAAGATTTCGTGGCATTTGGTTACGCGGTTTACCGATTCACTACTCGAAACCTCAATAACTAAGCTTTTTAGTCACTAAGTGACTAAAAGTCATTTTTTCGCATTTTTTGTGAACCGTGAATCCGTTATGCATTTCGTTAGTTCCCGCAAGTTTATTAATGTATATTTGAGGTGCGAGTAAGATTTCGTGGCGTTTGGTTAAGCGGTTTACCGATTCACTACTTGAAACCTTAATAGCTAAGTTTTTTCAAGCCTAAGTGACTAACGAGTCATTTTTTCGCGTTTTTTGTGAACCGTGAATGCGTTATGCATTCCGTTAGTTCCCGCAAGTTTATTAAGGTATGTTTGAGGTGCGAGTAAGATTTCGTGGTGTTTGATTAAGCGGTTTACCGATTCACTACTTGAAACCTTAATAGCTAAGTTTTTTCAAGCCTAAGTGACTAACGAGTCATTTTTTCGCGTTTTTTGTGAACCGTGAATGCGTTATGCATTCCGTTAGTTCCCGCAAGTTTATTTAGGTATGTGTGAGGTGCTAGTAAGATTTCGTGGCATTTGGTTAAGCGGTTTACCGATTCACTACTTGAAACCTTGATAACTAAGATTTTTAGTCACTAAGTGACTAAAAGTCATTTTTTCGCATTTATTGTGAACCGTGAATGCCTTATGCATTCCGTTAGTTCCCGCAAGTTTATTTAGGTATGTTTGAGGTGCGAGTAAGATTTCGTGGCATTTGGTTATGCGGTTTACCGATTCACTACTTGAAACCTTAATAGCTAAGCTTTTTCAAGCCTAAGTGACTAAAAGTCATTTTTTCATATTTTTTGTGAACCGTGAATCCTTTACGCATTCCGTTAGTTCTCGAAAGTTTATTTAGGTATGTTTGAGGTGCGAGTAAGATTTCGTGGCATTTGGTTACGCGGTTTACCGATTCACTACTCGAAACCTCAATAACTAAGATTTTTAGTCACTAAGTGACTAAAAGTTATTTTTTCGCATTTTTTGTGAACCGTGAATGCGTTATGCATTCCGTTAGTTCCCGCAAGTTTATTTAGGTATGTTTGAGGTTCGAGTAAGATTTCGTGGCGTTTGGTTAAGCAGTTTACCGATTCACTACTTGAAACCTTAATAGCTAAGTTTTTTCAAGCCTAAGTGACTAACGAGTCATTTTTTCGCATTTTTTGTGAACCGTGAATGCGTTATGCATTCCGTTAGTTCCGCAAGTTTATTTAGGTATGTTTGAGGTGCAAGAAAAATTTCGTGGCATTTGGTTACGCGGTTTACCGATTCACTACTCGAAACCTCAATAACTAAGCTTTTTAGTCACTAAGTGACTAAAAGTCATTTTTTCGTATTTTTTGTGAACCGTGAATCTTTTACGCATTCCGTTAGTTCTCGAAAGTTTATTTAGGTATGTTTGAGGTGCGAGTAAGATTTCGTGGCATTTGGTTAAGCGGTTTACCGATTCACTACTCGAAACCTCAATAACTAAGCTTTTTAGTCACTAAGTGACTAAAAGTCATTTTTTCGCATTTTTTGTGAACCGTGAATGCGTTATGCATTCCGTTAGTTCCGCAAGTTTATTTAGGTATGTTTGAGGTACAAGAAAAATTTCGTGGCATTTGGTTACGCGGTTTACCGATTCACTACTCGAAACCTCAATAACTAAGCTTTTTAGTCACTAAGTGCCTAAAAGTCATTTTTTCATATTTTTTGTGAACCGTGAATCCTTTACGCATTCCGTTAGTTCTCGAAAGTTTATTTAGGTATGTTTGAGGTGCGAGTAAGATTTCGTGGCATTTGGTTACGCGGTTTACCGATTCACTACTCGAAACCTCAATAACTAAGCTTTTTAGTCACTAAGTGACTAAAAGTCATTTTTTCGCATTTTTTGTGAACCGTGAATGCGTTATGCATTCTGTTAGTTCCCGCAAGTTTATTTAGGTATGTTTGAGGTGCGAGTAAGATTTCGTGGCATTTGGTAACGTGGTTTACCGATTCATTACTCGAAACCTCAATAACTAATATTTTTAGTCACTAAGTGACTAAAAGTAATTTTTTGCATTTTTCGTGAACCGTGAATGCCTTATGCATTCCGTTAGTTCCCGCAAGTTTATTTAGGTATGTTTGAGGTGCGAGTAAGATTTCGTGGCGTTTGGTTATGCGGTTTACCGATTCACTACTTGAAACCTTAATAGCTAAGCTTTTTCAAGCCTAAGTGACTAAAAGTCATTTTTTCGCATTTTTTGTGAACTGTGAATCCGTTATGCATTCTGTTAGTTCCCGCAAGTTTATTAAGGTATGTTTGAGGTGCCAGTAAGATTTCGTGGCATTTGGTTAAGCGGTTTACCGATTCACTACTTGAAACCTTAATAGCTAAGTTTTTTCAAGCCTAAGTGACTAACGAGTCATTTTTTCGCGTTTTTTGTGAACCGTGAATGCGTTATGCATTCCGTTAGTTCCCGCAAGTTTATTTAGGTATGTGTGAGGTGCTAGTAAGATTTCGTGGCATTTGGTTAAGCGGTTTACCGATTCACTACTTGAAACCTTGATAACTAAGATTTTTAGTCACTAAGTGACTAAAAGTCATTTTTTCGCATTTATTGTGAACCGTGAATGCCTTATGCATTCCGTTAGTTCCCGCAAGTTTTATTTAGGTATGTTTGAGGTGCGAGTAAGATTTCGTGGCATTTGGTTATGCGGTTTACCGATTCACTACTTGAAACCTTAATAGCTAAGCTTTTTCAAGCCTAAGTGACTAAAAGTCATTTTTTCATATTTTTTGTGAACCGTGAATCCTTTACGCATTCCGTTAGTTCTCGAAAGTTTATTTAGGTATGTTTGAGGTGCGAGTAAGATTTCGTGGCATTTGGTTACGCGGTTTACCGATTCACTACTCGAAACCTCAATAACTAAGATTTTTAGTCACTAAGTGACTAAAAGTTATTTTTTCGCATTTTTTGTGAACCGTGAATGCGTTATGCATTCCGTTAGTTCCCGCAAGTTTATTTAGGTATGTTTGAGGTTCGAGTAAGATTTCGTGGCATTTGGTTAAGCAGTTTACCGATTCACTACTTGAAACCTTAATAGCTAAGTTTTTTCAAGCCTAAATGACTAACGAGTCATTTTTTCGCATTTTTTGTGAACCGTGAATGCGTTATGCATTCCGTTAGTTCCGCAAGTTTATTTAGGTATGTTTGAGGTGCAAGAAAAATTTCGTGGCATTTGGTTACGCGGTTTACCGATTCACTACTCGAAACCTCAATAACTAAGCTTTTTAGTCACTAAGTGACTAAAAGTCATTTTTTCATATTTTTTGTGAACCGTGAATCTTTTACGCATTCCGTTAGTTCTCGAAAGTTTCTTTAGGTATGTTTGAGGTGCGAGTAAGATTTCGTGGCATTTGGTTAAGCGGTTTACCGATTCACTACTCGAAACCTCAATAACTAAGCTTTTTAGTCACTAAGTGACTAAAAGTCATTTTTTCGCATTTTTTGTGAACCGTGAATGCGTTATGCATTCCGTTAGTTCCGCAAGTTTATTTAGGTATGTTTGAGGTACAAGAAAAATTTCGTGGCATTTGGTTACGCGGTTTACCGATTCATTACTCGAAACCTCAATAACTAAGCTTTTTAGTCACTAAATGACTAAAAGTCATTTTTTCATATTTTTTGTGAACCGTGAATCCTTTACGCATTCCGTTAGTTCTCGAAAGTTTATTTAGGTATGTTTGAGGTGCGAGTAAGATTTCGTGGCATTTGGTTACGCGGTTTACCGATTCACTACTCGAAACCTCAATAACTAAGATTTTTGGTCACTAAGTGACTAAAAGATATTTTTTCGCATTTTTTGTGAACCGTGAATGCGTTATGCATTCCGTTAGTTCCCGCAAGTTTTTTTAGGTATGTTTGAGGTGCGAATAAGATTTCGTGGCGTTTGGTTAAGCAGTTTACCGATTCACTACTTGAAACCTTAATAGCTAAGTTTTTTCAAGCCTAAGTGACTAACGAGTCATTTTTTCTTATTTTTTGTGAACCGTTAATCCTTTACGCATTCCGTTAGTTCCCGCAAGTTTATTTAGGTATATTTGAGGTGCGAGTAAGATTTTGTTGCATTTGGTTACGCGGTTTACCGATTCACTACTCGAAACCTCAATAACTAAGCTTTTTTGTCACTAAGTGACTAAAAGTCATTTTTTCGCATTTTTTGTGAACCGTGAATGCGTTATGCATTCTGTTAGTTCCCGCAAGCTTATTTAGGTATGTTTGAGGTGCGAGTAAGATTTCGTGGCATTTGGTAACGCGGTTTACCGATTCATTACTCGAAACCTCAATAACTAAGATTTTTAGTCACTAAGTGACTAAAAGTCATTTTTTCGCATTTTTTGTGAACCGTGAATGCGTTATGCATTCCGTTAATTCCCGCAAGTTTATTTAGGTTTGTTTGAGGTGCGAGTAAGAAAAGTCATTTTTTCGTTTTTTTTGTGAACCGTGAATTCTTTACGCATACCGTTAGTTCCCGCAAGTTTATTTAGGTATGTGTGAGGTGCGAGTAAGATTTCGTGGCATTTGGTTAAGCGGTTTACCCATTCACTACTTGAAACCTTAATTACTAAGCTTTTTCAAGCCTAAGTGACTAAAATTCATTTTTTCGTATTTTTTGTGAACCGTGAATTCTTTACGCATTCCGTAAGTTCCCGCAAGTATATTTAGGTATGTTTGAGGTACGAGTAAGATTTCGTGGCATTTGGTTACGCGGTTTACCGATTCACTACTCGAAACCTCAATAACTAAGCTTTTTAGTCACTAAGTGACTAAAAGTCATTTTTTCGCATTTTTTGTGAACCGTGAATCCGTTATGCATTCCGTTAGTTCCCTCAAGTTTATTTAGGTATGTTTGTGGTGCGAGTAAGGTTTCGTGGCGTTTGGTTATGCGGTTTACCGATTCACTACTCGAAACCTCAATAATTAGGCTTTTTCAAGCCTAAGTGACTAAAGAGTCATTTTTTTGCATTTTTTGTGAACCGTGATTGCCTTATGCATTCCGGTAGTTCCCGCAAGTTTATTTAAGTATGTTTGAGGTGCGAGTAAGATTTCGTGGCGCTTTGTTAAGCGGTTTACCGATTCACTACTTGAAACCTTAATAACTAAGCTTTTTCAAGCCCAAGTGACTAAAAGTCATTTTTTCGTATTTTTTTTGAACCATTAATCCTTTACGCATTCCGTTAGTTCTCGCAAGTTTATTTAGGTATATTTGAGGTGCGAGTAAGATTTCGTGGCATTTGGTAACGCGGTTTACCGATTCACTACTCGAAACCTCAATAACTACGCTTTTTAGTCACTAAGTGACTAAAAGTCATTTTTTCGCATTTTTTGTGAACCGTGAATGCGTTATGCATTCCGTTAGTTCCCACAAATTTATTTAGGTATGTTTGAGGTGCGAGTAAGGTTTCGTGGCATTTGGTTAAGCGGTTTACCGATTCACTACTCGAAACCTCAATAACTAATATTTTTAGTCACTAAGTGACTAAAAGTCATTTTTTTGCATTTTTTGTGAACCGTGAATGCGTTATGCATTCGGTTAGTTCCCACAAGTTTATTTAGGTATGTTTGAGGTGCGAGTAAGATTTCGTGGCTTTTGGTTACGCGGTTTACCGATTCATTACTCGAAACCTCAATAACTAAGATTTTTAGTCACTAAGTGACTAAAAGTTATTTTTTCGCATTTTTTGTGAACCGTGAATGCGTTATGCATTCTGTTAGTTCCAGCAAGTTTATTTAGGTATGTTTGAGGTGCGAGTAAGATTTCGTGGCATTTAGTTACGTGGTTTACCGATTCACTACTTGAAACCTTAATAGCTAAGCTTTTTCAAGCCTAAGTGACTAAAGAGTCATTTGTTCGGATTTTTTGTGAACCGTGAATGCGTTATGCATTCCGTTTGTTCCCGCAAGTTTATTTAGGTATGTGTGAGGTGCGAGTAAGATTTCATGGCATTTGGTTAAGCGGTTTACCGATTCACTAGTTGAAACCTTAATAACTGAGCTTTTTCAAGCCTAAGTGACTAAAATTCATTTTTTTCGTATTTTTTGTGAACCGTGAATTCTTTACGCATTCCGTAAGTTCCCGCAAGTTTATTTAGGTATGTTTGAGGTACGAGTAAGATTTCGTGGCATTTGGTTACGCGGTTTACCGATTCACTACTCGAAACCTCAATAACCAAGCTTTTTAGTCACTAAGTGACTAAAAGTCATTTTTTCGCATTTTTTGTGAACCGTGAATTCATTATGCATTCCGTTAGTTCCCTCAAGTTTATTTAGGTATGTTTGTGGTGCGAGCAAGGTTTCGTGGCGTTTGGTTATGCGGTTTACCGATTCACTACTCGAAACCTCAATAACTAAGCTTTTTCAAACCTAAGTGACTAAAGAGTCATTTTTTTGCATTTTTCGTGAACCGGGATTGCGTTATGCATTCCGTTAGTTCCCGCAAGTTTATTTAAGTATGTTTGAGGTGCGAGTAAGATTTCGTGGCGCTTTGTTAAGCGGTTTACCGATTCACTACTTGAAACCTTAATAACTAAGCTTTTTCAAGCCCAAGTGACTAAAAGTCATTTTTTTGTATTTTTTGTGAACCGTTAATCCTTTACGCATTCCGTTAATTCCAGCAAGTTTATTTAGGTATATTTGAGGTGCAAGTAAGATTTCGTGGAATTTGGTTACGCGGTATACCGATTCACTACTCGAAACCTCAATAACTAAGCTTTTTAGTCACTAAGTGACTAAAAGTAATTTTTTCGCATTTTTTGTGAACCGTGAATGCGTTATGCATTCCGTTAGTTCCCGCAAGTTTATTTAGGTATGTTTGAGGTGCGAGTAAGATATCGTGGCATTTGGTTAAGCGGTTTACCGATTCACTACTCGAAACCTCAATAACTAATATTTTTAGTCACTAAGTGACTAAAAGTCATTTTTTTGCATTTTTTGTGAACCGTGAATGCGTTATGCATTCGGTTAGTTCCCGCAAGTTTATTTAGGTATGTTAGAGGTGCGAGTAAGATTTCGTGGTTTTTGGTTACGCGGTTTATCGATTCATTACTCGAAACCTCAATAACTAAGATTTTTAGTCACTAAGTGACTGAAAGTTATTTTTTCGCATTTTTTGTGAACCGTGAATGCGTTATGCATTCCGTTAGTTCCCGCAAGTTTATTTAAGTATGTTTGAGGTGCGAGTAAAATTTCGTGGCATTTAGTTACGCGGTTTACCGATTCACTACTTGAAACCTTAATAGCTAAGCTTTTTCAAGCCTAAGTGACTAAAGAGTCATTTGTTCGGATTTTTTGTGAACCGTGAATGCGTTATGCATTCCGTTTGTTCCCGCAAGTTTATTTAGGTATGTGTGAGGTGCGAGTAAGATTTCATGGCATTTGGTTAAGCGGTTTACCGATTCACTTCTTGAAACCTTAATAACTGAGCTTTTTCAAGCCTAAGTGACTAGAAGTCATTTTTTCTTATTTTTTGTGAACCGTGAATTCTTTACGCATTCCGTTAGTTCCCGCAAGTTTATTTAGGTAATTTTGTGGTGCGAGTAAGATTTCGTAGCATTTGGTTACGCGGTTTACCGATTCACTACTCGAAACCTCAATAACTAAGCTTTTTAGTCACTAAGTGACTAAAAGTCATTTTTTAGCATTTTTTGTGAACCGTTAATGCATTATGCATTCCGTTAATTCCCGCAAGTTTATTTAGGTTTGTTTGAGGTGCGAGTAAGAAAAGTCATTTTTTCGTATTTTTTGTGAACCGTGAATTCTTTACGCATACCGTTAGTTCCCGCAAGTTTATTTAGGTATGTGTGAGGTGCGAGTAAGATTTCGTGGCATTTGGTTAAGCGGTTTACCCATTCACTATTTGAAACCTTAATTACTAAGCTTTTTCAAGCCTAAGTGACTAAAATTCATTTTTTTCGTATTTTTTGTGAACCGTGAATTCTTTACGCATTCCGTAAGTTCCCGCAAGTTTATTTAGGTATGTTTGAGGTACGAGTAAGATTTCGTGGAATTTGGTTACGCGGTATACCGATTCACTACTCGAAACCTCAATAACTAAGCTTTTTAGTCACTAAGTGACTAAAAGTCATTTTTTCGCATTTTTTGTGAACCGTGAATGCGTTATGCATTCCGTTAGTTCCCGCAAGTTTATTTAGGTATGTTTGAGGTGCGAGTAAGATATCGTGGCATTTGGTTAAGCGGTTTACCGATTCACTACTCGAAACCTCAATAACTAATATTTTTAGTCACTAAGTGACTAAAAGTCATTTTTTTGCATTTTTTGTGAACCGTGAATGCGTTATGCATTCGGTTAGTTCCCGCAAGTTTATTTAGGTATGTTAGAGGTGCGAGTAAGATTTCGTGGTTTTTGGTTACGCGGTTTATCGATTCATTACTCGAAACCTCAATAACTAAGATTTTTAGTCACTAAGTGACTGAAAGTTATTTTTTCGCATTTTTTGTGAACCGTGAATGCGTTATGCATTCCGTTAGTTCCCGCAAGTTTATTTAAGTATGTTTGAGGTGCGAGTAAAATTTCGTGGCATTTAGTTACGCGGTTTACCGATTCACTACTTGAAACCTTAATAGCTAAGCTTTTTCAAGCCTAAGTGACTAAAGAGTCATTTGTTCGGATTTTTTGTGAACCGTGAATGCGTTATGCATTCCGTTTGTTCCCGCAAGTTTATTTAGGTATGTGTGAGGTGCGAGTAAGATTTCATGGCATTTGGTTAAGCGGTTTACCGATTCACTTCTTGAAACCTTAATAACTGAGCTTTTTCAAGCCTAAGTGACTAGAAGTCATTTTTTCTTATTTTTTGTGAACCGTGAATTCTTTACGCATTCCGTTAGTTCCCGCAAGTTTATTTAGGTAAGTTTGTGGTGCGAGTAAGATTTCGTAGCATTTGGTTACGCGGTTTACCGATTCACTACTCGAAACCTCAATAACTAAGCTTTTTAGTCACTAAGTGACTAAAAGTCATTTTTTAGCATTTTTTGTGAACCGTTAATGCATTATGCATTCCGTTAATTCCCGCAAGTTTATTTAGGTTTGTTTGAGGTGCGAGTAAGAAAAGTCATTTTTTCGTATTTTTTGTGAACCGTGAATTCTTTACGCATACCGTTAGTTCCCGCAAGTTTATTTAGGTATGTGTGAGGTGCGAGTAAGATTTCGTGGCATTTGGTTAAGCGGTTTACCCATTCACTATTTGAAACCTTAATTACTAAGCTTTTTCAAGCCTAAGTGACTAAAATTCATTTTTTTCGTATTTTTTGTGAACCGTGAATTCTTTACGCATTCCGTAAGTTCCCGCAAGTTTATTTAGGTATGTTTGAGGTACGAGTAAGATTTCGTGGAATTTGGTTACGCGGTATACCGATTCACTACTCGAAACCTCAATAACTAAGCTTTTTAGTCACTAAGTGACTAAAAGTCATTTTTTCGCATTTTTTGTGAACCGTGAATGCGTTATGCATTCCGTTAGTTCCCGCAAGTTTATTTAGGTATGTTTGAGGTGCGAGTAAGATATCGTGGCATTTGGTTAAGCGGTTTACCGATTCACTACTCGAAACCTCAATAACTAATATTTTTAGTCACTAAGTGACTAAAAGTCATTTTTTTGCATTTTTTGTGAACCGTGAATGCGTTATGCATTCGGTTAGTTCCCGCAAGTTTATTTAGGTATGTTAGAGGTGCGAGTAAGATTTCGTGGTTTTTGGTTACGCGGTTTATCGATTCATTACTCGAAACCTCAATAACTAAGATTTTTAGTCACTAAGTGACTGAAAGTTATTTTTTCGCATTTTTTGTGAACCGTGAATGCGTTATGCATTCCGTTAGTTCCCGCAAGTTTATTTAAGTATGTTTGAGGTGCGAGTAAAATTTCGTGGCATTTAGTTACGCGGTTTACCGATTCACTACTTGAAACCTTAATAGCTAAGCTTTTTCAAGCCTAAGTGACTAAAGAGTCATTTGTTCGGATTTTTTGTGAACCGTGAATGCGTTATGCATTCCGTTTGTTCCCGCAAGTTTATTTAGGTATGTGTGAGGTGCGAGTAAGATTTCATGGCATTTGGTTAAGCGGTTTACCGATTCACTTCTTGAAACCTTAATAACTGAGCTTTTTCAAGCCTAAGTGACTAGAAGTCATTTTTTCTTATTTTTTGTGAACCGTGAATTCTTTACGCATTCCGTTAGTTCCCGCAAGTTTATTTAGGTAGGTTTGTGGTGCGAGTAAGATTTCGTAGCATTTGGTTACGCGGTTTACCGATTCACTACTCGAAACCTCAATAACTAAGCTTTTTAGTCACTAAGTGACTAAAAGTCATTTTTTAGCATTTTTTGTGAACCGTGAATGCATTATGCATTCCGTTAATTCCCGCAAGTTTATTTAGGTTTGTTTGAGGTGCGAGTAAGAAAAGTCATTTTTTCGTATTTTTTGTGAACCGTGAATTCTTTACGCATACCGTTAGTTCCCGCAAGTTTATTTAGGTATGTGTGAGGTGCGAGTAAGATTTCGTGGCATTTGGTTAAGCGGTTTACCCATTCACTACTTGAAACCTTAATTACTAAGCTTTTTCAAGCCTAAGTGACTAAAATTCATTTTTTTCGTATTTTTTGTGAACCGTGAATTCTTTACGCATTCCGTAAGTTCCCGCAAGTTTATTTAGGTATGTTTGAGGTACGAGTAAGATTTCGTGGCATTTGGTTACGCGGTTTACCGATTCACTACTCGAAACCTCAATAACTAAGCTTTTTAGTCACTAAGTGACTAAAAGTCATTTTTTCGCATTTTTTGTGAACCGTGAATTCATTATGCATTCCGTTAGTTCCCTCAAGTTTATTTAGGTATGTTTGTGGTGCGAGCAAGGTTTCGTGGCGTTTGGTTATGCGGTTTACCGATTCACTACTCGAAACCTCAATAACTAAGCTTTTTCAAACCTAAGTGACTAAAGAGTCATTTTTTTGCATTTTTTGTGAACCGGGATTGCGTTATGCATTCCGTTAGTTCCCGCAAGTTTATTTAAGTATGTTTGAGGTGCGAGTAAGATTTCGTGGCGCTTTGTTAAGCGGTTTACCGATTCACTACTTGAAACCTTAATAACTAAGCTTTTTCAAGCCCAAGTGACTAAAAGTCATTTTTTTGTATTTTTTGTGAACCGTTAATCCTTTACGCATTCCGTTAGTTCCAGCAAGTTTATTTAGGTATATTTGAGGTGCAAGTAAGATTTCGTGGCATTTGGTTACGCGGTATACCGATTCACTACTCGAAACCTCAATAACTAAGCTTTTTAGTCACTAAGTGACTAAAAGTCATTTTTTCGCATTTTTTGTGAACCGTGAATGCGTTATGCATTCCGTTAGTTCCCGCAAGTTTATTTAGGTATGTTTGAGGTGCGAGTAAGATATCGTGGCATTTGGTTAAGCGGTTTACCGATTCACTACTCGAAACCTCAATAACTAATATTTTTAGTCACTAAGTGACTAAAAGTCATTTTTTTGCATTTTTTGTGAACCGTGAATGCGTTATGCATTCGGTTAGTTCCCGCAAGTTTATTTAGGTATGTTAGAGGTGCGAGTAAGATTTCGTGGTTTTTGGTTACGCGGTTTATCGATTCATTACTCGAAACCTCAATAACTAAGATTTTTAGTCACTAAGTGACTAAAAGTTATTTTTTCGCATTTTTTGTGAACCGTGAATGCGTTATGCATTCCATTAGTTCCCGCAAGTTTATTTAAGTATGTTTGAGGTGCGAGTAAAATTTCGTGGCATTTAGTTACGCGGTTTACCGATTCACTACTTGAAACCTTAATAGCTAAGCTTTTTCAAGCCTAAGTGACTAAAGAGTCATTTGTTCGGATTTTTTGTGAACCGTGAATGCGTTATGCATTCCGTTTGTTCCCGCAAGTTTATTTAGGTATGTGTGAGGTGCGAGTAAGATTTCATGGCATTTGGTTAAGCGGTTTACCGATTCACTTCTTGAAACCTTAATAACTGAGCTTTTTCAAGCCTAAGTGACTAGAAGTCATTTTTTCTTATTTTTTGTGAACCGTGAATTCTTTACGCATTCCGTTAGTTCCCGCAAGTTTATTTAGGTAGGTTTGTGGTGCGAGTAAGATTTCGTAGCATTTGGTTACGCGGTTTACCGATTCACTACTCGAAACCTCAATAACTAAGCTTTTTAGTCACTAAGTGACTAAAAGTCATTTTTTAGCATTTTTTGTGAACCGTGAATGCATTATGCATTCCGTTAATTCCCGCAAGTTTATTTAGGTTTGTTTGAGGTGCGAGTAAGAAAAGTCATTTTTTCGTATTTTTTGTGAACCGTGAATTCTTTACGCATACCGTTAGTTCCCGCAAGTTTATTTAGGTATGTGTGAGGTGCGAGTAAGATTTCGTGGCATTTGGTTAAGCGGTTTACCCATTCACTACTTGAAACCTTAATTACTAAGCTTTTTCAAGCCTAAGTGACTAAAATTCATTTTTTTCGTATTTTTTGTGAACCGTGAATTCTTTACGCATTCCGTAAGTTCCCGCAAGTTTATTTAGGTATGTTTGAGGTACGAGTAAGATTTCGTGGCATTTGGTTACGCGGTTTACCGATTCACTACTCGAAACCTCAATAACTAAGCTTTTTAGTCACTAAGTGACTAAAAGTCATTTTTTCGCATTTTTTGTGAACCGTGAATTCATTATGCATTCCGTTAGTTCCCTCAAGTTTATTTAGGTATGTTTGTGGTGCGAGCAAGGTTTCGTGGCGTTTGGTTATGCGGTTTACCGATTCACTACTCGAAACCTCAATAACTAAGCTTTTTCAAACCTAAGTGACTAAAGAGTCATTTTTTTGCATTTTTTGTGAACCGGGATTGCGTTATGCATTCCGTTAGTTCCCGCAAGTTTATTTAAGTATGTTTGAGGTGCGAGTAAGATTTCGTGGCGCTTTGTTAAGCGGTTTACCGATTCACTACTTGAAACCTTAATAACTAAGCTTTTTCAAGCCCAAGTGACTAAAAGTCATTTTTTTGTATTTTTTGTGAACCGTTAATCCTTTACGCATTCCGTTAGTTCCAGCAAGTTTATTTAGGTATATTTGAGGTGCAAGTAAGATTTCGTGGCATTTGGTTACGCGGTATACCGATTCACTACTCGAAACCTCAATAACTAAGCTTTTTAGTCACTAAGTGACTAAAAGTCATTTTTTCGCATTTTTTGTGAACCGTGAATGCGTTATGCATTCCGTTAGTTCCCGCAAGTTTATTTAGGTATGTTTGAGGTGCGAGTAAGATATCGTGGCATTTGGTTAAGCGGTTTACCGATTCACTACTCGAAACCTCAATAACTAATATTTTTAGTCACTAAGTGACTAAAAGTCATTTTTTTGCATTTTTTGTGAACCGTGAATGCGTTATGCATTCGGTTAGTTCCCGCAAGTTTATTTAGGTATGTTAGAGGTGCGAGTAAGATTTCGTGGTTTTTGGTTACGCGGTTTATCGATTCATTACTCGAAACCTCAATAACTAAGATTTTTAGTCACTAAGTGACTAAAAGTTATTTTTTCGCATTTTTTGTGAACCGTGAATGCGTTATGCATTCCATTAGTTCCCGCAAGTTTATTTAAGTATGTTTGAGGTGCGAGTAAAATTTCGTGGCATTTAGTTACGCGGTTTACCGATTCACTACTTGAAACCTTAATAGCTAAGCTTTTTCAAGCCTAAGTGACTAAAGAGTCATTTGTTCGGATTTTTTGTGAACCGTGAATGCGTTATGCATTCCGTTTGTTCCCGCAAGTTTATTTAGGTATGTGTGAGGTGCGAGTAAGATTTCATGGCATTTGGTTAAGCGGTTTACCGATTCACTTCTTGAAACCTTAATAACTGAGCTTTTTCAAGCCTAAGTGACTAGAAGTCATTTTTTCTTATTTTTTGTGAACCGTGAATTATTTACGCATTCTGTTAGTTCCCGCAAGTTTATTTAGGTATGTTTGTGGTGCGAGTAAGATTTCGTAGCATTTGGTTACGCGGTTTACCGATTCACTACTTGAAACCTCAATAACTAAGCTTTTTAGTCACTAAGTGACTAAAAGTCATTTTTTCGCATTTTTTGTGAACCGTGAATCCGTTATGCATTCCGTTAGTTCCCGCAAGTTTATTTAGGTATGTTCGTGGTGCGAGTAAGGTTTCATGGCGTTTGGTTAAGCGGTTTACCGATTCACTACTCGAAACCTCAATAACTAAGCTTTTTACTCACTAAGTGACTAAAAGTCATTTTTTCGCATTTTTTGTGAACCGTGAATGCGTTATGCATTCCGTTAATTCCCGCAAGTTTATTTAGGTTTGTTTGAGGTACGAGTAAGAAAAGTCATTTTTTCGTATTTTTTGTGAATCGTGAGTTCTTTACGCATACCGTTAGTTCCCGCAAGTTTATTTAGGTATGTGTGAGGTGCGAGTAAGATTTCGTGGCATTTGGTTAAGCGGTTTACCCATTCACTACTTGAAACCTTAATTACTAAGCTTTTTCAAGCCTAAGTGACTAAAATCCATTTTTTTCGTATTTTTTGTGAACCGTGAATTCTTTACGCATTCCGTAAGTTCCCGCAAGTTTATTTAGGTATGTTTGAGGTACGAGTAAGATTTCGTGGCATTTGGTTACGCGGTTTACCGATTCACTACTCGAAACCTCAATAACTAAGCTTTTTAGTCACTAAGTGACTAAAAGTCATTTTTTCGCATTTTTTGTGAACCGTGAATTCGTTATGCATTCCGTTAGTTCCCTCAAGTTTATTTAGGTATGTTTGTGGTGCGAGCAAGGTTTCGTGGTGTTTGGTTATGCGGTTTACCGATTCACTACTCGAAACCTCAATAACTAAGCTTTTTCAAACCTAAGTGACTAAAGAGTCATTTTTTTGCATTTTTTGTGAACCGGGATTGCGTTATGCATTCCGTTAGTTCCCGCAAGTTTATTTAAGTATGTTTGAGGTGCGAGTAAGATTTCGTGGCGCTTTGTTAAGCGGTTTACCGATTCACTACTTGAAACCTTAATAACTAAGCTTTTTCAAGCCCAAGTGACTAAAAGTCATTTTTTCGTATTTTTTGTGAACCGTTAATCCTTTACGCATTCCGTTAGTTCCCGCAAGTTTATTTAGGTATATTTGAGGTGCAAGTAAGATTTCGTGGCATTTGGTTACGCGGTATACCGATTCACTACTCGAAACCTCAATAACTAAGCTTTTTAGTCACTAAGTGACTAAAAGTCATTTTTTCGCATTTTTTGTGAACCGTGAATGCGTTATGCATTCCGTTAGTTCCCGCAAGTTTATTTAGGTATGTTTGAGGTGCGAGTAAGATATCGTGGCATTTGGTTAAGCGGTTTACCGATTCACTACTCGAAACCTCAATAACTAATATTTTTAGTCACTAAGTGACTAAAAGTCATTTTTTTGCATTTTTTGTGAAACGTGAATGCGTTATGAATTCGGTTAGTTCCCGCAAGTTTATTTAGGTATGTTAGAGGTGCGAGTAAGATTTCGTGGCTTTTGGTTATGCGGTTTATCGATTCATTACTCGAAACCTCAATAACTAAGATTTTTAGTCACTAAGTGACTAAAAGTTATTTTTTCGCATTTTTTGTGAACCGTGAATGCGTTGTGCATTCCGTTAGTTCCCGCAAGTTTATTTAGGTATGTTTGAGGTTCGAGTAAAATTTCGTGGCATTTAGTTACGCGGTTTACCGATTCACTAATTGAAACCTTAATAGCTAAGCTTTTTCAAGCCTAAGTGACTAAAGAGTCATTTGTTCGGATTTTTTGTGAACCGTGAATGCGTTATGCATTCCGTTTGTTCCCGCAAGTTTATTTAGGTATGTGTGAGGTGCGAGTAAGATTTCATGGCATTTGGTTAAGTGGTTTACCGATTCACTTCTTGAAACCTTAATAACTGAGCTTTTTCAAGCCTAAGTGACTAGAAGTCATTTTTTCTTATTTTTTGTGAACCGTGAATTCTTTACGCATTCCGTTAGTTCCCGCAAGTTTATTTAGGTATGTTTGTGGTGCGAGTAAGATTTCGTGGCATTTGGTTACGCGGTTTACCGATTCACTACTCGAAAGCTCAAAAACTAAGCTTTTTAGTCACTAAGTGACTAAAAGTCATTTTTTCCCATTTTTTGTGAACCGTGAATCCGTTATGCATTCCGTTAGTTCCCGCAAGTTTATTTAGGTATGTTTGTGGTGCGAGTAAGGTTTCATGGCGTTTGGTTAAGCGGTTTACCGATTCACTACTCGAAACCTCAATAACTATGCTTTTTAGTCACTAAGTGACTAAAAGTCATTTTTTCGCATTTTTTGTGAACCGTGAATGCGTTATGCATTCCGTTAGTTCCGCAATTTTATTTAGGTATGTTTGAGGTGCAAGAAAAATTTCGTGGCATTTGGTTACGCGGTTTACTGATTCACTACTCAAAACCTCAATAACTAAGGTTTTTAGTCACTAAGTGACTAAAAGTCATTTTCTCATATTTTTTGTGAACCGTGAATCCTTTACGCATTCCGTTAGTTCTCGAAAGTTTATTTAGGTATGTTTGAGGTGCGAGTAAGATTTCGTGGCATTTGGTTACGCGGTTTACCGAATCACTACTCGAAACCTCAATAACTAAGCTTTTTAGTCACTAAGTGACTAAAAGTCATTTTTTCGCATTTTTTGTGAACCGTGAATCCTATATGCATTCTGTTAGTTCCTGCAAGTTTATTTAGGTATTATTGACTTGCATGTAAGGTTTCATGGCATTTGGTTAAGCAGTTTACCGATTCACTACTCAAAACCTCAATAACTAAGCTTTTTCAAGCATAAGTGATGAAAGAGTCACTTTTTTCGCATTTTTTTATGAACCGTGAATCTGTTATGCATTCCGTTAGTTCCTGCAAGTTTATTTAGGCATGTTTGACTTGCGTGTAAGGTTTCATGGCATTTGGTTAAGCGGTTTACCGATTCACTACTCAAAACCCCCAAAACTATGTTTTTTCAAGCCTAAGTGACTAAAGAGTCATTTTTTCGCATTACTTGTTAACCATGATTCCGTTATGCATTCCTCTTATTCCTACAAGTTTCTTTAGGCATGTTTGAGGTGTGAGTAAGGTTTTGTGATGTTTGGTTAAGAGGTTTACTGTTTCAACCCTCAAAACCAAGTTTTTTCAAGCCTAAGTGATGAAAAAGTCATTTTTTCGCATTTTTTGTGAACTGTGATTCCGTTATGTATTTGGTTAGTTCTCACAAGTTTATTTAGGCATGTTTGAGGTGCAAGTAAGGTTTCGCGGTATTCGGATACACGCTTTACCGTTTCACTAATCTAAATGTACGAAGATGTATACAATGATATACATACGTATAAACCAACGTATAAAGAGGATAGGCTTACATCAGAGGAGTTGCTTAAACATGTACAAATGAGTTCTAATTTATTAAAGTAAGATGAATTAGCATCACAGGATAGAGCAATTTAAGTACTTCTTTCGGACGAACCTTAAGTGCACGGGAATCACAGTTGAATTGTTGTCATTCTGGATGGACATCCAAGCTCAATCTTCTTTTACCACCTGTTAAAGAAATGAGAATAACAAAGTAGTATTTCAATTCAATGTTTAAATTTACTTCAGTAATTAATTGTAACAAGACAGCGAAACAAGTTAACAATCTTGAAAACTTGAAGTTCCAAACCAAAACATAAACACACACCATTCTAGGTTATATAATCTCAATTTCAATTGTACTTTGGCGACTCCATAATTAGAGTTGAGTAGGTGCAAACATAGAAAATGTTTAGGAGATTAAATAGGCCACAAAAGATTTCTAAGGAACCAGAGCATAAAACTTGATATCTTAAAATTTGATCATGAATTATGAGGATATTATGTGGCACATTGATAATTCTGCAATTAATGTTTTCCTACTATGACATGTCATCTTGCAACTTTACATATGTTTCATGTCACATGTTCATCACTAATCTTATACTCATCACGGTAGTGGTGGAGTGCTTTTAAATGTTTTGACCAAAAATAAAAAAGGCTTATTTAAAATGGAAGTGCTTCTTTTATTTCCCTCAAAATCCTGACAATCAGGCACGAGGCTTGTGTTCACAAGGAGAAATTATCCCACATGAGCGTCAAACCCAGTGACGGCCACCACAATTTTTCCATTTCTCTAAGACCCACATAGGATCCAGATCAATGGGTGTAAGACAGATGTTATAATTTTTGTTCACAAGGGGCACACATGTAACTCAATGATAGGAAGACAAGCCTTATATGCCATATGTATAAGCCAACATTATCTACTAGGCCTCCTTGTACAAAGCCTAAAAGATGAGGAGAATATTAGTTTCACTCACCCTTGGACATGACCACAATAGCACTACCATTGGAAGTGAAGTGATGTAATAGCTCTTGTCCTACTGCTCCATTATCCACTCTTGGCCAAGAATTTAGGAGAGTAAATCACAAAGAACGCATCAATTAATTTGACTAATTGAAATAGCGAAAGCTCATAGCAAGTAGTTTAGTAGTATATACACTGTGCAAAAAAACTGGTGAGAGTTGATGAACTTGAGATGTGAAACCTGTCCCTCCGTCCATAATGACAGCCCACAAATCTGATGAAAAAGCTACACAACTTATGTACAAACCATCTTCTTTTCCTTTCTCCACATGTTGATTTAGTCTTATGCTCATTACATTGTAGTGATATCTGCATCAAGAGTTCCCATTACTCTTTGGAATCATTCTTTCTTCGGATCATGAGGAAAACAATGACGAAAATAAGAAGGAAATAAAATAGGGTGAAATACAAATTAAGAATTCTGAATTTTGTGAGCAACTTCCCTTAGTTTCAACCTGAGTTCCCTTAGTTTTAAGGAGGAGGGAAAACACTAGTGAAAAAGCTTTACTTCTCATTTTCCTTACCTTTTCCTTTTCCTTATTTTAATCAGAAAACCAAACACACTTCTAATTGTCCGGCTGCTTCAAATATATTGTTCTTTCTTTCACGATTCACGACTTCTATCTTTTCATTCAGTTCTATAGCTTGCGATTGCATTCTGGAGAAAGATTGCGCAGGTATTAATCAGATTACGTAGGTATTAATCAGATTAACATAAGCAACCATATAAAAAATTCATGCTTAACAAGAGCCCAACAACATCAATATGGGTACTCAGATATAAATTTACTAAACCAAATGTGAGTCAGAAAAGACTGAAGCGTATATCTGTGACCAAAGCATTACAGATGCAAGCACCTAAATCTTGAAATTCCATCATAACTAGTACTTGAATCTAAGTCTTACAACATAGAGTAGAAAGTGTTTAGGATAAGGTTACTTTTAAGAAAACTTCAACCCTTTTTCTTTAGTGCGTATGTGTGTGTGGATGAAAGAGATGGGAGAGAGACAGAGAGATGGGAGAGAGAGAGAGAGAGAGAACATAAGGCGGGACATCTCCACGTGCTTTTGATGCACGCGTGCTACCGGGCACGCTGCCTATGCGTGTGATGTCTGTGGCCTCTGCGCGTGTGCTACCTCTACGCATGCACGTGTGCTGTATGTGCACATGTTGTACGCTGCTGTGGACGCGTGTTGTGGTGCTATGTTGTGCTGAGAGAGAGAGAGAGAGAGAACATAAGGCAGGACATCTCCACGTGCTGCCGGGCAAGCTGATTATTCGCGTGCACGTTCGTGGCCTGTGAGCGAGCATGTGTTCTGCATGTGCACGTGTTGTGCGCTGCTGTGCACGCGTGTTAGGGGCTATTTAGGGGCTGAATATGGGCTGATTTAGCGGCTGATTTTAGGATGCTAAGGTCTGTTTTTGGGCTGTTAAGGGCTATGTTTATGGGCTGCTAGGGGCTGTATTTTTGGGCTGCTAGTTAGCACATTTGACAATTCGACCAATTTGGTATAGTGCATGTTACCATGTTAGCATCGAACACAAAAGAAAAAAACCAAATACCAATCAAGTACACAAAAAAGAAAGCTACCAAACAAGGATTTAGAGAAAGTTTACCTTAAGTGAATGAAATTAATAAACGTACCTGATGAAAGAAATGGAAATGGATAAACATAGAAATTTCTGTTTGGCCGCTGAGAAAGAAAGTACATATAATGCAACACAAAGAACACATAAACTTATGTTTGGCGGCCAATTAAACCACTTGTGATGGGAATGGTGTCTTCAGAGCATCTCATATTTTTATAACAAAACATTGGGCATGAAAGTTGTTCTATTTTTCTGTGATTTCTCGATAAAATCCAAAGGTATTCTACATGAAAGTTGTTCTATTTTTCATAATCTTTCTACCCTTAAAATTTCAAAACCTTTACCCAAACCGTTTGGCAGATATGGCCTAAAAAACAGTAGCTAAAATAAACTCAAAAACAGTTATTTTGGCAGCTTGCAGTAGCTGTAGTATTTTGGCCATAAATTTTCACTCAAAATTCCAAATCATTCAAATCTTAATGTTCTGGAAAGAAGACATCTAGACCTATAACTTTGTAGTTTTGAGAGTTTGATCATTCATTCATCTTGTGGAACAAAAACAGATTGAAAGTATAAAACTCGAAATAAAAAGTAGCAGTTTTTCATACTGACAGTGTGTTAGTAAAATGGACTTTTCTCCTCACTCGGAACTTCAAATCATGCCCCGTTCATGGCTGTGGGAAGATAACTCAGAGAGCTACAATATTGTAGTTCTGAGAAAAAACTTAAACTGATTTTTATCTAGGGTAAAGATGACCAAAAAATCAGACCAAAACTGTATGCAGTGAGCGTGGACGTGTGCTGCATGTGCGCGTGTTGTGCGCTATCGTGCGTGTGTGCATTGCACGCGTGCTGTGCTGTGCACGTGGGCTGTTGTGCTGTGCACGTGTGCTGTGTCCGATGCACATGTGCTGTGTGCTGTGCACATGTGTGCATTCCATGAAGACAATATGCTATGTGCACGTGTGTGCATTCCATGAAGACATGCAGTCTGCTGTGTGCACGTGTGTGCATAGATAACCTCAAGCTGGACATTAACAATCAGTTAATAATAAAGAAGTGCGCAATTTTGTTATTTTAGCAATCCCTCAGTAAGCTGCCAAAAGGTTTAACGAAATGTTAAATGAAGCCAAACTACATACGCAACCTCAACTAAGAGAAGAAATCCAAGGAAGCATTTGAGCAGCATTAAAGCCTATTCAGGCTAAGCTCAAGCTAAAAGTCGATAGCTACAAAACATATTGAAATACACTCACGATCTATAAGTTAAAACTTAAAACCTATCACATTCTCCAAAGACCATAAAGATTCAATATCTTAAGGCCTCCACAAGTGATTCAATAGATTCAGCAACAAAGATTACTCTAAGATTTAGAATTAAAACTAGCCTAAAGAGATAGCAACAAAAAGGGAATCGGTAACTCCAATAATAAGTTTTGATCAAATGTACAATTAAAGGACCGTTATCCAGTTGTGGTCCCCATTATGAAGATATTGGGGGAGATAGATTGTAGACTGACCTAAGATATTTCCAGACATTGTGGTTGCTTTCAGACTCAAGGTTCGAATCCCAGATCACCATTGTACAAAAATTGGTCCTTTCAAGGCAATAATGAAAGTTGTCCGCCAATTATTGACTTTTTGACATACTTGTAGTCTTTTAAATGGTTCAACTGAATGGAGAAAGTTCAAATTTGTGTATCTAAACATTAGTACTTGCAAATTCACCCTTTTACCAGATTGTTCCCTATTTTGGTTGGTCACTTCACTTACAATTTCATATTTTACTGCTGCATGAATTGCTCAACTCAGTCAACACATAGATTATCGAGTACAGTGCAACCTCAAGTCCTGTGCATAACTGTGCCATTCGGTTGAGCCATTTCAAAGATTGCAAGTATGTCAAAGGAGTGAGTTACTTTTGCTCCAAAGGATATATTTCACAGATAAAGAAATATATGTATGGCATCTAAATGCAACCAACTTGACTGCTAATGTGGTGCTTCAAGCATGAATACAAAATATAAATAGAAAATATACTAGAAGTAATCGGTGTTTATGAATAAGATAAGATCACCAAACAACTTTATGGTTCTCAGATAGTATATAAAGAGATAATTTAGCGCCAACCTGTATTTGACAAAGAGGAGTGTGAACTAGTGGAACTCATATCAGTTGATGTAGAGGCATTTCTGCTGCGATGCTTTGGTAGATCATTAGAACCTTCCATACCCCTGCAATGTACAGACATATAATTGATGTATAACAAACAATCTAAATTGTTAAAGCTGAGTATTCTATGAAATGGTAATAACTAATGCAATATACCTAGATTTTAGATCCACACCACTGCTTCGCCAACATAATGTGCCTATAAAACACAAAATTATCGAGGAAATTATCATTAACAGAGATGAAAAAGGAAACTAGATAGAAGATCTACCCAAAAGATATGAGTAAAGTATAGCAAACATACAACTGTAATAAATCTGAATTTAATTTTTATCGAAAAATTTGTATTCAAAGTATGTTAGTGGCAACATTAGCTTTTCAAATAGTTGCTGAGATTCAATTCGTCAAAGAATTGAATTTTGCACTAATTTTTTAGACAACTAATAGAATTAGTTATAAACTGATTCAACTACTGTTTTTTTTTTTATGATTTATCAAAATATGATTGTTTAGTTGGTTCATATTGGCCTACCTACTGGTTCACGGTTCATCCTACAGATTATGTACAATTGTGATAGCTAACGAACACTAGATACATAGACAAGTAGCAGCACTTTAAAAGAAACCACAATTTAGGGAAAATGTACAATTACTTTGTGCACTATTTTGCTAAAAAATAATTATCTTTACCTAATAGCAGAATTAAACTCAGAGTAATCATCAAAGTGCAAAGTTCCAAGTCCATGCTACAATACAGATCTCATTATTATAAATATATAAACATGTGTTGTGCTGTGTGCGTGTACCCGTGTGCTGTCTGTGCACGTGCTGTGCGCTGCCGTTCGTGTGTGCAGTACACATGTGTTGTGGCCATGCTGTGAACGTGTGTTGTGTTGTGCTGCGCAGTGGGCTGCCCTCCTTCTTTTCCTTCACTTATTATTCAATTGTTCCGACTTCCAAGTCCTCTTATTCTAATTTACAAACAATGGTTTATCCCCATAACAACATTTGGACAATAATGCTCAATTTTTCCTGATTTTTTTTTTCCAAAAACATAACCTAATTCAATTTGCTTTGGGATACGAAGGATATGAAAAAGCTTACTCATCATTGAAAGACCCCTCTTTTTTAAGATCAAAATTGATGTTAATAGGAATTGAAACTGAACTAGCTCTCACAATTCTTTTCAATTGCTTGTTGTTGTCATCTAGGTGAGAATTAACAGATGATGGTGTTTTTTGTGGGGATGGGGAAGAAAAGGACTGTTTGGTTACAGGAGTGCAACAAGCCTTAAACAATTTTCAGACTGGAAACTACGGCAATTGATACCCCTAAACTCTCTTGAAGGAGAGGAATCAAGTGACCCAAATCTAGCAGGACCATGAACTCTATTTCTGTTATCCTACTGATTCTGATGCTGAGCAACTACAACATGGGTCTCCATCTGAGTTAAATCGCCGAGTCAACAAGGAGCGAACTTGTCATGCCCCGAAGTACCAAAAATAGGGAAAAATAAATTTCCTTTATGGGTTCGTAGACACGTGACTGGTTGTGAGTGTCACCTGATTGTCCAAACATGCTTATAACAATAATGTGATATGGGAAAGTGACTAAGTTCAGCGGAAGCAGAAATTTAAAACATCCAAGTCTTACATCAGTAGTATATTACAGGCCAAAAAGATATCCAAAAGATACATATTACAAGACCAGCTAAACTATTACATCACTAACATAATAGTAACAGAACTATAACAAAAGGAAAAACTCCAAAGTCTTCAGCTGGCGAAACCGTAGCCTTCCTCGTAGTAATCTTCACCACCATAGTCTTCAGTAGTATAGTCAGCATCTTGATAGCAGTCGGCTCCGTCTAGACCTGCAAAGGCTGGACGTGGAAGGTCCAGCGGCATAAAAAGCCGTTAGCGGTTAAGCTAAGTGAGGGCCCCCTTAAGGTTACCACCACTTAAGGTAAGTTATTCTTCATCTCTTCTTATTTCCCGAAATCATATCTCGTTCATCATTTCTTATTCTCGATACTATGTCTTGTTCGTCTTTTCTTATTCTCAAAACCATGTCTTATTTAAACCCAATCATTCCTTTTGAAACTTAACCCAGAACTGAACTGACCAATGACATTGACTGAAAGAAGACTTAACTCCAAACGCATTTACTTGTCAAGATAGTACAACACTCAACAATGAATAGTTAACTGTCGCCCAACTGGCACTCGAACTGTCGCCCAAATGGCATAAGTGTGCGGGACATTAACAATCTCGTGGTCGAACACGTCATGCCGATCCTCAGGTCGCCCGCACGTTACCGAACACGTCATGCCGATCCTCAGACCAAGGGTACGGGAAATTAATAATCACTTGGACGAACACGTCATGCCGACCCTCAGGTCACCCGTACATAACCGAACACGTCATGCTGATCCTCAGTCCAAGGGTGCGGAAAAATAATCAACCACTTGATCGAACACGTCACGACGATCCTCAGGTCATCCGGACTTGACCGAACATGTCATGCCGATCCTCAGATCAAGGAACAAAACATAACTCACCAATCGACACCATAGAATTACCGAAATACCAGTTTTGCAAAAAATATCCAAACGCGACACGAAAGTTCACGAATCAACTTTGACTGGTAGTCACACGACTAGAAACGAGGCCCAATGTCCCTTATTCGCATTAAATCTGTTATCGAAGGTTTTATCATTATTTTACGCGTTCGCACGTTTCGTAGTTTAGTTCATTAATATCATCCATTTAAAACCGTTAATATTTCGCTATACGTCCGACATTCCGTTTTCCTCTCAATATACTTACGATGGAAACTTTCCCGATCATTTATCATCGCAATAATCGTGCCCTACAATATACTTATAGTTTGGGTATGAACTTTCAACGGTCATTAGACTATATTCATAACAATAGAAAACATAGCACGTAGCTCATGGATTTATAATCATGGATTTAATACCAATAAACATATAGATGAAACCCTTAACATACTCATCTACACGATAGCTCTACCATAGCACAAGATTTTTATAACAACACAGGTACTGGAAAACTAGCATCAACAATCAACACCATGCATAACAAAACATCATACAAAAAGCTACACAATCTGCCAGGATACATTTTCACTGTGTTGGCTGAATTAACATGATTTATTTGGGCATGATAAATTGCTTTGTAGATCAAACTCAAAACTAAAACATTATAGATAATAGGAATATCTTCATGTACAAAAAAAATCTAACTTCAATTATATTTTTGAGCTACTCAAACTATTTATTTTACAAGACATTTCTTATATCTCGGACTGTTCTGTCGCAGATTTATAGTACTGCATTGTACGTGCATTTCACCTATGAAGGAGGGGTTTTTA
Organism: Hydrangea macrophylla; assembly: GCA_033977485.1. NCBI lineage: Eukaryota > Viridiplantae > Streptophyta > Magnoliopsida > Cornales > Hydrangeaceae > Hydrangea > Hydrangea macrophylla. Next base: position 12,806,434 of record CM066992.1, on the reverse strand, counting down.
GACTGAGCTATAGAAGGATGATTTGTAGATATATGAGATAGATTTCTCCATAAAAAAACCTAGCTTAATTCTCATTTTTTAGCTGCACAAAACATTCATTTTACTAAACTATGTTCTGCTGAGAGTTTCAGTTTCTCAGATTTATAACTCTGCATTGTACATGCATTTCACCCATGAAGGGTTGATTTTTAGACTAAGCTATAGAATAGGTATTTGTAGATAAATGAGTTATCCTTTACCACAGAAAAACCTAGTTTAATTCGGATTTTTGAGCTGCACAAAACATTCATTTTACGAAACTATGTTCTGCTGAGAGTTTCTGTTTTCCCAGATTTATAACACTGCGTTGTACATGCATTTCACCCATGAAGGAGTGATTTCTAGACTGAGCTATAGAAGAGTTATTTGTAGATAAATGAGTTAGATTTTACCACAAAAAAAACTAGCTTAATTCGGATTTTTGATCTGCACAAAACATTCATTTTACTAAACTATGTTCTGTTGAGAGTTTCAGTTTCTCAGATTTATGGATTTTTCTTGCATGTCATGAAAACTTCAACACATCAACATCAAACTTCTACTAAACATTAGTACATATTATATGGGTTCTAAATTGAGTTAGATTACTCACAACAACTTGAAACTAAGCTTGGATTGTTGATTTGAGCTTGATGGAGCTTGAACTCAACTTCACTAATGAACTTCTCCTCCTTCTAACTTTCTATTTCTTCTCTCTTTTTCTCATGAACCACCCAAGTCCTAATTTTCTCTCCAAAAATTCAGATTGTGATCTAACTAAGAGAATGTAGTGTGTGCATGTGCTTGTTTATATAGAATTTCCATGTCCTAGGTGTCCTTTGCATGTTGCATGCTTAGGACATGTGTCCATTAAGTGGACATGTGTCCAAGAGGGTGGCATGTGGTTGCCATATGGCCGATCATGTGGACCCACCTCGGGTTGTGTGCCACTTCCTCAGTTTACGTGCAAAAGTTCCTCGGTATGCGTGTCGGTCTCGAAGTACGTGCAAACTGGTATTATTTCTAATGTCCAGGTCCGGGTACGGGACTAAGTTAAATCTTATTATGGTCGAGTCGGTATGGTTACTACAGGCGATATGGTAATAATACAACACGTCCATATCGTCACGTAATTAAAATAATAATATAATAATATAGTGGGTCCAATACAGAAATTAGAAAAAGCTGATATTATAATGACAGAAAAAAATTACAGGTGTTACGGAACTCATTCTAGTTAAAGACTAAACTGATTTTAACACTTCAAGATCTACCACTAACAACTCAGATCAACAGCTCAAAATAATAAAATGTCGCCTCTTTAAGGGTTCAAATGCTTTAGATCTTCTCCATGACGACCAAAATTTATATAGATCAACATTAATCTCGGTGAATTCAAAATTAAAGTTCAACATATATATATATATATATAAACCAGCAAGCCCCCAGAAATTCTCGGTTTCTTCGAAGTAATTACTGATTCAAAAAACGGATCTATTCAAAACAAAAAAAAACACCAGTCAAAAACCAATTCGATCACAGTAAATCAAATAAGAAATGAAGATAAAAAAAATAATAAAAACAAATAAATAAATAAATACAAAAAATTAATTTAGTCGAAAATTACCTGAGAAAAAGGCAATAAGTTGATGCGAAGAACTTAATGGATTGATCGAGATGTGCGAGAGTGATGAGGAGTTCTGATACGAGCAATATTTTCTCTTTTTCATTCTGTCGATTGATCACTGAAAAGTTAGAATCTAAAAAGTGTATCGGTTCACTTAGGGTTCGACCCAACCATGTGTCACTGGAGAATGTAAACATATATAATATATATTTGTATGTATATATATCACATTACAGAGAAGAGAGTGAGAGAGAGAGAGGGAGGGAGAGAGAGAGAGAGAGAGAGAGAGAGAGAGACCTGGAGAGAGGAGGGAGCGGAGCGACGGCGGTGTGTGTGTGGCGCGAGGAGGATGTGATGGCGGCGGCGGCGGTGATGCTGGTGGTGATGACCGGCGAGAGACTGAGAGGACGTGGGAGGAGATGGACGAGAGGGATGGATGAGAGGGAGATGATCAGAGAGGCACTTTTGTTCCCAGCCCCTTTCCCGCGCGCGCATATTTCTTTTATGTCACTTTTTAAATAAAATGTTTGAAAATTTTCAAAAAAAGTGACATAAAAAATTAGGGTCATAAGTAATGTGTATTATTTATGTCACTTTTTGCAAAAATTGACATAAAAATAAAATATTTTATTTACAAAATTGCCACCGCGTTTTTATTTATGTCACTTTTTAAAAAGTGATATAAAAGCATTATTATTTATGTCACTCTTTAAAAAAGTGACATAAATACGTTATTATTTATGTCACTTTTTTAAACAAATGACGTAAATAATCAAGTATTTATGTCACTTTTTTAAAAAGTGACATAAATACTTAAAAAGTGACATAAAAAGACCCTGTAAGAAATAATTATGTCACTCAAAATAAAAGTGACATAAATACAATATTTAAAGTGACATAAAAGACTTTTTTCTTGTAGTGAGTGAACTTGCAGATCACCAAATTAATCCCAGCATTGAACAAGACGAAAGACCGAAGGTGGTCAGAACTTTGAATTTCACTTAGAATTGTTTTAGCAAAGAAGTTTGGACGTTTTGAAAGAATTTGTGAGAAGTCTGATTAGTTAGCTAGTGGGAACCTCACAACCTTAAAATCTAAGATATGATTAGTACCTTGTACTTTCTAAGACCTAGAAAACTTTAGATTTCGAGTACGAAATCCTCTAATAAGGTGGGTAGAGATGTAGCACCTGAATTTATCCGAAAATTCCATGTAGGATATTAGAAATTAGTGATGTTGCCACCAAGGTTGTCATGTATTCACAATATTTTTCACATCAGTATGTTGAAGGAGTATCATCAGGGCACGATGCCACATGTAATCGACTTCAAGGACATTGAGGCGAATAACAACGTTGTCTAACACAGAGAGACCCATCAAAATTTTGGGTCGAGAAACCAAGAAGCTAAGGAACAATGAGATCCTAATGGTGAAAGTTCAATGGAATCATCATGATGAAAGAGAAGCTTCGTGGGACATGGAGTCAGAGATGAGAGAGAAATCTCCTTTTCTGTTTTGTACCTAGATAAGCTCTGATTTCGAGGACAAAATCCTTTAATAGGTGGTGGAAGATGTAACACCTATAATTTTTCTTTCATTAATAATATCAGCTTTTCGAATTTCTGTATTAAACTGGCTATATAATTATATTATTATTTTAGTTGGGTGACAGTTTTGACGTATCTTAGGACTACTGATTAGATATTGTAACCATACCAACTCGACCGTAATAAGATTTAACTTAGTCCTATACCCGGACCCAGACAATAAAAATAATACCCGATTATACGTAAACCGACATGTATACCGAGAAACTTATGCATGTAAACTGAGAAAGTGGCACACAATTCAAGGTGGGCCCACATGGCCGGCCATGTGGCAGCCACATGCCACCCTCTTGGACATATGTCCACTTGTAGGACACATGTCATGGTATATACACATGCCACATGACACCTAGCTCCTAGGATTTTTATATAACCATGCATATAGCATGCATTATACACACTTTGTCTCTATGACCAGCACTTAAAATCTGTGAGAGAGAGGTGGAGTTTTAATTCTTGAGAGAGAAGAGAATAAGTCATCTTTGAAGTTGAAGTTCAAGCTCCATCAAGCTTACGAACAACATCAAGCTTAATTTCAAGCTTTGGTGAGTAAATAGTGAGTAATTGTGAGTAATCTAACTCAATTTAGAACATATATAGCATGTATTAATATTTAGTGGGAGTTTGATGTTGTTGTGTTGAAGTTTTCATGACATGCAAGACAAATCCTTAAATCTGAGAAACAGAAACTTCCAGCAGAATGTAGCTTAGTAATATGAATGTTTTGTGCAGCTCAAAAATCCAAATTAAGCTATGTTTTTTGTGGAGAAAGGTAAATCATATATCAATAAATAACTCTTATATAGCTCCATCTAAAAATCAATCCTTCATGGGTGAAATGCATCTACAATGCTGTGTTATGAATCTGAGAAATAGAAACTTGCAGCAGAATGTAGCTTAGTAAAATGAATGTTTTGTGCAGCTCAAAAATCCGAATTAAGCTAGGTTTTTTTGTGGATAAAGGTAACTCATACATATAAAAATAACTCTTCTACAGCTCAGTCTACAAATGAATCCTTCATGGGTGAAATGCATGTACAACGCAGTGTTATGAATCTGAGAAACAGAAACTTTCAGCAGAATGCAGATTAGTAAAATGAATGTTTTGTGCAGCTCAAAAATCTGAATTAAGCTAGATTTTTTTTGTGGAGAAAGGTAACTTATATATCTAAAAATTACTCTTCTATAGCTCAGTCTAGAAATCAATCCTTCATGGGTGAAATGCATGTACAACACAGTGTTATAAATCTGGGAAACAGAAACTTTCAGCAGAAGGTAGTTTAGTAAAATCAACATTTCGAGCAGCTCAAAACTGAGAATTAAGCTATGTTTTTTTGTGAAGAAATCAAACTCATTTATCTACAAATAACTTATGTATAGCCTGGTCTAAAAGTGAACCCTTCATAGGTAAAATTCACGTATAACACAGTGCTAAAAATCTGGGACAGAACAGTCCGAGATATAAGAAATGTCTTGTAAAATAGATATTTTGAGTAGCTCAAAAATGTAATTGAAGTTAGATTTTTTTTGTACATGAAGATGATCCAAAAAACTATAGTGTTATAGTTTTGAGTTTAATCTACAAAGCAATTTATCATGCCCAAATAAATCATGTTAATTCAGTCAACACAATGAAAATATATCCTGGCAGATTGTGCAACTTTTTGTAAGATGTTTTGTTTATACATGGTGTTGATTGTTGATGCTAGTTTTCCGGGACCTGTGTTGTTATAAAAATCTTGTGCTATAGTAGTGCTATCGCGTAGATGAGTATGTTAAGGGTTTCATCTATATGTTTATTGGTATTAAATCCATGTTATAAATCCATGAGCTACGTGCTATGTTTTCCCATTGTTATGAATATAGTTTAATGACCGTTGGAAAGTTCATACCCAAACTATAAGTATGTTGTATGGCACGATTATTGCATTGGTAAGTGATTGGGAAAGTTTCCATCGTAAGCATATTGAGAGGTAACATGGAATGTCGAACATAAAGCAAAATACTGACGGTTATAAATGGATGATATTAATGAACTATACTACGAAACGTATGAAAGTGTAAAATAACTATAAAACCTTCAATAATAGATTTTATGCAAATAAGGGATATTGGATCTCATTTCTAGTCGTGTGACTACCGGTCAAAGTTGATTCGTGAACTTTCGTGTCGTGTTTGGATATTTCTTGCAAAGTTGGTCTTTCGGTAATTCCATAGACTCGATTGGAGAGTTATGTTTGTGTTCGGTCAATTGTGGATGACATGAGGATCGTCATGATGTGTTCGATCAAGTAGTTGATTATTTTTCCGCACCCTTGGACTGAGGATTGGCATGACGTGTTTGGTTATGTACGGGTAACCTGAGGATCGGCATGGCGTGTTCGTCCAAGTGATTGTTAATGTCCCGTACCCTTGGTCTGAGGATCGGCATGACATGTTCGGTAACGTGCGGGTGACCTGAGGATTGGCATGACGTGTTCGACCAAGAGACTGTTAATATCCTGTACACTTGTTCTAAGGATCATCAATGATGTGTTCAATCAAGTGGTTCTTTGTCGAGTATTGTTCTTTCTTGACCGGTAATGCGTTTGGAGTTAAGTCTTCTTTCAGTCAATGTCGTTGGTCAGTTCGGTTCTGGGTTAAGTTTCAAAAGGAATGATTGGGTTTAAACAAGGCATAATTTTGAGAATAAGAAAAGATTAACGAGGCATAGTTTGAGAATAAGAAGGAATGAAGAATAACTTACCTTGGTGGTGGTAACCTTAAGGGGACCCTCACTTAGCTTAACCACTAACGGCTTGTAATGCCGCTGGAGCTTCCACGTCCAGGCTTTGCAGGTCCAGACAGAACCGGCTACAATAAAGATACAGATTTTACTACTAAAGACTATGCTGGTGATGATTACTACGAGGAAGGCTACGATTTCGTCAGTTGAAGATCTTGGAGTTTTTCTTTTATCATAGTTTCATTATTAATAAGTTTAATGATGTAATAGCTTAGTTATCTATCTTTTGGATATCTTTTGAATGTAATATACTAATCATGTAAGACTTGAAGTTTTAAGTTTATGCTACCGCTGAACTTAGTCATCTTCCCGTATTACATTATTGTTATAAGCATGTTTGGACAATCAGGTGACACTCATAACCAGTCACGTGTCTACGAACCCATCAAGGAAATTTATTTTTCCCTATTTTTGGTACTTCGGGGCGTGACCGGGACATGTGTGTAATTCTAAACTCATTACCTTTGATTCCCCTGACCTTTCTGATCTCGTCTTTCTTCTTTTGTAGTGGGATGGATTGTGCCAGACTTACATAGATCGAGATGCGACTCTGGTAGATTTCTTGGCTTCTTCTTCTTTTCTCATTGCATTTTCAACCTGGTATTGATTCTTCTTTCTGACAGGTGGCTCAAGTTAGGCAGCTTCAATCATAGCTGGAGCGGATGAATATAGGCCCTTCTGGTGGGGCTAGTGGGTCTAGGCTATGGCACCAAATTGATGATGATGATAACTCTAAGGCTTCAGATATGCCTGCTCGGTACCCACGGGCTACTCGTCGTTGCTGATTCTGATAATTACCCATTTTCATATGAACCCATGACTATCTTTCTTGGTTTCTCGCTTTTTGTACTGAGATTGAAGTTGATGTATTCTGTTTGAAACTCGGTGGGCTTGTACCCTTAACTTTGCTTGATGCTGCTTTATGCTTATCCCTTGCTTTTGCTTTTCATTTCTGGCCACGAGTTTGATTTGCTTGACACGTTGCACACAGAAATACTGGACTCGGTTACAAGGAAAGGAAATTTCCGATGATTCCCTTTCTCAAAAATATCTTTTGATTTTGATGCTTGAATTTCTAAGGATTTGCATGTTAGAAACAAAAATTTTATCTTGTAGCAGGATATTGTGTTGGCTTTGCATGTAATCTTGAAGATTTGAAAATTTTCCACATAATGTTTTCAGTCTTGACATTATATTCATGTCTTTCAGATTGCTAAAAACTTTTGAATTTAACATCAAGAATTACTAGATTTTTCACTTAGTTACTTAATAATGATAGCCAAGTAATCCAGAGAGAACAGGTAGCAAGACATGGGCAAACGGCAGTTTACCCCTAGTTGATAAGGATAAATGGAAGTTTGGGCAAACGCAGTTCGACCCTAGTGTGGCAGTGATATCTTGAGATTTTGGGTAAACTGGAAAGTTTGCCCCTAGTTTGCACGGGTTATGGACCGAGAGCAAGGAAAGCTCGCCTACTTATCCCCAAGTGGGAATCAGGTCCAAAGTAGTTCGGCCGAGGTTTTGAAAGAAGGTATTTGAGATGTAGCTGAGTGTTTCAGGAGCAGTGACCAAACTGAGTAGGTTGCCTACGTATCCCCAAGTGGGAATCAGGTCAAGCATAGTTCCTCGAATGTTGGAGGTTTTGAAAGAACAGGCTTGAAAGAAATGTTTTAAGCATAGTATTTCTTGAGATGATCAATGTTGATTAGTTGATTGAATTCAACTCCATCTAGATCCATCAGGTATGCTGCTCCTCCAGAGAGAAGTTTCTTGATGATGTATGGACCAACCCAATTTGGTTTGAAATTTCCTCTAGGATCATAAACAGGTGCTTTTAATTCCTTAAGCACAAGGTCGCCTTCTTCGAGTTTTCTTTGACGGACTTTCTAGTTGAATGCTCGAGCTATTCTCCTCTGATACACATGTACATGATCAATTGCAGCTAGCCTCTTTTCATCAAGTAACATTAGCTCTTCATATCAGTTTCTTAACCAATCAAATTCTGGAATCTCGGATTCATCCATAATTCTTAGTAATGGTAGTTCTATTTTGACGTGGAGTACTGCTTCCATTCTGTAAGCCAGGGAATAAGGAGTGGCTCCTGTAGATGTTCTGATGGATGTTCTGTATCCCCATAATGCATATGGTATTTTCTCATGCCAATCTCGGTGTGTATCGATCATCTTCCTCAGAATCTTTTTCAAATTCTGATTGGCTGCTTCAACTGCCACATTTGCTTGTGGCCTATACGGCACTGACATGTGATGCATGATCTTATATTCCTCTAGTAGATCCAGAACTTCTTTCTGGAAATGGCTGCCATGATCGGATATCAATTCATGAGGGAACCCGTATCGACAGATTATATTTCTTCTGATAAATTTGGCCACATCTTTAGCCTTCGATGTCATATAGGACTCTGCTTCCACCCATTTCGTGAAGTAATCAATTGTTACCAGGATATATTGATTCCCATTTGAGGCCTTCGGGGTTACTTCCCAAATATCATCTATTCCCCAAACTGAGAATGGCCAAGGAGTAGTCATGTTGTACAGCAATGATGGTGGCACATGCTTCATATTGGCATGGATTTGACACTTGTGGAATTTTTTGACATATTCATAGCAATCTTTGTCTATAATAGTCCAATAATACCCTTGTCGGACGATCTTCTTGGCTAACATGTGTTCGCTCATGTGAGGACCAGACACACCTTCATGAATTTGCTCCATCATTTTCTTCGCGCTATTTTCATGTAAACGTGTTAAGTTGAACCCATCGTATAATTTCTTTAGTCGACTTCCACCACAAATCATGAATTGAGCTGAGAATCTTCTTATGGCTCTTTTGTCTTTCTCGGACGCACCTTCTAGATATTCCCCATTTTCTATGAAGTTCCACACATCTGTGTACCATGGAAGTTCTTCTGCTTCCTCTATTTCCCCAATCATCTCATAATATGGTTTTTCTCTTTGTTTAATCATTAATGGAGTTAACTTTATTCCCACAGGAATCTCAATCATCGAGTCTAAAATAGCCAAAGAGTCTGCTAGCTGATTTTCTTCTCGATGCAGGTAGACGAATGTGATATGCAAGAAGCGAGTTTGTAGAAACTCGAGATATTCATAATAAGGCTTCAACTTTTCTTCTTTGACTTTACAATCTCCTCGAGCTTAGGATATAATCAGATTGGAATCCCCGAATACATCAAGGTTTCTTACTTCCAAAGTTAATGCGGCATCTAACCCCAAGATACAAGCTTCATACTCAGTAGTGTTGTTGGTGGAGGTATACTTCAATTTAATAGTAAACGGGGTATGTGCTCCTTCAGGGGATACAAGGATGACCCCTACTCCGTATCCTTTCTGGTTTGCAGCTCCATCAAAATTCATCTTCCATACATCTTCTCTCAATTCCATCAATACTTCATTAGGGAACATGAATACTTTATTTTCCAAATTTATCGGATGTTTAGCTAAATGTTTTGCGCCAACTCTACCTTTAATAGATTTGCTCGTAGCATGTGTCAAGTCAAACAGATATCATCAAGGTCCATCGGGAAATTATGCCTGTCAATGCGGATTTTTCAAAACAATAGGGAAGGCCAACATATAATGCCTTGGACGACGAGTGGCCCAAACCAAAGCCCAACATGTTTTCTCTAGCGGGGAATACTTCAGCTCATATCCAATCATCCTTTTTCTCGGGTAGTAAATTGCTTTCTCTGTATGCCCTTTATCTCCTTCTTGGGCTAACATGCATCCCATAGCATTCTCTGACACGGATAAGTACAACAACAAAGGCTTCCCTATCTTCAGGGGTGAACGAATTGGTGGGTTTGATAGATAGGTCTTGATCTTGTCAAAAGATTCTTGGAATTGATCATCCCATTCAATTTTCTTTCCTTTTCTCAACAGGCTGAAAAGCGGATCACAAGTTGCGGTGAGCTTAGATATGAAGCGACTGATGAATTGAATTCATCCCAAAAATCCTCGTACTTCTTTTTCATTTGTGGGAGGAGGCATATCCATAATAGCCTTGATCTTCGTGGGGTCGACCTCAATTTCCCGTTGAGTAATGAGAAATCCTAGCAGCTTTCTAGAGGTTACTCCAAAAGTACACTTCTGTGGGTTCAATCTCATCCTGTATCTTCTCAATCTTTCAAAGAACTTGGCGAGGGCCACTAAATGTCCACTTCTTTCCTTTGATTTGACAATCATGTCATCCACATAGACTTCTACCTCTTTATGGATCATGTCATGCAACAAAGTAGTAGCTGCTCTCTGATAGGTTGCTCCAGCATTCTTTAACCGAAACGGCATCACTCGATAGCAGCACGTCCCCTAGTGAGTTGTGAATGTAGTTTTTTCTCTATCTTCGGGTGCCATTAAAATCTGATTGTTCCAAGAGAAACCATCCATGAATGATAGCAACTCATGTCCTGTCGTGTTATCCACCAAAATTTATATGTGTGGAAACGGAAAATCATCCTTGGGACTACCCTTCTTCAAAACTCTGAAGTCAACTCAAAAATCAAGGCTCATATTGGCCTTTACAGACTTTCGAGGAAATGGGGGAGGGAATTCGTTGACTCCTGTTTTGATCACCCAATTGTTCAGAGCTCCCTCTATTGGCTTGATTTCTTTCACGTTTCTCGGTGCTTCTTTGGTATCCATTAGCATGTCCAATTCATCGCCCATTAGCATATTCAGATCATTGCTCGTCCTCAGATCAGCCCAATCCTTCTCTTTTTTCTTTGCAGGCGGTGCATACAAGGATGGATCCTCATAGTCGGAGAACTCATGTTTGAAGAAAATCTCAAATCCAGGCTTGATACTCTTGCTATCTGGATCATACCACGGATTAGGAAAGCCACAGAAGGGAAAGTTTTCACCTTCTTTTACGAAGTATCCGTTCAGGATTCTTGGCCCAGAAACGATCATCGGCTCTTTTACTTTTATCATTTGCTTCTTATCTTCTTCAATCAATCGATATCCCAGTCCAGATTTATCTTTCTGCTCACGAAAGTTAAGTGGTTCAGTTATTCCTTGTTGACGACGACCCAGTCCCATTCTAGGGAAATAATTCATCTTTCGCACCATGTGGGCTACTTTAGGGTTTACATATAGGTCAAAGTATAGAGGTATGACTTCAGGGATCCAATTCTGTCCCAATTCTTCTTATAGATCTTTGACAATCGGGTTTTCTTTCTCAAACATCTTTCCATAATCGCGTCCAGTGATAAACGGCTTCTTTTTCTTGAACGGAGTGATTTCTTCACCCCAAACAGACGTATCAGGAAGTCTCTTCTCCTTGTCATTGCCGAGTCGATCCCAAACGGATTTCTTATATGGCTTTTTCTCTAGCATTCCCACAAAGTCAAATCCTCCTAGATCATTTTCTACTTCTGGTGTTTGGACTTCTAGCACAGGGCCATGGCTTGTCCCTTCTTCCTTGATCCAACTATCCCCAAAGATTGTCACAACATCTTCTTTCCATATGAATTTGACTTTCTGGTGAAGAGTGGAAGCGACGGCATCATTTACATGTAACCATGGACGCCCCAATAGCAGATTGAAGCTAGCTGGAATATCAATTACTTAGAATTCGGCTTCTTTGTTCAATAGTCCGACTTCAATTTTTAGCTTCATCATCCCCACAATAGCCATTTTAGTATTATCATAGGCTCTTACAGTCTGTGTTGATGGCAAGAATTCTGAAATGGATAGCCCCATTCTGAGAGCAGTTTGGAGAGGACCTACATTCAAAGCTGACCCATTATCTACCAAGCAAACTGGTACTCTATTTCCCAAGTAGTGTATAGTTATGTAGAAAGCCCTATTGTGTTGTGCCCCTTCTGGCGGTAAATCTTCATCTGTGAATGTGATTACAGGCTTTCGATGTTTTGCAGATATCATGTTCACCAAATCTTCGGGAGTAGTGTTGACAGACACATCCAATCGATTGAGAGCATCAAGCATAGCTTGCCTGTGTTTGTGAGAGGTCATGAGCAATCCCCATACTGAGATCCAGGCTTGTGTTTTCTTCTACTGCTTTAGGATTTCATATTCTTCTTCACTCATGGTTCCTTTGTTAGTTTCTTTCACTTTCACAACTTCTTTCTCTTTCCAAGTTTCTTTCCCATGATTTTCCAACTCATGAGGTTTAAAATGACGTCTAGAATGCGTCAAGTGGTTGGCTTCATTAGTGATCCAAATAGACTCGAGTTCTTTGGCTAACTTCTCAGTGACAGTGGTGACTTTCCAACCAGAATCATCAGGGATTATGGTGTAATTAATGGAATCATCCTCATCATCATACCACCAATCTTCTTCTTCTCCCATCATGGCAACGAGATCATCATCTTTGATTTTAAGGCTTTCGACAGATTCCACCAATTTTCTAATCGACTTAATGCTTTCTTTCTCTGTGACTACTTCTATGGGCTTTTCTTCTTCATACCAGATTGAATCATCGGTGATGGTATTAGGATCCCTGTAGACACCCCAATTTTGACCAAACGTCAAATCCAGGGATTGGTTACCTCTCAAAGACCGATGATGATGATGTCCGTGACATTCGAGGATTTTCCAAGAAATTCAAAATCTTCAAGAAAATTTTTTTAGAAAATAATAATAATAATAATAAAGGGAGAGGATTCAGGCATTCGGGAGGGAAACTCGAACGACGAAGAACGTGTGAGAAACCCAGTCTGGAAATCCATTTTATTTTAAAGAAAAAAGAGAATTAATAAACAAAAACAAAAAAAGAAAGAGAGAAAGAGGGAGTTTCCTTGAAAAAAGGGAGGACAAAATAAATGAAAAGATTTTTGAAAAAGAGAAAATACAAAAAGAAATAGTATATTCAAAAATATACCATGCACATGGTTGATACCATGCACATGGGGGATCTTAATGCAAATATATACATACATAAAATAAAAAATTTTGTTTACACCAACATACTTTTGAAAAATCAAAAAGAGGGACAAAATTCAGTTAGCCCCGGCACGCGGAAAACGCGGCGGCACTCACTGAGTGCCGCGCCGGCACTCACTGTTTGCCGCCCGGCACTCAGCAATTGGCGCCCGGCACTCAGTGAGTGCCGCCGGCACCCAGCGAGTGCCGCTGGCTGTAACAGACTGCATCTTCTCACATGTTCTAGAAGAAAACCTTGCACATGGGTTTCCACCCGAATTTACCCATCTATCCCTGGAATAAAGGCCTATATAAACAAAACCTCCTCTTCCATTTTGAGGACTTGAACTTGGAAATCAAGATATACATATATACAAGAATCATATAGATTTTTAGAGAGAGAGAAGAAGAATTTCTTGAAGAGCTTGAAGAATTTGAAGAATCTTGAAGAGAATTCGGGAAATCTTGGAAGATCCTCACAAGAAGTTGAAGAAATACTTGAGGTCCTAGAGGTAACCTCTTAATCCTTGATAGAATTAGGACCATTCAATCACAAGTTCATAGTTCTAGGAACTTTTTCACATTTTCAAAACTTCTCTTCTTATCCCATTTTATCACACACCACCAAGAACTTGTGATTGAATCTCATGACATTTCATCAATTTGGATGTAATTAGCTTTGGGTTTAAGACAAATTCAACTTTGAAGAGTTTGTATCCTTAGTCTTCTAAGTAATCCTTGATTTTCCTTATTTCTATTTCATTAAAAAGGTGCATGAGATCTTCCATATCTCATTGAACCTCTTTGAGTGTGATTATTTAATTTCCTATGATCTTATGATCTATATGGAGATTAGAATGAATCATAGTCTTAATCTACATATAATTAGTGAGATTCAAGTCTTAATCCATGACTTGAACCTCTTCATTAAGAAATCTTACGGAATCCTTACTATATTCCAATGAGGTTTGAGTAGATTTTAACTTCATTTAGTCTCCAATGACCATCAAATGGTAGGAGTAGTGATTTGAATCCAAACTTTTATCCATGGATTTAAGTTCATTGTTCTTTGGATCTTGTGAAATCCATGCTATACTTCATTAAAACCTATGAGCATATATGCCTCATAGTCTCCAATGACCATCAAATAGTAGGAGAAAATGTGTTAGTTCAAGTCTACTCCCATGGCTTGGACTAATCTTTCTCTTAGGTTTTAAGAAGTCTTTTATACTTCATCTAAAACCTACATATGAGTATGTCTCTAACTCCAATGACCATCAAATGGTAGGAGTGATAAGTTGAATTCAAACTTGGGTCCATAGGTTTGAGTTCTTTATTGGAGGATTTTGTGAAGTTCATTTCAATACTTCATCAAGATCCATAAGTGTAGTATGCCTCATAGTCTTCAATGACCATCAAATGGTAGAAGAAGTAGTTTGGTTTGAGCCCCAACTTCATGTTTTAATAGTTGAGGCCAATCAACAAACTTGAACTAGCAAGACAAAAATAGTGGGTTCACAAACTATTTTTGAACAAAGATTTTTAGTTTAAGATCTAACCGTTGAAATCAAGTGAAACCAACGGGAAAATATCAGTAACACACTGTTTTACCACTGTGATTTTTGTTCTAGCAAGATTTTGTGATTAGAGAGGTTTGATCATGATTTTTGTGAGCTAATCACAATCTGTCCAGAGTTCTAGAATGCTTTCAGAATAATAAGTCTATTTTGAAATTAATAAATCAGAACCCTAATAAAGTTTTCTGGGTCTCAAATAATTTGTTATAAGTACCTTAATGTGTTAGGAAGGTACCCTAAAAAGATCTAAGTGTTTCTCATTTGTTTACTATTTTTAGAAAATCATACAAGATCTCTGGACAGAGAGTTGCAGAATCCTGAGTGAGGTCTAGTATTTTTCATATTCCCGGAGATGCAACCGTTGAAACCTTGATTTTCTTTTTGGGTTAGAAACTAGACTCACAGAGGCATAACATATCCAAAAATCAGTAAGATCCAACCATTGAAAGTATTTTATTTCCATTTTTGAACGTCGGGTCTTCTCTCTGTAAATCACAAAAAACTGCTACTGTTTTTGTCTAACCTTATTTATTTCAACTTAAGTAGTCTCCCAATGGCTTAGGACTCAAACCATGTTTTGAATAATGATAATTTAGATTAAACCCAGAGGCTAAGTGATCCAAATTAGTGAATAAATTCATATCTTATTCTTGTTCATAATCATTCATTCATTCATATACATTGATGCTTATAGTTAGAAATAGTTCTTGGACAAAGTTGGACTTAATTGAATTTAATTGAACATGACTTAGGGTTAATTACCTTTTGATATTATATCTAGTATGAGTCATGTGTACTAACCTTTGTTTTGTAGCGCTTTGAGGTACAAATTCTCAACCCTTCTCTAGTTTAATTTACTTCATGTATTTTAATTGATTTTTCGACCTCATGTGCGACACCTTAGCTTAGGTTTTGCCTTATGTGAATATATGAATTAGAGACCTTTCTTAGGTTTATTTTTGCATGCATTGCACGTTTGATATTCGCGGCCGGATCCCGGGTATGTTTTCTAGTTCTCTATTGCATAATCATGATGTTTGCTAGTTGAATTATGTGACTTATGAATGATATTTTACCGTTAGCAATTTTGCACCCGTTCAACATGCTTGTGTAATGTATACCTATATATGTATTAATTGAGGGCATGCTTAGATTAATAACTTGATTAAAAAGGATGTTGAGTAGAGGCCTATCGTGTGATAGGATGAAAGGGGGTGTTTTAGTCTGCCGGGCTCCTTCCCCTTTCATTCCATAATCCCCGGACCCAGCTTATCTTTGGTTTCGCAAAAGATCAGTTTCCTTTTAAATGGTTTCTTAATTTTCCTTTTAAAAATTAAGTGGCGACTCTTTGAATTTGAAAAATATTTGTTTTAAAAGTGGGTAAAATTTGAAAACCTGCGATATCCACAATCTGGCGACTCTGCTGGGGATCGAACCCAGAATCTCTGGTTTCGCAGACCAGAATTTCTGATTTTGGGTTCACTCGAGGATTAGACTTGAAAGCATCCTTTTAATCGAATTAATTAATTTTTGTATGCACGTTGCATTGCACTTGCATGTCTCGCCAGTCGATTGCACGGAACTATGACCTTGGAGGCTCGGGGCAACCCGGTCGGTCAAGCCATCATGGGGCCGTGTGATCACCCTTGATCTCGTACCATGTTTTGGTATATGAAGCATCCTATCGGGTGTGTGTCAAGGGTCCCTTATTCGACCAAAACCCGGCCTTTGCATGGTAGCATCCATAGAACCTTTCAATCTTAGGAAATTAATTCTTGATTGGGATTATGTGCTAGGGAGTTTTGTATGCCCGAAAGGGGTTATTTGAGATGATGACGATGCTTGCTTGATAAAAGATGTGTAACCCTTTAATCACCTTTTAGCAATTCCTTCTCATGTCCCACGACATTTGGGAACATGCTGGATCTTGATTATGTGATTACATCTATTACATCTTGCCAAGTTAAGCATCATTGACCTTGTATGCATCCGAATTCGTGAAGAGTGTGACAATAATCCGATCATGTGATCCTCCTACCCCAAAGAATTTTATAATACATTTTTGGAAACAAATAGGTTTTTGGTATCTCTATTCCAAGGCATTCAATCACTCTTTCAAAATTTTTGGAGTTCACTTTTGGATTAAAATTTCAAATCGACCATATTTGAAGGAAGAACCTAAAAATCTTGGAACTCAAAATTCTTAAAAAAAAAAAAAAAAAAAAGTTTGAAAAGTTTTACCAACTAAAGTAATGCTTCTTTTTCAAAGCAAAATTCGGACCTAATCACCTTTTTTGTTAAGGAATATAATCCAAGAAATCTCTGCAATTAAAGAAATCATTTTCAAAAGCAAGGTTAATCATCTTTTGTTTAGAAATATTGTTGTTTTCAAAGGAAAACTTCTTAAGGAATTTTGAAAAGGTCCCATCATCTAGGGGAAATACTTGTTAAATGGATTTCAAAAATTCTAAAACCTTGAAGGGGTAAAAAGGATCACAATGAAAGGAGAAATTAGCACACTCAACATGGAGGAGGATTTTATGTGCTTATGTGTTTATGTGTTAGGATTAGAATTTTCTTTTATTTAGCATAAAGAATAGGCACACACACACACATGCATTTGCATCCGTATGGCATATGAATCATTCATGAAAGCATATAAATCAATAATAAAAGTAAAAGGTAAACAAATAATGGTGAAAAGGGAGAAAAAGTTGTTAAAGTTAAAATAACTGAAACAAATATGATTGTAGGTAAAAGATAGAATCAACTACGAGCATAGCCTGGTACAGAGATTCTACTGCAAGACTAGTGAGAAAAGAGATGGCACAAGAGGCTAATGCAAGGGAGATGGCAGAGTTAAGGACAATGGTGGAACAGCAAGCGGGACAAATGACTAGAATGATGACCATGATAGAAGCACTAGCACGACAACAGCCAGACAATGATCCTCCTCACAGGGATGAAGATTGGTTTGATGAAACAGAAGGGATTGAAGCAAGGGAGAAACTAGAAAAAGAAAGGGCTGAGAAAGACAAGTTGATGACTAAGAAAATGGAGAAGTTGGAAAGGGTGGTCCGAAAGGCCCATGGAGTTGACACCTATTTGTTGGAGTTAGAAGGGTTGTATGAGGGGGTTTGTGAGGTATTGCCCGCAGGATTTAAAATGCCTGTATTCGACAAGTTTGATGGAACAGGGAACCCTCGTAGCCACATTAGAATGTGTATAGGGGCATTTCAGCCTAGCGGTCTAAGCACGGTCATGATGGCAGTCTTGTTTCAACAGACGTTAACTGGGGCTGCTTTGTCTTGGTATCTCACTCTGGAACCAGGGAAGACTAGAAATTGGGAAGAAGTGGTAAAATCATTTGTGGCCCAATACGAATACAATCAAGATCTGGATGTTACTATCAGGGATTTGGAGACTACCCGACAGGGGAACAAAGAATCTTTTGCTGAATTTCTAAGTCGATGGAGAGGAAAGGCTGCTAAGATGATACAAAGGCCGACTGAAAAAGAGCAAATCTGAATGCTGATGAAGAACCTCCAACCCGTCTATCAGGAGAAGATGAGGTTCCAATCCCTCAATACCTTCACCGAGGTGTTCGATGTAGGAACCAGAATCGAAGACGCAATACAGGAAGGGGTCATCAAAAAAGAGGAGCCAGTGAACAGGTACAGACGACCGAACTATGGAGCAGGAGGAGGACATTCGGGAGGTCATTCAGGGTCTACAT
Organism: Hydrangea macrophylla; assembly: GCA_033977485.1. Taxonomy (NCBI): domain Eukaryota; kingdom Viridiplantae; phylum Streptophyta; class Magnoliopsida; order Cornales; family Hydrangeaceae; genus Hydrangea; species Hydrangea macrophylla. The sequence continues at coordinate 12,788,167 of CM066992.1, read as the reverse complement.
ATGTGAACGCACTGAGCGAACCTGAGAAAAAGTTTGATATAACCAGAAATTACCCAAAGAGGGGAGGGGATAAGCCTTTAAGGAGGTTTTCAGAGTTGGGAGTATCTTTGTCCACGGCTCTCGATAGGCTGGTAGCAAAAGGACATCTTCGCCTACTGGAGCCGCGACCCAGACCAAATCCACCACCTCCGAATTTCAAATCTGATTTATATTGCAAGTTCCATCAGGAGCAGGGGCACTCAACTGACCGGTGTTTAAGACTAAGGCATGAGATTCAAGATTTGATTGACAAGAAAATAATATCTGAACCACCCACCAACCCGCCAAATGTTACCAGAAATCCGCTACCAAAACCACACGATCTGGGAGGCACTTTAAACCACACGAACTTGAGGAGGATCACCCAGAACAAGAAATGAATAAAGGAAAGGGGAAACTGAATAAGGAAGAAGAGGAGGACAGAGTCTTAAGACAGATGAAGAAGACACAGGCAAATATCACTATTTGGGGGTTGCTAATCGCTTCCAAGCGTCATAGACAAGCAGTCCTTGACGCTCTCAATCAGTCGAATGTTTCCATCGATGTTACTCTAGAAGATCTCATCGGCATGATCGGCAAAAGCCCAACCCTGGCTATATCATTCTCTGAAGCTGACTTACCTCCTGGGGGACCTGTTTTCAATAAGCCGTTGCACATCACCGTTGAGTGCCTAGGAAATTCTCTACCTGCTTGCCTCGTCGACAACGGGTCTGCATTAAATGTATGTCCTTTTCGAACAGCTAAAAGGATGGGGCTCGATGAATCTACATTTATACCATCGGAACAAAAGGTGAGGGCTTATGATAATACTCTACGGGCAGTGATGGGGATCATCTTTCTGAATCTCTCTGTCGGGACTGGTGAAAGGGAAACAGAATTCCAAATCATTGACATTCCTGCATCATTTAACCTGCTTTTGGGAAGGCCGTGGCTTGATAGTTTGGGTGCCATTCCATCAACCATCCATCAGAAAGTTAAGTACATTTGGAAAAATAAGGTATGTGATCTTCTGGGGGATAGCTGGATAAATGTGTCTGGGGCCTCATCAAGTGCTCCGATTTTAGAAGTATAGATACAAGAAGGTGAAGCAAGTTTGGGTGGGTTTGAGTTCATTAACGTCATAGAAGAGGGGAAGCCGAAGGAGTTTTTACCACTGTATTTTGATCAATACGCTAGTCCATTGGTGGCCGGGATCATGAGAAAAATGGGGTTCTTCCCAGGGATGGGTTTAGGTAAGAAACACCAAGGATTGTCAGAATTCCCAAATATCGTCACACAAACCCACACCCATGGGCTAGGATACTCGCCAACCAAGGAAGAGTTGAAGAAGAAGAAGAAAGCAACGAATGCACCGATGGAACCATACCTGAAAACTCTTAATGGGTACTTCGTCAAGCAGGGAGAAGATTTTTCGTTTTGTGGTTTTCCAGAGCCATGGATGGATGAAGCAGAGAAGCGTATGAAGCCAGGATTCGAGATTTTCTTTGCGCATGACTTTTCTGAGTATGAGGACCCTTATCTTCAGTAGCCTGAAAAATCTGCCGTTACTCAAGACTGGGTCTGTACTATGGATGGCTCGGGAATGAAGAACCTGCTAGAAGGAGGATAAAAGAAGATCGAAAAAGGGAGCTCTGCAGAGATCAAAGATGAAGGTGAGAAAAGTCGGGATAAAGAAGACAGTAATGAGAATAAAGAAAGGGAGAAACCAGAGTACAAAGAGAAGCCAGAAGAAGTGGAAATAGAAGAGATTACTCAGGAAGAGGAACGGGAAGATCGTTTCATAGCTGATATGGGAGGGGAAAGCAAGAAAGAGTGGGTCTTTGAGTCTAGTGATAGGTACCCCCCTCACCCAGAGTCTGTATTGGCCCAAATAAGGCGTCTTTCCATTTCTATGTCTGTTCTAATTGCTCCCAAGAAAGTTAATGAGAATGTGACTAATTCTGCTTACTTGACTGCGCATAATAATAACTGTGATGCATGTAATGAAAATGATGAAATACCTCATGAATTGCAAAAACTAATTGAAAAAGAAAATGAACCTGCATGCAAAATCATGGAAAGCACTTTAACCATTAATTTGGGAAATGAAGATAATCCACAAAATGTTTCTATTGGCTCCACACTTAATAATGAGGAAAGCGAAGAATTAATCAATCTATTAAAAGAATTCAAAGATGTCTTTGCATGGTCCTATGATGATATGCCAGGAATTGATCCAGAAATTGTCCAACACCATATTCCCCTTTTTCCAAATTCGAAACCCGTGAAACAAAAATTGAGGCGAATGAGGCCTGAATGGGCGCTTAAAGTGAAAGAGGAGGTTGAAAAGCAACTAAAGGCTGGATTCTTGATTGTAACCGAGTATCCTGATTGGGTTGCCAATATTGTACCAGTTCCCAAAAAGGATGGTCGTGTTAGGGTTTGTGTAGATTTCCAAGATTTGAACAAAGCTAGCCCTAAGGATGATTTCCCTTTACCCCACATCGACGTATTAGTAGATAATACCGCAGGGCATGAACTTCTATCTTTCATGGATGGGTTTTCAGGGTATAACCAGATCTTGATGGCACCACAGGATAGAGAGAAAACAACTTTTATCACACCTTGGGGGACTTACTGTTATAGAGTTATGCCGTTTGGGCTTAAGAATGCAGGTGCAACTTACCAGAGAGCTGCCACCACATTATTACATGACATGATTCATAAAGAAGTAGAAGTATATGTGGATGACATGATAGTAAAATCCAAAGAAAGGGGAGGGCATCTGGAGGCATGAAGAAAGTTTTTCGGAAGGCTGAGAAAGTTCTGGATGAGGCTAAATCCGCAAAAATGCACCTTTGGGGTCACCACTAGAAAATTACTAGGGTTTCTGATCACCCAGAGAGGAATTGAGGTAGATCCCACCAAAATCCAAGCTATAGCCGAAATGCTGCCACCTAGGAATGAAAAGGAGTTGAGAGGATTCTTAGGAAGAATACAGTTCATCAGCCGCTTCATATCCAAACTCACCATGACCTGTGACCCATTGTTCAAATTATTGAGAAAGGGGGAAAAGTTCGAATGGGATAACCAGTGCCAAAAAGCCTTTGAAAAGATCAAAACCTACCTTCAAAACCCACCTGTCCTATCACCTCCTAAGCCCGGTAAACCTCTATTGCTATACCTATCCATAACCGAGAACTCAATGGGGTGTATGTTGGCCCAAGAAGAAGGAGAGGGGCATGTGGAAAAAGCCATATACTACTTGAGTAAGAGGATGACTGGGTATGAGTTGAACTATTCACCGTTGGAGAAAGCTTGTTGGGCCCTAGTTTGGTGTACCCGTCGCCTTAGGCATTACATGCTAGCATTCCCTATCACCCTGATATCCCGAATGGACCCACTCAAATACCTCTTTGAAAAACCTGCCCTGACCAGTAGGATATCCCGTTGGACCATGATGCTGGCTGAATTTGATATTAGATATGTCACTTCCAAATCTGTCAAGGGGAGAGCTGTCGCCGAGTATTTAGCCGACCTCGCCATAGAATCCGAAGAAAGGGGAGAATTTCAGTTTCCAGATGAAGAAGTAATGGAAGTAAAAGAGAACCTTTGGAAAATGTACTTTGATGGAGCAGCTAATCAAATAGGATACGGGGTAGGGATTATCCTCGTATCACCTAGCGGGGTCCCCACTCCTTTGGCCATTAAGCTCAAGTATAATTCGACTAATAACACGGCAGAGTATGAAGCCTGTATAATTGGGATGGAAGCAGCCTTGACTTTGGGAGTAGAAAAGATCGATGTTTTCGGGGACTCTAATCTAATAATATCACAAGTGAGGGGTGACTGGAGAATAAAGCATGAGAAGTTGAGACCTTACCATGAATACCTAGAGAGCCTGAAGGTGCAATTCAAAAGAATTTCGTTCTATTACCTTCCCCGTGAGGAGAACCAATTGGCAGATTCCCTAGCAACCTTAGCCTCAATGATCCAAATTCCTGTAGGAGTCTCCATGATTCCTTTGTCTATAGAAGAGAGAACCCGACCTTCGTATGAAATAATCGCAACCATTGAAGAAGAGGGAGAAGTTGAGATACCATGGTATATAGATGTTTGGAACTTTGTTGAGAAAGGAGAATATCCCGGAGGAGCTTCAGAGAAGGATAAGAGAGCAATTCGTAGATTTTCAGCTCAATTTGTAATCTATGCGGGAAAGTTGTGGAAGAAGTCCTACACCGGTTATAATTTAGAATGTCTATATGGAAGGGAAGCAGGGAAAATGATGGAAGAAGTACATGAAGGAGTCTGTGGGCCCCACATGAGCGGACATATGTTGGCCAAAAAGATAATTCGGCAAGGATACTATTGGACGACTTTAGATAAGGATTGCTGTGAGTATGTTAAGAGATGCCATAAATGTCAGGTTCATGCAAATTTAATGCATACCCCACCTTCCCAGCTCTATAGCATGACCACCCCTTGGCCATTTTCTGTGTGGGGTATTGATATCATCGGAGAAGTAATTCCGAAAGCTTCAAATGGGCACCGGTACATAGTTGTGGCAATAGACTATTTTACCAAATGGGTGGAAGCGGCATCATACGCAACTTTGAAGGCAAAAGATGTGGTGAATTTTATCCAGAAGAATGTAATCTGCAGGTACGGGGTGCCAAATGAGCTTATTTCTGACCACGGGAGTCATTTTCAGGGAGAGGTTATTCCATTCCTAGAGAAGTATAGGATCACCCACCACCAGTCTTCACCATACAGACCACAAACAAATGGAGCAGTAGAGGCAGCAAACAAAAATGTGAAAGCCATCCTGGGAAAAATGACAGATACATATAGGGATTGGCATGAAAAATTACCTTTTGCTTTGTGGGGATATCGAACTTCCGTGAGAACCTCAACCGGGGCTACACCATACTCATTGGTCTACGGGATGGAGGCTGTTTTACCGGTAGAAATTGAAATACCATCTCTAAGAGTTCTGGCAGAATGCGAGGTAACTGAACTGAAATGGTTGCGGGGGAGATATGAGGAATTGATGTTATTCGATGAAAAGAGGTTGGCTGCTGTAAACCATACTCGGGGATATCAGAAAAGGATAGCTCGTGCTTTCAACAAAAAGGTTCGCCCAAGGAAGCTTGCTGAGGGCGACCTGGTCCTCAAAGAACTTAAAGCGCCCGTTTATGACCCACGAGGAAAATTCAAACCCAACTGGGTCGGACCATATATCATCAAGACACTCCTCTCCGGGGGAGCTGCCTATCTCATGGACCTAGATGGAGTTGAGTTTAAACAACCAATCAACCTCGATCGCCTCAAAAAATACTTTGCTTGAAACCTTGTCTTTCAAAACCTCCAGAATTGATAAACTACGCTTGACCTGATTCCCGGTAGGGGATACGTAGGCAACCTGCTCGGTTCGGTCACAAAATAAAAGATGTATGTGTGTTCTTTCTAGCCTTGGCTGAACTACTGCGGACCTGATACCCGTTCGAGGATAAGTAGGCGGGCTCACAAGGCCCTCGGTCCAAAACCCAAACAAATTTAAGAGCCCCAAGTTTTCACCATGTCAAACTAGGGGCAAACTTGCGTTTGCCCTAGAACCACATCTAAATCCCGAAACCAGGGGAAAACTTTGTTTGCTAGAGCCGATGAACCCAGACAAAGCTTAAACCCATTTCTGGATATACTGGCTATCAAAATGTGCATCATGTGGAAACAAACAAGAATTCATTACATAGAGGGATTAAAACTAAGCAAGACTCATGAAGGAGTAATAAAAGCCGAAGGAGGCATTGAGGGGAAAACTGTTCATAGCCCAGAGAAATTAAAGAAGTGCTAACTTTGATTCTTCGTGATCAGGGCATTTTCGAAATATATATAAAAAAAAAATGCATTACAGAAAATAAACCTAGACAAAGTTAAGCAGAATTTGTCAAAACTTTTAAAATCTTGCTTCGTTCCTTTTTACTTTGTCTATCTGGAAGCTACCCCCTGACCAGAGACTGAATCTCAAGCAAATACTCTACGGTCGGGACAACTGAAGCTGGAATCCTCCGAAAGGGAGCTGATACCCTATCATGCCAAGCCTCTGCGAATATCCTCACTGTCGAAGGACGTAGGGCAGAGCTCCTCGAGAAATCAGCAGTAATAACATCGGGGACATCTTGGAGCAAGCCGAATTAGCGGGCTACCCGGCTGGGAATGTAAAAGGTGGTAACTCGCAGACCAGTCAACCAAATTCCGGGGCACCCAGGAAGACGTACCACGACAGAGCAATAAGACCAGCGAGGGCATATCCAACAGATGTCCTCGTAACTCAAGCCTCAAAACCAAGCAAGCCAGCTGGTAACTGTGCGGGAGGGGTAATGGACGTCCATGCGATCATAAGGGAGCAGTCTCCCGAGGGGAAGGTGAGCAAAGAAGCCCAAGCGCTCGATGAGCCAAATCTGTAAAATGTGGGGTGACCCCGAAAGCAGCATCGATCCCGCGGTATGTGCATGATCCAGATCTAGAAAAGTCTCCCCCAGAACGAGCATAACAGCACTCCGCATCTCTCGGAGACCACATACGATCGGAATCAGGATATCAGTGGAAGACTGAAATAAGAAGTGTGAAAGCATCGCCAGAGAAAGGGCGTTCCGCCTGATGACCTGATACCGCCTATCGTCAGGATCGCCAATGGGTGCGTAAGTGGAGGAGAGGCGGTCGAAATCAATATGACGGTCATGAACAAGGGAGCAGGCAGCGCCCCGAGAAATGCCAAGAAGGGCCGATAAATCCTGAATATATCCTGCCTGGATCTGTGGAATGATCAAATCGGCATACAGATCGGTGTGAAGGATGGCGCTAAACTCCTCAAAGAGAGGACAGACCTCCTCGTGACCAAACTGAAAGACGTGAAGAGAAGGGTCCCAACACATGATAGCTGCTCAAAGCAAGTCCTCATCCAGAGCTGAATGGCGAAATGCGAAAAGGTCCGTCAGTCTGTGGGATTCAAGGTTGAGTCGGTCGATGCCAGAAAGGGAATCCATCCATGGGTATAGGATGTCGGAACTAATGGGGGCCATGAAGAAAGGAGGGGGACATAAAAGGAAAAAGTTTGAATGCAAAGAAGGCAAAATGGCTCTAGAAATCCTGAACAAACCTAGGAATGGGTAAATGGCAGCTTATATAGAAAAGGGGCCAGACCGGCACTCGATGTAAAGCGGCGGCACTCACTGAGTGCCGGCCGGCAATTACTGAATGCCGCACGGCATTCACGGAGTGCAGCCCAGCGTCACCGAGTGCCAGCCCAGGTTTAAAAGGCACATGGGTCATTTTGTAACTTTAATCAGCCCAAACCTGCACAGAATCTGAATAAAAATGCTGCCAATCATCATTTTAAGCACCATTGTTTGCACCACTCATTAAAATAAAGCCAAGAGAGGGTATTCATGATCTAAATAAGCAAAAGGAATAAGATTCAAGAACTAATACGGGGAAGCAATCAAGCATGAATATAAACAAATTCAAAATGGGCACGCAGGCCACCATGCATGAGTATTGCTAAATTCGCCTAAATAAGAGAATTCGAAATTCTTTTGTCCTCGCAGGGACATAACATAACATAAAGGAGATAAGCTATCCTCGTCTATGACGAGGATTCCTTCTGGGCGTTTGCTGAGCTGCCTGACCTCTCCCAGCTCCGCCATCGCCTCCATCTCCGCCATCACCTCCATCTCCTCCATCTCCCCTAATTCCATCAACTCCTTGGTAGCCGCCGCCTTGGCCACTACCGCCAGCACCTCCCTGGTAGCCGCCGTCCTGGCTCAATTGGAACTCCTGGATTTGTCTCCTCAGAGCCGCCATCTCAGCTTCCTGTAAGAAAGAACAGGCAAAATAAGTAATGCAAAAAAAGAAAAGAGAGAGGAGAAGGGAAAAGAAGAAAGGGAGTGTAATACCATAGCTCTAGCCTGAAGATCAGCGTTGGTCCTTGCTCCATCAGCCTAAAAAAAAAAAAAAAGGGGAGAAAGAAAATAGAGAATTAGAATGCAGTTATTAAAATAAAGGTGATCATTTGGATTCTTTTTGAAGATAAATAAGAAAATCTTTTGAGTTTTATGGCTGTTTGAATTTTTGCAAATAAAAAAAAAAGAAGAGAATTTTGTTCCAAACAAAAAGGGATTTACCCTCCATTCACGTCCATGAATCCAGTGCTGGACGGTGTGCGCATATGACAGACCCTCTTCAGCGTAATCCAGGGGGACTGTATCATATTGTAGAGGGATAGTCGGGACATTCTGAGTGTAAGGGGTCAGCTGATACATGGTCTCTTGACCCATGTCGACTATGGGAACGCTCCAATTCCACTGCGGAAGGGCTGGGGGTTCAGCGACCCCAGGAACAGGCTGCAAATAAGAGTTTTTGACTTAAAAGATTGAAAAGGAATGGAAAGCAGAAATGAAAGAAATATACATATGTGAATAAGGTTTGTTACCCGGACGACATCCATAAGGGGAAAATTATGCATAAGAGAATTCAATCTAAAGGCTGCATAACCATCTGGGCCGTCTAGAAGGTTTGCAATGTTCTCCCCGTCTAGAGCAGCCACCAGGTCGTCATGATCCAGGGTCTCTGTGCTCCTCATAGTAGCTGGAGGGACCCACGACACATAAAAGTTTGGGGCAACAAGAGACTGCCTAGTCACCCTCTCACCAAGGTACCACTCCCGGCACGCCTCACCCACCATCAGAACCCTCAATCTAGAATAGGCCACCGCCGCCTGAATTGCTTCACCTGCCTCTGGGAGGGCCGCTGCCCACGGGTTCCATATCACATGAATCTCACGCAAATTAATGAGGAGGTTCTGGTAGCCAACAAAATCATGAGCCCCGACTTTTCGGCCCGTTGCCTCCTTCCTCCACTTCAAGCCCTGAGGCATGATAGCCACCTCGCTGTCCCGAGTACTGGGAGCTCTCATCCGGAGGTATTCATGCGACCATATCTGTAAGGCAAAATAAAGAGGCAAATTCAGTTTTCAAAATTGGAGGAAATGAATGCAATAAAAATAAAAGGAATAAGGATGAAATGAATGAATAAATAAATAATAAAGTTGAAGCTTTACCTCCCAAGCTCTCCATTACCCGCCCGTGGAGGGGGAATTTCCCCTACAAACCTCACTCATGTGGTTATAGAGAGTGGCCAAACCTGTCCCTCCCCAGTTGTATTGGGAGATGCGATCGACGTCTGTGAGAGAAGACAAATACCCAAGATTGATTGTGTCACCCTTTGTACTCATCAGCGAGCAACCCAGCACATACATGATGAAGGCCCTGGCCATTTGATCGTCAGTGAAGGCCTGATCCTTGAAGGTATCCAGGAACCATTTTGCGGGAACTATGAAATCCCCTGGATGAGCCCCAAGCAAGTCAATAATTTCTTCGTGACGGTTCTGAAGTTCGTCATAACGAGCAATAGGGAGGCCACCAAATGGGACGCCAGTGATCATGGCGAAGACTAAGGGAGTCATCGTCATCTCCCCAAAAGGCATATGGAAGGTGTTCGTCGTGTCCCACCACCTTTCCGCCAAGGCTTGAATGTGGGTCCGATCATTTGTACTCTTCTCCAGAAGCAAAGCAAAGAGCCCAAATCCAGCATTGTTGACCAAGGTTCTCACATCATCAGAGAGCTCCACATACCACCTTCGGCCATGGGCCATGCTCCCATGACCCTTGAGGACAAATTCTGGAGTCTGCAAAACAAAAAAAAAGAGAGAAAAGAAAATAAGAAAAGGAGGGAATAATAAATACTTTCTTTTGGGATTCAAGCAATGCAATTTAGTGAATAAGGAAAATAATTCTCGAGTCTAAGCGACTCGTTGATTTGAAAAATAATGATAATAAATGAAATTCTTTGGAGTCTAGGCGACTCGCTGATTTGAAAAATAAGAATAAAATTCTTTGAGAGTCTAAGCGACTCGTTGATTTGAAAAATAATGAAATTCTTTGGAGTCTAGGCGACTCGTTGATTTGAAAAATAAGAATAAAATTCTTTGAGAGTCTAAGCGACTCGTTGATTTGAAAAATAATGAAATTCTTTGGAGTCTAGGTGACTCGTTGATTTGAAAAACAAGAATAAAATTCTTTGAGAGTCTAAGCGACTCGGCGATTTGAAATAAAAAGGGATCTCTTTTGAAGTCTAAGTACAAAAATGTTTGTGGGTCGTAAGTAATGATTGGATTTTAGGTTCATTCAAAATATTAAGCATACGCAAAATTCATCCAGAATAGCACAACCACCCATTAGCAATGAATAAATGGAATAATGAAATCAATGTGTCCAACTAAGGGCAATAATAAAAAGAGGGGGCACAATACCAAGCATTGAATCCTAATCATGAAAGAGGGGATTGGCGAATAGGGTGAATTTTTAAATATGCATTCATACATGCATTGATTATCATATACTACATTGGCATAGAAAGGGGGAAGGGCATTCATGCATGCATTGCTCATCACTCATAGCATTACATTGCATTATCTCATCATAAGCATAAAGAGGAAAGTTTGGGAGTGTACCAATCGATTGAAGGCCCGTGCCGAGAGATGTGCCCCGGGATCGGCAAGTAAAACTGATGAACTGTGGACTGGATTGGGTTTGTATTTCTTCTTAGGAGGGCCATAAGACCCTGAACCACTAGCCATGGGGAGAACTACAAACAAAGAAAATGTTTTTCATATGAGAGTTTTGGGGGAGGAAAGTAAAAAACCATGGGGATAACTATGATTCCACATATAAAATCAAGCAAAGATGTAATCTTTGTGTGAACTTACCTTGATTATGAGTGATTCTTGAAGAGAAGATCAAAAGAGAATGGAGTTGTGGAGAGGAAACCCGAAGCAAGAAGAGGAAGAGAATGAAAAGAAAGAAGAAGAGGCCTAGTAGTCTTTTATGAACTGCCAGTCAGGCCGGCACTCGGTGAAAAGAGGGCCGGCATTCACTGAATGCCGCCCGGCATTTGGCGATGGCCGGCCGGCACTCCGTGAGTGCCGGTTCCTTTTTGCCGAGTGCCGCCGCGTTGTCAAAATGGCTCTTTTACCCCTGATTTTCACTATTTACAAAAGAACCCCCGAATTTTGCTCCCATGTCCTTATAAATTTTCCCTCGTTTCAAAAGGACCCCCGAGGTTTGAAAAATGAGTTTTAAAGCTCTCTTGTAAATGGGAATTAGCCCCTGCTTGTTGAAAATTTTGTCAAGGAACACCCGTTTGCAATAAATAGGTTAATCAACTCCGGATTTCTATGAAATTGAATTTGATTGAGGTCTAATTGACTCCTGATTTTGGAAAATAGGAAAATTGCATCTGATTGACTCTGGATTTCCTTGAAAGTTGAATTTGATCAAAATCTAATTGACTCCCAATTTTGGAAAAAAAGGAAAATTGAGTCTGTTCGACTCTAGATTTCTCTGAATTTGAAATTGATTGGAGTCTAATTGACTCCAAATCTTGAAAAAAAGAAGAAAAAGAAGTAAGTTGAGTCTAATGAGTCTGGATTTCTTTAAATTTGAATTTGATTCCAAATTTTGGAAAATAAGAGATTTAAGTCTATTCAACTCCGGATTTATCTGGCAGTCAATTAGACTCCCAATTTTGGAAAATTGATTTGATATGAGCGGGGTTAGCTCTATCCCTCTGAAAAATAATTTGGTTTGAGCTTGATTGGCTCCAATTCTTTAAAGCATGGTGTGTTCGAGCTTAATTGGCTCCGATCCTTTTAATGGAGTATCTGGTATGAGCCTAATCGACTCCAAATTTTGAAGAGTCAATGCGGTTTGAGCTTGCTTTGGCTCCAACTTTTCGAAAGACAATCTGATCTAAGCATCGGATGACTCCGATTTTGAAAAAAAAATGTGATCTGATCAACTCAAAAGTTCAGAAGAATGAATTGATTTGAGAAGTTAAGATAATCTGATGGACCATCGAATCCCAGAAATGAAATGGATACGCATTTGAGTGCTTCCAGATCTAGGAAAATTGGAAAATAAATCTTGAAAAGGAGAGTAACTCAAAAAGGGGAAAATAAGAGTTGAGTTTGACTTTGCATAGAAGAAAAATGCATTTGCTTCTCTGGTCTTCACCAAACAAATCTGTCGATCAGATGATTTTGGGAGATTATGGAGCGTAAGGCATGAAGCGGCTCAATCTTTCAGCGTGCTACCTGATTCGAATTAGTCGATCAGATGATTTTGGGAGATTATGGAGCGTAAGGCATGAAGCGACTCAATCTTTCAGCGTGCTACCTGATTCGACTTAGTCGATTAGATGATTTTGGGAGATTATGGAGCGTAAGGCATGAAGCGGCTCAATCTTTCAGCATGCTACCTGATTCGACTTAGTCGATCAGATGATTTTGGGAGATTATGGAGCGTAAGGCATGAAGCGGCTCAATCTTTCAGCGTGCTACCTGATTCGGCTTAGCTGATCAGATGATTTTGGGAGATTATGGAGCGTAAGGCATGAAGCGGCTCAATCTTTCAGCGTGCTACCTGACTTGGCTATGGAGTATAAGGCGCAGGGCGCATCTCAGTCAATCAGACGATTCTCATACGCATGTGAAATGTGTATACATCAGTCATAATGTTCCTAGAGTAGGACGGTATCATAATAGGATGATTCGATGTATATGGTGCATTTCTGATAATAGGAAGAGTAACGTGACTCGGGATCATCACGTTTGGGAGCATAAGATATAAGACTGCATGAGCATGTGCATCACGATAAGATAGGTGCATTCATCTGTGTGACTACCTGCGTTGGTGTATTGTTGTCCTTTGCCCGAACTACGTCCTGGTCTGATTCCCATTGGGATACGTAGGTAGCTCATCTTTGAGCACGACCAGCATTTGGCTATCTGCACACCCGATTTTGCAACGCACTTTTGTTTTTTTACCTGGATTCGACTATTTGGTCAAAGGCTTGTCTTTCACACAGGCTCTATTGCCACAATTATGTACCGGTGCCCGTTTGAAGCTTTCGGAATTACTTCTCCAATGATATCAATACCCCATACAGAAAATGGCCAAGGGGTGGTCATGCTATAGAGCTGGGAAGGTGGGGTATGCATTAAATTTGCATGAACCTGACATTTATGGCATCTCTTAACATACTCACAGCAATCTTTATCTAAAGTCGTCCAATAATATCCTTGCCGAATTATCTTTTTGGCCAACATATGTCCACTCATGTGGGGCCCACAGACTCCTTCATGTATCTCTTCCATCATTTTCCTTGCTTCCCTTCCATATAGACATTCTAAATTATAACCGGTGTAGGACTTCTTCCACAACTTTCCCGCATAGGTTACAAATTGAGCTGACAATCTACGAATCGCTCTCTTATCCTTCTCTGAAGCTCCTTCGGGGTACTCCCCTTTCTCAACAAAGTTCAAAACATCTATATACCATGGTATCTCAACTTCTTCCTCTTCTCCAATGGCGGCGATTATTTCATACGAAGGTCGGGTTCTCTCTTCTATAGACAACGGAATCATGGAGACTCCTATAGGAATTTGGATCATTGAGGCTAAGGTTGCTAGGGAATCTGCCAATTGGTTCTCTTCACGGGGAAGATAATAGAACGAAATTCTTTTGAATTGCACCTTCAGGCTCTCTAGGTATTCATGGTAAGGTCTCAACTTCTCATGCTTTATTCTCCAGTCACCCCTCACTTGTGATATTATTAGATTAGAGTCTCCGAAAACATCGATCTTCTCTACCCCCAAAGTCAAGGCTGCTTCCATCCCAATTATACAGGCTTCGTACTCTGCCGTGTTATTAGTCGAATTATACTTGAGCTTAATGGCCAATGGAGTGGGGGCCCCGCTAGGCGATATGACGATGATCCCTACCCCGTATCCTATTTGATTAGCTGCTCCATTAAAGTACATTTTCCAAAGGTCCTCTTTTACTTCCATTACTTCTTCATCCGAAAACTTAAATTCCCCCTTCTCTTCGGATTCTATGGCGAGGTCAGCTAAATATTCGGCAACAGCTCTCCCCTTGACAGATTTGGAAGTGACATATCTGATATCGAATTCAGCCAGCATCATGGTCCAACGGGATATCCTACTGGTCAGGGCGGGTTTTTCAAAAAGGTATTTGAGTGGGTCCATTCGGGATATCAGGGTGATAGGAAAGGCTAGCATGTAATGTCTAAGGCGACGGGTACACCAAACTAAGGCCCAACAAGCTTTCTCCAACGGTGAATAGTTCAACTCATACCCAGTCATCCTTTTACTTAGGTAGTATATGGCTTTTTCCACACGCCCCTCTTCTTCTTCTTGGGCCAGCATACACCCCATTGAGTTCTCGGTTACGGATAGGTATAGCAAAAGAGGTTTTCCGGGTTTAGGAGGTGATAGGACAGGCGGGTTTTGAAGGTAAGTTTTGATCTTTTCAAAGGCTTTTTGGCACTGGTTATCCCATTCGAACTTTTCCCCTTTTCTCAATAATTTGAACAACGGGTCACAGGTCATGGTGAGTTTGGATATGAAGCGACTAATGAACTGTATTCTTCCTAAGAATCCTCTCAACTCCTTCTCATTCCTAGGTGGCGGCATTTCGGCTATAGCTTGGATTTTGGTGGGATCTACCTCAATTCCTCTCTGGGTAATCAGAAATCCTAGTAGCTTCCCAGTGGTGACCCCAAAGGTGCATTTTTGCGGATTTAGCCTCATCCCGAACTTCCTCAGCCTTCCAAAAAACTTTCTTAATGCCTCCAGATGCCCTCCCCTTTCTTTGGATTTTACTATCATATCATCCACATATACTTCTACTTCTTTATGAATCATGTCGTGCAGTAATGTGGTGGCAGCTCTTTGGTAAGTTGCTCCTGCATTCTTAAGCCCAAACGGCATAACTCTATAACAGTAAGTCCCCCAAGGTGTGATAAAAGTTGTTTTCTCTCTATCTTCTGATGCCATTAAGATCTGGTTGTACCCTGAAAACCCATCCATGAAAGACAGAAGTTCATGTCCTGCGGTATTGTCTACTAGTACGTCGATGTGGGGTAAAGGGAAATCGTCTTTAGGGCTAGCTTTGTTCAAATCTCGAAAATCTACACAAACCCTAACACGACCATCCTTTTTAGGAACCGGTACAATATTGGCGACCCAATCAGGATACTCGGTGACAATCAAGAATCCAGCTCTCAATTGCTTTTCAACCTCCTCTTTCACTTTAAGCGCCCATTCAGGCCTCATTCGCCTCAATTTTTGTTTTATGGGTTTCGAATTTGGGAAAAGGGGAATATGGTGTTGGACAATTTCCGGATCAATTCCTGGCATATCATCATAGGACCATGCAAAGACATCTTTGAATTCTTTTAATAGATTGATTAATTCTTTGCTTTCCTCATTATTAAGTGTGGAGCCGATAGAAACATTTTGTGGATTACCTTCATTTCCCAAATTAACGGTTAGAGTGCTTTCAATGATTTTGCATGCAGGTTCATTTTCTTTTTCAATTAATTTTTGCAATTCATGAGGTATTTCATCATTTTCATCACATGCATCACAGTTATTATTATGCGAAGTCAAGTAAGCAGAATTAGTCACATTCTCATTAACTTTCTTGGGAGCAATTACAACAGACATAGAAATGGAAAGACGCCTCATTTGGGCCAATACAGACTCCGGGGGAGGGGGGGGACCTATCACTAGACTCAAAGACCCACTCTTTCTTGCTTTCCCCTCCCATATCAGCTATGAAGCGATCTTCCCTTTCTTCTTCCTGAGTAATCCCTTCTATTTCCACTTCTTCCGGCTTCCCTTTGTACTCTGGTTTCTCCCTTTCTTTATTCTCGTTACTGTCTTCTTTATCCTGACCCTTCTCACCCTCATCCTTGATCTCTACAGAGCTCCCTTTTTTGATCTTCTTGTATCCTCCTTCTAGCAGGTTCTTCATTGCCGAGCCATCCATAGTACAGACCCAGTCCTGAGTAACGGCAGATTTTGCAGGCTGCTGAAGATAAGGATCCTCATAATCAGAAAAGTTATGCGCAAAGAAAATCTCGAATCCTGGCTTCATACGCTTCTCTGCTTCATCCATCCACGGCTCTGGAAAACCACAAAACGGAAAATCTTCTCCCTGCTTGATGAAGTACCCGTTGAGAGTTTTCATGTATGGTTCCATCGGTGCATCCGTTGCTTTCTTCTTCTTCTTCAACTCTTCCTTGGTTGGCGAGTATCCTAGCCCATGGGTGTGGGTTTGTGTGATGATACTTGGGAATTCTGACAACCCTTGATGTTTCTTACCTAAACCCATCCCTGGGAAGAACCCCATTTTTCTCATGATCCCGGCCACCAGTGGACTGGCGTATTGATCAAAATACAGTGGTAAAAATTCCTTCGGCTTCCCCTCTTCTATGACGTTAATGAATTCAAACCCACCCAAACTTGCTTCACCTTCTTGTATCTGTACTTCTAAAATCGGAGCACTTGATGAGGCCCCAGACACATTTATCCAGCTGTCCCCCAGAAGATCATATACCTTGTTTTTCCAAATGTACTTAACCTTCTGATGGATGGTTGACGGAATGGCACCCAAACTATCAAGCCACGGCCTTCCCAAAAGCAGGTTAAATGATGCAGGATTGTCAATGATTTGGAATTCCGTTTCTCTTTCACCAGTCCCGACAGAGAGATTTAGAAAGATGATCCCCATCACTGCCCGTAGAGTATTATCATAAGCCCTCACCTTTTGTTCCGATGGTATAAATGTAGATTCATCGAGCCCCATTCTTTTAGCTGTTCGAAAAGGACATACATTTAGTGCAGACCCGTTGTCGACGAGGCAGGCTGGTAGAGAATTTCCTAGGCACTCAACGGTAATGTGCAACGGCTTATTGAAAACAGGTCCCCCAGGAGGTAAGTCAGCTTCAGAGAATGATATAGCCAGGGTTGGGTTTCTGCCGATCATGCCGACGAGATCTTCTGGAGTAACATCGATGGAAACATCCGACTGATTGAGAGCGTCAAGGACTGCTTGCCTATGACGCTTGGAAGCAATTAACAACCCCCAAATAGTGATATTCGCCTGTGTCTTCTTCATCTGCCTTAAGACTCTGTCTTCCTCTTCTTCCTCATTCAGTTTCCCTTTTCCTTTGTTCATTTCTTGTTCAGGGTGATCCTCCTCAAGTTCGTGTGGTTTAAAATGCCTCCCAGACCGTGTGAGATGACTAATATCTTCTTTAACCCAAAGTCTATCTTGTGCTTCAACAATTTTCAAACCTTCCTCCTCACTTTCATACCAAAGGTCCTCCTTAACTTTACTAGGATCCTGAATACCATCCCCTTTGTACCAAAGTGAATTGTCAGCTTCGGGTGCCCACCAATCTGCTGCGTCAACAGTCCCTTCTATTTCCTTCCCTTTGCCTTCATCTACCAACCCTTTCAGAGTGCAGATTTGCGAGTCCTCCAACATCTGATAAGCCTTTCTCGGACTTCCCAACTTGGTGATCAATGCCGATGGGTCAAAAGAGCTCTCCTCATCTCCCAAGTAGTAAATTCTGGGTGGTGGCACGGCATGATGTTCCGGTAGTGGATTTCTGGTAACATTTGGCGGGTTGGTGGGTGGTTCAGATATTATTTTCTTGTCAATCAAATCCTGAATCTCATGCTTTAGTCTTAAACACCGGTCAGTTGAGTGCCCCTGCTCCTGATGGAACTTGCAGTATAAATCAGATTTGAAATTTGGAGGCGGCGGATTTAGCCTGGGTCGTGGCTCCAGTAGGCGAAGATGTCCTTTTGCTACCAGCCTATCGAGAGCTGTGGACAAAGATACTCCCAACTCGGAAAACCTCCTTAAAGGCTTATCCCCTCCCCTCTTCGGGTAATTTCTGGTTACATCAAACTTTTTCTCAGGTTCGCTCAGTGTGTTCACATCTGTAGACCCTGAATGACCTCCTGAATGTCCTCCTCCTGTTCCATAGTTCGGTCGTCTGTACCTGTTCACTGGCTCCTCCTTTTTAATGACCCCTTCCTGTATCGCGTCTTCGATTCTGGTTCCTACATCGAACACCTCGGTGAAGGTATTGAGGGATTGGAACCTCATCTTCTCCTGATAGACGGGTTGGAGATTCTTCATCAGCATTCAGATTTGCTCCTTTTCAGTCGGTCTTTGTATCATCTTAGCAGCCTTCCCCCTCCATCGGCTTAGAAATTCAGCAAAAGACTCTTTGTTCCCCTGTCGGGTAGTCTCCAAATCCCTGATAGTAACATCCAGATCCTGGTTGTATTCGTATTGGGCCACAAACGCTTTTACCACTTCTTCCCAGTTTCTAGTCTTCCCTGGTTCCAGAGTGAGATACCAAGACAAAGCAGCCCCCGTTAACGTCTGTTGAAACAAGACCGCCATCATGACCGTGCTTAGACCGCTAGGCTGAAATGCCCCTATACACATTCTTATGTGGCTACGCGGGTTCCCTGTTCCATCAAACTTATCGAATACAGGCATTTTGAATCCTGCGGGCAATACCTCACAAACCCCCTCATACAACCCTTCTAACTCCAACAAATAGGTATCAACTCCTTGGGCCTTTCGTACCACCCTTTCCAACTTCTCCATTTTCTCAGTCATCAACTTGTCTTTCTCAGCCCTTTCTTTTTCTAGTTTCTCCCTTTCTATTCTCGGCGCTTCAACCCCTTCTGTTTCATCAAACCAATCTTCATCCCTGTGAGGAGGATCATTGCCTGGCTGCTGTCGTGCTAGTGCTTCTATCATAGTCATCATTCTAGTCATTTGTCCCGCTTGCTGTTCCACCATTGTTCTTAACTCTGTCATCTCCCTTGCATTAGCCTCTTGTGCCATCTCTTTTCTCACTAGTCTTGCAGTGGAATCTCTGTACCAGGCAATGCCCACAGTTGATTCTATCTTTTACCTACAGTCATATTTGTTTCAGTTATTTTAATTTTAACAACTTTTTCTCCCTTTTCAACATTATTTGTTTACCTTTCACTTTTATTAATGATTCATATGATTCATATGCCATACGGATGCAAATGCATGTGTGTGTGTGTGCCTATTCTATATGCTAAATAAAAGAAAATTCTAATCCTAACACATGAACACATAAGCACATAAAATCCTCATCCATGTCAAGTGCGCTTAACTTCTCCTTTCATCGTGATCCTCATTACCCCTTCAAGGTTTTCAAACTTTAGAGTTTTTGAAATCCATTTAACAAGTATTTCCCTCAGATGATGGGATCTTTTCAAATTCTTAAGGAGTTTTCCTTTGAAGGCAACATTTCTGAACAAAAGATGATTGGGTTGAAACTTCGCTTTAAAATTCATTTGAAAAGCATTTCTTTAATTGGAGAGATCTTTCAAAAACAATTCTCAAGGATTTTGAACCTTTTATTAAAAAAAAGAGGATATGAAAATATTTCTCAATAAGAAAAATGATTTGGGTTTTACTTGAAAAATGAACCTTAAACATTTTTTTTTCTTTGAAAGGGTAAAAAATTTTCAAAACAATTTATTCTTCTTTTGGATAAAAGATGATGATTAATCAAAAATTTTCATAAACCATGAACTTTGGATTCTTGGGTAGGAGCATTACACGATTAGACAATCATCGCACTTTTCATGAATTCGGATGCATACAAGGTCAATGATGCTTAGCTAAACATGATACAAGAGATGTAATCTTATAATCAAGATTTGGCTTATTCTTAAATGTCATAGGACATGAAAAGGAATTGCCCAAAAGTGATTAAAAGGTTACTTATCTTTTATCAAGCAAGCATCGTCATCATCTCAAGTAATCCCTTTCGGGCATACAAAACTCCCTAGCACATAAATCCTAATCAAGAATTTAATTCCTAATTTTGAAAGGTTCTATGGAAACTACCATGCAAAGGCCGGGTTTTGGTCAAATAAGGGACCCTTGACACACACCCGATAGGATGCTTCATATACCAAAACATGGTACGAGATCAAGGGTGATCACACGGTCCCATGATGACTTGACCGACCGGGTTGCCCCGAGCCTCCAAGGTCATAGTTCCGTGCAATCGACTGGCGAGACATGCAAGTGCAATGTAACGGGCACACAAAAATTAATTAATTCGATTAAAAGGATGCTTTCAAGTCTAATCCTCGAGTGAACCCAAAATCAAAAATTCTGGTCTGCAAAACCAGAGATTCTGGGTTCGATCCCCAGCAGAGTCGCCAGATTGTGGATATCGCAGGTTTTCAAATTTTACCCACTTTTAAAACAAAAATTTTCAAGTTTCAAAGAGTCGCCACTTAATTTTTAAAAGGAAAAATTAAGAAACCATTTTAAAAGCAAACTGATCTTTTGCGAAACCAAAGATAAACTGGGTCCGGGGATTATGGAATGAAAGGGGAAGGAGCCCGGCGGACTAAAACACCCCCTTTCATCCTATCTCACGATAGGCCTCTACTCAACATCCTTTTTAATCAAGTTATTAATCTAAGCATGCCCTCAATTAATACATATATAGGTATACATAACACAAGCATGTTGAAAGGGTGCAAAATTGCTAACTGTAAAATATCATTCATAAGTCACATAATTCAACTAGCAAACATCATGATATGCAATAGAGAACTAGAAAACATACCCGGGATCCGGCCGCGAATATCAAACGTGCAATGCATGCAAGAATAAACCTAAGAAAGGTCTCTAACACATATATACACATAAGGCAAAACCTAAGCTAAGGTGTCGCACATGGGGTCGAAAAATCAATTAAAATCAATAAAATAGATTAAACTAGAGAAGGGTTGAGAAATTGTACCTCAAAGCGCTTACAAAACAAAGGTTAGTACACATGCCTTAGACAAGATATAATATCAAAAGGTAATTAATCATAGGTCATGTTTAATTAAATTCAACTAAGTCCAACTTCATCCAAGAACTAGTTCTAACTATAAGCATCAATGTACATGAATGAATGAATGATTATGAACAAGGATGAGACATGAATTTATTCACTAATTTGGATCCCTAAGCCTCTGGGTTTAATCTAAATTATCATTATTCAAAACATGGTTTGAGTCCCAAGATATTAAGAGACCATTTGAGTTGAAATAAATAAGATTAGACAAAAACAGTAGCAGTTTTTTGTGATTTACAGAGAGCAGACCCGACGTTCAAAAATGGAAATAAAATACTTTCAACGGTTGGATCTTACTGATTTTTGGATATATTATGCCTCTGTGAGTCTAGTTTCTAACCCAAAAATAAAATCGAGGTTTCAACGGTTAGATCTCCAGGAATACTGAAAATACTAGACCTCACTCAGGATTCTGCAACTCTCTGTCCAGAGATCTTGTATGATTTTCTAAAAATAGTAAAAAAATGAGAAACACTTAGATCTTTTTAGGGTACCTTCCTAACACATTAAGGTACTTATAAAAAATTATTAAAGGTCATGAAAACTTGGTTAGGGTTCTGATTTATTAATTTCAAAACAGACTTATTATTCTGAAAGCATTTTAGAACTCTGGACAGATTGTGATTAGCTCACAAAAATCATGATCAAACCTCTCTAATCACAAAATCATGCTAAAACAAAAATCACAGTGGTAAAACAATGTGTTACTAATATTTTCCCATTGGTTTCATTCGATTCCAACGGTCGGATTTCAAACTAAAAATCCTTGATCAAAAACAGTTTATGAACCCACTGTTTCATCTTGCTAGTTCAAGTTTATTGATTGGCCTCAACTATTAGAACATGAAGTTGGGGCTCAAACCAAACTACTTCTTCTACCATTTGATGGTCATTGAAGACTATGAGGCATATTACACTTATGGATCTTGATGAAGTATTGAAATGAACTTCACAAAATCCTCAAATAAAGAACCCAAACCTATGGACCCAAGTTTGAATTCAACTTATCACTCCTACCATTTGATGGTCATTGGAGTTAGAGACATACATACTCATAGGTTCTAGATGAAGTATGGAAGACTTCTTTAAAACCTAAGAGAAGGATTAGTTCAAGCCATGGGAATAAACTTGAATTAACACTTTTTTTCCTACCACTTGATGGTCATTGGAGACTATGAGGCATACTATACTAGTGGATCTTGATGAAGTATTGAGATGAACTTCACAAAATCCTCAAATGAAGAACTCAAACCTATGGACCCAAGTTTGAATTCAACTTATCACTCCTACCCTTTGATGGTCATTGGAGTTAGAGATGAAGTTAAAATCTACTCAAACCTCATTGGAATATAATAGGATTCCATAAAATTTCTTAATGAAGAGGTTCAAGTCATGGATTAAGACTTGAATCTCACTAATTATATGTAGATTAAGACTATGATTCATTCTAATCTTCCATATAGATCATGAAATCATAGGAAATTAAATAATCAAACTCAAAGAGGTTCAATGAGATATGGAAGATCTCATGAGCCTCACAAGAGATGGTAGAAATAAGAAATCAAAGTTTGTCTAGAGAAACTAAGAACACAAGCTCTTCAAAATTGAATTTATTTTAAACCCAAGGCATCGATTAGATCCAAATCAATGAAATATTATGAGATTCAATCACAAGTTCTAAGTGGTGTGTGATGAAATGAGGTAAGAAGAGAGGTTTTGAAAATGTGTAAAGTTCCTAGAACTATGAACTTGTGATTGAATAGTCCTAATTCTATCAAGGATTAAGAGATTACCTCTAGGACCTCAAGTATTTCTTCAACTTCTTGTGAAAACCTTCCAAGATTTCCCAAAATTCTTCAAATTCTTCAAGTTCTTCAAGAATTTCTTCTTTTCTCTCTCTCAAAATATATATGATTCTTGTATATCTCTCTCTCTTAATTCTCAAGTTGAAGTATATCTCAAGTCTACCAAAAATGAAGGTGAAAGTTTGTTTATATAGACCATTAATCCAGGGATAAATGGGTAAATTCGGGGTGGAAACCCATGTGCAAAGATTTCTTCTAGAACATGTGAGAAAAGCAGTCTGTTATAGCCAGCGGCACTCGATGGGTGCCGGCGGCACTCACTGAATGCCGGGCGGCACTCCCTGAATGTCGGGCGGCAAACACTGAGTGCCGGCGCGGCACTCAGTGAGTGCCGCCGCGTTTTCCGCGTGCCGGGGCTAACTGAATTTTGTCCCTCTTTTTGATTTTTCAAAAATATGTTGGTGTAAACACATTTTTTTCTATTCTATATATATACATTTGTATTAAGATCCCCCATGTGCATGGTATCAACCATGTGCATGGTATATTTTGAATATACTACTCTCTTTTTTGTATTTTCTCTTTTTCCAAGATTTTTTTATTTATTTTGTCCTCCCATTTCTTTCAAAAGAACTCTTTATTATTTTTATTTTTATTTTCTTAAAAACTGGTTCCCAGACTGGGTTTCTCACACGTTCTTCTTTTTTTTCGTTCGGGTTTCTCCCGAATACCCAAACTCTCTCTCTCTTCCTTCTCCTTTTTATATTTTCTATTTTAATTTTGAAATTTGCCTTGAAGAATCAATTGAAGATTTTGAATTTTATGGAAAATCCTCGTGTGTAACCGGCCATTGTCATCATCGGTCTTTTAAGAGGTAACCAATCCCTGGATTTGACGTTTGGTCAAAATCGGGGTGTCTACAGGCACTTAGCAAGCTTTTCGTCAGCCAGTTCACAACTAGACACCCAGGGGATGCTCGACCGATCACAGCTAGACACCCAATTGCTGACCGTCAAATAACGCAAGGGAGAATCCCTAAAAGATTACATCGATTGTTTTAATCAACAAAAGATTCAATTTTGTAACTTGATTGAAACGGTCACAATCACGGCCTTCTGCTCGGGGGTTCAGCATACCAAGGCTACCACTTCTTTCCACCATGACCAACCGACCACCCTGGTTGAGCTCTCGGAGTGGGTTGGGAAGTACATTGATAAGGAGGAGTCCCCAAAGTCCAAACATAAATGTGAGGGTTTCGAGAAGGGCTCGGGAAAAAAGCCAAAACAAAATCAACAGTGAGGCAGTCGGGATCAAGCCCCGATTACCTTCACGCCACTTTCCTGGCCTATTCATGAAGTCATGGCTGCCACTGAGACTCAGATTATGCTAAAACAACTGACAAATCTGAAGAGCCCACCCGAGAATAGAAACCGGGATAAGTTCTGCCGGTACCACAAAGGCCATGGTCATGACACGGATGACTGGTTTAAGCTAAAGATTGCCATTGAGAAGCTCATCGAACAAGGTCATCTCGCCGAGTTTGTCATTGCAGATAGACGACCCCAATCAGATTCCTGAGCTCTCGAGCAGCCACAACCCCTCAGGCAAATCAATGTTATCTCTGGAGGAACGTCGGGCAGAGGGGACTCATGCAAGAAAGAGGAATGCTCGGGCATCCCAAGCGGATATCCTTGAGGTCTACTAATGTTCTCATCCGACGATGTACAGGACCTGCACTACCCTCATGATGACTTGTTAGTAGTAACCCTCTCCATTACCAATTATATGGTAAAGAGTGTGTTAGTGGACACGGTCAGCTCCTCGGACATTCTGTTCGCCTCGGCCTTTGATCAGTTTGGGATATCAAGGGATAGGCTCTGGCTGGTGGCCAACCCCTTGGTCAGGTTCAATGGCTCAAGCACACAACCACTCGGGATGATCGAGTTGTCAGTCTTGATGGGAGCCTACCCGCAACAAGTCTCGGTGATGGCAAACTTTATAGTTATCGACGCTCGATCCATATGCAACATTGTCCTCGGGAGGCCAATGCTCAATAAAGCCAAGGTGGTTATATCAATATACAGCCTGATAATCCAGGTTCCAACCCCCCAGGGTTCCAAAAGCATGGGTGGAGACTAAGCAACCGCTTAGAGCTGTTATGTCAGCTCCCTGCACAAAGAGGCAGTTACAAAAATGTTTAACATTCGGGAGATGGACTCGAGTAACATGAGGGATGCAGTAGACCCAGTAGAAGAGCTGGAACAAGTTATGCTAGACCCCCAACTCCCTGAACGGTCCGTCAGCATCAGCACTCTCCTAGAGTCGGGTCTCAGAGGGAAGTTGATCCAGTTCCTGCAAAAGAGCCAGGAGGTCTTTGCTTGGTGCTATGAAGATATACCTGGGATTGACTCCTTGGGTCATGTCCCACCGTCTCAACATCGACCCGAACTCCTCACTGGTCAAGTAGAAGAGGAGGGGTATGGACCTTGAAAGACAAGTAGCAGTTTGTGAAGAAATTGAAAAGCTCCTGAAGGTAAATTCTATCTAAGTGGTCCACTATCCCGACTGGTTAGCAAATGTGGTACTAGTCAAGAAAAGCAGTGGGAATTAGAAAATGTGTGTGAATTTTACCGACCTAAACAAGGCCTACCCCAAGGATTGCTATCCGCTGCCTAAGATAGACCTCCTTGTGGACTCCATGGTCGGTCACTCACTTTTTTCGTTTATGGACGCCTACTCGGGGTACAACCAGAACATCATGTATCCCGAGGATGAAGAGAAAACTTCATTCATTACTGACCAGAGGTTGTACTGCTACAAAGTAGTGCCCTTTGGTCTAAAAAATGCCAAGGTAACTTATCAATGCCTGGTCAATTGCATGTTCAAAGATTTGATCGGAAAATTACTGGAGGTGTATGTTGATGACCTCCTAGTCAAAAGTCGGGATGAGTCCGACCATCTTGAGCACTTGGCTGGGGCCTTCAGCATCTTAAGAAAAATTTGGATGAGGTTGAACCTGGCCAAGTGCACATTTGGAGTCTCGTCAGGGAAATTTCTGGGACACTTAGTCAGCAGGCGGGAGATCAAAGCGAACCCCAAAAATATTCAGGCTATTATCAAAATGCAGTCGCCTAGGTCGACCAAAGAAGTTCAGAGTCTGGCAGGCCGGGTAGCCGCCTTGAACAGGTTCATCTCCCAGGCCATCGACCAGTGTTTACCGTCTTCAAAATCCTTCGTAAAACATTTTAATTGTTGGAAGAGTGAGAGGGGGTATTTCAGGATCTCAAAAAAATACCTGACATCACCTTCCCTGCTCTTAACACCCGTACCGAAGGAAGAACTATTTCTTTACTTGGTGGTGTCACCTTCAACAGTGCGTTCGACACTTATTAGAGAAGAGCACGAAATACAGTTCCCAGTTTATTATACTAGCCAGGCACTCCAAGGCGCAGAAAGCCGGTACTCTCGCATCGAGAAGCTCGCCTTTGCCCTCATCACTTCTGCCTGGAGACTCTGCCCATACTTTCAAGCCCACGTCATTGTGGTCCTCATAAATCAACCTCTCTGCCAGATCCTAAGCAGGCCTGAGACATTTGGAAGGCTCGTCAATTGGGCATTGGAGTTAAAAGAATATGAAGTAGTCTATAGACCCCGGCCGGCAATCAAAGGGCAGGCTAGGGTAGATTTTCTTGTGGAGTTCACCTATCCAGAAGACGTAGTGGAAGAGCTCCACCCGTCGGTTCTACCGCCCGGTCTACAGCCTGATATCCTGACCTGGGTACTTTATGTGGATGGGTCTTTCAATAAACAAGGCAGCAGGGCAGGGATTATCCTGACCATGCCTAATGATATCCAATTAGAGTATGCACTAAGATTTGGGTTTCGGGCCTCTAATAACGAGGCTGAGTACGAGGCCTTGTTAGTTGGATTGTAGTTGGCCACCTCGATGGGCGCACTGCAAATCCAAGGATGTAGTGACTCCCAACTGGTCATCAACTAGGAGTATGAAGCTTGGGAAGACAACATGGTGGCCTACCTAGCCCTGGTTAGGTCGGTCACCAAGCAGCTCAAAGGTTTCTCCATCACGCAGGTCCTGATGAAAGATAATACAAGGGCTGACCAGTTAGCCTGCCTTGCTTCATCCTCTGAGTCAGATCTACTCAAAATTAGGATAGAGTACTTGCCCGAGCCTAGTGTAGCCAACTTAGGAGGCATGGAGGTTGATCCGATCGCTTTAAGGGCCAGCTGGATGGAACCGATCATGATGTTCCTCACAATTGGTGCTTTACCAAACAAAAAATATGAAGCCCGATGGGTAAAGTATCAGGTAGCCAAATACCATCCCGTGGATGGCATCCTCTATAAAAGGGGGTTCTCTATCCCGTATCTCCAGTGTATCCACTCTACTCAAGTCCAAGGAATATGGCATGAAATCCATGAAGGAGTGTGTGGAAGTCGTGTTGGAGGTCGGGCACTCTCCCGAAAGCCTTACTCCAGGGTTATACTTGACCGATGATGGCCCAGGATTCGCAAGAATATGTCAGATGGTGTGACAAGTGTCAGAGATACTCACCCATGATCAACCGCTAAAGAGAATTTTAAACCCTAATTCTCAGGCCCTGGCCATTTGCCCAGTGGGGCATCGACATAGTCGGACCCCTTCCCATGGCTAAAGGCCAGGTCAAATTCACCATCATTACTATGGACTATTTCACGAAATGGGCGAAAGTCAAGCCCTTAGCAAAGATCACTGAAAAAAAGATGGAGAGTTTCGTTGAGAAAAACATTCTTAGAGGTTCGGCACCCCTTGTGTCATGGTCAGTGACAACGGCAGGCAGTTCGATACCCCGGTATTCAGGTAGCTCTTCTTGTGCTATGGTATATCAAATCACTACTCTTCTTCCGAGCACCCTCAAGCCAATGACCAAGCTGAGGTGACAAACCAGATAGTTCTGTAGTCAATTAAATCCAGACTTGACAACACCAAAGGGCTTTGGGCAGAAGAACTACCGAACCTTCTGTGGGTCTACCGTACCACTCCCCGAGTGGTAACAGGGGAAACACCATTCTTACATCCCTATGGCTTTGAGGCCGTGGTACCAACAGAGCTCGGATTGCCAACGTTCCGGGCGAACTTCACTGAGCAAGGCAATGAGCAAGCCCTTAGAGGGGAGCTCAATCTAATAGAGAAGAAAGGGGTTGAGAATATCTAAAAGTCGTGGTCTATAAGCATCAGGTCTCTAGGTATTTCAACAACAAAGTCAAGCACCGCAGTTTCTAGATAAGAGACCTCGTTTTTAAGGCAGTGAACCAGCCTACTAAAATCCCGATCCACAGAAAGTTAAGTCCGAACTGGGAAGGACCCTACCGGGTTACTCGAGTTAACCACTTGGGAACCTACTGGTTACAAACCCTAGACGGGCAGGACCTATCTCACCCTTAGAACGTACAACATCTTCACAAGTACTTTCAATAATGCATGGATAAGAATGGGTTAGCATGGGATAGGAAATAAAGATTTTTGCTTTTTTATAGCTCTTTCCGAGCAGTTTTATTTACTTATCTAATAAAATTTTTCCTTTTGCGAAACAACTCTTCATCCAACTTTCCAAAAGACCTCGGGACCACACCTGAGGCACAAAAGACCTCGGGGCCACGCTCGAGGCACAAAAGACCTATAAAACCTCGGGGTCACATCTAAGGCACTGGCTTCGCTTAGGTGCATAACTGATGATGGGGGAAAATCCCCCTAGGTGGATAATGATAGCAAGCTTAAAAAGACCCTACAGCTACCAACGTTCTAGGTCTGTTCCCTACGGTCACTCCCTCTACCAACGCCTGCCTTAGTAAAAGCTTAGTGGACAGGGGGATACTGGACAAAAATAGGAAATCACATCGAGCACTAATAGGGCTGGGAATTCCAAAACATTCTTAAGTACTTACAGTGCCTAGAGAAATCGTCCGGGTAGTAACAAGAACAAAATCCTACATTATACTGGACGGGACCTTCAAACCTAAGTTTGTAAGTACAGGTCCCTAGAAGACCAAGTGTTCTTTACCGATCACAGTCCTAAGGCTTTTGCTAAGGGTTTTGGCAAGACTAACATCCAGTCAGGCACGGGTAATTATAAACAGACAAGTACAAAAATATAAATTGTTGGTACAAAAGCGGCCATAGAGGGCCCTTTCATTGATATCAAACATATGTACAATGCCTGGAGGGAAGTTGTAGTAGTCTCCCCAAAAAATGATAATAATAATATAAGATAAAGGCACATACCAGGGACAAAGAGTCATCCACCACGACCACTTCATCCCCGGTAGCAGTGTTCTCCCCCTGCTCCTCCTTCCAGTAGTTGGACTCTGCCCAGGACTAACGTGAGAGGTCCTAATCAAGATGGTTGGAGGCCGCTTGCTTGGACAAATCAGCATACCCCATAAGGATGCTGGCCTTAAACTCCTCTTCTGCGTACTTCACACCCGCCATATGGGCAGCGACTACTTCTGAAAGAGCCATCTTTTCAGCTTCAGCAGCTTCCCTCTCGGTCTCCACAGTCAATGCCTTAGCTTCTATAGCCTTTTGAGCTGCCTACTCAGCAACTAGTTCATTTTGGGCTTCCTCTAACTCCCTGGTCAGCACCTTCGTCCTCTCCTCCTCCACAGTAAGAGCAAAGTCCAAAGATTCCTACGCCACCTTCTCCATAGATAAAACGGCCTCAGCAGCGGCCAGGTTTTTGACCACCCCGGGTAGGTAAGTCAACCCTTGCCACCAAACAACCAACCTATAGGAAGGAAGCAGAAGCCATTAGCACCTCGGGCAGTAGAGCAAGGAACAGCACATACGAAGTTACTTACCATATGGCTGACACTATATAGCCAATCGATCAGGGCCACAGTACCCAACGCGGAGCACTTCTCCACCTAGATTTGCAGTAGCCCAGGCCGGACCCTCTTGTGGACTTTGTCTGTTGTCTCCACCACTGACATTCTATCTGGTTTATCTTGAGGTCTGGGGGCGTTGTCACGTCAACATAGGGGTCGATGTCCTGACTGGTATGGAAGTTAGAGGGAGCTTAGGCGACACGATAGTTGTTACTCCAGGAGCTGAAGTCTCGATCGCTTCCTTACCTACTCGGGGCCCCCTATGGATCCTCTTCAACTGTTGGCCCTCAGTGGGGTCCTGCCTCTTTCTCCTCAGGCCCGCCCGGGCACCCAAAGCAGTATCCTTTTCCTTCAAAGCCACCGCGTCTCTGGGAGCCATCTCTGCTAGACCAAGGAAAGGCACAAGCAAATTACATTTGAGCTCAGTTAAACGGAGGAAACCAGAAAATGGCCATAAAGCATACCGGCGATGATCGAAGGAAATATAGGAGCCACGAATCGATGCTTGGGCTGATAGGAGGTCTTCTGATCCCCTGTCCAGGTCAACAATTTGTTGACTTCCGTGGGGTCCTCGGCTAAAGACAATATCCTCGCCTAGCACTCGTCGGGAATGCTGGGCAGGTTGGCTAATCCCACTGTAGAACAAAGGGCTATTAGCTCCACGATAACAGCAAAGTAAAACAAAACAAGAAAGAAGACAGGAGCTTACTCCTTAATTTCCCCGCCCAGGAAGTCCTTAACTGTACTCTCGACAGTTCCTCGCAAAACCCGAGGGTGGATACTTGGAAGAATTTTGTCACACCCCAATTTTTGGACAACCAAATATTTAATCCAGAGCATATATCCAGACTAATATTCAATTTCCAAAGCACCGAGAGTGACACCCCGCCTCACACAGACTAATAGATAATTATTGAAAACAGTATTTTATACTCATTAAATAAGAACATGTGATTTTGTGTTTAAAAAAAAAAAAAACTCTTTTTTATTAAACTTGAATTCCCAAACATTCGTTTTCATTATAAAAGAAATTAAACTCTATTCCACATATTATATCCTTTCGATTTACCAAAGAAATATTATGTTCATTCAATAAAACCCTCTTTACAGAGTTCAGCGGAAAGAAAGCAATTAAGCATAAAATTCTATACATCCATAGGTCAGAGCAACTACAACGTTCCAATACCCAATAAATAATCATTATTACAATTATACACTTGTGGCCCACACTGCCAGAAATAAAATAAACTACAAAAAAAATACAACTCTAATAATAAACAACACTGCGACAATCTCTTCACCCAAACAGAAGCTCCAAAGAAAATCTCCAAATACTAAACCTGCACATACATTCGACTACGTTTCATATAGAAACGCACCCGAATGCATTACGCACCCGGGTCAGTATATAAAATACTGGTGTGAGTTAACAAAAAAATATAAAACGAGTCTTAGGGAACAACGGTGTCCCATAGACTCCCAAAAGTACTCACTAAGAAACAACGTGACCACCTCATATCATACAATATCTTTGCACAGAAAATAAACAATGTCATCACACATAATTCATGTCAGGTTAGAACAGTAGTTCCACGCACATTTAAGGACAGAACGGTAGTTTCCTTCAATGTGGTGGCAGTGGCTCCAACCCCGAATAAACACAACTGAATACTTACCGGTCGGATATCTATGGTGAGTCAGCCCTGCATAAAAGTTAGTGGACCCACCATCCTATAATATATAGTTATCACAAACCAAGCAAATAAGTTAGTAAACAACATTTCCACGTTCTAACTTAAACGTCGCATTCCTTATTCCAAACTTATCAGTCTTATGAAATACTCCATTGTCATTATTTATTAGCCTTTAATTATCTTTGTGTTCCCTAGGTTCACCACTTGGCCACCCTCCATGGTACAGCCCACACATATATCCCATGTGTGCCCGGGCATACTACCAACACCCACTCCGGTGCCAGTTTGGTTGGGGTATCAACCAAACCAGGTATACATAACGGACAGTTCGTCAATATGTCAAGACGTCTATACTATATAAGCTGAGCATAAGGCTTAGGCCAGCTTGATCACGAAGCCACTGGCAAACACTCAACAAGTCTTAAGCCAGCTTGATCACGAAGCCACTGGCAAAAGAGTGCGAGCTACCAAAAACAATAACACAACAGGGAGTAGTGAACTCTAAAGTCTTTTCCCAGTTTCTTACCATCTACATTAATTCTCATAAGTACCCATTCATGAAGGTTTAATCACGTCATTAACAACTTCAGGAATTTATCATTTATTCCATGGGATATCATTATCCAATTATTCACGATAAGGCCTTTTTTTTTTTTTGCCAAAATTCTATTCAAGTCTCTAGCGTAGTATTTTTACAATAATTATTTAATACCACACATAGAATAAGTTGGGGTTTCTTAACACATAGCATATAAAATCGACACTCAACAATACTATTTAAAACAGTCCCAAACATACACTTACATTAAATAGTCCCAAAAACCAACATGGACTGAAATTATTCCTCATACTAATTCCGCACAAAGAAACATCTCTAACAATATTCATAAACATAAATTCGAAATTCGGAGTTGACATTCACTGCTACTGTAATATAAATTTTCTGCCCAAACGGTGCAGAATTGGGAAAAATACTATTAGACAAAAGTTGTGCAAAATTGCGTTTTACATGGGATTATGCGGACGAAAAGCTAAAATTCCAAACAAACGATTCTGTACAATATTTTGAAAATTCAGCGATCATAGAAAAACCAATAAAAACGAATTTTCCTACTTATTTAATTAATTTATTTTTCTTTCTCCCTAGGTTAATCTCATGAATCTGAACATTAGTTTGTCAACGTATAACCATATCTATTTGGGTAATACTAGGATCCAAATCAACAAATCGCATACGATACTAAAATTTATATATCAATCCAAACATTTAACTTGCAATGATTGATTCAATTGCACGTGTGTATATATATATATACTCAAATATATATTTAACTCACCAATTGTGCCAAATCCCACAAAGATATGAATCGACATTAACCACGACGAATGCACCGCATATGATTCAACGATCATTCTCATTCTTCCTCTTCGTCTTCTTCCTCTCTCTTTCTCTTCCTCTCTATTTCTTTATTCTCTTTTCTCTCCCTCTTTCTCTTTCTCTTTCTCTTCTTCTTATCTTCCCTTGGTCGCTAGGGTTGAGATAGTAGGGGTGAATGTATTGTTGGGAGAACTAATATAGGGTTAACAAGACATAATCCCGTTTTTATTTTTACCCCTTCATAAAAATACATCATATGACCCCAAAATGCATTACAAAGTACTAAAATGAGTTACCCATTGGGTACCCATTACCCAGGTACTTAATTGTTATGTTAAATACATTGTTTAGAATATTTACGGGCCCTGTAAACACTACTAAATTATAAACACATCAATTCTTTAAAATTTAAACTTACACAAATTTATCCCATCACTTAAGTTTATAAAAAAATTCACATCGTAATTTGTACTAAAAAAATTAATACACATAGATATATAACCATAAGCATAAGTACCCATAGCTAATTTATCACATATAAAAATTCGGGTGGCCACATTAACATATAAAAATAAATATTTATATCTTGAAAATTACGGGGTGTTATAAATTTCTTCTTCTACCCTCTGTTGTTGTTTAGGCAGTTAACTATGGTTCTCCTCCACTGCTTGGCTCCTAGCGAAAAGAAGCCAGCTTTTCTGTTAATCGAGAATGGACGGTGTGTCCAAAAAAACTCCTATACGGTGAGATCATATGCAAGAACTTTGGGCCACAAGGAGACAGGCCCCATCAAGAACCTCTACCCATTCAGTACGAGCTACCCAGGAGCTATCCTGAGATATATTAGCACGTATCGGGCTAAAGGATGGAGGGAAAGGCGAAGAGCCACCATCAGGGCATCCTCATAGAGGGTAACGAAACCTGGTTGATGGAAGTGAGCCCCGCCGGATTGTACAGCCAAGGTGCAATGGTCGTGAATGTCATGCCTTTCCCTAATCCTACCCAGGTTTGGGGTACGCAAGATGCTAATGATCGCCTAGCAAGCAAAGACTACGTCAGGGCTATCATCTCTAACCCCTCGTTACCCAACCTCCTAGACACCGAGGCCACGAGGATATCCTGAGCTACTTCATCATCAGACACCCAACTTGTAGACACCCCATTTTTTCGGCTATCAAATTTAGGAGACCCATAGCTTGGTGGTTCACAATGATCGAAAAAGACTCAAAAGGACTCCTGGAAGTTAGTTATATTTCTCAAAATGCTCAGAATGACCAAAATGCCCCTGAAAGCCCAAAAACTCCTAGATTTGATCCAAAAGTTCTGGAAACATGCTATGTTGTAAGAAAAGTAAAAACAAATGAGTTTTTAAGTAAAAACAGATGAAATCGTCAGCTCCCAAAGACCCCCGGTAGTCCCGGAAGTTCCCGGAAAGTCCCAATTGACCGGTTTGACCAGGTTTGACCGAAAACGTCCAAATTTTCCAGAATCATTCTAGATCATGTGAAAAGTATTAAAATGAGTTTTAAAAGAAAATCGAGCGAAAACGTCGACTCCTGGGAGCTCCTAGAGGTTTCCAGAACTTCCCGGGAATCTCAAGTTTGACTAGTTTGACCAAAATTTGACATTAGAACAGGAGTGCCGTATCATTTTTCAAACATTTTTCATGAATACTAGAGGTCAATAGCTTTCCAACGGTATATCTCACATAATTTCTGGATTTAAAACGAATTTTTTATGAATTTTCGAAGGTGGAAAAGGCGATCAAATTAGCTTTTATCGAAAATACCGCAAAACTTTTCAAAGTGACCTGACTCCGAAACATTTTTTTATAGGAAATAGACTCCAATACCTTTCCAACGGTATATCACAACCTCAGTTTGGAGTTCATACGTATTTTCTGTGAATTTCGGACGAAATAGGGCCTTTTCGTGAATACCGGAACCTCTGGGGGCCTAAACAGCATTATCTGGACGAAGGAGGAGCAGTGCCTCCGCGGTACTGGCCCACTGCCGCCGCGGCATAGGCCCAGTGCCGCCGCAGCACTCTCCCCCAGAACAGTCCATTTTTGTAATTTTGATTGGGGGTCCAATTTGACTAATTAGAAATCAAAACGACGTAGTTTTGGTTCCCAGCTTATTTTGAACCAATGGGAGACCTTTTTATACTTTTTAATACCCCATTTACCACCCCTCATTTGCCTATAAAAGAAGCCATTTACTTCCATTTAGGGGAGAGACATGGAAGCTTAGAGAGAGCTTAGGAAGAAATTCTAGAGAAATATAGAGAGAGAAAGAGAAGAAGTAGTCTTCTTCTTCTATTTTCATCCATCAAAGTGAGTTTTCTTTTTACTTGAGTTTTCTATCAAAACTTCAATCATCCAAGAAATTCTTTCAACCACCATTCTTGAGCATCCATGAGATAGGAAGCCACTTCCATGTCTAAATGTCTCCATATATGAGTGAAACACCAAGCTACAAGTCCAATATCTCAATGATTATCAACTATTGATTGCTATTTGAATGCTTGTTTACTTTGATGTTCATCTCTCTCTTAACCCCATTTCTTTTTTACTTTTCTTTGATTATTTAGTTGTTCATCATCATGTAGATGACATGTTGTTTGAGGAGAGTGAATCCTTATGGATAGTAGCTCTTGACCTCAAAGACATGTTTGATGGATGATGATTCTACCTTCAATACATTCGTATGTATTCTTGAAGTCATATTCTCAAACAAAACTATGTTTGTGCAAATAATATTGGGAGTTCTTTGATGATTCAAGGTTGGATGAGGTTCTATGTGGTCACATGGTCATCTCAAGAGTTTAATTTCATGCTTTGAACATCTATGTCAAAACCCCTAATCAAGAACTCAAACTCTATTTCAAAACCCAAATCCATTTTCTTCAAGAATGATCCAAAACAGTGAGCTGTTCAGATTCAAAGATTTGTTTTGAATTAAATACCTGAGTTATGATGATGAAACCACTTGGAAAATCTTCCTAAGACATCATAGTTTGTCTCCAATTTTTTCCATCAATTATAGAGGTGTGAAAGTATTATTTTCGGATTTAAGAAGTTCATATTCATAATCTGCCTCTGTTCTCACAGAATGTTTACCTGATTTTTTGCACTTATTCTGGATGTTTTCATCACTGTACATATATCTTTTCTATTTTTTTTATGACACTTGGGTGTCTTATGAAACCTTTGGTATATAATGGGTCATCACAAACCCTTTCTTTGATTTATGAAAAATCATACAAAATAAGTCAACTGTGTAGCTTTTGTTTCTGAGTCATGTGTACATTCTGATTTATTTCTTTTAATCTATGATAGCTATTGAGGTTTGGATTTTTGGGTTATTTTCTAGACACAATAAGGATGATCTCTGATTTTTCCCACATTTTCCTAGGCATGTTTGACCTCCCATTATAATGTTACAAAGTAATGCATACAGTCTGTCCACTATTCACAGCATTTCACTTTTTGACTTTCACACTTTGATGCAACACTCTCTTGTATCTAGATGAACCCATATCCCATGCACATGTTCTTTCCCACTTTTAGCATGCTATATCATATCATGTATCATCTATCCTCTCATGTATCATACTCCCATAGATTCTTGAGTTTGGTTTCCAAATATAACCATGTTTTGTAAATACTTGGGAAGTTCTTGAAATGAGTTAGGAATTGATATTCCAAGTGGTTAGAATATTCATCCAAGTTCTGGAAGTATACTTTCAAAACCCCCATTTCAAAACCCCCCTCTTAAACCCCACAATTTGATTTCAAGAAATAAACCTTGTTTTTCTCAAAACCCTCAAAACGGTGAGTCATTTAACTTCAAGGAATTATTTTGAGTTCAATACTCAATGTATGAATGCAAGACCACTTGGAAAGTCTTCCTAACTCATTGGAGAACACCCATGATTTTTGGTTTGACTTGGAAGTACTTGGAAATGGTCCATTTGGACCTAAACATTCCTTCCAGACATTCTGTTTTTGCTGTCACAGCAGCTAGGTGCACTTCCAACCTCTTTTTCAGAAAATGTTTCCAAAAGGAGTGGTCCTAACTTATTTCTCCCTCAAACTTCAATGTCTTAGGGAACTTTCTGTATAAAATGGGCCTCTAGATCATTTGTTTTCATTTTCTAAGATGTTTCAACATTTCAGTCGACAGTACGGACTCGGTTTCTGAGTGACCTCTATTGTTTATATGATTTCTCTCCATCTGTGATAGTTATTAAAGATTGGCTTTTTGAGTTGTGTTCTAGACACAATAAGGAAGATCTCCATAAAAAATCATGCATTGAAAACATTTCTAATCCCTCTTTTCAATTTCCAAAAGATCATGTTACTATTCTGTCCACTATTCACAGCAAGCATATTTTAACTTTCATCCTTTGATTTGATGCTTATATGCATTCCAAATTAGCTCATGTCTTAGGAAGTAGTTCATGCTACATTTGTAAATTTCTCATAATGATTCCATTCTTTCATTCATACATATATTAGACTTCTAAGTTATTATAGAAATCCATGAACACAAAGCACACTACAACCTTTACACATTATAGATACATACATTGCATTCATGCAAAGATTTGGGGCTTTTATGAGTCCTAATCTAAGAAGATTATAAGGAATGATCATGATCACATATTCATGCTTTCCCTCGATCTAATCATCCTTCCTCATCCGTCCCGGGGATTGAGAGATCTTCTCTTCTCAAAGAATAACATGCATCATTCTAGCTTGTTAAGCATCTTTGTTTTCTTTGATTTATTTGTTTCAAGAACAATTCATGCCCCCTTTAGATTAGGAAACTTGATTAATTGATATATGATTAGACGTTTTTTCCTAGGTTTATTTTTGTGATCTTTCACTTTTGCATTGTATGATATTTGGCTAAGATCTTATGAATGACATCTTATCTTTTGATCTTCCATTTCAAGATTCTTATGTAATGTAATATACTATCATAATAGTAATTTCCGATCCACACATAGTATAAGATGATTATTTGG
Source organism: Hydrangea macrophylla (assembly GCA_033977485.1). NCBI lineage: Eukaryota > Viridiplantae > Streptophyta > Magnoliopsida > Cornales > Hydrangeaceae > Hydrangea > Hydrangea macrophylla. Next base: position 12,750,440 of record CM066992.1, on the reverse strand, counting down.
ATGCTAATTGAGGCCCGTCAAGAGACGGGGCGAGTAGAGGGTGTTTTAGTCGTGACAAAGGCTCCTTCTTCTCTCGTACTAAAACCCCGAGCCAAGTTCTTTGGTTATGAAGGGCCGGTGCCCTTTATCCGTTTGGGTGAGTCAAAATTAGGTTTCTTGGTTCCGTAAAGACCAAGTGGCGACTCTGTATCTGTTTTCGAAAGACCTTCTTTTCTTCGAAATCAACCTCTTGTTTTCTTTCAAATCAATTTCAAAACAAAGGAAAATCAATTCCGAAACCCCAGAAATAAACAGGAAAAACCGGGAGTGGACGACGGATTCCGCGTGTCCCCAATCTGGCGACTCTGCTGGGGATTTTTATTTTAAAACAAAATAATACAGAGGTTTGACTCATAAGACGCATCCTTAAAATCATGTTTTTACTGTGTTTGGTTCACCGCATTGCACTCTTGCTTTTCTCCCCCTCCGACTGTGTCTGAAACGCTGCGCTGACATTGTTCAGGTCTTGCTGTGCCAGGGTACAAGTCACCGTTGATACTGTACCTTCCAAGATATATCAAAAAGAGTAAACACTTCCTTACTGTCTCTTTGACGGTATATTGGAACTCTCGTCAATGGACCCTCTTTGATTAAACCCAGCCTTTGCATATAGATTCCTGTAGAACATTTCATAGGACTGTTGATTTATCTTTTCAGATAGGACAATATGATATAACTGCTGTATGCCCTGACGGGATTACCTGCGCGGTGTAGACGCTTATGTGACATGAGGTAGAATCTCTTTCTTATGATCCCCAAGGAAATCACTTACATGTGATCACATTGAGTTGACCTGCCTAGGCACCATGACAAAGATGTCTGCTCCACGTTCACAAAGATATACACCGCAAACCTTGTTTGTTGGTCCTAAGACATAGGAGTATGAAAACTTGCTAGACAGTATGATCACCATCATTTAAATCTCCCAGATTTCCCAGATATAACAATTTCTCTCAGAAACTCTGTCCAATTTAACCAGATATTCCTATTTCCCATAACCTCTACCAGAATCCATCTAAACTTCCTAGAAATTCCCGTTTCCCAAAAACTCTACAAGAACTCTCTGCTCCCCGAAAACTCTGCCAAAATCCACCAGATTTCCCAGAAACCCCTTTTTCCAAACCCTACCAAGATCTCCCAGACTTCCCCAAAAATGCTTGTCCGAATCACCCATATATTTCCGCTTCTCCCAGAAGTCCTATGAACTCCCTAGGTATCTTTATTTCACCTAAAATTCCAGAAAATCCATATTTCTCTGGAACCTCTACCCAAGCTTCCCAGAAATTCCAATTTCTCAGAAACTCACCATATTAACCAGTTTCTCCCAGAAACTCTGTCCAGATATTCCAGATATAACCATATTAACCAGTTTTCCCAGAAGCTCCGTCCAAATCTCCCAAATTCTTCAAAAATCCCAGCATCTCTGCCCAAATCACCTAGAAATGCCCAGACATACTTGTTTCTCCTAGAAACTCTATCCAAATTTTCCAGAAATACCCATAGTACCTGTTTATCCCAGAAACTCTGTCCAAAATTCCCGAAGTATCCCAAAAATCCCTGTTATCCCTTGGTGATCATACTGGAAAGAAAAGTTAGCACACTTTGTATGGATAGGACCTTACTTGCTTAACTGTTATATGTTAGAAGTAGGGGCATCATATAGATTATGGCTTGCATCCGCATGATTGTCTCATATGCATACACAATTTGTGTTAGTTTGCATGCACATATATCTCATAAGTCCACACAGCCTATCCCTTCTCATCATCACATGATCATCGATCTTCATCCTTCGAGTCTGATCCTTGTCATTTCAATTTGTAAGACATCACAGGTCCTAAACGTCGTCCTGCTACATTTTCTTCTTGGGATTAATAGCCCTCCCGAAAACAAACCTATGGATCACAAAAGCTTGGAAACTCGAGTCGCCCAGATGAGAACCACTATGACTCAGCTTTCGGATCACCTCACCCAGGTCCTAGGATTTCTTGAGAAAATGAGACCCGAAGTCCGCATTCACTCCGCTTAGACTCGTACACCGAATAATCAACTAATCAGAATAACTGTGGATGCTAGAATGACTGCTATGGAACCTGCTGTTGAGAAGATCAGGGACGAGCTTGCGGAAATGACAGATATGATACGGCATTTGGCTAACCCACCATCCTCGATTCTGCTATCTTCCCGGCCAGCACCTTGTACTGAATGGTTTGGAAAATTAGCTGATCTTTGGATACATAGTTTGGATCAAGAGGCTCTTGACAAGCTCACCAGAATAAAGGATACCATCAGATAAGGAAAGTGCAGGAATAATGAACCCCAACACCAGTCCAAGGGACCCAACTACTCCCTAGACTCCCCAGATATCCATGCACCTAACCACCAACCAATGGCCTACCCTCTCTGTCCATACCAGTCCATTCCACCAAATCACCCTAAAGGCCCTCGCAAATTCTCTACACTTGATATTCCCCTCTCCACAGCCTTAGACCACCTACTCAAAAAGGGCCACCTGCAGCTCCTCCATCAAAACCACTACCGGATCCTATACCCTCTCACTACAACATGAGCCTACAATGTGCTTACCACCAAAATCTAGGCCATGCCACCGATCAGTGCATCCGCCTCCTCCATGACATTCAAAATCTCATAGAGGATGCACCCCATCCTAATGCCATCTCCTATCTTGGCTTGGACCAACCGCTCGAATGATCCCCTTTGCTGAGACCCACGAATGTTGAACCTATGCAAGTGAAGTAATGGTGTTTGGGACTCTTGCTAGAAAACCAAATGAGGATGCTCTTAGAAAAAGAAATAAAAAGAATAAATGAGTCACTGTGACATTCCAATTGAGACCAGGTCGAGTCTAGTCGAGTCTGTTGTATGTTTATTCTTGTGGTCGAGTCTGTTTTTCATCGAGTTGTTAATGAGTCTGTAATCCTTCTCTACTGATGGAATGAAGTCTCATTTTGCCTAATCTAATGTGCCTAGTCATAGATGCATGAATCGCTGAACTGAAGTGTCACTTTTCAAATTACCATGGATATTACTGTGCTAAAAAAAGGGTAATTTTTTTTGCTCAAACCAAAAAAAAAATCCTGAAAGGTCAAAGTCAATTTTGCGCTGACACCGATAAAGAGCTGAGAATTGAATAGTCTTACTTTAAGAATTCAAAGATGCTTTTGCTCAAATCTCGAAAAGACATACTTGGAACTGATTTAGGGCTTGCCCAACACCCTTTTCCACCATTTTAAAGCCTTGAGCCCAGTCCAATCAAGAGCCATACAAACCTGTCCAATGCAGACTTAGTCATTGTTGGTAGCCAAACATTTCCATGAGTTTCTTCCCCCTTCAAAAAAAAAAAAAAAGAAAAAAGAAAAAAAAAAAAAAAGAAAAGCTCGCTAGGTTGAAAATCCGTAAAGGGCACCTAGGCAAAAGTGAGAGCTAAAAAGGTGTTGATTTCCAAAATCTGACCCTAGCCAGTCAAAAGGTTGAAGAAAATTTTGATGAAACAAATGAGAAAATTGTATGCTTCAAGGTACGCCATTAGAATGTGCCTAGATCATGTTTCAAAGGGCTCAAAACGACCACAAACAAATTCTGAGGGCTGACACGCACATCATGAAATTTTAAGATTGCGATTGAAAGATCTCACATGAATCGACTATAAATTGACTGGCTAGGCGAAAGTGAAAAGGGTCAATCCTCAAAACAAAACAAAAAGAACAAGACAAAGAAAAGAAAGGGGGATTGAAACTGAATCTTTTTATTCAAGGCTACCACAAGTGAGCTAAGTTTTCTTTTACGATTGGTTTGAAAAACCCTCAACCAATTTCTTTCAAGACCTTGCCTTGAACTACGCTCGACCTGATTCCCACTCGGGGATACGTAGGCAACCACATCGGTTCGGTCGACACCATCATAATCAATCCAATTTCTTTCAAGACCTTGCCCGAACTACGCTCGACCTGATTCCCACTCGGGGATACGTAGGCAACCACATCGGTTCGGTCGCTCCACCCACAAAAATAGCCTAATTTCTTTCAAGCTTCGGCCCGAACTACGTTGGACCTGATCCCCGTTCGGGGGTACGTAGGCAGACTTTGAAAAAAGAAAAGAAGGATGTCACACCCCGATTTTTGGACAACCAAATATTTAATCCAGAGCATGTATCCAGACTAATATTCAATCTCCAAAACACCGAGAGTGACACCCTCACACAGGTTAATAAATAATTTATTTGAAAATAGAATTTAATACTCCTTAAATAAGGACATGTGATCTTGTGTTTAAAGAAAAACTCTTTATTATTAAACATGTATTCCCAAACATCCATTTCATTGTAAAAGAAATAAAGTTCCATTATAAATATTATATCACTTTTCAAATTAAAAAAAAAACATCATTTTCATAAATAAAATGTCCACATACAGAGTTCAGCGAAAATAAAAATAAACAAGAATAAAATCTATGCATCTCTTGGTCAGAGTAACTACAACGTTCCCAATACCCAATATACCATATTTATTACAATTATACATACTGGCCCACAATGCCAGAAAATAAAATACAATCAAGTACAACAAAAATAAGTACAACTGCAATAATAAACAACACAACGACCATCTCTTCACCCAAACAGAAGCTCCAACGAAAATCTCCAAAAACTAAACCTGCACAAATACATTCGACTACGTTTCATATAGAAACGCCCCCGAATGTATAACACACTCGGGTCAGTCACATGACTGGTATGAGTTAAACTAAACAACAAGTCTTAGGGATCCAACTTGAACCCGTAGACAACAAATTACACTACAACACTCTTAGGTCAAGACAGGTAGTTCCACACACATATCTGGACAATAGAGTAGTTTCCATTTATGTGGTGGCAAGTAGTTTCTTGCAAGAAATCCAAAGCTACTACGAATTTCATACTTACCCATTACTTATGGTGAGCCAAACCTGTAATACGTTAGTGGGCCCACCATCCTGCAAATTGAATGATCATAAACCAAGCCAACAATTCCGTATACAAACCGTCCACATTCTAACTCAAACGTCGCATTCATTTTTCCACGCTTATCAGTCTTATGAAATAATCCATGTTCATTACTTATTAACTTTAAATTTATCTTTGCATTCCCTAGCTTCACCACTTGGTCACCCTCCATGGTGCACCCACACATATATCCCATGTGTGCCCGAACATACTACTAACATCCACTCTGGTGCTAGTTTGGTTGGGGTATCAACCAAACCAGGTATACACACAGAAGGCCAGTCAATATGCCTAGACGTCTAACAAATAAGCCGGGCATAAGGCTTAGGCCAGCTTGATCACGAAGCCACTGTCAAAAGGGTACACTCAGCAAGTCGAGCTACCAAAAAAAACATATCACACAACGGGGAGCGGTGAACACTAAAGAACTATGTTGCAATTATCACTTATCGTTCGTATTATCCCAATAATTGTAAATTTCACGTTTATTACATAGTTCCGTCTTATCATCCAATCACATCTCTAACTTTTAGATGTATTCCAATTTCTTACAATAAAGGGTTTTATCAATTAACCCATAACAATCTTCCCTCAAAATTTCCAATCAAATTACAAGATCTCTAATATACTATTCAACGTATCTAATTTACTCATTTTTATCAAAATGACCACAAAATAAGGTCAGTTATTTCAGGTACAAATACCTCAACCACATATTCAATATTAGCATACATAAAGCACCTAATAAGAAATCACATTCTCCAATTTTGCACGTTGAACTATATTGAAAACTGCTACTGTAATCTTAAATTTCTGCCCAAACGGTGCAGAACCAGGAAAAACTTAAAACACGAAAAGTGTGCAGAATCACGTTTTACATAAGATACGCGGACAGAATGTTCAAATTCAAAGCCATGATTTTCTAATAATATTCTGAAGTTTCTGCAACTGTTAAAATAGAATAAAAACGAATTTTCTTATTATTTATTCATTATCAAAATTATTTTCCTTTGTGCTTTCATCAAGTTAACTATCCACATAATCTATCCTAATACACCGAGATCACATTCATAAAATCACAATAAGAAAAATGAATGTTTATATCAGTCCATAATAACAAATGGGGATCAAGACACAATTTAAAACAAATCACCAAGTTAACAAGAACTAATAGGATTCCTTAGCGTATACATATATTTACATATGTGTATATATATATACCCAAAAACAAATCTTTAACTCACCTAGTTGATCACAAATCAACCACCACAAATGCTTCGCAATTCCCCACGTGCCCACGAACCCGAGATCATTCTCCTTTCTTCTTCTTCTTCTTCTTCTTCTTCCCTCTCTCTCTCTCTCTCTCTCTCTCTCTCTCACACACACACACACACACACACACATACATACACACACAACACACGTCTGTTCTCTCTTCTACTCTCTTTTCTTATCTTCCCTTTTAGTTTTAATATGGGGCTAGGGTTTATTATAAGTATATATGTACACTACACACACAACCCATGTTAATAAAACACACACAAATATATAAATCCCGTTTTTCTTTTTATGGGCTCACAAAAGAGACTTATATGAGCCCAGAATGATGTACAAAGTGTTAAAATGAGTAGCCCAATGGGTACCCATGACCCCGGTACTAAGTTTTAATGTTAATTACATTATTTAACACATTCGCGGGCCTGTAAACACTATATAACAAAAATACATATCAACCCTTCACTTTATTTTTTAACAAATATAAATTAATAAAATATAACTTCCAAACCAAACGTGCTCACTCATGATTTAATTTATATGTCCACCAAACACTAAAATTTGTTCAAACACATGTCTTACATAGGCACACTCATATATATTGCTAACTGAAAATAATAATGAAAATAATTATTTACATAGAAATTTTAGGGTTGTTACAAAGGATGGCTAGCTAGGTTGAAAATCCGAAAGGACGCCTAGGCAAAAGTTAGAGCTGAATCCAAGGTGAGCAATAACAAAAGAGAGAAAAAAGCTCGCTAGGTCACCTCACTAGTACCTAGGCAAAAGTTATGAGCATTTGAGAGATTAAAGTCACGGTCCTTGCCTCAAGCCAGAAATCACCTTCCACACTAGGGGCAAACTTTGGCTACTCGCCTCGTTTGCCTAAATTTTACTATCTACCCTTCATACATGGGGCAAACTTCGGTCACCTACCTCGTTTGCCCAAAACCTCCAATGAACCTTCCTCCAAACTAGGGGCAAACTTCGGTCATTTACCTCGTTTGCCTACCAATCCCACTTCATGGCCTTCAAACTAGGGGCAAACTTCGTTTGCCTAACACGATCCCTTCACACCAAAGGGTGAGTTTTCAAGTCACCAAGTTGTTTTGAAAATTTTGAAAAGGAGCATCTTTTATTCTATAAGCTAAGGCACTAATTCAAAGCACATCTTGGGAGAAGCAAAGAAATTTATTAGATCAGTAGGGAGGAATTTTCAAAAATAAGATTCACCATCAAAGTGGTGCCGCATTAAGGTGAGAAGTAAACACAAAAGAGAAATGGTACATCATTTATGACAAGAGCACATTAAGTTTTGGCAAGTCGAGCTTGTTTCATTTCAGTGTCGAATGTGTCGTCCTCGTGTGTCGATGTCTGTTAGTCGTCAAGTCCGTCGCAGTCTCAAATAAGTGAGTTGATAGTGACTAATAATGAATTTTCCAAATAAAGTTATAAATTTTTAAGAGTGTTCCAAGGACAATGCAAGCAGGAGTACCAAACACTATTACTGCACCAATCAAGGCATCAGCATGAGAAGTGTCCAAACTTAGGGCAAATGCAAATTTCATCCCTTTCTAAACCGTCGAAAGTTAACCATCATCTTCATGCAACATAAGTCCATGAGTGGCTGTTGACTGTCTTCCTTTGCTCATGCAACATAAGTCCATGAGTGGCTGTTGATGATCTTCTTTCATCCTAGCAACATAAGTCCATAAGTTGCTATTGATTACCACCCTCCATCAGTGTCAAACCACCGCAAATCATCTCTATCACAAACAAAATGATACCTTGACTCCCATTTAATGGACGTATTTCCTTCATCCTAGCAGAGTACATTATCCTTTAGCTCCCGAAGGCCATAACCGGCTATTTTGGATTGATCGTTGTAGAATCTGACCAACCACGAGTGATTCAGAGATGGATCCTGGTTCAAGGTCAAGAATTGAAGAGAGATTCTCAGAGAGTCCATCAGCTCCCAAAGGTCCTAACCGGCTCTTTTGGATTGAGCAGAATCTGACCAACCACGAGAGATTCAGAGATGAATCCTAGTTCTAGGTCAAGAATTAAAGAGAGATTCTCAGAGAGTCCATCAGCTCCCGAAGGCCCTAACCGGCTCTTTTGGATTGAGCAGAATCTGACCAACCACGAGAGATTCAGAGATGAATCCTGGTTCTAGGTCCAAAATTGAAGAGAGATTCTCAGAGAGTCCATCAGCTCCCGAAGGCCCTAACCAGCTCTTTTGGATTGAGCATTACAGAATCTGACCAACCACGAAAGATTCAGAGATGAATCCTGGTTCTAGGTCAAGAATTGAAGAGAGATTCTCAGAGAGTCCATCAGCTCCCGAAGGCCCTAACCGGCTCTTTTGGATTGAGCACAATCTGACCAACCACGAGAGATTCAGAGATGAATCCTGGTTCTAGGTCAAGAATTAAAGAGAGATTCTCAGAGAGTCCATCAGCTCCTGAAGGCCCTAACCGGCTCTTTGAGATTGAGCATTACAAAATCTGACCAACCACGAGAGATTTAGAGATGAATCCTGGTTCTAGGTCAAGAATTGAAGAAAGATTCTCAGAGAGTCCATCAGCTCCCGAAGGCCATAACCGTCTCTTTTGGATTGAGCATTACAAAATCTGACTAACCACGAGAGATTCAGAGATGAATCCTGGTTCTAGGTCAAGAATTGAAGAGAGATTCTCAGAGAGTCCATCAGCTCCCGAAGGCCCTAACCGGCTCTTTTGGATTGAGCATTACAAAATCTGACCAACCACGAGAGATTTAGAGATGAATCCTGGTTCTAGGTCAAGAATTGAAGAGAGATTCTCAGAGAGTCCATCTGCTCCCGAAGGCCCTAACCGGCTCTTTTGGATTGAGCATTTTAGAATCTGACCAACCACGAGAGATTCAGAGATGGATCCTGGTTCTAGGTCAAGAATTGAAGAGAGATTCTCAGAGAGTCTCCTACCATCCCCAGCAGAAGATAACAGAAGTCCGAACCGATTCTTCGGACTTGTCATCATAAGGATCGGCCAACGATTGAAAACATCACTCGCAGTCAAATCACCCCAATTCCCTGGGCAAGCACTATCTATTCACAATTCAAGGATCGATGTCCACTGATTATCATGAGCTTTTTCACCTGTCAGTCATTATGAGTTTTCTCACTTATCGTGAGCTTCTTTGCTCCGGTTATCTCACCTGTCAATTATCGTGAGCTACCCCACTTATTATGAGCCTCCTCACTTTGGTTATTATAAAACTGTCGGTTATCATGAACTCCCTCACCTATGGGTTATCCTTAGTTTTCATCCTCAAAGACCCCACATCCGATCCCATTCGCTTGTAAAAGCACACTTCCCGTAATTTGAGAAGTTTGCCCTGAAACCCAGAGTCTTTTCAGACCGTGGTCGGCCACTACATCATAGTCAGAAGCACTACCACAACACAAGTCCACTCGGAGTGGCACACCCATAGCACCTGCTCATACTAGGATCATAACACTAGACATGATACGACTCATGACACAATTCATATCACATCCATGCATTGCATATCGCTCTCTTAGCATAGCATCCGCCTGATTGTTGTGTATGTGCATGTGTGATTTATTCCTTTGTGCCTTGAACTATGTCCTAGTCTGATTCCCCATGGGATACGTAGGCAGCTCACGCAGAGCACGACCAGCACTAGCCTCAGCATCATTGCATCTTTTGCAACGCTTTTTTTTATCCTAAATCTATAGCCTCCAAAAGACCTGTCTCTTCAAAGCTTTGGCACTCGATTGCGACATGCGTCGCCTCGCAAGTTCATGCCAAAGAGGGGCAAACTGTAGACACCCCATTTTATCGGCTATCAGATTTAGGAGACTCAAAAAGACTCCTGGAAGTTAGTTATATTTCTCAAAATGCTCAGAATGACCAAAATGCCCCTGAAAGCCCAAAAACTCCCAGATTTGGTCCAAAAGTTTTGGAAACATGCTATGTTGTAAGACAAGTAAAAAAAATGAGTTTTTAAGTAAAATCAGATGAAATCGTCAGCTCCCAAAGACCCCCGGAAGTCCCGGAAGTTCCCGGAAAGTCCCCGTTGACCGGTTTGACCAGGTTTGACCAAGGTTTGACCAAGTTTGATCAAGTTTGACCGAAAATGTCCAAATTTGCAGGAATCATTCTAGATCATGTGAAAAGTATTAAAATGAGTTTTAAAAAAAAATCGAGCGAAAACGTCGGCTCCTGGGAGCTCCCAGAGGTTTCCAGAACTTCCCGGGAATCCCAGGTTTGACCAGTTTGACCAAAATTTGACTTTAGAACAGGAGTGCCGTATCATTTTTCATGGATACTAGAGGTCAATATCTTTCCAACGGTATATCGCACATAATTTCTGGATTTAAAACGAATTTATTATGAATTTCCGAAGGTGGAAAAGGCGATCAAATCAGCTTTTATCGCAAATACCGCAAAACTTTTCAAAGTGACCTGACTCTGAAACATTTTTTTTATAGGAAATAGACTCCAATACCTTTCCAACGGTATATCACAACCTCAGTTTGGAGTTCATACATATTTTCTGTGAATTTCGGACGAAATAGGGCCTTTTCGTGAATATCGGAACCTCTGGGGGCCTAAACAGCATTATCTGGACGAAGGAGGAGCAGTGCCGCCGCGGCACTGGCCCACTGCCGCCGCGGCACAGGCCCAGTGCCACCGCACCACTCTCCCCCAGAACAGTCCATTTTTGTAATTTTGATTGGGGGTCCAATTTGATTAATTAGAAATCAAAACGACGTAGTTTTGGTTCCCAGCTTATTTTGGACCAATGGGAGACCTTTTTATACTTTTTAAAACCCCATTTACCACCCCTCATTTGCCTATAAAAGAAGCCATTTACTTCTATTTAGGGGAGAGACATGGAAGCTTAGAGAGTGCTTAGGAAGAAATTCTAGAGAAATATAGAGAGAGAAAGAGAAGAAGTAGTCTTCTTCTTCTATTTTCATCCATCAAAGTGAGTTTTCTTTTTACTTGAGTTTGCTATCAAAACTTCAATCATCCAAGCATTTCTTTCAACCACCATTCTTGAGCATCCATGAGATAGGAAGCTACTTCCATGTCCAAATGTCTCCACATATGAGTGAAACACCAAGCTACAAGTCCAATATCTCAATGATTATCAACTATTGATTGCTATTTGAATGCTTGTTTATTTTGATGTTCATCTCTCTCTTAACCTCATTTCTTTTTGATTTTTCTTTGATTATTTAGTTGTTCATCATCATCTAGATGACATGTTGTTTGAGGAGAGTGAATCCTTATGGATAGTAGCTCTTGACCTCAAAGACATGTTTGATGGATGATGATTCTACCTTCAATACATTCATATGTAATCTTGAAGTCATATTCTCAAACAAAACTATGTTTGTGCAAATAATATTGGGAGTTCTTTGATGATTCAAGGTTGGATGAGGTTCTAAGTGGTCACATGGTCATCTCAAGAGTTTAATTTCATGCTTTGAACATCTATTTCAAAACCCCCAATCAAGAACTCAAACTCTATTTCAAAACCCAAATCCATTTTCTTGAAGAAAGATCCAAAATAGTGAGTTGTTCAAATTCAAAGATTTGTTTTGAATTAAATACCCGAGTTATGATGATGAAACCACTTGGAAAATCTTCCTAAGACATCATAGTTTGTCTCCAATTTTTCCCATCAATTATAGAGGTGTGAAAGTATTATTTTCGGATTTAAGAAGTTCATATTCATAATCTGCCTCTGTTCTCACAGAATGTTTACCTGACTTTTTGCACTTATTTTGGATGTTTTCATCACTGTACATATATCTTTTCTATTTTTTTTATGACACTTGGGTGTCTTAGGAAACCTTTGGTATATAATGGGTCATCATAAACCCTTTCTTTGATTTATGAAAAATCATACAACATCAGTCAACAGTGCAGCTTTTGTTTCTGAGTCATGTGTACATTCTGATTTATTTATTTTAATCTGTGATAGCTATTGAGGTTTATCTTTTTGGGTTATTTTCTAAACACAATAAGGATGATCTCTGAGTTTTCTCACATTTTCCTAGGCATGTTTGGCCTCCCATTATAATGTTACAAAGTAATGCATACAGTCTGTCCACTATTCACAGCATTTAACTTTTTGACTTTCACACTTTGATGCAACACTCTCTTGTATCTAGATGAACCCATATCCCATGCACATGTTCTTTACCACTTTTAGCATGCTATATCATATCATGTATCATCTATCCTCCCATGTATCATACTCCCATAGATTCTTGAGTTTGGTTTCCAAATATAACCATGTTTTGCAAATACTTGGGAAGTTCTTGAAATGAGTTAGGAATTGATATTCCAAGTGGTTAGAATATTCATCCAAATTCTGGAAGTATACTTTCTAAACCTCCATTTCAAAACCACCCTCTTAAACCCCTCATTTTGATTTCAAGAAATAAACCTTGTTTTCTCAAAACCCTCAAAACAGTGAGTCATTTAACTTCAAGGAATTATTTTGAGTTCAATACTCAATGTATGAATGCAAGACCACTTGGAAAGTCTTCCTAACTCATTGGAGAACACCCATGATTTTTGGTTTGACTTGGAAGTACTTGGAAATGGTCCATTTGGACCCAAACATTCCTTCCAGACATTCTGTTTTTGCTGTCACAGCAGCTAGGTCCACTTCCAACCTCTTTTTCAGAACACTTTTCCAAAAGGAGTGGTCCTAACTTATTTTTACCTCAAACTTCAATGTCTTAGGGAACTCTCTGTATAACATGGGCCTCTAGATCATTTGTTTTCATTTTCTAAGATGTTTCAACATTTCAGTCAACAGTACTGACTCTGTTTCTGAGTGACCTCTATTGTTTATATGATTTCTCTCAATCTGTGATAGTTACTAAGGATTGGCTTTTTGGGTTGTGTTCTAGACACAATAAGGAAGATCTCCATAAACAATCATGCATTGAAAACATTTCTAACCCCTCTTTTTAATTTCCAAAAGATCATGTTACTGTTATGTCCACTATTCACAGCAAGCATATTTTAACTTTCATCCTTTGATTTGATGCTTATATGCATTCCAAATTAGCTCATGTCTTAGGAAGTAGTTCATACTACATTTGTAAATTTATAATAATGATTCCATTCATTCATTCATACATATATTAGACTTCTAAGTCATTATAGAAATCCATGAACACAAAGCACACTACAACCTTTACACATTATAGATACATACATTGCATTCATGCAAAGATTTGGGGCTTTTATGAGTCCTAATCTAAGAAGATTATAAGGAATGATCATGATCACACATTCATGCTTCCCCTCGATCTAATCATCCTTTCTCATCCGTCCCGGGGATTGAGAGATCTTCTCTTCTCAAAGAATAACATGCATCATTCTAGCTTGCTAAGCATCTTTGTTTTCTTTGATTTATTTGTTTCAAGAACAATTCATGCCCCCTTTAGATTAGGAAACTTGATTAATTGATATATGATTAGACGATTTTTCCTAGGTTTATTTGTGTGATCTTTCACTTTTGCATTGTATGATATTTGGCTAAGATCTTATGAATGATATCTTATCTTTTGATCTGCCATTTCAAGATTTTTATGTAATGTAATATACTATCATAATAGTAATTGCCGAACCACACATAGTATAAGATGATTATTTGGATGCTAATTGAGGCTCGTCGAGAGACGGGGCAAGTTGAGGGTGTTTTCATTGTGGCAAAGGCTCCTTCCTCTCTCGTACCAAAACCCCGAGCCAAGTTCTTTGGTTATGAAGGGCCGGTGCCCTTTATCCGTTTGGGTGAGTCAAAATTAGGTTTCTTGGTTCCGTAATGACCAAGTGGCGACTCTGTATCTGTTTTCGAAAGACCTTCTTTTCTTCGAAATCAACCTCTTATTTTCTTTCAAATCAATTTCAAAACAAAGGAAAATCAATTCCGAAACCCCGAAAACAAACAGGAAAAATTGGGAGTGGACGACGGATTCCGCGTGTCCACACAACTGGAAATCCTACCCTAGCTATGCTGGTCAGACGGGGTCACAGAAGGTGGGTCTAAACTCCTGTTCGGAGTCCCCAACCGTGACTGTTCGTCCTCTGACTAGGAAGAAAAGTCAAAATCGGACTGACACATCTCTAAGGCTCCTGTGACTGGGTGGGGAAATAACCGGTGACCTAGGTAGGGGTCAGAGACTCTAAGTCTGAGATGCAAAAGGGACAAGGTTAAAAGTCTAAAAGGCAGGGAGTACAAAGCCTTCAGGGTAACGTGGCACTCGGTTAGAACTTACCCCGGACAGCTTGATCAGTTTAGCCGCCCTATTGTACCGTTGGATCTAATGAAAAAGCAAAATCTAAGGAAGAAAAGGTCCCACTCCCTCACAAGCCCTAAAAAATTACTATTTTCTAGCCTCACTCGGGAATGAAAAAAAGAGGAAAAGAAGGAAAGAGCAGTGAAATCTAAAAACTGGGAAGATGAAGACTTATAAGAATTAAGAACAGGAAGAGATCTAGAAGCTTGGCCATGAGCCTTTTCTCTTAAAACTGCTCGGTAACCTCTATCTCTAAATAGCAGGAATGGAAGAAATGAACAAGTGTCCCTTATATATATACAGCGTGAACGGTCCAAATTGAATAAGATCCACTAAATGGGAAATCTTCCCGCCTAAACTAACTGGCAGTTGTCTCATCGAGCACGTGGAATGACGCCTCAAAAGGTGCGTGTATTAAATGCATGACATGACAGTCTGGTAACCGTGCGACTGTTCGGTTATACTCACACCGACCTCATTGGATCCTAACCAGGCCAACCACCAACCAACATATAGCAAGCACCGGACCGGGCCCATGGCTCCACCTATCGGTCTAGGCCCTGGCTGGCATGCATGGCCGGTATCACCCCCGGTGAGGTCCCGACCTTGTTCCCGAACGGTTTCAGAATAGTACTAATTTTCAGTCCTCATCCGATGGAACATCGCATTAGCTTTGAAAATGGAGGGCAACTGATATGTACAAAAATATTGGTCAAAGTCAAACTACCATCCTAGCAAGGGAATGCCGAGTCATCCGGAATTGGCGCTTGCTACTCAACCATCTCGGGTTGTTCGGTCAAGACCGCACGGTCTGGGTCCATAGCTCGGGCTTACGATGCAGACTCATCCCACAGTGCGCGCGACCCGGGCCTGTGTCGCGACTTGCTCTAGAAGGTTCCAGCAGTTGTCTATCTCAGTTAGAGGACTATTGGGAAGTACAAGTTGTTTCCTAAACCACTTATGAAACTTCCATGATTTGTGTAAATCGATTGTAATTAGGGTTGTACCTCCTAATCAATTTACTTACCTTGTACGAGTGGTCTCTTACACCTATAAAAAGGGACCACTCACCCTCATTATGGGGGATCACATTCTTATTTCACAGAATAGCAGTATATATCACTCATACGCATATACCCGGCCGATTTCTAGTAATGTCGCCCTCCTTGTTGCTTCACCAAAGGTAGCCGGTGATTTGTTCGTGAACACGCTACAACGCACACGTCGACATATGTCTCCTAGTTAACAGGGCCGAACTACATACAAATCTCCTTTGTCTTTATCTTCTTGTTCCTACTCTCATACCAATTTTTGGCATCATCATTTGGTATTCAAATTAATTAAAAGACAACTAAACAGCTTCTTTATAAATAATTCATTAATATTAAAAGTACTAAAGTTTGAGTTTTATGAATGATAATTTATAAAAACAAGGGCATTAGACCTTCGGGTAATGAATAAAATTTTCCATCATTTTAAAATAACCTTTAAGTAATTAATATCTTTTTATTTTAATTTAAAACACATTCTTATTATTTATTTTAACTAAATAAAATTAGGTTTAATATATAACTTAGTACCTTATAATACTAGAGTATATAAATATTATTTAACATAATATTTCAAAAAAATTAAAAATAAATCTTGATATTTAAAACTATTTTTAAATAATTTAAAATCATCATGTTCCTATTTATTGAAATAAAGCAATAATTATTGTATATTTAAAACAAGGTAATTAATCAATATAAAATGTACAATTTATAATTTCAAAATATTTTAATTGTCATATTATAATACTCTTGAATTTAAAAATGATATAAAACTAATTTTTGCACATTTTAAAATCAATTATAACATGTTAAACCTATTTATAAGTAAAATAGAATAAATAAAACTAAAATAATAAATCAAAGACCCGTGGGTCAGCCCGTACCGACTCGAATCCAAACGAGTTACCCGTTTGTAGACTCAAGAGAGTCCAGAGTCAAAAACTCGTGGGTCAAATAACCTGACCCAAAACTAAATGTTTAACCATAAATACTAAGGAATTAACCCAACCCGAATATCCATAGTTTTACCCAAACCTGACTCGTATTCAATTCAAACCTTGACCACCCGACCCTAATAGATCTGGTATGATCCGAAATGAAGCAGCGTCATTTCAATAAGTGGACCAATGGGTTACTTAAACACCAACCCGACCCGACCAGCTAACTACACATATATTGCTACCCTACCCAAACCCGACCTGAACCCGGGTCTTAAAACCCGTTTCTTCTTCTTGTTCTCCGGCGAAAAAAAGTCGCCGGAAGATCAGGGCTCGCCGAAAAATATTCTAGGAATCATATCTTCTTACTTTCTCAATGTAAATTTCTCATTCCAATGCCAAATTGACCGAAATGGATCCCTCTATCACATACTACAAGCAGGGTTTGTGGTTATCTCATTTAGTGTTCCTACGAACCCATTTTTTTGAGTATTTGGAGAATGATGGCCTGCATAACCATCTGAACTTCATCCATATCAAAACCGGTTCAAGGGGGGTACTAAAAGGTCCAAGGGAGTCACAATGGTGTAGCTTAGGGGTTGCTTCGTGAGAGTTGAAAAGTCAAGCTCTCAGGCTTGAGCTTCCATGGTGGCCGGAGCTCAACTAGAGTCTTAGGCTCTATTTGGGTGTTCATGGGCATGCATGCGTGTGTGTTTAGAATACAGAAGTAAACAAGGGTGTGTGGGGAGCTTACCTCAGCAGTCTCGGGTCTCTCTCTCCTCCTTGGTTTGAGTCTCTCTCTCTAGTTTCTTTCTCCTTCTTCTTCTCTTATGATTGAATGGGGTCTGTGTGTGTGATCTGTGAAGTGCAAAGAGATGTGGTGTTTGAGTGTGCTATGCTCCCTTCTCTTGGAGGTTTTCTCTCTCCTATGTTCCTCATATATAGACCAACACACCTATGCATATACACATATGTATACATAGATTTTGCAATCTGTTGGAATAGATGGGAGGGATTGATAGAGAGTGATGAATTGAGAGGGTGTACTTGGGAGGGGAAGAGAGGGAGCCGGCGGTTGGGGGTGGAGGTATTGGTCCAGCGGGTAGGAGGGTGGTGGTAAGTGATCCAGTGGGTATAGGGGGGTGTTTGTTTAATGGGTATAAGAGAGAAAGTACTTGGTGTACTAGTCAATAAATGCTTATAGGATCTTGTGCCCCACATTCCAATTTATACAGATTTTACAAATTCGTGTGAGACTGTCAGTCCGGGTCTGTAACTTATAGTCTATGTTATTAATTTATAAATACGTGTTATTCATACAGAACATAGGAAATTACGAATCAAACTACAGCAGCTTATTTTATTAACATGGAAATTTTACGGTTATTACATCATCCACCTCCTATTAAAGATTCCGTCCCCGGAATCAGAGCTAGCTATACATTGAACATGTAAGGAAATTTCTCATGCATTTTTTATTCTAATACCCAAGAGGCTTCATGCTCATCATGATGCTTCCACTGAACTTTCACTAGAGGGATCTCCTTAGTCCTCAACTTCTTAGTTCGTTGTTCCAAAATTTTCACCGGTCCTTCATTGTAAGTCACATTGTTGTTCACTTCGATATCCACATACTTTAAATGAGATATAATGTTGAATTTTAAATAACGTTCTTAAACTTCTAGCTTAATTTAAGGTAGAAGAAATGACACAATTTATGAATTCTTTGTAACTAGTTGAGGTCATATCACTCCTATAGATATGCAGGTCTCAACTAGGAGCCAATGCAATGTACATATAGAAATGGTATAGTCCCAGTCATGATCACAAGGTAACTCACAATTATGTTTATTCTTAGTATAAAATGAATTCTAATCACAAGTATAAATCTATATGGATGAAAACATGAACAAAGATAAGTTATGAATTATTCCTTAATTTGGACCATTTGACCTTTGGACATAAGTTTAACTAATCATTATTGAAACATGGTTTAAGCCTTAGATCATGGAAATATCATTTGAGTCATTATTTAAGAGATTTGTCAAATATGTCCAAAAATTCTGAAAATTACAGAGAGCAAATCAAGACTTCAAAAATTGGAAAAGCATAGTTCCCACAGTTTGATGTCAATGAATTTTGGACACAAGATGCCCCTGTGAGTCTAGTTTCCAACCCAAAAAGAAAAATCAAAGATCAACTGTCCAGAAGGACTCTAAAATTTTAGGAGATCCTACTAACACACTAATAGGACTCTAAAATTTACAACGGTTCATAAGACTCTAAAACTATGGGAAAAGCATAGTTCCCATACTAGACATCACTCATAAATTTATAACTCTCTGTCCAGAGATTTTGTACGATTTTCTAAAAATAGTAAACAAATCAGAAGGACTCTAATCGTTTTAGGAGATCTTATTAACACATTAAACTTCATAGAAAAAATTATTTGGAGCCAAGAGTAATTAATTAAGGTTCTAATTTACTCATTTCAAAAAGAGTGTTACCGTTCTGAAACTCTGGACAGATTATAGTTGTTTCACAAAACTCATTACCAAACCACTTTACATATGAAATCTCATTAAAAGAAAAATTTTTGTGGTAAAACTTTGTGTTATTGACACTCCCCAATTGGTTTCATTCAATTCCAAGGGTTCGAAATTTAACAAAAAATCTTTGATCAAAGGTGGTTTATGAATTCACTACACCATTTGTCAAATTAATCTTTTATTTGTTAACTACAACTTCCAAGACATTAAGTTTGGCTTAACCCACATTATTTCTCCTACCATTTGATGGTCATTGAAGACTAAAGACACTTATACTTGTAGATCTCAATGAAGTATGAAGGAACTTCATGAAAACCCAAAATGATGAACCTAGACCATGGAGGTAGGTTTAGATTCATAGACCAAACATACTAATGTCAAACTTAATCCCCTTGGAAAGCATGAGCTTATAAGAAAACAAAGCAATTTCAAGTCAATAGATTCAAGTAAGACATTGAAAGTCTTATGAATTCTAAGAGATGATTATAATCCAAAAAGAAAATGAAAAGGAAACCAAGACTCAGGTTATATCTAAGTTAACTTCATGATTTATTCAACCTTATTTTGATCCAAACCAATAGATTAGAAGCTCAATCACAACATTAGTATGTGTAAAGGACACTAGAGAGTCCTATATATTGTGATTAAACTTGAATTAGAGACTAATTACTTTGAGGTTACCTCCAATTATCCTCAACTTCTTGGTTATTTTAGGATTTTCTCAAGGTAAATCAAACTCTTCTTCTAGCTCCTCCTTCTACGAACTTTCTTCTAATTGTGTTTATAAAATTTTGAGAAGTTTAATACAAAGAGATTCAAGATAAGATTCTAAGATTCAAAAAATCCAAGCCAAAAAAAAAGATGAAGATTCTAGGTCTCTTATAATGGGATATTAATCCCCTTTATATAGGCAATTCTTTGAAAGGGTATTTCAGTATTTTTAGGGGCAAAACCCTAGTTTCGGATGTCCTTTTGAAGGTACAAAACGTATTATTGCAAAGCTGGCAGACACAAAATCACAGCACTCGACGGAGATGGAAGCGGCACTCAATGAGTGTCAGAGCGACACTCACCGACAACCGGTGTGGCATTCAATGAATTCTCGTACGGCGCTCAATGAATGCTGCGGACAACACTGTGGACTTTTGCCTTTTCTGGAATTTTGATTTTTTACGGCATTTGATGTATTTTGCGACTCTCACTGACTGCCATTGTGGCACTTACCAACTGCCGTGCGATAATCAAGTAGTGCCGTACTGATAACCCGAGAATGCCGTAAATATAAGCCATGTGCCATTTTCTCCATTCTCTCTTTTCATCTCTCTTCTTCTACTTTCTTTCTACTTGTTTAAATTACAGAGCCTTTTGAAGAGCTTGAATCACTTTTGGAAGTCCTAGATTAGTCAGACATCGTCATCATCGGATCTATAGGTAACACTCCCCTTAACCCGACGCTTGGTCAAAATTGGGGTGTCTATAGTTTGCCCTTCTTTGACAGAGCTTGTAGAGCAACGGGTGTTACACGTGAATGCCAAAGCCTGTGTGAAGACAAGCCTTTGACCAAACTTTCGAATTCAGTTAAAAACAAAATGCACTGCGAAAGAAAATAGGCACGCGGCAAGGTTCATGCTGGTTGTACTGAATGATGAGTTACCTACGTATCCATTTAGGAATCAGACCAAGGCATGAGCAAACACACATAAGCACAAGTAGTCATATGGATGAATGCACCTATCTTGTCGTGATGCACGTGTTCACGCAATGATGACCGTTAATGCAACTTCGTGCTCTATAAATGATGTGATTCTAAAACGTGCAATCCTGATGCATCTAGATGCGATCCAATGCCTTATGCTACTGAATGCTCGTGTTTACTTAAACATAAAGAGGAATCACTCTTTAGAATTTGGAATTTCTAAAATCATCGAGTTAATTCTCTTCAAGATACATGGTCATCTCTCGGCTGAAAGGAAAATTGCAGTTGACTGGGCAGCACTTCGCAACTTAGGCCTCGGTGCCAATGCATATTTGCTTTGAACAATCCATAGCCACTAGGCCCCGTCGGATATGTTTGCTCTAAAAATCTGCAGTCACTCGGCCCCGTCAGATATGTTTGCTCCACAAATCCGCAGCCGCTCAGCCCCGTTGGATATGTTTGCTCTAAAAATCCACAAAGATCAGGAGTCAAACAGACTCAAGTTTTATCAAAATTCAAAAATTGGGAGTCAAGCAGACTCAAATTTTATCAAATTTAAAAAAGTAGGAGTCAAATAGTCTCAAATTTTATCAAAATTAAAAAATTGGGAGTCAAACAGACTCAAATAATTTAATCTTCACAAAATTAGGAGTCAATTTGATCTCAGAAACCACCTTCGAGGGCCAAAACGCATAAGGAAGGCAAACTTTGGGGGTTTGATTTTGAATTTTGGGATCCAATTTGAATTTTGGGGGGAAAACCAAAGGCCCCATAACCACCTCATTTGCGGCACACACTAAAAAATGCAGCAGTCCGTGAATGCCGTACAACACTTGCGGAATGTCGCTGCAGCATTCAACGAGTGCCATAAGACACTTCATCAACTGCCGTGCACAAATATCGAGTACCGCGTTAAGTGGGTAGAATGCTATACACCCAATTTCAGTTCATTTCATTCATTCTCTCAAATCCTCTTCAACCCGAAACTCTCTCTGGAGATTTTTCTCCCTTTTCTCATATTGATCTAAAGGAACCACAAGTTAGTTCCTCTCGATCAAAATCTCATTATTCTCTTTATTTTTGTTACTTTTCTTAATTTCTTTCAATGGTTCTTTCCCTTTTGACAGGTCATGGCTAACGGTTTGGGTAGTAGGAAGAAGGCCAGGTATAGGGCCACTCCTCACCCTAATCCCACATTCCTCCTCTGGGATCCGGACAAACATATGTTCGCCTGAGCGCTCAGACGAGAGGTATATAAGTCTCTTATCTTTTCTTTTCTATTCTCTGCTTGAAATTTCAATGAATCATCACATATCATGGCATGCTTATCCCCCCGGTGTATTCAAATGTACTTTTGAATGCATGTACCTTGTTTACTGATCTCCTAAGTGCTTGGATTGCTTTTCTCATTCCTTTTCACTTTTCTGTGTTCTTTACTCCATTCGTTATTAAACCTTATATATGTGTGACAACAAAACTTTGTATGAACATGAATGCTATACTTATGAAATTTCCTAGGAGTTCCCAACTGCCCGCTTATTCATTCACGATATGATTTCATTATTACTTACTATTACTCATCATTCATTCATTCACTTTTTGATTTTCTTTCAAAAGAAATTTACAGATGTATGACGACAAAATTTTCATTGATATGAATGCGATGCTTGCGAATTTTTTTCGAGCGTTCCGACTGCTCTTTTACTCTTTTATTCATTTATTCTTTATTATTGCCTCTCTTTTTTATTATTACTATCAATTTTTTTTCACTTCTTATTCCTTTCTTTCAATAATTGTTTACTAACATCGAATATCAAGATTTTTGCAGCTCCAGCCCAGCATACTGAAGGGGCATGGAAGCTTGGCGCACGGCTTTGCATGGTACGAGTCTCTGAACGAGGTCGTACAGGGGTTTATCAGAGCTGCGGGTTTTGGGGACTTCGTCAAGCTTTTGATGAAGAGTTCCAATGACTTGAGACAGATTCATGCCTTGGCCGAGCATTAGTGTGACACCACCAACACGTTCCATTTTGAGTTTGGAGAGATGATGATGACCCCGCTCGATTTCTCCATGATCACCGGGATCCCTTTTAGGGGGAGTGCCTGCGGTACTTGGATACCGTGACAGAGTGGGACCGGGTGTTGTCGTTGCTTGGGATTATCCCTGAGGAGCCCTTGGTTACGGTTAAGTGGTTGCTTGACACCTTCAGAGGCCAGGAGGGTTTTACAGATGAGGAGATAGCCCGAGGCTTCATTATGTATATGCTTGGATGCTCTCTACTGAGCAACAGGGGCGATAGGATTTCTGTAGCACTGGTGGGGTCCCTGGAGTGCATGGACTAGATTTATTAGTATGATAGGGCTGGTGTAGGATTAGCCAGCCTGTACAAGCATATGGGAGACATTTCTTGGGATCGGTCATGCTCCATCGACGGCTTCTAGAGGGCATGGAAGGTACACCTCTGTTTACTCTCTTTTATTTAACCCCTTTTTTTGTTAACTTTTCTTTAAATTATGCAACTCAAACTTCTTTTATTGCATGAGTATATGCAGATGTTGTCACCCGAGATGCGATGAGTAAACGCCCTCATTATATCCCAGGGGCTGAAATGGCAAAAAGGAGCAGGTCGGGCGGAAGACTGGGCCCATGATTTTACATCATTCAGGAATTTCTTACAAATCTAAGAGAGCCGAACGTCCGTTTGTAGCCTTGGCTTGATATTATTCCTATTACTCCTCTAGGGTTGCAGGGATCAGGGGGCATGACCCACAGACCATACTACTAGAAGGCCTAGACGCTCGAGAGAGGTACTTGTGGGAGAAGGTGACTAGGCAGTTATTGATGGCTCCTGCATATTTCATGCCGCGTCCCCCACCTACTTCTATGAGAGCTACAGAGATGCTCTAGGACTTCGCACTCACAGTCATCCTAGCTCGGCTCTCCATTCAGGACTTCATGGAGTCCCCTGATGGGTACGAGGCCTTCCGTGCTGCTAAGCTGATGAAGAACTTCCCCTTGATGGAAGTGAATCGGGTGAGTTTTCTTTTAGCTTTTCAATCTTTCTTTTACCCTATTAATCATACATATATTTACTCACTGGATATATTTTCTTGCTTTACAGTCTATTCCTGCTGCATCTCGAACCCCAGCTCTACCACCTTGGGATTAGAGTCTTCGGACAGTCTCCTACAATGAGCAGGGCATGACTACGGTCCCCAATATCACGCGGGTGCTCCTACCATCCCGCTCTAGTCTGACCATGTCTCGCGGGATCATGCCGAGGAGGGCTTACTCTATGCCTATAGCGTGAGAGAGTGGGTCTATAGTTGGGAGCGGAGGGTAATCTTCTAAAGCCTTCCTTGGATCTTTTGCATTTCTTAATTTGATGTTCTAACCCTCTTTTCATTGGTTTTCTGATTTAGGCCGACGGGGCGTGGGCATCTGCTGAGTCTCATGCGAGAGCCATGGTAAAACTACCACTAATCTTTTACACTTATTTCAGCACTTTTTATTGGCTTTCTGGAGTGCCGTTTGCTTTTTTAAGTGCCGCTCACAAGCCTGGGCAGATCTATTTCTATTTATACCCTCCTTTCCTCAAAACTCCGCAAAACATTCTCATCTTTCATTGACTTCCATTTCAAATGGCCCCTATTAGTTCCCATATCCTCTTCCCATGGATGGATACTCTTTCTGGCATTGACAGGCTCAACTTTAAGTGTTCTAGACTAAATCAGCTCTTCTCTTTTTGGTGGATGCCCCTGAATGAAGGCTTGCTTTGAGCCACTATTCAGTGTTGGGACTCTTCTCTCCATGTCTTCTGCTTTGGCTTCCAGGAGTTTGTCCTTTGTTCGAGGAGTTTATTGCTATTCTGCACACTGATTCTTCTGCGGATTTGACGGTTCCTCCGGTGCAGGTCGGGTATGTTCAGGACCTTGGTACTCTTCTTCATACATCTCAAAATATGGCTTGCTCTTTTATTCACAACCGACAAATCCACTTTGAGCGCCTTTCCTCTGCCTATTCTTCCATGGGGGACCCCTATGACGGCGGGTATCAGATCATTCGGTGTATTGCACTATCGATGGTCATGCTCTCTTATTTCCTCTTTCAGTCCTCTTCTGATGTTCTCATACCCATTACTTGCGGTCTATAGGAGATGAAGAGTGCCGTCATGTTGGTCCCTGGTGAGACCTTGATGGGCCTGGTTTGTGCCCATGCCGCTGGGGCCATGTTATCCTCGGGAACACCTTTTGTCTTACAGGTTTTGCTCATGGAGTGCCTTGATCTCTTCATACACCCTTCACACCTTCGAGGGCCACTTCTCTACGATCGTAAGGAAACTCAGCATTTATTCCACTCTGCCGACATTTGGCACGATTGGCTTCCGAGGCCTTTCTCTTGGTGACATCTACTGGATCTGCCCGCAATGGTCTTGCCGTTCTGTTGTTGTACGACTTCCGAGTTATGAGATGGGTTTAGGGTATTATCTGGGTTCTTTGGTTTAGCAAACAAAGTTTGCCCCTGGTTATGAGGCTTTGAAGTGGTTCCGGGCAAATGCGAGTTTGCTCCTAGTTTAGCACAGGGATTTTCTTTGGGTTTTTCATGAACCGAAGACTTTCGAGAGCCCGCCTACTTATCCTCGAGTGGGTATCAGGTCCACAGTAGTTCAGTTTAATGTTTGACGGAAGGCGCCACTTAGGGGATAATTAATGACTGAACCGAGCAGGTTGCCTACGTATCCCCGAGTGGGAACCAGATCTAGCATAGTTCATCAAGGTAGGAGGTTTTGAAAGGAATGGCTTCAAGCAAAATACTTCTTGAGGTGATTGAGGTTAATCAGCTATTTGAATTCAACCCCATCTAGGTGCATAAGATAGGCAGTTCCTCCAGAAAGGAGGGTGTTAATGATGTATAACCCGACCTAGTTGGGTTTGAATTTTCCTCTGGGGTCATAAATAGGCACTTTTAGTTCTTTGAGGACCAGGTCACCCTCAGCGAGCTTCCTTGGGAGAACCTTTTTGTTGAAAGCATGAGCTATCCTCTTCTAATATCCATGAGTATGGTTCATTGCAGCCAAACTTTTCTCATTAAGCAACATTAACTCCTCATACCTTCCCCGAATCCATTCTAGTTTAGTTACTTCATACTCTGCTAAAACCCGTAATGATGGCATTTTCCCCTCAACCGGAAGGATAGCCTCCATCCCATAAACCAAAGAATATGGTGTAGCCCCTATAGAGGTTCTCATGGAGGTCCAGTATCCCCATAGTACAAATGGTAGCTTCTCGTGCCAATCCTTGTACGTGTCTGTAGTTTTCCCTAAGATTGCTTTGACATTCTTATTTGCTACTTCCACTGCCCCATTCGTTTGTGGTCTGTACGGGGATGACTGATGACGTGTTATCTAGTATTTCTCTAAGAGTGGGATGTCTTCTCCTTGGAAATGACTGCCGTGATCTGAAATAAACTCATTTAGGACCCCATATCTACAAATTATGTTCTTCTCTATAAAGCTCACCACATCTTTAGCCTTCAGAGTTTCATATAATGCGCTTTCCACCCACTTAGTGAAATAATCGATTGGCACAATTATGTACCGATGTCCATTGGAGGCTTTTGGAACTATTTTTCCAATAATATCAATACCCCACACAGAAAACGGCCAAGGTGTGGTCATGCTATAGAGTTGGGAAGGTGGGGGTATGCATTAGATTTGTATGGATTTAGCACTTGTGACACCTTCTGACATACTCACAACACTCTCTATCTAGGGTCGTCTAGTAATACACTTGCCAAATTATCTTCTTTACCAACATATGCCCATTCATTTGGGGTCTACAAACTCTTTCATGTATTTCCACCATCATTATCTCAGTCATCCTTCTATATAAACACTCTAAATTATACCCGGTATATGACTTCTTCCACAGCTTATCCGCATAGATCAGAAATTGGGCAGAAAATCTTTGAATCGCCTTTCTGTCCTTTTATGAAGCTCCTTCGGGGTACTTTCCTTAATGAAATTCCAAACATCCCCATACCAAGGCACTTCTCCTTCATACTCTAGGGCTACGATCATCTCAAATGAAGGTTTGCTCCATATCTCTATGGACAGCGGGATCATGGTGACCATAGAGGGAATTTGTATCATCGAGGCCAAAGTTGCTAGGGAATCAGCCAACTGATTTTCTTCATGGGGAAGGTAATAGAATGATATCCTTTTAAATTTCACCTTCAAACTCTCCACATAGTCATGATAAGGTCTCAACTTCTCATGTTTTACCCTCCAGTCACCCCATACTTGAGATATGATCAAATTGGAGTCTTCAAAAACATCAATCTTCTCCACTTTTAAGGCCAGTGCTACTTCCATCCTAACTATGCATGCTTCAAACTCTGCCGTGTTATTGGTTGAGTTGTAATTAAGCTTGACGGCTAAAGTGGTATGGGTTCCATCGGGTGCTACAAGTATGATTCCAACCCCATTGCCTAGTTGGTTAGCTGCCCCATCAAAATACATTTTCCATAAGTTCTCTTCTATCCCCATCGCTCCTTCATCTAGAAATCAAAACTCACCCTTTTCTCTGAATTCTATTGCAAGGTTGGCTAGATATTCGGCGATAGCTCTTCCTTTTACGAATTTGGAAGTGACATCCTTGATGTCGAATTCAGCCAGTATCATGGTCCGCCAGGAAATTTTGTTGGCTAGGATGGGTTTTTCAATAGCTATTTAAGTGGGTCCATTCGAGAGGTTAAGGTTATGGGAAAGGCTAACATATAGTGCCTAA
The DNA here is from genome assembly GCA_033977485.1 of Hydrangea macrophylla. Taxonomy (NCBI): domain Eukaryota; kingdom Viridiplantae; phylum Streptophyta; class Magnoliopsida; order Cornales; family Hydrangeaceae; genus Hydrangea; species Hydrangea macrophylla. The sequence continues at coordinate 12,722,762 of CM066992.1, read as the reverse complement.
GAAGATGGGTACACCAGACTAGGGCCCAACATGCTTTCTCTAAGGGTGAATATTTTAGTTCGTAATCGGTCATCCTCTTGCTTAAATAATTAATAGCTTTTTCCATGTGCCCCTCTTTTCCTTCTTAGGCCAACGTACACTCCATCGAATCCTCGAACACAGAAAGGTATAGCAATAAAGGCCTTTCGGGTAAGGTTAGTGATAGGACAATTGGATTTTGGAGATAGATTTTGGTCTTATCGAAGGCTTGTTGGCATAGGGTATCCCACTCGAACTTCTCTCCTTTTCTAAGCAGCTTAAATATTGGGTCACATGTCAAGGTGAGTTTTGAGATGAAATGGCTTATGAACTATATTCTTCCCAAAATCCCCCTCAATTTCGGTGGCTGCGTTTGAACTATGGCCTTTATTTTGGTCGGGACCACCTCTATCCCATTTGAGTAATAAGGAATCCTAATAGCTTCTGGTGGTGACTTCGAAGGTGCACTTCTGCAGGTTTAGCCTTATTCTGAATTCCTTCAACCTCCTGAAGAATTTCCTCAATGCCTCCAGATGTCCTTTCCTCTCTTTAGATTTTACAATCATATCATCCACATACACTTCTACTTCCTTGTGGATCATGTCATGTAGCAACGTAGCAGCGGCACGTTGATACGTTGCCCCCGCGTTCTTGAGCCCAAATGGCATTGCTCTATAAAAATATGTTCCCCATGGTGTGATAAAAGTGGTTTTTCTCTCTATCTTTGGGTGCTATGAGAATTTAGTTATAGCCTGAGAATCCATCCATGAAAGATAGGAGTTCATGCCCCGCGGTGTTATCGACCAGCATGTCGATGTGCAGTAAAGGGAAATCGTCTTTAGGGCTTGCTTTGTTTAAGTCTTGAAAATCAATGCACACCCTAACATGACCATCCTTCTTTGAAACTGACACAATATTGGCGATCCATTTAGGATGCTCGGTGACCATCAAGAATCCAACTTTTAACTACTTTTGAACTTCCTCTTTAACTTTAAGTGCCCATTCAGGCCTCATTTGCCTTAATTATTGTTTTATTGGTTTTGAATTAGGGAAGATGGGGATATGATGTCAGACTATTTCTGGATCGATACCCGGCATATCACTATAAGACCATGCAAAAGCATCTTTGAATTCATTTAATAGTTTGATCAATTCTTTGCTTTCTTCATTGCCAAGTGTAGAGCCAATAAAAATGTTTTGAGGTTTATCTTCAGTTCCTAAATTAATCGTTAGAGTGTCCCAATGATTTATCATGTAGATTCTTTTTCTTTTTCAATTAATTTTTGCAATTTAATTGGTATTTCATGATCATCACATTCATCACATTCATTAAGCGCATTCGAGTAGGCATAATTAGTCACACTTTCATTGATTTTGTTTGGGGTGATTACAACAGACATAGCAATAGTAAGATGCCTCGTTTGGGCTATTATAGACTCTAGGGAGGAAGTGTAATTGTCCCTAGATTCAAAAACCTATTCCTTGCGGACTCCCTACGTAAGTTCAACGGTGTCGTAGCCTGGCAGCTTTCCCTTTTCATCCCCTCCTTCTAGCACTGCTTCCTCTGATTCTTCTTCATTCTCCTGGTCTTCTTCCTGTACCTCTTCCACTGGACTCTCAGCATTTTCTTCTTCGACCTCATCTTCCATGACCCCTTTTTGGCCCGATCCCTCATCTTTCGTACTTTCTTCGCCTAACAGGTTGTTCATGATCGGGCCATCTAGCGCACCAATCCAGTCTTTAGCAATGGCAGACTTCACGGGGACCTGCAGGTATGGGTCTTCATATTCTGAGAATTTCTAGGGGAAGAAGATCTCAAACCCTGGCTTTAAGCAATTATCCTTCTGATGTACCCACAGTTCTGGGAAGCCACAAAAGGGGAAATCCTCTCCCTCCCTCACAAAATACCCGTTGAGTGTTTTCTGCTACGGGGTTAGCGGTGCATCTGCTGCTTTCTTCTTTTCTCTTAGTTCTTTCATCGATGGTTGATAATTCAGACCATGAGCATGAGTCTGCGTGGGGATCTTTGGAAACTCTGGCAGACCTTGAAGATTCTTTCCTAGTCCCATGCCCAGAAAGAAACCCATCTTCTTCATAATCCCTACAACCAGCGGGCTTGCGTACTGATCAAAGTAGAGCGGCAGGAACTCCCTTGGCTTTGCCTCCTCCAACATGTTAATAAACTCAAACCCTCCCAGACTCGTCTCTTCTTCTTATAGTTGTACCTCTAGAACTGGTGCGCTTGATGAAGCTTCAAACAAACAGATACAATTGTTCTCAAGGATATCATAGACTTTGTTTTTCCAAACGCACTTGACCTTCTAATGGATCGTCGATGGTATGGCATCCCAGACTGTCCTTCGCAACAACAGGTTGAAAGAAGTAGGTATGTCAATGACTTGAAATTCAGCTTCTTCTTCCAAAGGCCCGACAACGAGGCAGAGAAGAATTATACCCATGTTTGTTCTCTGAGTGTTGTCATACACTCTTACCTTCTGCTCAGACGGTATGAAGGTCAACTTATCCAGACCCATTCACTTAGGTGATTGAAATGGACACACGTTTAGAGCAGACACGTTGTCAACAAGACAGGCGGGTACGCTATTCCCCAAGCATTCTACAATGACGTACAGTGGTTTATTGTGAACATGTCCTCCCGACGGTAAGTCATCTGAGGAGAATGTAATGGCCAGAGTTGGACTTTTGCCAATTATTCCTACGAGGTCCTTTAGTGCTGTGTTAATGGAAACATCAAACTGATTTTGATCATCAAGGACTGCCTACCTATGGCGTTTAGAAGCAATCAGTAGACCCCATATGGTGATGTTGGCCTGTGTTTTCTTCATTTGCCTCAGAACCATATCTTCCTCTTCTTCCTCATTTACCTTCCCTTTCCCTTTGTCAAATTCTCTCCCCGGGTGATCCTCTTCTAGCTCATGTGGTTTGAAGTGCCTCCCTGACTAGGTTAAGTGACTGATTTCTACCTATGCCCATAAATTGTCAACCTCTGAAATAAACTTCGAATTCTCTTTGCTATTCCCATCTCTTCGTCACTCATATACCACAGCTCATCTTCAACCTAATCTACATTGGTATCGTTAGCTTCTTGGACCCACAAATCCAATTGCTTTGTCATCCCCTCCTCACATTTTCTTGATCGACTCCCTATAGTACAGATTATCAAATCCCTAGACAGCTGATACGGCTTCCTTGGTGTCCTGGCTTTAGTGATTAGCCTAGACGGATCAAAGGTTGTCTCTTCTATCCCCAAGAAGTAAAGGCCTTGTGGCGGCGGTAGAGCATGGTGATTTGGCAGCATATTTCTAGTAACATTAGGAGTTTTGACAGGCGGCTCGAATATCACCTTGTTATCAATGAGGTCCTGGATTTCATGCCTCGGCCTTGTGCACTGATCTATAGAGTGACCCTTTTGTTGGTGAAATTTGCAATAGTGATCTTCTAAAAAACATGGCAAAAAGGAACTTGGTAAAGGTCGAGGTTCCAACGGGCGAAGATGCCCTTTAGCCATCAGCCTATCAAGGGCGGTTGACAGTGATACCCCCAAGTCTGAGAACCTCCTCGGTTGTTTGTTCCCTCCCCTTTTCGATGTTATGTCGAACTTTCTCTCCGATTTGCTCAACGCATTGACATCGGTGGGGCCAGAGTGACCTCCTGATTGTCCTCTATTTGACCCGTAGCTTGGCCTCCTATATCGTTTTGGATATTCTTCCTTCTTGATTACCCGTTCTTGAATTGCATCCTCTATCCTTGTTCCCACATCAAAGACTTCAGCGAAGGTGTCGATTGATTGAAACCTCATTTTTCCTGATACACTGGCTGTAGGTTCTTCATCAACATTCAGATTTGATCTTTCTCAGACAGCCTTTGTACCATCTTAGCTGAATTTCCCCTCTATTTGCTCAAGTATTGTGCGAACAATTCCTTGTTCCCTTGCCTAGAGGTTTCCAAGTCTCTGATTGTGACATCCAAGTCCTGGCTGTACTCATATTGTGCTACGATTGCTTTGATCACTTCCTCCCAAACTCTATTGCTGCTTGGTTCGAGAGTAAGATACTAGGTCAAAGTAGCCCTGGTCAGAGTTTGTTGAAATAAGACGGTCATCATAGAAGTGCTTAATCCACTAGGCTAAAAGGCCCTAAGACACATCCTCACACGGCTGAGAGGATTCCGTGTTCCATCAAACTTGTCAAAAATTGGCATTTTGAAACCGACATGCAGCGTCTTGTGGACCCCATCGTACAGACCTTCCAACTCCATCAGATAAGTATTGACCCCATGAGTTTTGTGCATTACCCTCTCTAGTTTCTCAACCGTTTCAGCCATTGTTCTATCTTTTTTAATCTTTTTTCTCTCTACCCTTTCTCTTTTCACTCTGGGAACCTCGCCCCCTGGCATCTCTGGGTCATCATACCAACCTTCTTCCCTTATAACAGGTGGATCGACATTTGGTGGATTTGCAATTGGTGGTGGGCGTGCTATTGTTTCCATCATAACCATCATACGGTTCATGTTTTCGACCTGCCTCCTCATCTACTCTCGTTGTTCTACCAATGCCCTCAATTTTGCTACTTCCCCGTCGTTCCTTTCATGTACCATTTCGATGTTATCTTCCCTTCTTACTAACCTTGCTGTGGGACCTCTAAACCAGATCGTGCCCGAACTTGATACTATTTTTTCCCTACAAAAGAATTTTTAATGATTTTAAAAATTTTGGTTATTTCTTTCTCTCTTATTTTTATTTTTGAAAGATACCTGGTATGAAAATTTTTATGAATGGTTCATATGTCACACGGATGCAATGCATGTGTGCGTGTGTGCCTATTGTATATGCAAAAGAAAGAAAAAATTCTACCCCTAACAAATAGTCACATAAGCATATAAGATCCTTACTCATGTTAAATGCGTCAATTTCTCCTTTCATTGCGATCCTTACCACCCCTTTTTCGAAGGTTGATCTTTTAAAGGATTTTTTGAAAAGGATCTCTTTGAAAACATTTCTCCGTTGAGATGACTAGGTTAAATTCTGGCTTTGAGGCTTAATTTGAAAAAGATTCCCAAGGATTTGAGGACGTGAAAACACGTACCCTGATAGTAATTGGTTTAGAAATTTCAAAGAAATTTTCTTGAGAGTAAGACTTTTCAAGATGACCTTGGGTAGAGATGATAAAAAAAATATTATTTGCTTTTAAAAAGATAGGCTTAAAATTCCTCGGGTGGAAGGATCACATGATCGGATTATCACTGTACTTTTCATGCATTTGGATGCATACAAAGTCAATGATGCTTAGCTAATAAGACGTAAGAGATGTAATCTTACAATCAAGATTCAGCATGTTCTCAAATGTCGTGGGACACAAGAAATAATTGATAATAGATAATTAGAAGATGACACATTCTACATCGAACAAGCATCATCATCATCTCAAGTAATAATACAAAACTCCCTAGCATATAATCCTAATCAAGAACCGATTTCCTATGATTGAAAGGTTCTATAGAAGCTATCATGCAAAGGCTGAGTTTTGGTCAAATAAGGGACCCTTAACACACACCCGATAGGATGCTTTATATACCAACACATGATACGAGATCAAGGGTGATCACACAATCCCATGATGGCTTGACCGACTGGGTTGCCCCGAGCCTCCAAGGTCATAGTTCCATGCAATTAATTGGCGAGACATACAAGTGCAATGCAACAGGCACACAAAAATTAATTAATTCGATTAAAAGGATGCTTTCAAGTCTAATCCTTGAGTGAACCCAAAATAAGAAATTCTAATATGCAAAACCAGAGATTCTGGGTTTCATCCCCAGCAGAGTCGCCAGATTGTGGATACCACATTTTTCCTTATCCATAGTATTTTAAATTTCTTTCTAAATTCAAAACAACAAAAACACTAGTTGCCACTTAATTTTTAAAAGGAAAAATTAAGAAACCATTTTAAGACAAATTGATCTTTTTTGGAAACAAGAGATTAACTAGGTCCGGGGATTATGTAATGAGAGAGGAAGGAGCCCGACGGACTAAAACACCCTCTCTCATCCTATCTCGCGATAAGCCTCTACTCAACATCCTTTAAATCGAATTATTAATCTAAGCATGCCCTCAATTAATACATATATATACATTATAAAAGCATGTCTAAAAGGGTGTAAGATTGATAACGACAAAATATCATTCATAAATCACATAATTCAAGTAGCAAACAAGATGATGTGCAGATAGAGAACTAGGAAACTTAACCGGGATCTAGTCGCGAATATCAAACGTGCAATGCATGCAAATAGATAAAAAAAACCTAAGAGTGTCTCTAATCCATATATACACATAAGGCAAGACCTAATTCCAAGGCATCGTGCATGAGGTCTAAAAATCAATAAAATTAAGAAATTAAATAGGCTAAAGAGGGGTTTGAGAAATCTTACCTTATTAGCGCTACAAAACAAAAGGTTAGTCCACATGCTTTAGATAAGATATAATGTTGAATCATAAATAACGTTCCTAAACTTCTAGCTTAATTCTAGGTAGAAGAAATGACACAATTTATGAATTCTTTGTACTAGTTAAGGTCATATCACTCCTATAGATATGCAAGTCTCAACTAGGAGCCAATGCAATTTCCATATAGAAATGGTATAGTCCCAATCATGATCACAAGGTAACTCACAATTATGTTTATTCTTAGTATAAAATGAATTTTAATCACAAGTATAAATCTACATGGATGAAAACATGAACAAAGATAAGCTATGAATTATTCCTTGATTCGGACCATTTGACCTTTGGACTTAAGTTTAACTAATCATTATTGAAACATGGTTTAAGCCTTAGATCATGGAAATATCATTTGAGTCATTATTTAAGAGATTTATCAAATCAGTCCAATAATCTGAAAATTACAGAGAGCAAATCAAGACTTCAAAAATTGGAAAAGCATTGTTCCCATGGTTTGATGTCAATGAATTTTGGACACAAGATGCCCCTGTGAGTCTAGTTTCCAACCCAAAATGAAAAATCAAAGATCAACGGTTCAATCTCTGGGAATTAAACAAATACTAGACATTACTCAGAAATTTACAACTCTCTGTCCAGATATTTGTACGATTTTCTAAAACTAGTAAACAAATCAGAAGGACTCTAATCATTTTAGGAGAACTTACAAACACATTAAACTACATAGAAAAAATTATTTGGAGCCAAGAATGCTTAATTAAGGTTCTGATTTACTCATTTAAAATGAGTTTTACTGTTTTGAAACTCCATACATTATAGTTGTTTCACAAAACTCATGGCCAAACCACATTAAACAAGAAATCTCATTAAACAAAATCACAGTGTAAAACTTTGTATTATTGACACTCCCCAATTGGTTTTATTCAATTCCAACGGTTCGTTATTTAACTAAAAATCTTTGATCAAAGGTGGTTTATGAATTCACTGCCATTTCTCAAATACATCTTTGATTTGTTAACTTCAACTTCCAAGCCATTAAGTTTGGCTTAATCCACATTATTTCTCCAACCATTTGATGGTCATTGGAGACTAAAGACACTTATACTTGCAGTCCTCAATGAAGTATGAAGGAATTTCATGAAATCCCAAAATGATGAACCTAGACCATGGAGGTAGGTTTAGATTCATAGACCAAACATACTAATGTCAACCTTAATACCCTTGGAAAGCATGAGCTTACAAGGAAACTAAGGAATTTTAAGTCAATAGATTCAAGTAAGACATTGAAAGTTTTATGAATTCTAATAGATGATTATAATCCAAAAAGAAAAAGAAACGGAAACTAACACTCAAGTAATATCTACGTTAACTTCATGATTTATTCAACCTTAAACCTAAGATCATTTTGATCCAAATCAATAGATTAGAAGCTCAATCACAACATTAGTATGTGCAAAGGACACTAGAGAGTCCTATATATTGTGATTAAACTTGAATTAGAGACTAATTACTTAGAGGTTACCTCCAAGTATCCTCAACTTCTTGGTTGTTTTAAGATTTTTGTAAGTTAAATTAAACTCTTCTTCTAGCTCGTCTTTCTAAGAACTTGCTTCTAATTGTGTTTATAAAATTTTGAGAAGTTAAAAAAAAGAGATTCAAGATAAGATTATAAGATTAAAAAATTCCAAGCCAAAAAAAGATGAAGATTCTAGGTCTCTTATATTGGGATTTTCATCCCCTTTATATAGGCAATTTATTGAAAGGGTATTTAAGTATTTTCAGGGGAAAAATCCTAGTTTCGGATGTCCTTTTGAAGGTACAAAATGTACTATTGGAAAGCTGGCAGACACAAAAATGTAGCACTCGGCGAAGATGGAAGCGACACTCAATGAGTGTCGGAGCGGCACTCACTGACAATTGGCGCGGCATTCAATGAATGCCAGTACGACACTCTATGAATGTCGCAGACAACTCTGTGGACTGCCACCTTTTCTTAAATTCTTATTTTTGCGGCATTTGATGTATATTTCTGGCTCTCACTGGCTGCCATTGTGGCAATTACCAACTACTATGCGGCAATCAGGGAGTGCCGCACCAGCAACCCGAGAATGTTGCAAATATAAGCCATGTGTCATTTTCTCCATTCTCTCTTTTCATCTCTCTTCTTCTACTTTCTCTCCTCTTGTTTGAATTGTAGAACCTTTTGAAGAGCTTGAATCACTTTTGGAAGTCCTAGATTAGTCGGACATCGTCATCAACGTATCTAGAGGTAACACTCCCCTTAACCTGACGTTTGGTCAAAATCGGGGTGTCTACACATAGCTTTTCTGTCTGCTCTGCGCAGCTTTCATCGTTTCTCTGACGATATTGATGAAAATTTGTCTCTCAAACCATCTCAGGTCCTAGCAATTTATCATCTCTGACTTTGTCCAGCACAAAGGCGATCAGCACGGTATTCCATATAAAGCTTTGAATAGTGCCATTCCTATGCTCGAATGGTAGCTATTGTTGTATACGAACTCTATCAGCAGTCAGTACTCTTCCCATGAACTTTCAAAATATATCGTACAGGCTCAAGGCATGTCCTCTATTACTTGATTGACTCTCTCAGTCTGTCCCTTGGTTTGGGAGAGAAATGTTGAACTTAACTTCAACGAAATTCCCAGTGTTGTTTGTAAGCTTTCCTAAAATCCTGACGTGAAACATGAATTGTGGTTTGACACGATTGACACAGGTACTCCATGCAGTTGGATAACTTATTGTATGTACATTCTGCTCAACTTCTCAATAGGATAAGCCATACTATATGCGATAAAATGAGACGGTTTTATGAGTCAATCCACAATCATCCAAATAGCCTCGTGGTCTGACACGATTGACACAGGTACTCCATGCAGTTGGACAACTTATTGTATGTAAATCCTACTCAACTTCTCAATAGAGTAAGTCATACTATGTGCGATAAAATGAGATAATTTGGTGAGTCAATCCACGATGACCCAAATAGCCTCATGATTCTGTTGTGATCTTGGCATTCCTACGATGAAATCCATTGCGATGTGTTCCTATTTCCATTCGGGAATGGGTAGTAGTTGTAACAATCCTCCTGGTTTTTTGTGTTCGGCTTTGACTTATTTGCAGGTCATGCACTTGGATAAGTGATTTGCTACTTCTATCTTCATTCCAATCCACCAGAAATTTCTCTTTAGATCCTTATACATTTTTGTTCCTCCAGGATGAATAGTCATCCATGACTTGTGGGCTTCATTCAAAATATCCTTCCTTAGATTGTCCTCATCGGGTACACAAAGTCAACTGTGGCATCTAAATCCTCCATATGCTCCTATCACTATACCATATGGGTCAATTTGTAATGGGAATATCCATTACAAAAATTATTTGTAACGGATATACCCATTATAAATATGGCGTTGTAAATTTGTAACGGATATATTCGTTGCTAATTAGTAACGAATATTTGTAACGGATATGCCCGTTACTAATACAATATTTGTAATGGATATACCCGTTACAAATTAGTTTTGTAACAGATAGAAATCCATTTTTTGGATTTTATTTAAAAAATACTAACGGTTTGTAACGAATTAGTAACGGTTACATCCGTTACTAATTTGTATAAAATTAGTAACGGATTTTGTAACGGATATATCCGTTACAAATTTTAATAAAAAATAAAAAAAGAATAATTATTATTATTTTAGATGCTCCCCAAATATTTTTTTCCACCTAATTAACAAGCATAATAATTCATACAAACACAAAAATAACAAGATCAATCTATATCAAACACAAATAGAATACAAAATGTATCAATGTACCATCTTACAAATCTTTGTCCATATCAAAGTTCTTAGTTTAACTACATTACATCTTGCACATGAAATTAACTCAAGAAAGATTAAAATACACAAATCTCTTTATATCCATAACCAAGTTCATCAACTTAACTTTTTACAATTGCTTCAATCTCTTCCTTCTTCGCTTCCATTGGGTCATCACCACCCAATTTTTCACTATAATCGATGATGGTGTCACGCCCTGGCGCAGCCAAAATATGGAAAATTTTAAAATTTTCATCTTGGCCTGAGGCGCGTGACTGGTTGCAGTACCGAATTGTCCATGACCAAATAATAATAATTAAATGATATAATAAAAGGATAAAACCATCATTTACTTACTGGAATATATTACAATGAGAAGTCAAAGTACTTAGCTAGTTAATACATCATTATAAATACATCAGAGTCTTTATGGCTCTTGGCCTTACAAAACTATAACAAAATATATGCTAAGTCTTCTGGTTATAATCAAAAACATTCACAGGGGATAACTACTAGTCTTCTCTCTAACTAGCATAACCATAGTCATCTTCAGTGTAATCTTCTTCAACGTTTCCTTCTTGCGTAGCTTCATAACCTGGGTACTCCTCACCTGGATAAGCTGGACATGGGAATGTCCAGCGACATGAACGTCGTCAGCTTATGAAAGCTGAGTGAGTAAACTAAATTAAATGGATCGTATATAGTAAAACACAATAAGAATACAATTACTACCTTTTAACATGTCTTTTAGGATCTTTACGTTCTCACCGTCGAATTATAACTATTAGCGTACCTGACTACGTATTCGATAGGAATACAAACAATTCACTAGACCCGTCTAGACATTCTTAATGCCACTACCATTCATTTCTAACATCCGATGTCATTTATAAATCCAAAGTATCTCTTGCTAACCAAACCATCTTTCATCAACCAAAACATCTTTCATCAACCACTTCGTCACGAAGAACTGAAGTGTTAAGGAGTGCGAGAACATCCATTTCGTCACGAAGAACCGAAAGGAGTCTTCACTGAAAGAATCGCCACTTCGTCACGAATAACCGAAAGCGTTACGGAGTGCAAGAACATCCATTTCCTCACGAAGAACCAAAAGCGTTAAGGAGTGCAAGAACATCCATTTTGTCACGAAGAACCGAAAGGAGTCTTCACTCAAAGAATCACCGCTTCGTCATGAAGAACCAAAAGCATTACGGAGTACAAGAACATCCATTTCCTCACGAATAATCGAAAGGAGTCTTTACTCAAAGAATCACCGCTTCGTCACGAAGAACCGAAAGCGTTAAGGAGTGTAAGAACATCCATTTCTTCACGAAGAACCGAAAGGAGTCTTCACTCAAAGAATCATCGCTTCGTCATGAAGAACCGAAAGCGTTACGGAGTACAAGAACATCCATTTCCTCACGAAGAACCGAAAGGAGTCTTTACTCAAAGAATCACCGCTTCGTCACGAAGAACCGAAAGCGTTGAGTGCAAGAACATCCATTTCGTCACGAAGAACCGAAAGGAGTCTTCACTCAAAGAATCACCGCTTCGTCACGAAGAATCGAAAGCGTTACGGAGTACAAGAACATCCATTTCCTCACGAAGAATCGAAAGGAGTCTTTACTCAAAGAATCACCGCTTCGTCATGAAGAACCGAAAGCGTTAAGGAGTGCAAGAACATCTATTTCGTCACGAAGAACCAAAAGGAGTCTTCACTCAAAGAATCACCGCTTCGTCACGAAGAACCAAAAGTGTTAAGGAGTGCAAGAACATCCATTTCATCACGAAGAACCGAAAGGAGTCTTCACTCAAAGAATCATCGCTTCGTCATGAAGAACCGAAAGCGTTACGGAGTACAAGAACATTCATTTCCGCACGAAGAACCGAAAGAAGTCTTTACTCAAAGAATCACCGCTTTGTCACGAAGGACCGAAAGCGTTAAGGAGTGTAAGAACATCCATTTCGTCATGAAGAACCAAAAGGATACTTACAATAGTCACATTTTAACCGTATCCCTTTCGTCACGAAGAACCGAAAGGAGTCTCAAGAGTCACCACTTCACAACTCAACAACACATCCCTTTTTCTTACTATCCTGATCTCCGCTGCCCAGATTACCTATCCGACAATTATCCTTATCATAATCTGCTTCTGATCAACTACCACTTGTCCGTACGTATCCTGGACCACATTCGCGTCACTCGTTCCGTAGTTTAGTTTATTAATTACTTTCATTTATACTTTCGAAGTTATGTTATACATCCATCATTCTATTTTGTTATAATAAACTTACGATGGAAACTTACCCAATCACTATCAATGCAAGAATTGTGCCGTACAACATACTAAAAGCTTGGGTATGAACTTTTAATGGTCATTGCACTAAATTCGCGACAATGGAAAAACATAGCATGTAGCTCATAGATCTATAACATGGATTTGATATCAATAACCATATAGATGAAACCCTTAACATACTCATATACGTGATAGCACTACCATAGCACAAGATATCCATAACCACATAGGTACCAGAAAGCAAGCATCATCAATAAACACATCTTACAAGTAGTTATACAATCTGCCAGGAATTGATTTCACTATGTCGACTAAATTGATATGATTTATTTAGGCATGATAAATGGTTTTGTAGATCAAACTCAAAACTAGAACATTGTATATAATTGGATTATCTTCATGTACAACAAAATATAGTTTCAATTACATTTTTGACCTACTCAAAATATTTATTTTACTTAGACATTTCTATATTTTCGGACTCGTCTGTCCCAGATTCATAGTACTTCATTGCATGTGCATTTTACCTATGAAGGAGCACTTTTTAGACTGAGCTATAGAAGATTTATTTGTAGATAAATGAGTTATCTTTATCCACAAAAAAACCTATCTTAATTCAGATTTCGGAGCTGCTTAAAACACTCATTTTACTAAACTACATTCTGCTGGAGGTTTCTATTTCTCAGATTTTAAGTACTGCGTTGCATGTACATTTCACCTATGAAACATTGATTTTTAGACTGAGCTATAGAAGGGTTATTTGTAGAGAAATGAGTTAGATTTATCCACAAAAAAACCTAGCCTCATTCCTATTTTTTAACTACTCGAAATGTTCATTTTACTAAACTACATTATGCTGGAGGTTCCTATTTCTCATATTTGAAGTACTCCGTTGCATGTACATTTCACCTATGAAGAATCGATTTTCAGACTGAGATATAGAATATTTATTTGTAGATAAATGATTTAGATTTCTCCACAAAAAAACCTAGCCTCATTCCCATTTTTGAACTGCTCAAAATGTTCATTTTTCTAAACAACATTCTGCTGGGAGTTTCAGTTTCTCAGATTTAAAGTACTTCGTTGTATGTACATTTCACCTATGAAGAAGTGATTTTTAGACTGAACTATAGAAGAGTTATTTGTAGATAAATGAGTTAGCATTATCCACAAAAAAACCTACCCTCATTCCTATTTATGAACTGCTCTAAAAGTTGATTTTACTAAACTACATTCTGCTGGAAGTTTCAGCATCCCAGATTTGAAGATTTGACTTGCATGTTACATAGAACCTCAAAATACAACATCAAATACTTGCTAAAGATTACTACATACTATATAGGTTCTAAAGTGAGTTAGAATACTCACCAAATCTTGAAATTGAGCTTGGGCTTTGAATTTGAGCTTTAGGAAGCTTGAACTCAACTTCAATGGTGGAGACTTCTTCTTCTTCTAACTTCCTTCATCCCAGCATGGAGTTCTTCTCCTAGCTCACTCTCTTCATGCAGATTGTAATGGCCAAGAAAATGGTATGGAAGAGTATATGCATGGTTTTATAGAGTCTTGCATGTGCTAGGTGTCAATGTGCATGGGGTGCATACATTGACATGTGTCAAAGTGGTGGACAAGTGTCCAATGGATGGACAAGTGTCATGGGAGAGGGTGACATGTGTCTTGAGAGTTGCATGGGTTGCCATGTTGCCGGCCATGGTGGGGCCCACCTCGGGTTTTTGTGCCACTTCCTCGGTTTGCGTGCATAAGTCCTCGTTATGCCTATTGGTCTTGATTTACGTGCAAACGGGTATTGTTTCTAATGTCCGGGTCCGGTTACGGGACTACGTTAAATCCTATTACGGTCAAGTCTGTACGGTTACTATAGTCAAATCAGTAATCCTAAGATACGTCAAAACCGTCACCCTATTGAAATAATAATATAATAATAGACAAGATATAGAAATTCATAAAACTCGTATTATTGCACGTAGAGAAATTACAGGTATTACAGATGGTGTTAGAAAAAGAAATCACAAATATTCTATAATCAAATTATTTTTTAAAAATAAGGGAAAGTCAATGTTGATATCACCATACACCCAATTTAAATATCTTGTTTGAAACACCTACAGAGTCAATGTTGAAATTTTCAAATTCATAACTCAAACCACAGGATGTTCTACAAAACATTTCACTCTAACACAGGCGTCGAAATATCAAATCATAATGTACAGAAATATTGTTATGTTACCTTTCCTCTATTCAAAGTCTTCCAAACATGGTCTTTCAACTTTTCTATAGTTACATCCACTCCGCACTCATCTATGAAAAATTGGATCCATAGCAAAACTTCGTAGAACCAAATTATGACGAATGAAAGGAATAAAAATATGAGAGGAAATTCTTCACCACAGCAAATGAAAAGAACTAAAATTAGAAAACTATAAGAAAAAAATAGCTGGACTAAACTTGTATTTAACATATAACTAATCAACAATGGCGTGCTTCCAATCTGCTGAGCAAGCTGGGGTTTGAATCCCTTTTTTCACCCTCTCTTTCTCTCTCTTTGTCTTTCACCCCTTCTCTTTCTCTTTCCCCTTTTTTGGATCTTACCTGGCACTTATATTCCAACATATTTTTATTAAGTCACTGCCAAACAAGCAATAAACATAAGGATATGTAGTAGTAACACAATACTATTTTTGTGCCAAACAACTATAGAGCTGAAAATTCTTTTTAAGTTCTTGCATGTGTTCCACTTTTCATCTTTTTTCTCTCTAACATTCAATCCAAATTCAAAACACAATGAAAAACCAAGTCAATGCAAAGTATTGATGATGTCTCACCAGGACATAGAGTCAATAGTTCACCTAAATATAGTTTATCTATAAACTATTAAACTATAAAAATTGGAAGGTGAACAAACTAGTGTTAGTTTTCTCCATAAGCAGATCTCACTTGAAGTGGGGGAGGTATACATATATAGCATGGTTCGTAGTCTCGGTCAATACCGAGTCATCTTAGCCGAGTCAACTCAGTTTTGTGGGGTAACGAGACGAGATCTAGAGCTGAGTCATAAATTAAACAAAACTATGCAGTATCGGACACTATCTCGATTGTACCGCCATGTATCAGACGAGATGCTTCCGTCTTGGCCGAGATCTCGGATGAGATGACGAGACGAATGTAAGGAGGACAAATTAGAGACAAAAAAGAGAGGGCAAAGGCAAATCGTACCTGAGGTCAGATCCTTGCAAGCATGCGCGATTCTCTCTCTCTCTCTCTTTTGCTCCATTCTCTCTCTCTTGCTCGCATAGATCTGTGCCGAGCAGATCTAGACTTCTCTAGTCCAGATCGTCTCTATCTCTCTCTCTCTCTCTCTCTCTGTTCCATCTTCAATCCCAGCCCAGTTCTCTTCTCCACTTCGCCTCTGTCTCTCTCTCTATTTGATTTGGTCGCAGCTGGAGTTCTCTCAAAGATCTGTCTTCGTCATCTCCAGATCGTCTCTCTCTCTCTTGGTTTGATGTGTGTTGGTTTTTTTTTTCATTTGGTTTTTGACTCACTTTTTGACTTCTTGTGTAATTCTATTTAAAGTGACTTAAGTAAAGGCTAGTTTGGCTGAAGTTAGCACTAACAGTTTATTTAATTTTTAAAAATGTAAGACTTAACATTATAAAATTATAAAACACTTGCATGGTTTTTTTTTCCCATAATGCTTCAAAAAATTTTGTTATTAATAATTATACAATCATTAATATAACAATTTTTTTAACAGTTTTTTATTTTTTAAAAATATTAAACTTAATCTACAGCGTGTGTATTGGATATTATGTGACATTGTAATTGGTATATTCTGTATTGTGACAATCTATTAAGCCAAATTTGTTATTAAAATGATTTTAGAATTTTTCATTACTTTTCCAGATTTTTTGAACTTTAAATCTAGCGTATCATTGCGTATCGCCCGATACCAGTCCGCAGCACTGTGACAGAGTCATTTCCGCGACCTCAGCGACCGCCACCGATATCGCGACCTTGAACCATGATATATAGTTGCACTATTCTCAGTTTCTCCATTGGCGTACACTATCATCAGTTTATACACTGCTTATCGTTATCACACACATACATATGTAAAAATTGTTTTGTTATTTCACGCAACTTTTTAACAAGAATAGCATCAATGCCTTAAGCTTGATCAACATTTTACTAATATAAATCCAAGAAAAAATATAAATTAAAAAAAAAAAGAGAGAGAGAGAGAGAGAGAGAGAGTGAGAATCTCTGGTATTCACTTTTTAAGCTTCCATTAATATGCAAACCAACACATTCTTTGCATTTTTGTACGATTTTGATTATCACAGCAGGTGGTGTGCGCCACTCTCTCTAATTTCCTTTTGGCTCTATTTTAACGTGCACTTTTAACCCAATTGTCTCCCTCAGTCATCTGTATCAATATCTAACTCAATTTTTTTTTATTTTTTATTTCAATTTGCATTTGAAAACCTCATGAACGAGGATGTGTAGTGTTAACATTTGACTTTGTTTGACTCTATTTTACCAAACTATGTCATCACAAACTGATAAATTATCACTAGAAATTTGGTTAGTTTTAATTTGCCTTATTTCCTTGTCCCATAATACATGCAGCTCATGCTTTAGTTTTGATATAATCCGAAATCATTGGACAAAAATATATACGTAAATTTACTTTTTGTACTTATAAGCAAAATGTAAGAAATAGTACATGATATGTCCAAAATAATCTAGCCAGTCTGCCACGTCACCAAGAGGTGCTGGTTACTTTAGTAAAGGCTCTAGTAGCCGAACAATCCCGAGGTGTTCATCAGAACCGTGCGGTTCCTGCCAATAGGCCGGGATTGGAGGACCGCGGCATCCCGTGGACCTGGTCTATCCAGCAGTTTCCTAAACTAGCTACAAGTCTGCAAGATAGAATGTGGCAGTTTCCTATACCACTTAGGAAAATTTTCCCAAATTATGCAAATCAATTGTAATCAGATTAGGTTTCCTAATCTTATTAACTTACCGTGTAAGGGTGGACTCTTGCATCTATAAAAGAGCCCACCTACCCTGTCAACAGGGATACGATCCAATCTTAATAACTCTCTAGCTAGCAAGCATACAGTTGAGAACTCACCATCATACGCATATACCCGATCGGTATTACTGGCAGTACCGCCCATCTTTGTTGGCTCACCAGACCCACCGGTGATCTACTAGTGAACGCGCACAGACGCAATCGTGGACGTAGGTCACCTCATTAACGGGACCGAACCACATACAAATTGTTCTCATCTTTTTCTCTCTCTAAACCCTTCTTACCAATTTTAGGCATCATCATTTTGGTGCCGTCTGTGGGAACAACAAGTCTTCTCATCAACAAATTCTTGACTGACCAACATGCCGCCAAAGACGGGTAAGAAAGCCGCTGTTCCGACCGATCAGGAAAACTTGCAGCTTGAGCAGCAGGCTGCCACCGTGACCACTGAACAGATAACGGCAACACTAGCACAACTCTTGGAGGGCCAGCGCCGAACACAGGAACAGATGGAGGCACTTTTGGCCCAGCAAGAGAAGCGTCATGTATCAAAAAATCAGCCCGAGAAAAGCGCCCCTATTCAAAGGCCTGCTCGGGTACGAAGGCAAGCCCGTTCCGCCACGGTGTGCCCACCGGACCGGGAATGCTTCTGTGATGTTGAGCGCAGCCAGGCAACCAGGCGCTCGCAGAGACGAGCTCGGCCCAATCCTCACCGGGTGGAGGACGCCAGGACGGAAGGCCTGTGAATCAGCCGAGGACCCTCCTACCCTGAGCCAGGGGGATCCTAGGCACACGATTTCCCAGACCAGGAGCCGAGTCCTATCCCCGAGGTCGACGCGCTTTGAGGAAGAGGCCTCGTCATCCGATCCGACCTACCGCTCAGATATAGAGAGGAGAACCGGGCGGGATGACGTAAAGGCTCAGGTCGAGGAACTGCAGCAGTAGATTGAGAGGTTGAACCGCAAGTCCGGCCACGACCTCACCAACACGGAGACAGAATTACCCTACAACCCTCGGGTGACACAGTTTCCTATTCATCGGAAGTTCAAACCCCCTTACCTCAGCTCCTATGATGGCCCAGGGAGCCCGGTGGACCACATCTGCACTTACAAGGCTCAGATGGCACGGGTCACATGGTGGATGAGCTACTATGCCTGGCCTTTCCCAGACCCTCAAAGGGCCAATAGCACAGTGGTTCCATGCTTTAAAGCCCTGGACGGTCGATGACTTCAAAGCCCTGAGCAAGCTATTCATCAGCCAGTTTGTCGGGATGCTTGACCGGTCATAACCGGACACCCAGTTGCTGACTGTCAAGCAGTGCAAAAGGGAGTCCCTGAGGGAGTATGTGGACCATTTCAACCAGCAAAGGCTCCTGATTCGCAATCTCAATGAAACGGCCGCAATTATGGCTTTCTGTTCAGGAGTTCAACATACCAAGGTTGCCATGTCGTTTCATCGCGACTGGCCGGCGACCCTGGTGGAGCTCTTGGAAAGGGTCGAAACATACATAGACACTGAGGAGTTTCTAAAGGCGAAGCGTGCCAGCCAGGTGGGAGACGAATTCCCGAAGGCCAAGCACAAGCATGAAGGATTTGAGAAGGGCTCGGGAAAGAAGCCAAAGCAGGATCAGAAGGATGTCCGGGGTCAGCCCCCGATCGCTTTCACACCCCTTTCCCGGCCCATACAAGAAGTCATGGCCATCGCCGAGGCGCAGAGGCTATTTCAGTAGCCGGTAAAACTCAGAGCCTCGCCCGGTAAGAGGAATGGGGACAAGTTCTGCCGCTCAGCTCAGGACAAGTTCTGCCACTACCACAGGATTACTTTAAATTAAAGATAGCAATAGAGAAGCTGATCGAGCAGGGACACCTTGCGGAGTTCATCACAACAGATAGACGACCCCGGCAGGACACCCGAGCTCCCGATCAGCCACCACCACTTAGCCACATCCACGTGATCTCTGGAGGAACATCAAGCTAAGGGGATTCACAGTCGGCACGGAAGAGGCATGCTCGGGCATCTTGAGCAGATGTCTGGCAGGTCCAATCCACCGGCTCCTCCCCAACTGATGTTCTAACATTCACATCCGATAACTTGCAGGACGTCCACTGCCCCCATGATGACCCGCTAGTTGTGAAGCTCTTTATAGCTAACTATATGGTCAAGAGGGTGCTAGTGGACACAGGCAGCTCGTCTGACATCATGTTCACATCAGCATTCGATCAACTCGGGATTGCCAGGGATCAGCTCCGACCGGTTGCTACCCCCCTGGTTGGATTTAATGGTTCCAGCACACAACTGCTTGGAACAATCGAGCTTCCAGTTCTCATAGGGACCTACCCTCAACAGGCTTTCGTGCTGACCAATTTTGTGATCATAGAAGCCCCGTCGGCCGACAATGTCATTCTTGGTAGGTCGACCCTCAACAAGGCCAGAGCGATCGTCTCCACCTATAGCTTAACAGTGAAGTTCCCAACTCCTCAGGGACCCGGATGCTTGCGTGGAGATCAGACTACCGCCCGGAGTTGCTATGTTAGCTCGTTACAATGGGAGGCTATCACAGAAACATTAAATGTTCAAGAGATGGACCCCCGGGACCAAAGCGACGCAGTAGGTACGGTGGAAGAATTGGAAGGTCCCGAGTACCCCGACCGCACGGTCAGCATAGGCACCCTGCTAGAGCCCGGCCTGAAGGAAAAAATGACTCAGTTCCTGAGGCAAAATCAAGACGTTTTTGTTTGGAGTCATGAGGATGTGCCCGGGATTGACCCTCGGATAATGTCCCATCGTCTCAATGTTAGTCTAGATTGCCGGCCCGTGAAGCAAAAAAAGAGGGGCATGGCCCCCGAGAGACAGAAAGCAGTCAGTGAGGAGGTCAAGAAGCTCCTCAAAGCCCGTTCCATACAAGAAGTCCACTACCCCGACTGGCTAGCCAATGTGGTACTTGTCAAGAAAAGCAGCGGGAAGTGGAGGATGTGTGTGGACTTCACCAACCTCAATAAGGTTTGCCCCAAGGATTGCTATCCGCTACCCAAGATAGACCTCCTTGTGGACTCCACGGCAGGTCACTCACTCCTCTCATTTATGGATGCTTACTCGGGGTACAACTAGATCAACATGTACTCCGGGGACGAAGAGAAGACTGCGTTTATCACTGACCAGGGCACGTATTGTTACAAGGTTATGCCATTTGGTCCCAAGAATGCCGGGGCCACCTACCAACGCCTGGTCAACTACATGTTCAAAGACCTAATTGGAAAGTCTATGGAGATATATGTGGATGATCTGCTGGTCAAGAGCCGGGACAAGCCCGACCACCTTGAGCATCTGACCGGGGCCTTCAGCATTTTGAAAAAATTTAGGATGAGGTTGAACCCGCCAAAATGCACCTTCGGTGTCTCGTTCGGGAAATTTCAAGGCCATCTAGTCATCAAACGGAGGATTGAGGCAAACCCTGAAAAGATTAAAGCCATCATCAACATGCGGTCGCCCAAATCAACGAAGGAAGTACATAGCTTAGCCAGACGGGTGGCCGCATTCAACAGATTTGTCTCCCGAGCTACCGACTGGTGCCTACCATTCTTTAAAATCCTCCGCAAAGCATTCCAGTGGTCAGAAGAGTGTGAAGAGGCGTTCCAAGAACTCAAGAAGTACTTGGCGTCCCCTCCTTTACTCTCAACACCCGTGCCAGGGGAAGAATTGTTTTTATACTTGGCAGTATCACAATCAGCGGTTAGCTCGGCACTCATTCGGGAAAAGCACGTGATACAGTTCCCCGTGTACTATACCAGCCGAGCGTTACAGGACGCAGAGAGCAGATACTCTCGTATTGAAAAACTGGCATTCGCCCTCATCACCTCGGCCCGAAGGCTCCGTCTGTATTTTCAGGCCTATGCCATTGTGGTCCTCACAGATCAACCTCTCCACAGAATCCTCAGCCATCCAGACATGTCCGGGAGGCTCGTCAAGTTGGCATTGGAATTGGAAGAATTTGAAGTGATCTACCGACCCCGGACAGCCATAAAGGGACAAGCCTAGGTAGAATTTTTGGTTGAGTTCACGTATCCAGAGGACCTGATTGAAGAGTCTAAGCCGCCGGCCTTACCACCCGGGTTACATTCTGATATCCCAACCTGGGTACTGCATGTGGACGGTTCATCCAATCAGTAAGGCAGTGGTGTAGGAATCATCCTGACTACCCCCAACGGTATCCAGCTCGAATACACGCTAAGGTTTGGGTTCCGTGCCTCCAACAACGAGGCTGAATATGAAGCCCTATTGGTCGGATTGCAGTTTGCCATTTCTATGAGCGCGCAACAGGTCCAGGGATACAGTAATTTCCAGCTCGTTGTCAATCAGGTTAACAAAGAGTACGAAGCACGGGAAGACAACATGGTAGCATACTTGGCCCTTGTCCGAGCGATTTCCATGAAGCTCCGGGGATTTTCCATCACACAGATACCCAGAGAAGAAAACAATAGGGCCGACCGGTTGGCTCGCCTTGCCTCATCTTCTGAATCAGATTTGCCTGGGATAAGGATAGAATATCTACCCGAGCCAAGTGTGATCAACTCAGAAGGCATGGAAGTAGATCCGGTCACCCTGGGACCCAGCTGGATGGACCCAATCGTGACATTCTTGACATCAGGGGCGCTACGGACGAGAAAGAAGAAGCCCGCCGGGTAAAGTATCGTTCGGCCCGATACCATCTTGCTGACTGCATTCTCTACAAGAGAGGATTCACTATCCCGTACCTCTGCTGTGTGTACCCTGCGCAAGTCCAAGCGATACTGTTTGAAATCCACGAAGGAGTGTGCGGGAATCACATCAGAGGCCGAGCACTCTCCAGAAAGGCCCTATTACAAGGATACTACTGACCAACCATGGCCTGGGATTCTCAGGAGTACGTCAAAAGGTGTGACAACTGTTAGAGATACTCTCCCATGATCAACCGATCGGGAGAGCTCCAGACACCAATCCACAGCTCCTGGTCGTTCGCCCAGTGGGGTATCGACATTGTCGGTCCCCTGCCGATGGGAAAAGGACAGGTCAAGTTTGCCATGATAGTCGTTGATTACTTCACCAAATGGGCAGAGGCTGAGCCCTTGGCGAAGATAACCGAATGGAAAATGGAGAGCTTTGTGGAAAGGAATATTCTCAGTAGGTTCGGCATTCCCCTGGGTCCTGGTTAGCGATAACAGCAGACAATTTGAGACCCCTATCTTCAGGCAATTTTGCTCGGGCTATGGGATACTGAATCATTACTCCTCCCCCAAGCACCCACAAGCCAACGCTCAAGCCGATGTAACCAACCGGACAATCTTACAGTCAAGCAAAACAAGGCTTGAAGGGGCCAAAGGGCTGTGGGCGGAAGAACTACCGACCCTCCTGTGGGCCTACCGCACAACACCCCGAGAGGCAACAGGCGAGACGCCGTTCTCTTTAACCTACGGATTTAAGGCGATGGTCCCCGCAGAGCTCGGGTTGCCTACATATCGGGTGGCCAACTTTAGTGCGCCAGATAACGAAGAAGCTCTCAGGTCAGACATGGATCTGGTGGAGGAAAGGAGAGACCAAGCCTACCTAAAGGTGGCAGCCTACAAGCAACGGGTCTCGCGGTACTACAACAGCAAGGTGAAGCA
Organism: Hydrangea macrophylla; assembly: GCA_033977485.1. Classification (NCBI taxonomy): domain Eukaryota; kingdom Viridiplantae; phylum Streptophyta; class Magnoliopsida; order Cornales; family Hydrangeaceae; genus Hydrangea; species Hydrangea macrophylla. The sequence goes on along the minus strand of CM066992.1, from coordinate 12,699,432 downwards.
CTGTAGTTTTCAAGTCGGAGACCTCGTCCTTAAGGCAGTGAACCAGTCTACCCGGATCCCGAGCCATGGGAAATTGGGGGCAAACTGGGTAGGCCCATATAAAGTGACCCAGGTCAATCGACCGGGAGCCTACTGGCTACAAAGCATGGACGGGCACTATCTCTCTCATCCTTGGAATGTGCAACACCTCTGCAAGTATTATCAGTAGCATTTGGCCACGGCAAATTAGTATTGGTAGAGAAATACTAAGTATTATCCTATTTCCTTCCGGGCAGCCTGCTTGGTTAAAAGAGAGTCGTGGGTCTCCCCCAGCTCCAAGGCCGCTGCCCGAGACTTTTCCTCTTCCACAGAGAGAGCAAACTCTGCGAACTCCCGGGCAGCCCTCTCCACGGACAGGTCAGCCTCTACAGCGGCAGACCTCTTAGCAACGCCGGGAAGGGTGGTCTCAGCCCCGGCCGTAATACAGCCAATCTGCAAGCACAACACAACGTAAGTACATGAATGGAAAAAAAGGTAATGTTCATGTTGCAAAGTGACTTACCTTGTGGCTGATGCTGTATAGCTAACCGATGATGGCATCGGGGCTGAGCTGGGTGCACTTGTCGATTTGACTCTGCAGCAGCCCGGGACGTACCCTTCCGCAGACGTCATCCAATGTTTCAACTACTGGCCTTGAAGATGGGCCCGCACAAGCTTCCTCCATGCTCAGGAAGAAGACCTCGGATGGTTTGGCTACGGGGGAGAAGTGGTGAAGGCACAGCGATGGTTACGCCAGGTGTTGAGGCCGCGGCAGCCTCCTTCTCTACCCGGATGGAGATCCCCCGGGAGATCCTTTTGAGGGGCTGGCCCTCAGCGGGGTCTGGCCCTCAACGGGGTCTGGCCCTCAGCGGGGTCTGGCTTCTTTCTCTTCTGGCCAGCCCGGGCCATCAAGGCCGCCTCCTTCTCCTTCAAAGCCGCCACGCTCTTGGGGGCCATCTCTGCAAGATGGGAGAAGAGCATGTGAGAATTTAGCAAAGTAACAAGTAAAAAAGACAACCGGATGGTCAAGAGATGGTACTTACCAGGAATGATCGCCAGGAGGATGGGAGCTATATAGTGGTGCTGGGGCTCATAGGAGATCTTCGGGCTTCCCAACCAGGTCAGCACTTGCTTGATGTCAGTTGGGTCCTCCACCAAAGACAAGATCCTTGCTTGGAACTCGTCGAGAAGACTTGGCAAGTCAACTGATCCCACTGTAAAGCAAATATACAGATGGGTTATCCAAGGCAAAATAGAAAGACTAATCAGGAAAGAAAAGTGGTCGGGCTTACTCCTCAGCTTCCCCGCCCAGGAGGTCCTCAACTGAACACCCAGCGCCTTCTCACACAGCCCTAGGGTGGACACTTAGAAGAATTTCTTCTTCCATCCTTTATTGTTGCTCGGGCAGTTCACTATTATCTTCCGCCCCTGCCTAGCCCCGAGCGAGAAGAAACCAGACTCCCCGTGAACCTGGAAAGGCCGGTGGGTCCAGAAGAACTCTTGTAGGGTGAGTTCATACCCTAGAACTTGAGGCCACAAGGAGATGCACCCCATCAGATACCGCCATCCATTCGGGGCGAGTAGCCCGGGGGAGATCCTAAGGTAGATGAGCGCATCCTGGGCAACTGGATTGAGCAGCAGGCGAAGGCCTGCCATGAAGACATCTTCGTACAAAGTGACGAAGCCCGACTCGTAGAAGTGAGCTCCACCGTCGTGGACAGAAAGAGAGAAGGGGCCAGGAATATTATATCTATCCCTGATTCAACCCAAATCTGGACCTCGTAGGGTGCTGATGATTGACTCGCAGGCAATGACGACTCTGGGACTATTCAGTACAGACCCTTCATCTCCCGACCCCCAAGATGTTGAGGCCGCAGGAGAATCCTGGTGCGTTTCCTCATGAGATGCCCGGGCAGGTATCCTTCCCTCACTGTGCTGATCAGAAGGGGCCGAAAGAGGGTCTAGGCTTGTGCTCAAGGTCCCTGATCGTGACTGCTCGTCCTCCGATGGGATGACAAATTAAAGTCTGAGTGGCACATGTCTAAGCCTACGGTGGACTTAGGAGGCAGAGGATGACCTAAGAATGGTTCACGGACTCCAAGCCTAAGATACAACAGAGGGAGATCTAACAACCTAAAGGACAGGTCAAACAAGACTCTAGACGAAAGGCAACTCTCTCTCAAGACCCTCCCGGGAACACCCTTTCGGTCCAACTGCTCTAACGTACCTCTCGACTAGAAGAAATGACAGAACCTAAAAAAGAAAAAGTCCCACGCTGTTTCTGACCCAAGTGGGTTCACTCTCTCCAGCTTTGTTCAGAAAAGAAGAAGAAAATGAAGAACTAAGAAGACAGAAAGGAAGGACTTACAAGGTTTAGCGCAGAAAAGAGGTCGGGAATCTTGCTCGGGATCTTGTTTGCTCTCAAGCTGCTCGGTAAACTCTCTCACTTGGCAGCAGGAATTGAAGAAATGAGTAAGTGCTCCTTATATAGGAATAACGGATGGTCCAGATCAATTAGATCCAACGGCTCAGAAGTTTACCCGCCAAGAACCGTCAGACAGCTGTCACCTCGGGCACGTGAAGGGTTACCTCAAAAGGCGCGCGCATTAAATACATGACGTGTCAGTCCGGTTACCATACAACTGTTCGGTTACATCCGAACTGACTTCGCTGGATCCTGACCAGGCCAATTACTCCCTGACACATGGCAACACCAACACCCGAGCTCCTCCGTGTACTGGTCGGTTATTCCACCGGGTGATCTGGAGTGTGGGCTCCATCCCGAGCAGCATTCCCGGAGGATATCCGAACGGTTTCCAAGGCAATACTAATTTTCAAATCTTCACCCGATGAAGCATCCAGTCAGTTCCGAAAATGGGGGGTAGCTGATATGTCCAAAATAATCTAGCCAGTCTCCCACGTCACCAAGAGGTGTCGGTTACTTCAGTAAAGGTGCCAGTAGCCGAGTAATCCCGAGGTGTTCGTCAGAACCGTGCGGTTCCTGCCAGTAGGCCGGGATTGGAGGACCGCGACATCCCATGGACCTGGCCTATCCAGCAGTTTCCTAAACCAGCTACAAGTTTGCAAGATGGAATGTGGCAGTTTCCTAAACCACTTACGAAACTTTCCCCAAATTATGTAAATTAATTATAATCAGATTAGGTTTCCTAATCTTATTAACTTACCATGTAAGGGTGGACTCTTGCATCTATAAAAGGGCCCACCTACCCTGTCAACAGGGATCCGATCCAATCTTAATAACTCTCTAGCTAGCAAGCATACAGCAGAGAACTCACCATCATACGCATATACCCGTCCGGTATTACTGGCAGTGCCGCCCATCTTTGTTGGCTCACCAGGCCCGCCGGTGATCTGCTAGTGAACCCGCACAGCTGCAACCGTGGAGGTAGGTCACCTCGTTAATGGGACCGAACCACATACAAATTGTTCTTGTCATTTTCTCTCTCTAAACCCTTCTTACCAATTTTAGGCATCATCAGTACAAAGAAGTATTCTTGCACCACGTGCATATCAATATAACTTTCCTTGCTCGATGCTTAATTCAGTGGTTGGAGGGGGTTAATTATTGTCCCTCATGGGATACACTCTATAATTATGTTTTGTGAGTCGCAACTGTAAAATTTTGTGTGATTAATGAATAGATTCATAGATATATCTTGGTCCTAGCTTAAACTCGTATCAGCTTATGTTCGGGCTTACAATGAAACTTGAAACAATGAGAAGAAAATAGGTCAACATGTTAGGAATAAATCATTTTTACATGAGTATATAAAGGACATATGATAGTACTACCTGTTTTGAGCTTTTTTCAACAATTGTGCTTTTTTTTTTTGGTTCAATTTGAGTAAATTTTTATGGATGTTAAACCTGACCATACGTGTCAAATGTGACACATGCCTTTCTGTTATTCTATATGAATGTTCATTTGTCCTTCATAAAGCAAAAACAAAAGGCATACTACATAAACCAAAAACAAAAGGTACACAATATCTACTATTTGAAAAAAAAAATGCTATATTTTGTTGACCTTAACTAATAACTTTAGAGTCAATCCACAAAAAACTTAATCATTACTAATAAACACTAAAAGAATGAAAATACTCCAAAACAGAGTATTTTTTCTTGAGCAATATTTTGTAATATGTTGTAATAATAATAATAATAATAATAATAATAATAATGTGTAATATTTTGTAATATGTTGTAATACTAGTACATGAGATAAGTCATAATATCCAAGCAAAAAAAAAAAAAAAAGATATGTAATAATAATAATGTGAAATATTTTGTAATATGTTGTAATACTAGTACTTGCGTGTGCCCATGGGCATTACCAAAAGAAATAGGAGTTTGTTACGGAGGCAATTGTGAATCCTGAACAATAAACAACGTATTTAAAACATCAAAATAAGCCCATTTGTCTGATGAAGGCAACCAAGAAGCACCATTAATAGACCACATTGTAATTAAATAACCATTCTAGCCCCAATGCACACATTAAGAAAGAGGAAATAAATATAGAAAATGCGACTGATAAATTACATTCTATCAACAGTTCTTCATATTCAAAAGATTACATTTAGCATTTTCACTATTGGGTTCTGTCATGCTATAAGGTGAATAAGACAACAAATTGGCACATGCAACAGTGAAATGATGGCCAAATTCAATATTTATATACAATCACAAAGATAATATGATCTTTGAATTCAAATAAAGAAACTCACGTGGTTAACTAAAAATCGTATAGTAGTGCAAAGTTTTGGCAAGGAGTCAGATTATGTGGAAATACATGCAAGAACCAAAATTGAAGGAGAGTAAATATCAAACTATAGCAAAATCTGAAAGACTTACTGGGATGTATCTAGAGCAAGTGAGATAACATCAAAAGCCAATGAAACAATCATCTCTGATAGGAAATCTAGCTTCTACATTATTAAGAAAACTTTAAAAATCACAGACAAGACACTAACTAAAAATAAGGAAAAGAGCTATCTATCTGCCACAATCAACCAAAGTGAAGAAATAGAACCCTACATCTACAAAATTACTTTGTCCTCATTGGGGCAAATCAGTGAACAACACTACTACAGTAATTCTAACACGAAGTCAATTAGTACAAAGGAGAATTCAATTTTACAAAGAATAATTATAGCTCTGAAATTGCTTGTTCGGGTCACCTATGGTTTGGATAGTGGTGTCAAACGGGCCAAGCCGGGCTCGGACAAAGCGGGCCTAACCGGGCTAGAGGATCGGGCCGGGCCGGGCCTCACCTAAAATCGGGCCGGGCTTGGGAAGGGGGGGGGGGGGGGGGGGGGGGTTTGGTGTCTGCCCCGGACTGGTGGCCCGGGCTCACTAGGGTCGAGCTTAGGGCCGGGCTAGTGGACGGGCTCATGGACGGTTTCGTGGACGGGTGCATAGCCGAGTCGGGCCGGAGATTTGGGAGGGAAAGTTTTAACTTTTAAAGTTTAATGTTTAGGAATTGGGGGGAGTTTTTACTTTTACTCCTCTTTTTTAATATGTTTAATTTATGCATTAATGATTAGTGATTACTAAAAAAAAGTTTGTTTAACAAAAAATAAAAAGTAAAGAATATTTATTATTCAATAAAAATTAAAGAGATTACTAGTATTTGATATTTAAAAATTATAGTCTAATAAAAAATAAAGAATTATCATTAATTTTTATAATAAGAAGTAAAGATTTATTCATTAATGATTAGTGATTACTAAAAAAAGTTCATTAAAAAAAAGTAAAGAATATTTATTATTCAATAAAAATTAAAGAGATTACTAGTATTTGATACTTAAAAATTATAGTCTAATAAAAAATAATGATTACTTATCATTAATTTGTATAATAAAAAGTAAAGATTATTCATTAATGATTAGTGATTACTAAAAAAAGTTCATTAAAAAAAAGTAAATAATATTTATTATTCAATAAAAATTAAAGAGATTACTAGTATTTAATATTTAAAACTTATAGTCTAATAAAAAATAAAGATTACTTATCATTAATCTGTATAATAAAAAGTAAAGATTACATTTTACAGAATTGAATTTTTTATTTTTTTTTTAAAAGTCGTTCACAGTTTATACTCATGTGGGCCAGGAGTATTACAATTGATTTGTTTGGACCTGAATGATCTTCAACTCTCATATTCATTCTTCATTCTTCATTCTTCAATTTTCTTCCATAACTTCCAAATTTGCGAAGTCTTCAAGAATAGGATCTTGGCGGTTTTGAGTTCGATATTGTGCATGGTCTCAATCCTTCAAGCACATCGTCAAGCATATCAGGAGATAATCTGCTCCTCCTTTCCTCTAACACCCTTCCACCTACACTAAAAGCAGACTCCGATGCAACTGTGGAAGCCGGAGGAGTTAGTATATCACGAGCCATGACGGAAAGAACCGGGAAAGCACTTACATGTTCTTTCTACCATGTCAAAAGATTTAAATCAACCATTTCCTCGTTGGTTAATCGGCTTTCCCGATCGGTTTCTTGATACTTATTTAATTCACCAAGAATGTTAGAGCTACTTTCAAATGATTAACTAACACCCTTTTATTTTTTTCAACTGAGAAACTGGCTCGCCCAAGAACCACCTGACACTCCCGAACGGGCCGAACTTAACTCAATATTAGAAGTAGAAGAAGAAGTAACACTTTCTTTATTTGTATATTTTTCATAGTAAATACGAAATAAAGATTCGAAAGTATTTTCCATTTCAAAAGTAGTTATTTCTAGACCAGGCTCACCATCTGGTCCTTGCATCAATTCAGATATTTGTTTAACCATTTCACAAACACCATCAAAATTGATTCTAGGATCCAAGATTGCAGATAAGTAAAATGCAGGTGGAATGTTAGTCCAATATTTTTTAAACTTTTTTTTTTCCATTTTCTCGCAAATATCAATAAAAATGTCATTTTTTTGTTTATAACTATGAAATGTATGAGCCATATTATATAATTCCATAAGAACTAAAGAAGAAGTAGAATAGTAAACACCGGAAAGTTTATTTGTAGCATTGTAAAATACTTCTAAAAATCCATGAAAGTCAAATGTCATATCCCAATCGTTTGAAGTCAAGTTTAGTAAAGGATAATTAACATTAACAAATTGAGTAATAATGCCACTATACTTTTTACAAGAATCTATTACAAGATAAGCAGAATTCCAACGAGTTTTAATATCAGTTTGCAATTTCTTTGGATTAAGACGATTTTGTTTACAAACACCATAAAATGCTTGTAGACGGCTAGGCGTTGAACAACAAAAGACCACTGCCTCTCTAATTTTAACTATGTGATCATTAGTTTTTGTTAATCCATCTTGGATAATCAAATTAATGATATGACATACACAACGACCATGAAATAATTTTCCATTCAACATTGGGCGCATAAGATCTTTAAACATATTAATAGCATTGGCATTAGCAATAGCATTGTCAAAAGTAATGCTTATAATTTTTTTCATAATATCATACTCATTAAAAACATTGATTATATAGTTATATATATTTTCACTAGTATGAGGATAGTCTAATGCATGAAAAGCAATGATATTTTTATTCATATTCCAATTTTCATCTACAAAACTAGCTATAACCCCATGCATATGCATGGGATATGTAGAGACAAAGTGATTTTTTTTTTCCAAATATAAAACGGATTAAACAGAAGCATATTGAAGCATCTAAATTCAGCAGATGAACAATATTATGGGACATTCCTCTCTCCAAACTTTAACACCCTTTAATCTCCAACATAGCTTGGCTAACTCATGATTAGCTGCGTATGCACAAAATATATGTATACAACAAAGTAATATTATGCAATTATAAATAATAATAAAAAATGATATTAAAAAACCAAAGAAAAGCCCAAAGTTGCATAATTATATTCAGAGCCCTTGCAATTTTGTTTAAGAGTTTGATTACGCATATGTAATTTCTTAATTTTAAACCTAAAATATGTATTGCCCCTCAAAATTTTTAACTTTTAAAAAGAGTATGTTGCAAATGAACAAAAGAAGAAGAAGAAGAAGAAGAAGAGAGAGAGAGAGAGAGAGAGAGAGAGAGAGAGAGAGACAGGGTACATTGTGCTTCTCAAATATGAATTCTAATTTTTTTTATGGAATATATGAATTCCAAATTTGGTACCAAATATTTTGTCAGTTGTAATACATGCAGTAACCTGTGGTTGAGCTACTATCAATTACTACCACAATATGACAATATGTGTATAATTATTATGTTATTTGGGAATCAAATTTGTGATTCATGCCTATATACAATTACTACACTCATTGTGAAAAAATCATACGACATTAACGGATTATAATACGCAACAAAGATACAAAAAAAATCATACTTGAAAAATAGTTATAATAAGATTAAAAATAAAAAACACGACCTCGTGGTCGCAAACCCTGAAGCCTCGTGTTTTGTTGTTAGTTAGCCTACCTAACTCGTCCCCTAAACATAGAACCATAGGTTATATTTGATCATTGAAATCATGAAGTGCAATGTTTGGTGTTGTTAAATTAAAGCACAAACACAACTCTAAAATAACGAAGGAATCAACCACTATTATCCACATGCTTAAGGTAAAAAAAAACTTTTGCCAGTTCAATTCCTCAAACTATAATTGTAAAAATAAAACAAAAAAAACCAAAAACATTGAAACCTCAGTTAGTGTATAACGATTCAACATAAAGCTGCAATTCTTGGAATGCACCTTTAATTACTTCATCTTTTCGCCGATACAATTGCATGAAGTAAAATCTGCTAAAAAAAAACATAAGATATGTGTAGTTAAATTAAAAACTCAAAATTGGTAAATTTTCTACTCTTATAAATATTTATAAAAAAGAAGAAGAAGAAGAAGAAGAAGAAGAAGAAGAAGAAACATAAACAAAGATATGAATGAGGCCGCATTGTAGGAGTATCATTAGTTACTATTAAAAGAAAAAGTAGATTGATAATAGAGCGGAAAAAAGAATAGGAAAGAAAAGGAAACAATGTTAAATATTTGCATAGACTTACGAATATGATGGTTGTTCATTTGGGATATAACCTAGTGAAGTTCAAATTTCAAACCATAACGGCATATATGACATAAGTAATGTATTATATATTATTTGATATTTAATAGGAAATATGTCACGCCCCGGAAACCGAAGCGCGAGGAAAGAGAAAAAGATAGAGAGAAAAGAATTAAAATCCAATCACAATGCGGAAGCGACTTTGGAAACCCACGGGGTTTCCTACAAGGATGACTTACTAATACATAAACCCAAAATGGACTTACATGTTAACGAGTTCATCAAAGATGAAAGTATTTGAAAATCACATTAAAAGACTTTCCGGGCAAGCACTATATCAAGGAGAAAAGGAAAAATTACAATGAATTTGATAAAAGGTCATTTTTGACAGTTGCTGAATTTTAAAACATCCGTAAGTAACTATATCTTTGAAATTTTCACATTCTGTACACGTTGGTCCATGTAAAATTTGATTCTGCACAACTTTTTTCTAATGACATTTTTTCCAATTCTGCACCATTTGGGCAGAAAATTTAAATAACAGTAGCAGTTTTTATTTGACAGCAACCTTGACAGCATAAGGATCATTTTTGGATAATTGCTGAATTTTAAAACATCCGTAAATAACTATATTTTTGAAATGTTCACATTCTGTCCGCGATAGTTTATGTAAAATTTAATTCTGCACAACTTTCGTCTAATGACATTTTTTCCAATTCTGCACCATTTGGGCAGAAAACAAAAAAAAACAGAAGCAGTTTTTCTTTGACAGGAAATTTGACAGCATTTCAACATGTTCCCAATTATACCAAATCCTCAAGTTTAAACCTTGGTACAAGACTAAAAAAGTCCTAAACAACATACGACACGTGTCTAGACCAAACGGAACTTCATGTACTCGAAATTTATTAAAAACGAGAAGTGAAAGAGATAAAGAGAGGAAAAAGGGGAGAGGGAGAGATTGGGAGAGAGATATAGGGAGAGATAGGAGAGATATAGGGAATGTATTCTAAGCACACGCACATGTGTATTTTCACATTCGGAAACCTTTTAAAAACATATATATACATAATTCCAACATAAGTAAAAGGAAAGAATATTTGAGAAAGGGAAAGAGATCAAAGAGGGGAGAGGAGAGAAAGAGAATGGGAGAGATTTAGAGCGTTTGAATGTTTGAAACCTTGTTGGAATTAAAAGAGGGGTTTGATCCGGCAAGGACCCAACTATAAAACGAACTAAACTACAACAATTAAACTCTCATAAAAGCAACCACCCAAACCAATCCGGCAAGGATTCAAACAAAAGAGAAAAAAAAACAAACAATGGACATGTAAATCAAAAAGACAAGAACTTAAAGAGGTTCAACGACCTCGGAAAGTAAATACATCATCATAAAGTGAGTTTAACAATTGAAAGAAATATCTATGAAAGCAAGGGCTAACACTTGTTCCATTAAAATCAAAGCAGCTTCTCAAATACAAGAGATAAGAGCCTAAGCTCACGAAGTTTTTGTCAAAACCTTAATACTCTAAGTTTCAAAGCATTAAACATTTACAATCTTCCAAAGTGACTGAATCAACAAGAGAGCTATTCATATACATAACTAAGCATGAGTCCTCAAAATAGAACAAAATGCCTCATAGTTCACACGTCGGGTCACATATGCCCTTTGCCCTTATCAAGCTTACCTGAAAAATGTTTTGTCGTTTTTATGAGAACGACGGCTCGTAGAAAATACATTGTAACAAATCTATATGCTATCCATGACTAAAATGAAATGAGGTGCAATAAATCGCCACCATGGCTAAAATAAAATGTTTAAAGCCGCAAGGCTATGCGTGACAAATGCACATCTCTCTCGTTACCGGACCATGAGCCACCCACGCATGGAGTGTACCATACCAACTTCCGGAAGCTACCCGAATATAGTTTGAAGTTTGAATGTTTCTAAGGGTTATTCTCCCTGTCTCACATCACAGCCCATGTCCAGATTTCTTAAATCAAATTCCCACACATGGGGTTTTTCTCTCTTTTCCAAATAAAACATTTATGTCGTGATACATGAATGTTTTCCGATTAGGCCTCAATGCATATGATGTTAACAATGGCATTAAAGATGATCCACTACAATAGACTAAGCAATAATTTAGTCCATTAGACATGATATCAAGAACTTCAAAGAATGTAATTAAATTTCATAATTTAACATTCCTAATACGGATTTCTATACTAACGTCCTAGCATGCTTTTACACATAAAGGGAGCATCCTAGGCACCTCTAGCATCATATAATCAACTATAGAACAACCAAAACATGTAAATTCACAATTAGGCATATAACCCTAAATTTACAAATTTGGTAAAAACCTAATGCATGTGTCTAAATTATTCTCATAACATCATTTTAATTACATTTAACACCCCAAAATTTTCAACTAGTACAACCAAAGCATATAATTCACATTTAGGCAAAAATCCCTAACATTATAACTTTGTGAGAATGTCCTAATACATATGTCTAAGTTCTCTCCTAGTATAAAAGTGAACTCAAGACATCTTAGACAAGTATAACATATATAATTGCACAATGTAAATCTACCTCAATGCTTAGCTTCCAAAAGATCAATGGCAACTCAAGAGAGCTAAGTACAACCAAAATAACTTCAATGCTTGTGCTAGGATCTTGAAGGATGCTTCAAGTATGCACCACTAATCAAGAACAACCCAAGGTTAGGATAGAAATCATGAAACTAACAAACCCTAGGTTGTTAGAGATTGGGAAAACTTACCCACATAAGAAATCCTCCATAGAAATGGTTAGGATATGAAAGAGAAACTCTATATACTCCAAGGAAGCTATACAAAGTAAAAGAAGTCCATGAATAACTCAAAATTTAGAAAACTAATGAAACCCTAGAATTTGGGGGTTTGTAGAAAACTCACCAATGGAAGGATGTCAAGCCCTAGGATTGTTAGGAGAGCTTGAGGATGAAGAACTTGACCTTCCTTAGTAATCTTGAAGAAAGAAACCCAAAGTAGAAGAAGCTCTATGGAAGTTTTTGTTTCTTGAAAGGAGAAGAAGGAGAAGAAAAGGAGGAGAAAAAAAATAACGTGAATGAGGGGGGGAGGGGTTTGGCCGGCCATATAGGGGAGTGGGGTGGGACCCACTCTCTTGTATGCTCCAAAAATGAAATGTTTAGTGTTCCAATGGACAGTCTGACCCAACAGTGTAATCAGAAAATTAAATAAATACATCCACAGGCACAAAAAAATAAATTTTAAAGCACATAAAAGGTAAATAAAATAATTTAATCATGCTCTGGAAATTAAAAAAAAAATATATATATATATATATATACAGTCAAATACACTAATGGTCCACAACAGGAAAAGAAAAATTACCCCATTATCCTTTATTATAATTTTTGAAACATTACAAAATATGTTTGTATATATTTATGCAAAAATAAATTTTAAAAAATCCTTGAAACATTAAAAATTCAAAAAAAAAAAGTGATACGTGGTAGAAGTGAACTTTATTAAAATGCATTGATTTAAAAGATTTATCATTTTTCAAATATATTGAAAGAATTCTAAAAAGAAAAACTACCTTGTAAGAACATACAAAGTAATGATGTATATGACTATTAAGTAGATTATTTTGTTCAAATATTTAATGTCTAATGCTGAATAAAATACTTTTGACATTTTATAATCTTAGTCTAATTAATGATGAATAATCAATAATTTTACACAATATCCCTAAAGTGTTAACATTTGTAATATGCTTAGTCCCACAATATTTCTAAATCTATCCATAATTTGATTAAATTAAAATTATTTATTTTGTGAAAAAAAAAACTAAAAACTGAAAAGAGTAAACATTATCAAGAGCCCCTATACATGTCATCTTTGGCTTCGTCTGTCTATATATTCACAGAGCACATGAGAGTTTGTTACAAATAAGGTATTACAGGAAAATTAGAAGACAAAGGTAAAATACTTGAGCATTTGAAAATATAAATAACTATTCATGATCAAACACTTGGAGAGAGAGAGAGAGAGAGAGGGAATGCCTCAAGCTCAAACCTTGAAGCATTACAATCAACTCGCAGGGAGACAAAATCCATACATATCACAAAAATGTTCATCCATTCACAACAAATGATTGAATTATTAAACCTTTTGAAATTGCCATTGCGAAAAAAATAAAAATAAAAACTCTCATCACACAATAGATTCACATTCGTCATTACACAAAGTGAAAAAACAAAGGATAGACGACATTGACAAAGAGGGGAGTGAAATAAATATTGAATAAGCTTTCATGTCTTGAAATAAAAACTTGTACCCAGAATAATTATCGAGAGTATTTGCAGGGAAAACTCAACTTATTAATAGAAACCCACGAAACTGGACCTTTGAAAGAATCAATCGAGAGAGAGAAAGACATATGGAATCATGGAGAAGAGATAGAGAAAGAGACAGAGGGAGGAAAGATAATATACAGTACGTGGTGCATATATATATTGCTTGGAATTGGATGAGTAATTTGATTTGATTGGAGATTTTTTTTTCTTGGTCACAATTTGATTTGAATAAAGTCCTATTAAATTAGAGACATTGATTGTGTGATTAGAGAGAGAGATCAGAGATGGGGAGGGGGGAGTTTGGTCATAATCAGAGAGATATGGGCAAATCAAAAAGAAATTTAATACATGGGTAGAATAAATTGTCTCTTATTTAATTGAATTCAAAATTTGAAATATATATATCTTAAATACAATTGGATGGGTAAAACTATCTAAATATTTTAATTAGAGCTTTTTAGAATTGCGCCACGTGGTGAAACCAAAATCTTTCGGTTTCATATATATATTAGATGCGTCGTTATACATATATATATCCCATTTTATTACAACCAATCCACAAATCAAAAGTGCATGCAATTGTACAATTAAAAGTAGAAAAATCCTCAATTAAATTTTTTTTTGGTTTGTTGAAAAATAGATTGTATATCAATTCTAAGAGTATTTCTAGTAATAGGTTGGTAGGCGGGTTGTAAAAAAGTTTGAATAAAACGTGTAAAGCACTCTTCATCAACTATAGTAAAAGGCATATCAGATGCACAAACAAATTTTGCCAAGCCTTCCCTTTTTTTTTTTATTATAAAGAAAAGTTCCAACACTTGTGCCAGTAGAAGCAGAAATTTGGGATTGTGCTAGTGTTTGCTATGTAATTTGCTCGGGCGTGCCAGAACCAATCCGTGGTTCGGTGTGTGTATGTGTACGTGCAAACTAATTTCCTATCCGCTTGTGTGAGTGATACACAAGGCTTTGATGAATCTAACTTCTAAACAGGGTGATTGTGTATAGTGAGTAGGAAAGTACCCTCACTGTAAGTTCTTTAGCAGTACTGAAGCGCACAAGATAAAAAGTATCAAGTTTAACAGGTAAACAAAATCACAAACGGCTTAATAAAACAGATTTTATTAAATGTTTGGAAAAACTAAACAGATCTCAAGAACAAACCAGAATAAGACTGATTATTCAAAAGAACAAAAAGAAAATAACAAAAGGATAGACCTATTTGCTATGAAGACTGAAAAACATAAAGACTAAAAGTACTTTGAATGCTTTGAATGCTTCGAATGTGCTGTATGTATGCTGTTTCGAATGTGACGCGGAGTCCTTTGCTTGAATGGCCTGCGTCTTATTTATAGCGGCCTTATACGATTTTTACTTGGACAATAATTCCTTAACTTGCGCCCAAGCGGCTTAATTGATTGGCTGATTTGAAAAGATCCGTCTTCATCTCTGATTCTTACCTTATCCGTATTCTGATTGAATCAATCCCTTCAATTTTGGGAACAGACGTCTAATCCAGCTGGCCATGTACAGATCATTTCCTAAACGGACTCTTGTTTCCAAAACTTCCAAAGATGACGACATCCTGCCAGCTGTAGACAGCACCGCCTTCACCTCAGAGTCGATCAGCCTCATCACTGATTCTCCTGGATGAATCGGGCTCTACCTGTTTGCATGCCCGATTAACTTTCTTTAACCGCCCATAGCCAATCAGTCTGTTACTTCCATCTTTCATTACGCGGTGTCCGATTGGACTTCCCATTGCTTCATTCCACCATCGGGCTCTCAACGTGCTAGGCTATGTTTCCCCAGAGCCCGATAATCCTCACCCATATTCAATCTTTCAACCGGGCTCTCCTTCATTACCCAATCATCTATCATCGGCCTCACGGCTATACTCGAGTCCGATAAGTTATTGATTGCTTAGCCCTGCCTCTCCTTCCTTCAGCTCCACGCAACTCGGGCTCAAAAACCATTTGACGGTTTTTGGGTGCAAACAATTGCCCCCCCAAAAGGTCATATCAAACATCCCGCCTTGATTGATGTGACGTTTTGAATTTTAAAAATCGCCACGCGTCAAGCATGCATCAGCTGTCAGATTATGGAGAATCCCATCAGTCACTCCACATTTAATGCGTCATGATTATAGCATCTTAGTATTTAAGCAGCAAGACTTTCAAAACCCTTACCACATTTGTATTCTTACTCCCTCTCTACAATTCAAGCAGCACAGAGCTTCTCTCTCTAGACTTCCATCTCTTCCGGCGAACTCCTCTCCTTCAGACATGGCGCCTAAGACTGCTCCAGCCACTTCCAAAGGAAAGAAATCCTTCGCAGACGCTCCACCAACGCAAAACCGCTACAGGGAGGTTAGGGCTTTAGCCAAAGCTCATGCTGCTGACATCTCCACTGATTATCTCACCCCTTACAGTTCTTCTGATGGCTCTCCAGTAGCCCCAGGCCTGGGAGCAGCGTTTCTTGGCCACCCTCCGGCGGCTTTTCTTCCATTTTTCCCTCCGGTAGAAAACAAAGCGTTCCTTCAAGTCCCTGTTCACTAGAACAAAGTCCAGAGTGCTAATCAACCAATTCGAGGATGGCCGACTCCCGCCACAGACTGGGACAAATGGGTGACCAGGGTTTCGGCCTCTAAGGCCGGTGTCTGGAAGCAAACGGGCATTTATGATGCCATAATGCTCAGTCGGTCTAGAATAGAGATAGACCGACCTCTTCTTCTTTCTGCTCTATTATTCTGGTCCTCATCTTGCAATGGCTTCCTATTCCGTTGCGGACCAATGGCTCCCACCGTCAAAGACATAAGCTATCTGCTCGGCCTTCGCCCCCATGGACAAGAAATCGTTCCCGGGCTCGACGTTGGAACGGCCAGCTTTGCCTACCCTCAACAAGAAATTGTCAGGGACGGGGCCATTTCACACAGGCCGATTACAGCCTTTGGAGGCTTTCTCACTACTTGCATCGGGGCAGACGAGACTGAGGTGTCCGATGCAGAACACACTGCCTTCCTCATCTACTGGCTCAACAAATATCTCTTCTGCTCGGCCAGCCAAGCCATTACTAAAGAATACACAACCCTGGCCTTGGCTCTAGCATCGGGGAAACCCTTGGCCATGGCTACGCTTGTTTGGGCGTACTTGGTCAGAGGCATAACAGATTTTGTCCACTCGGGCTTCGGAGCTGGTGGGAGCCCGATATGGATTCTCCAACTGTGGCTACATTCTTACTTTCCGGAGTTTCAACCCACTATCCGTCAAGTGGCCGATATTCCCATCTCTGCTGTCCAGTTCATGGACGTAATTCCTTCCTCACACTCCTTCGAGGAGTGTTTTACTTTCTTCTATGAAGGTTGCTCTGCCCGGGATACCAACCTCTTCACCCCTTTCTTCTCACTTCAATTCTCTTCTTTTCTTCAACTCTCTAACAACCCTTCTAACTGGGGATCGGGCACCCAGTCCACTTACAATGAAATCTTCTCTAGCTACTTAGTGGCTAGAGACATTATTTTCAGCCCGAGCATTCCGTCTGCCAATAATAAGTGCGGGGCCGAATATTACTTCGCTCCTTTATACGCCCGCCAATTCGGGCTTACACAACTCGTGCCCGTTCCCCCTGGCATTACTGTCAATGTCGACTGGGTAGAACGCGGCCTCATTGTTAATGACGGGCAAGTGAAGAAAATCAAAGAAAGGTCGGACCGGCTCAAAGCGACGTTCAACTTCACACCTTTCTCTGCCCGGCCCGTGGTGTCAGAAGAATTCACCCAGTGGTTGGGTGACCGGGCACGCAACATTTTCCAAGGCACTGTTGCTGAGGTCCTTGTGCCTTTCACTGCATCATCGGCCACGGAGGCTGATTCTCCTGTCCTGATGGCTGCTCCAGTCCAGCGCAAACAGGTAGCCAAGAGACCGGCCCGCAAGCCAACTTCGGGCAAGGGTCCCTTACAGAAGAAACAAAAAACAACACCTTCCTCTACTCAGGTTAGATCTTTAAACATCCTTTAGTAATTAAGCCCGATTTTGCCTGTTTAGTATTAATTCTTTTATT
The DNA here is from genome assembly GCA_033977485.1 of Hydrangea macrophylla. Taxonomy (NCBI): domain Eukaryota; kingdom Viridiplantae; phylum Streptophyta; class Magnoliopsida; order Cornales; family Hydrangeaceae; genus Hydrangea; species Hydrangea macrophylla. The sequence goes on along the minus strand of CM066992.1, from coordinate 12,681,910 downwards.
CTTTTTTGCAGCTTGCTGACGAAGACTCCGGAGAGGATCCGCTCCCACTTCTAACTCAGACCTTTCCTCCAACTCTCCCTGCATCACTGGCGTCTGCGGTGGCCTATCTGGAATGGGTCGCCATAAGGGTGATGTCCCTTCACATCGTGCCTCCTCTAACTCCTTCAAATGGAGATGAAGACCTTGCTGCTTTTGTTCAAGCTCCTGAGCAAGTCGTCCTCTCTTCTAGCACTGAGGACATGGCCGATGCTGGAGTCACTACGGGTGCAGCTGGGGAAGAAGTGGATCAGGCTGTCCCTCCTGAAGTTGGAAATCTCCTCGGGCAAGGGGAACCTCCTGTAGCCACCAGATCTTCCATTCCCTCAACAATGGAACCAGTAGTAGCCGAGGACAATCCTCTTGAAGAGTCTGCCATTGAGGCCGGTGCTGATAATCTGAGAGCAGCCTCAGAGGCCGAAGTCTTACCAGTGACGGCGGCCTCAATTAGTCCAGGGGTAGAAATCGGCCATGCTTCTTCCTCTTCGGTGTTGGCTCAAACTCCTACTCAACCATCTCTTCAACCCAGCGAGGTCGATGTTCGCGAAGCGATCTCGGCCTCTCTTGATCCTCATTCCCAGGTATTGAAGTTTGAACTCTTTTCTTCTAACTTATAAAATTTTCAAACCCATTTCTGACTCTCTCTTGAACAGGTCGATCCCTCAGGTCCAGTGCCACCTTTTAACGACTTCTTCTCGGGCCTGGACCTAGGAGCTTTTGACCTTGGCCCTCTGGAGCCCGAAGCTGTCTCACCTTCACGCCCTCAACAAGCCAAGGATCTACTCTTCAGGCTTGCTGACCAGGACCTTCCTAACCTTCCTGCCGCTGTTGATGTTGACACACCTCTGAACACCCTGATGGCCGATCCCTTACTTTCAAACGGGCAGCTATCCTTACTCCACGAGATACAGGAAAGACTCCCAGCGCCCGTCTTGTGGATCGATCGGCCTTGAAGATTCAAGCTGACGCAGAACTTCACTTAAACTCACGGCAGAGGGCAATAAAGTTTCTGGAAGGGGCCAAAGCTAAGTTTGAAGCGGGGAAGGCCTCTCGGGCTCAGATACTGGCAAGGGACTCCTAGCTGCAGAACCGTATTACTGTACTAAAAGCTCAGCTCGCCCAATGCGAGGCCGATGTTATCACCAACAACGCCGCCCTTGGAAAAATTGATGAAGCACTTTCTTTACTCAGTGGCGATGCCAAAAGTGCAGTGATCAACTACAAGCCATTGTCCCGATATCCCGAGCCTGGGCTCAAAAGTTAGAAAAAGCCAAACGGGATCGGTCTGGAGCCCTCAAGACCTAGGAGGACTTAAAGGCCAAGCTTAGGAATTTTGGGTCGGCCTAGAGGCCGACTCCTATTTTGTACTGTATAATTATTTTTTTTCTTGTAAGTAAGCTGTGCTCAGCCTATCATTGCAAAACGGTGCCCTTTTAAATTACTCAGGCTCAGGCTCATAATTGATCAACTGTTCATATTCTAACCCAGGAATTGGTTTATAGTTCAGGTCAATGGTTTCCCATAACGTAGGATAATAGGACTTTAAATACTGACCATTGATTAATCGGACATAAACAGTTCCATCTAGATCACGCAGCCTGTAAGCACCACCCGTCTTGACTTGATGGACGATGAACGGGCCTTCCCAATTGAACGACCATTTACCATAACGATTATCCTTGTCTCCAATAGGTAACATGGCCTTCAATACCAAATCATCAGTACAAAAAGACTTCTTCTTCACCCTCTTGTTATACGCTCGGGCTGCCCGTTGCTTCTGCACTCTTAATGAATCTAAGGCCGTGAGCCTCATTTCATCAAGCCTTTCTAATTCAGCTATCATAGCCTCTGTGTACTCAGCGGGCTTTAGCTGATTCTGTAAAGCTCTTCTGGCAGATCGGACTGTCACTTCCATAGGTAACATAGCGTCATGCCCATAAGTCAACATGAATGGCGTGACCCCAGTACTTAACCTTTTAGATGTCCGATAGGCCCATAATGCTTCGGACAAGAGCTTGTCCCATTCCCTAGGATTCTCCACAATCATCTTTTCAATGATCCCCTTGAGGATCTTGTTAGTGGATTCTGCCTGACCGTTAGCCTGTGCATAATAGGGTGTAGAATTGAGAATTTTGATCCCTCTAATTTCTGCAAAGGCCGACGTTTCTGTCCCTGTGAACACCGATCCTTGGTCGGCCGTGATTGTTTCTGGAAGGCCAAACCTATGGATAATGTGTTCTTCAATGAATTTTATGACAGTGGCCTGAGTCACCATTCTACAAGGTATGGCCTCAGCCCACTTAGTAAAGTAGTCCGTAGCCACTATGATGAAATAATGCTGGCCCGATGATGGCGGTAGGACTTTGCCAATTAAATCCATTGCCCATCCTCTAAACGACCATGGTTTGATTATGGGTTGCAACTCTTTAGCCAGCACATGTTGGATCGGACCATGCTTTTGACAAGCCTGACATCCTTTAGCGTAACTGATATAATCCTTCAACATGTCGGGCCAATAATAATTGTATCTCCTTAGCAACCACTTCATCTTGGTGCCGGCCTGATGTGCCCCACAAATCCCTTCGTGTACCTCGGCCATAACCTGCATGGCCTGCTTCTTCCCTAGACACCTCAGGACCACGTCGTCGCCGATCGGTTTCTTGAATAATTCTCCATCAAATACCACGAATCGGACAGCAAATAATCTGACTTTTCGGTCTACCCTTACATTCGGGTGATTCAGGTATTCAATGATGGAGATTCTCCAATCGTTATCCTCCATCAAGACCGAATTGGAAATAGCATACCAACCTCTCTTTGCAACGGACGGGAGTGATCGGACATGAACAGTGATGAACTGGTCTTCTGCGCTCTTCTGGGAAGATGAGCCTGATCCTGTTTTTGCAAACTTATTGGCCTCAGTATTCATGGTTCTTGGAATGTAGCTCACGCTAATGTCATCAAATGCCTCCATGAGTTGAGTAGCCACGGCGTGGAACGGGCAGAGCTCCCAACTTCGTATCTGAAATTCTCTGGTAATTTGTCCGATCACCAGCCCTGAGTCTCCCTTTATGTGAACGGACGATGCCCCCATTTCAAGAAGTATCTCCAGTCCGATGATAAGTGCTTCGTACTCGGCCTGATTATTGGTGCATTTGAAATTGAGCCGAAAAGGCATTTTTGTCTTTTTATATTTAGGTGACACAATCACCACTCCTGCCCCAGCACCCTCTGCATTTTTGGAACCGTCAAAGATCAACGTCCATGGGACTAAGGACGTGCTCAGGACTTTGGGTGTTGAAGGCAGTTCTCCCAAATCAGTAGGATCTGGGTGATCAGCCAAGAAATTGGCTATAGCCTGGCCTTTCACCAATTGCTGCGATCGGTATTGGATGGCAAATTCCATTAAGGCCAGGGTCCATTTCCCAATTCGGCCTCTCATGATTGGTCTTGACAACATATATTTTATCACATCAGTTTGACATATTATGTAAGTTGAAACAGGAAGCATATATGTTCTTAACTTTTGTGAAGAAAAATACAATGCCAAGCATAACTTCCTAATCGGCGCATAACGTTGCTCGATTGGAGTCAAGATTCTACTTAAATAATAAATGGCCTGCTCATTGCCTTGCTCATTATCTTGAGCTAACATACTTCCTATAGAGCAGTCAGAGGCCGATATATACAACTTTAAATACCTACCCTTCTTGGGTGGCATTAACACTGGAGGAGTTGACAGATATTGTTTGATTCCTTCAAAGGCTTGTTGATGGCTGTCTTCCCACTTGAAGTCTTCATTGGTCTTGATCTTCAATAGTGGGGTCCATACTTGGGTCTTCCCTGCGCAATTTGATATGAATCTTCTTAAGAAATTGATCTGCCCGAGCAATCTATGAAGTTCTTTTTTATTAGCAGGTGGCTTTGCTGCCTGGATAGCCCGAGCCTTATTTCTGTCAATCTCTGTCCCCCTTTGATGTACTAGGAAACCTAAGAAGTTCCCTGCTGTAGCACCGAAGGCACACTTGAGAGGATTCATCTTTAGCCCGTGAACCCGCATTCTTTTAAATGCTTTTTCCAAATCCCTCAAATGATCGGTGTTACCTCCTGACTTTACCACCACATCATCTATGTAAACCTCCATGAACTGTCCGATCATGTCATGGAAAATTGAATTCATTGCCCGTTGATAGGTGGCTCCAGCGTTCTTTAGCCCGAAAGGCATGACAACCCATTCAAAGGTTCCAATTGCCCCCGGGCACCGAAAAGCAGTCTTTGGGACATCCTCTTCGGCGATGTAAATCTGGTTATATCCTGAGTGCCCATCCATAAATGATAAAATTTTGTGTTTAGCCGAATCGATTAACTGATCGGCCATGGGCATGGGGTACTCATCTTTTGGGGTAGCTAAGTTTAAGTTTCTGAAATCAATACAAACCCTTAGCTTCCCATTCTTCTTCACCACTGGGACAACATTTGAGACCCATTCAACATATCGAGCTATCCGAATGAAACCAGCACCCAGTAGTCTCTCGATTTCCTCTTTCACCTTTAGTGTTACCTCTGGTGACATGCGCCAAGGCAGCTGCTTGAACGGCCTGAACCCTGATTTAATTGGCAATCAGTGTTCAACCAGTTCTCTTGATAAACCAGACATCTTGTCATATTCCCAGGCAAAACAATCCTTGTACTTGTGAAGGAGTGCTATTAACTCGGCCTGACACTACGGATCCAGCATCTGACTTACATAGGTGGGTTTTTGCTCCTCTTCCTTGCCTAGGTTGACTTCCAGGAGAGGATCTTGGACGTCGGCCTTTAAATCATCAAGCTTTGCCGTGGCCGTTTCCAACTCGTCCATTTGAATCTCCTCCTCCCTAGGCACTTCCTCTTCGTAGATACAATCAGCCAAGTTGATCATTCTGTCACACGGGCCGATTTCCAATCTTCTGTCAGCCAGGTATACACACCATCTGGCCTTGCTGGCCTTCAAGGCCAGCAGCTTCTGCTCTTCAATTATCGGAGTATTCATAGACATCTTCTTGTTCGATGATCTCAATCGGCCTTGATTCTTCTGTCCGACTGAGATTATGGAAATACGCTTTAATGTCCGACGAACTTCCCTTAAGGAAGGTTGCTGAATTCGGTCTTCCCATCTTGTTGCACCCCAGCAACTTAACTGGTCCGATGTCATCTTCATACAAGACAGCATCGGCCGTTTGCACACGTGCTACAAATGGCTTGGTGTCTGCTCCAACTACTTCTACCTCGTCACCTCTCCAGAAAATCAACAACTGATGGAGCGTGGAGGGAATACAATAATTTGGGTGTATCCAATCCCGGCCTAGTAAAGCATTATAGGCCGCTGAGGTTTCCATAATGAAAAAAGCAGTCATGACCGTTTTACTGCCAACGGTCAGTTCCAGGGGTAGGATACCCTTTGTTCTTGAAGGTTACCCCCGTAAAGCTCTGGACATTCATCTCGGTCGGAATTAGCTCTGACTCAGATTTCTGCAAGATCCTCAACATAATTTGAGGCATAATGTTGATAGTGGACCCCCCATCAACAAGAATCCTGTTTATTGGGACGCCCTCAATGTGCCCTTTCACATACAAGGGCTTCAGATATTGTGACATCTGGTATGTTGGTTTTTCAAACACCACTTTGACTGGTGCGATCTTCAATCCTTCCTCAGTCTGATGTCCTTTTGGCCTTAAGATAGTGATCTTAGGCCGATCGGTCTGGCTGTCGGTGGCGTCTACATTTTTTCTCGTGGCTTCCACCACTTTAGGCTTAACAGTCTCTCCGCCGTTCCAAAAAACTTCTTCTATCACGGCCGAATCTTTAGCTAGGCCTTCCACTACATCCCCTTCCATGGCCGATGGCTGGTCTGGCTTGGCCATAAAAGACATAGGTAATGTGAATACCATGTTAGACGATAAGCCTAATGGAATAGTCCCAAATTGTATCGACAAAAAACTTGAGTCCGACAGATCTCCATCGGACTCTACACTCATCTTGTCCGATGTAGCCCCATCTTCCTGTGATTTTCCTTGTCGGACTCTTTCTTTTGGCTGGTCAGTAGCAATGTGCATCGCCCTAGTTGAGAGTCCTTGGTTATTGGACACCTTGGGCACTGTGGGTGCAGGAATGTTTCCAGCCTGATTCAGGCGTTCTCGCTCGGCCTGTCTCATTCTCTGATATCTCCTTTTCTGGGACTTTCTATATTGTGGCCATGCTGGAAATTTAGAATGCTCAGCCCTGTGCCACTTTTGATCTTCTACCCGAGGTGGTAACACCATTCTCGGGCTCCTATCAGAGGTTGATGCTTGTATCTGAGGCCTTGGGATTGTTTGGGAATTTCTTGCCCCCAGCCGGCCGGATTCGCTTGGGCCGACTCGCTGCACAAATGGATGTTTTGCCCGCCACTCGGGCTTGGCCTGACTTTGCCATGGTATTGACAATCTCTCGTATACAGACTTTCTCGGGCTTGATTCCTGATATTCATGGCTTCGGGCTCGAGACTTCCTTCTTGACGTCAGCCTTACACCTTGGGCAAAGGCCTTGTTTGATTAATTCCAGCTGTCGGTGTAGATTAGCTATCAAATTGTCTGTGCTGGATCTAGCCGTTTCTTCTTCGGCCTTGTCAACTTCCTTCTTCCGCTCTAGATAGCTCCTCTGGAGGTCATGTATCGTTACCTTCGGCCCTTCGGTAGCTGAAACAACAATTTGTTTTCCTTCCCTTTGTTTTGGCACAAGCTCTTTGTCGGACAAGTCTATCTTGGGTCTCGGCCTAGAAAGCTTGGTTAGGTCGGGCATAACCATGTTAGTACCAGTAATTTGTGGAAAAGGACTTGCATCAATCCCCATGGCTTTGTCCGAGAATTTGAAGACTCCCTTCTCCACGTTTTCCTGTATAAAATTGCGAAAAACAACACAATTGTTAGTAGAGTGCTTCCAAGAATTATGCCATTTACAGTACTCTTTATTTTTCATGTCATCGGCCTTAGGGATCCGATGACCTTCACTTAGCTTGATCACTTTATCAGCCAACAAGGCATCGAATATTTGATCAGCCATAGTCATATCAAAAGTGTAGTTTTTCCCCGCCTCGAACGCCATTTTCTTCGCAGCGGCGTTGTTATTAATAGGCTTATTCAAGGCATTGCATACGATTGTCCGTTTACAGATCAACTTGGCCATATCGCATTCTGTTTCAAGATCGTACTCTGCCAAGTGGACCTCGTAATTAGGGTCTTTGTAATATGTTCCCTTGGAGGAGTTCTTCTTCTCCTGCTCATCCAAGAGAATACGCTCATAATGACCGGCCCTTGTAGCAAGCTCGAATAACTCATGGAAGTCAGTTCCCTCAAACCTCTTGCGAAGTTCAAAGGACATGCCCCCTATGGCCATCTTTGCATACTCTTCCTTGGGCAAAACTGTCTTGCACTGATATTTTGCCTTTGGAAATAGGCTATGTAGGTTTCCACGGTCTCCCCTACTAGTTGCATCATCCTGGACAAATCTGCCAGCGATGTCTCGGGCTCAGTCCTATAGAACTGGCCATGAAATAGCTCTTCCATTCCCTGCCAAGTTAACACCGAATTGGCTAGGAGGTTAACGTACCACAAAAATGCCATGCCCGTTAGCGAGTTTGGGAATAGTCTTAGCTTTAATGGGTCACTGTGACCCACATGGCCGCATTGAACAATGAAACGGCCAATGTGCTCGACTGAAGACTGCTCACTCTCTCCAGAAAATAGAGTGAAATTTGGTACTTTGTACCCCTGAGGAAATATGACTTGGTCAATCTCAGGGGGGTACGGCCGTCTGTACGTCGGCCTCTCTAGTCTTCTCATAAACGGGCCAGACTCTTTGTGTATGGCCACCACCAGCTCTTCCCTATTGATGGATTGTGGAGCCAAGGGCTGAACATTCCTCATTGGAGGTACCAACGGCGGCGGTTCGTGATGTTGATTATTATTGGCCTGATGGGGTCAAAATCCACCGTTGTTCCTCTGCCCCCCTTGTGTATTACCTAGGGGCTATGTGTGGCCGACTGAACTTTTCAGTATGGCCTGTAGATCTACCAAAAACTGGTGTTGCTGATCCATTGGGATCGGTGACTACCACTCCGCTAGCCATACCGGTCTGTGACTCTGACTGCTTGCCTGAGCCATTAACATCCCTAAGATTCGGACAGGCCGTCTTTCGGCCTATCGGACCCAAGCAATGTGCCCGAGCCCGATCCGTTGACTTGTTCCCTGTTGCTTCCGGTCTTATAGGTTTTAACCAGCCTTCCGATTGCTTCCGTCAGGCGGTCCAATTTTATGTGGGTGGTCCTAGTTTCTAGGGCTAGCTCAACCTGACTTTTATGAACATCGGTCGTTTGATTCATGACCGATTTGAGATTGCCCATAAATCCTATGAGCGCGTTGTACTCCTGCCACATGGGCTCAACGTTAGCCCTCATGGCCTCTGAAATCGCCTCAAGGGTGACGCTGCCATCTTAAGGAGAATGGCCGGTGCTTTCCTCCACAGGTGGGTCCATGGGAGGATCGTCTTGGCCGTTCTTTGTTTGCTTATCTTCTTCGGAGGCATGATTTGACACTGTTGGTCCCACCGGGCATGCCAAAATGTTTGCTATGTAATTTGCTCGGGCGTGCCAGAACCAATCCGTGGTTCGGTGTGTGTATGTGTACGTGCAAACTAATTTCCTATCCGCTTGTGTGAGTGATACACAAGGCTTTGATGAATCTAACTTCTAAACAGGGTGATTTTGTATAGTGAGTAAGAAAGTACCCTCACTGTAAGTTCTTTAGCAGTACTGAAGCGCACAAGCTAAAAAGTATCAAGTTTAACAGGTAAACAAAATCACAAACGGTTTAATAAAACAGATTTTATTAAATACTTGGAAAAACTAAACAGATCTATTTGCTATGAAGACTGAAAAACATAAAGACTAAGAGTACTTTGAATGCTTTGAATGCTTCGAATGTGCTATATGTATGATGTTTTGAATGTGATGCGGAGTCCTTTGCTTGAATGGCCTGCCTCTTATTTATAGCAGCCTTATACGATTTTTACTTGGACAATAATTCCTTAACTTGCACCCAAGCTGCTTTTTGAAAAGATCCGTCTTCATCTCTGATTCTTACCTTATCCGTATTCTGATTGAATAAATCCCTTCAATTTAGGGAACAGATGCCTAATCCAGCTGGCCATGTACAGATCCTTTCCTAAACAAACTCTTGTTTCCAAAACTTCCAAAGATGACGACATCCTGCCAGTTGTAGACAGCACCGCCTTCACCTCAGAGTCAATCGGCCTCATCACTGATTCTCCTGGATGAATCGGGCTCTACCTGTTTGCATGCCCGATTAACTTTCTTTAACCGCCCATGGCCAATCAGTCTGTTACTTCCATCTTTCATTACGCGGTGTCTGATTGGACTTCCCATTGCTTCATTCCACCATCGGGCTCTCAACGTGCTAGGCTATGTTTCCCCAGAACCCGATAATCCTCACCCATATTCAATCTTTCAACCGGGCTCTCCTTCATTACCCAATCATCTATCATTGGCCTCACGGCTCTACTCGAGTCGGATAAGTTATTGATTGCTTAGCCCTGCCTCTCCTTCCTTCAGCTCCACGCAACTCGGGCTCAAAAACCATTTGACGGTTTTTGGGTGCAAACAGCTGGACCGCCCGCTTGAGCGGTATCTACTTCCCATGCACCTTTATGCTTGTTTATGATGTGCCTTTTAAGTGTATTATTTCCTCCACCTTTGTAAGAAAATTTGAGTCCGCATATTTTGCAAATAGCTCCATTTTTTTTGTCATTTAATTTAAAAAATAACCAAACGGGTGATTTTAATTTTCTTTCAGTGGTGGGACTGGGATCATTAGGATTTGAAGGAGATGGTTCAGATGGATTAGACCCCATAATTTCAACGTCGTCATCATCCTCCAATTCCAAATCATTAATTTCATTTCTTTCCCCATAATCTAAATTTTCAAAGTCATAAGTTTGGCCTTCTCTAGTTTTTGAAGATCTTGAATTAGATGCCATTTTTTTTAAATAAAAAAAAGAGGGGAAAGAAATATAAAAGATTAAAAATACTAACAATTAAATAAGCAAATAATAAAGCAAGAAGTGAAACAATAAATAAATTTACCTCAACGGCTCAACTTATAGTAGTAGAAGAAGAAGTGAACAACTATAAATTATAATAAGACTTGAGACTTGAGAGCTTGTAAGTTCAAGTTATAGAAGACTAGAAGTGCCTTTACAAATTAAAGCTTTGATAATTGAATCACCAACTTGTAGAGTAGAAGTGCTTATAGACTTGTATTTTTGTGTGTGAAAATATGTTGTGGGAGGTTTGGTATTTATAGAAAATGGTCTAAGGGGCATTTTGGTAAGTCAAAAATCACATTTACATTTTTACCCCAAAACTAGCCGTTTTATAGCCGTTAGAGGGGTAAAAATGGAAAAATATTTGAAAAAGGGCCAAACTAGCCGTTGTGGCCCGGCACGGTAGGCCGGTGCCGGGCCACAACGGCTAGTATATCCGGGCTTTTGGGCCGGGCTAGCGGGTTGGGCTAGCGGGTCGGGCCGGGCCAGGTTTCGGGCAAAGGAGCGGGCTGGGCCGGGCCGTGGACGGGTCTAAGGGTGTCCACCCCAGACCGGACAAATGTGCTCGGGCCTAGCGGGCCGGGCCTATATTGGGCTAGACAGGGTTTTTAGCCCGGAAAAAGAGGGCCGGGCTCGGGCCGGGCCAACCCAACCCGATTGACACCTCTAGGTCTGGATCTACTCCTGTTTAATTGTGTGCATATATATATATTCTAAGGAAAATGTTATGTACAACTTAATCGTTCCAACACCTGAAAACAAACACCACAACAAACACAAATCTAGGGTTTAGTTTACTCTCAAATCTCGGCTTCCTTCATAGCAAATATCGGGGTTGCTCTATAAACAACACAGATTTAGGGTTTAGTTTACATATATCGGGGTTTCAATTTCGAGACGAAGGAAGAAGAAGAAGAAGAACACCCTTTCTGTTTCAGTTTCAGTTTCAAGATGAAATAAGAAGAAGGAAGAAGAAGAAGGAAGAAGGAGAAGAAGGAGGGTGTTTACCAAGAGGAGGTCGGCGGCTGCCTTGGGTCGGCGGCCTCAGATCAGTGGCGGCGTGGCTGCAATGAGTGGTGGTTAGGCAGCGATGCGTTTTCCCTTTCTCCTTCCCCTTTCTCCTTCTATCCCCTTTCTCTTGTTATGAACGTTAGTTTAGATCTACTTTTCATTTTAGATCCCGATGGTTTTACCTTCTTAAAATTATTTTCATTTTTTTATTTTTTTAGATAATTTTATAATGGATATAAACGTTACATATTTAAATACACCCGTTAAAAAAATTAATCAACCAGAATAATAGCAATTAGTAACATTTTTACATAATTTATAACGGATATATCTGTTACAAATTAGTAGCGGGTATTCCCGTTACAAATCATAAAACTTGCCTATTACAAAATTGCCCATATGGTGTAGTGTATATTCCATTTGGTGGGGTCTTTTGCCGATGCTTTCTCAAACCATTAATGAAGTCCTTTGTCCTTTCCTTGAGCTTTGAGGATACGACTTATAACCATTGGTTTTACTACGAGACATCCAAACAGTCGCCCATCACTTGACTTGGTAGTTTGAAGATCAAATTCTACTAAAGTCTCCAATGCTTTCCACTCTTTGACCATGAGAGAGGATACGATGAGCTTGTGGGGTTTTCAGCTTAGTTCATCAACAACAACGTTTGCTTTACCAGGGTGGTATTATAGAGTAAAATCGTAGTCTTTTAACAATTCCATCAAACATTGCTGTCTCATGCTCAGCTCCTTATGGGAGAACAGATATCTCTAGCTTTTGTGATCTAAAAACAGATCAACCTTCTCTCTATAGAGGCAGTATCTCCAAATCTTGAGCACGAAGACAATTGTAGCTAGTCCGAGATTGTGTGTAGGATAGTTAAGCTTGTGTCATTTTAGCTGTCATGACCCATATGCTATCACTCTTTTGTCCTGCATAAGCACAAATCCAAGTCCTTCATATGATGCATCATTGTATATGGTGAACTGCTCACTGCTCTTTGGTATTGCAAGTAATGGCGCCTTGGTTTATCTTTCCTTTAACTCTTGGAATGTGCATTCATACTTTTCATTCCATTCGTACTTTAGGTCATTTTTGGTTAATCCAGTAAGAGGGGCTGTGATCTTGGAGAATCCTTCTATGAATCTCCGGTAGTATCTAGCTAGACCAAGGAAACTTTTGACTTCCATTACTGTGGTCAGTCTATTCCAATCCAAGATAGCGTCTATCTTTGATGAATCTACTAGTATTCCTTCTTGTGAGACGACATGTCCTAGAAACTTGACCTCCTTTAGCCAGAACTTACACTTGCTGAACTTTACATACAAGTGGTTGTCTCGTAGAGTCTGACGTACAGTCTTCACATGTCCTTCCTGTTCTGCCTCTATCTTAGAGTAGATAAGGATGTCATCTATGAATACGATAATGAATTGGTCTAGGTAAGGTCTGAAGATTCAGTTCATTAGATCCATGAATACTGTTGGGGTGTTGGATAGTCTGAACATTATAACCCAGAATTCATAGTGTTCAGATCTGGTTTGAAAGGCCATTTTAGATACATCCTTCAATCAGACAAGCATTTGACTGTATCCGGATCGTAGATCTATCTTTGACAACATTGTAGCTCCTTGTAGCTAATCAAATAAATCATCAATCCTTAGTAGTTGGTACCAATTTTTTATTGTAACCTTTTTCAGTTCTATGTAGTCGATACAGAGTCGAAGCGTTCCATCCTTTTTCTTGACAAACAGTACCAGTGCTCCCCATGGTAAAGTGCATGGGCGAACGAATCTGATGTCTTCAAGTTCTTGTACTTGCGCCTTTAGTTCCTGCATTTCCATTGGGGCCATTTAGTAGGGTGTTTTCGATATTGGTGAGGATCCAAGTATCAACTCAATATACAAGTCAATATCTCTCTTGGGTGGTAGTCCTTTAACTTCTTGGAAAACGTCTTTGAAATCTCAAACTATCGGAATTTGGACAATAGGGATTTCATCACTTGTGGTTCCAAGGGTAGCCAAGCAGATGGTGAGGAAAACATCACACGAGGGATTGCATCTAGAATTTAAAGGTTTGCTTTTGGGTATTGAAAAGAATATCAATTTGCTAGCATAATCTAACTTGTCGAGGTATTTCGCAAGCCAGTCGATTCCTAAGATCAAGTCAAATTCTTTCATTGACAAAACTATCAAATCAATAGGGAGATTCTAATCTTTCAAGTTCAAAGGACAGTCATTGCATATTTTTCCCAACTTAATGCTCACTCCTAGGGGTGATGTATTGTTCAGAGCTATGTCCATCATTTGGGATACTAGGCCTAAGCGTTGTATGATTCTAATTGTAATAAACGAGTTTGATGTGCCAGTGTCAAACAAAACTTTTACTTGACTGTTAAATAGGGTTAGAGTACCTTCTAGGTTCTACTAGTCTTTCTCGTTGGATCCTGCCTCTTCAGGGATGACAGCATTGAGGCAAGTTTGTCCTTGTACAGATCCTCTATAGTAACTGCCTCAGGGTACCCTAAAGTCCTTAGCTAGCTGTCCTTTCTTGTCATAGTTAAAGCAGACTGCATATGTTCGGCCTCTTTAGGGCACGACAATCCTTAGACATGTGTCCAGGGATTCTGTAGTTGAAGGAGACTCCGCGATTGTCATATGTTGTCCCTGATTATCCCTAGGGTGGAGTCAGTTTCAATGGCATAACTGGCTTATTTCAGAAGAGGGCAGGTTGTGGCTTGTTTTTGTCATTCTAGTTTCTCTTATATCCTTGGTTATGAGTGGGAGCTTGCCTCTATCCTTGATTGGTCCTTGGAGGGGGTGGTCGATTCACAAAGCATTTTCTGTTTGCAGTTGATGATTTCTTCGAAGCCATGGGCCATTCCCACTAAAGCTTTGAATGTTTGGTTCAGCTGGCCATAAGTCAACTTTTGCAGAGGTAGGAAAAGTCCTAGATGGTATTTTCAGTTCTTCTTTTTTGGGGTATCGATCATGTGGTTTATAAATCGAGAAAGATGCTCGAATTGCACTGTGTATTCTCGTACCATACAGTTTCCTTCAACCAGGTCGATGAATTTTTTTTTCCTTTCGATTCTTTCCTATTTGGGGGAAGTAGTTTTCTAGGAATAGTTCTTTGAATGCTACCCTTGTCATCCTCTGTGCGGTTCCTCCTAGTGTTCCTTTTCTGACTCCCACATGTCAACTACAGTATAAGTCGATTGGTAGCTAGCCAATCGGCATTTTTCAATTTTAGAACATCTCAAGGTATCAAAGATGATATCCAATCCGTGAAGCCAATGTTCCGCTTCCCATGGTTCAGTCATTCCATTGAATTTGTCTAGACGCATTCCACAAAATAGTTCCACTGTACGATCCTCTTGCGATCTAGGTGGGAATACATGATTGTTACTGACATTGTTGTTGTTGGGGTTGTGGTTGTTCCCAATGTGTTCTAGGCATTGTAAGAATGCGCCAAACACTCTAGTGGGGTTCATTCTTGCAGAAATAGGTTCTGGTACTCCTCCAATGGGGTTTGGGGGTCCAATGCATAGGTTTTTCCTTAGTCTGCGAGCCATTGGTTGTCTGGTTTACCTACAAAAGTATTCTACTTAGAAATCTTGCATACAGGGTTTACACTGATATCTATGAATATGTTTATAAAACAAATATGTAAACAATACAAGTGATCGGCGACGAATAGTTGTCGTTTATAGTCTTGCAAATACCCTTTGTTAGCCCATTTCATGTAGTTATTAGTTATTTTTTAACAAGTATTCTAAATTTTGTAGGATTTGGAGCTTTAACTTGAAAATGCATAAATATCCAATGATTAGTGGCTTTGGAAGTCATTCTAGGCTCAAACGGTGATTCCGGTGAAAGCTGAATGCAGTAGTAGCCTTGGTAAATTGCATTTTTGGTAAAGAATACTTTAGATTTTAGAAATTTCTCCAAAGATATAAAACGTAGATCTTCGAGTTACGGATGCATGGCCGCAAACGGCGAGTTAATCCGAGTTCCAACCAAAATGTTATCACAATTCTACGAAAGTTGCGCAGTGTAGAGAAAAGTACCTCGCGCGAGCGACCTGTGAAAAAATCAAAAATGTGTATTTTGTTAAATTAAAGTGCCCAACGAAGGTGGTTTGTGAATATGACGTCCAAAAACATAAATATAGCAGTTTTAGTACAATTTGGCTTAGGAAAGCTTCCTAAATCGTTCCAAACTCTGTATAAATCCTATTCTAAATCAATTTTGTGGTTACACATCATTACACAATATTAGATACATCCATATACAACAAAAACTCCAGCCATTGAAGAGAGGAAAGCAAGGAGAAGAAGAAGAAGACCAAGGATTCCCATGGCCTCCTCCATCAACCTCTTGCCGTTCATCAATTCCATGGCCAACTAAACTCAAGGTCTAGGATTTCAATGAAACCCTAGCTAAGTAATAGGGTGTATTTTATGTTTTTATTTTAGTTTTATTATGTATGGATGACAGTTACATGGTCCAAGGATTTTTATAAATAAATCGTGCTTTTATTGATTAAATCCTTACTTTCAAAGTTTACTCTTGTCTTAGATCTATTTTGATGGTAGTGTACTCAATGATCTATGCTTTCTATGCTTGTTTAGATTATTTACATGTAATGGTGCTTAAATTGAATTGTGCTATCAAGTATCCAAATAGTCCATGCCTAGATCAGATGAATTATACCACAACCCTAGTTTAGTGTGGGATAATTCGTGCTAACCGAAGATGGATTATGTTGGTGCTTGAACCATAGTTATTTTCTTGATGGAGGAATTGGGCTTGTAGCTACAATTCCCCATTATCATCCAACATAATAAGCTAAAGTAATTCGTAAATACCCTTATTATGAAGCTAGTGGTAGATTTGCAATCCTAGGTTCCTTAAACTTATTATAAAAACAAATATTTAATTGCTTTCATAATTTAGATTTACTTTTATTGTTATTAGTTTAATTCAAATTAAATCCAAAATTCGTTTTTCTTAATTGACTAAATTTAGGTTTTAAAATTAAAGTGCGTAGTATTCAGTCTCTGTGGGTTCGACCTTCACTTCCACACTGAAAATCTTTTGAAAGTAAAGCATAAGTTAAGCATACTTTTATATCTTGATTTTGACGAGATCAATTTTTGGCGCCGTTGCCGGGGATTGCATTACTACCTTTAGTTTTAGAATCTTAGTTTAGTTAATTCGTAAATACTATATTCGGTTTTATTTTTTTTCTTATTTTTCATTTTTGTTTTAAGTTACTAACTTTTCTTTTTGTTTTGTAGTTTCTCAAAGTAATCAAATTCTAGCGTTTTGAGTGGAGCAGCTGTGCACGTCAAAGGAGCTTACGCGAAAATAAAAAATAAACTAAATCGCTTCCTTTGAAATTTTCTTCCAACCACTGTAAGTCAGGGCACTGAGACGCACTATTTGCATTAGTTTAGGAGTGATTGTTCAAGTGCATTAGCTAGGAAACCCGGGGCGCTGGGCTTGACACGGTCATTGCATTATAGGATAATATTCATGCATCATATTAGTTGTGTGCCTGTTGCCTTATTTGCATGATTTCGTCTTATATTTGTGGAGTTAGTTTTTGTCTTAGTGTCGCTATTTTCTTTTTAGTTTATGTTAGGTACACGTTCTAGTAAACCTGAATTACAAACTTTTGATCTTGAACTTAAACATACCTTAAGAATTAATAGAACTTCAACCCAAGCTTCTAGAGCTCGGTTGCTAGACGACAAATCGACTCCAGAACCATCGTCTCTATTTCAGGCCGAAATTCAAAGTACCCTTAGAAGGTTAAGGAAAACTTGAATTTTTAAAATAAAACCTATTCTAATGGCTGACGTTGGAAATAACAGAAATAATGTAAATAATCATAATATACCTCCGCCGCCTCCACTTAGGGATTACTTTATTCCTACGACTTACATGCCACAAACATGTATTGATTTACCAGAGGTGTCTGCATCTCACTTTGAGATAAAGTCATCTACCATCTCGCTACTTCCTTCTTTCAATGGTCGCATTAATGAAGACCCTTACCAACACTTAGAGGATTTTCAAGATATCTGTTCTACTTTAAAAATTCAAAACTTAACTGATGATGAATTGAAATTGCAACTCTTTCCATTCTCTTTAAAAGATAAAGCAAAGTATTGGCTCCAATCTTTGGAGCCGAATACAATAAAAACTTGGGAAGCCTTACACACCGCCTTTTTACAAAAAAAATTTCCCTATTATGCGTACAAATCAGATAAGGAAATCTATAACAAACTTTGTGGTGCAAGATGAGGAAACACTTTATGATACTTAGGAAAAGTTTAAAGAATTATTACGCTCATGCCCACATCATCAGGTTCCTAAGTGGCAATTAGTTCAAGTCTTCTACGAGGGGCTTATTCCTTCTGTTCAGAATACCGTCGATGTCGTTTATGCGGGTACTTTCCTGTACAAAAGCGCTGACGAGGCATGGAAGATTTTCAAAATGTTAAGTGAGAACTCGATGCACCAGGCTGTGTCGGTATGTTCTGAAGGATACTTGCCACTGCCAAAAAGAGAGGTAAAAGTTGAGTCAAGTCATTCAATCGAAATACAAGAATTAAATAGAAAACTTGACCACTTTATGATGATGGGAAATAGGTCCAATTCACCTCCTCACAAAGTATATGCATTGTGTTCTGCACCGTCACATAATATCTTTGCATTTCCTTCTGCATCTCAATTCCCAGAATTCATGGAGCAACACATTAATTCTATTCAACAATTCCCACGAAATAATTATAATCCTATGCTGACTAATTTTTCTAATACTTATCGAACTCAGCCTCAACAATATCAATACCAACAACCCAATCCTCCTCCACCTCCACGTAATAATGCATTTGAGGAGAAGGTGTTAGCCTCACTTGAAAACTTTGGGTCAGTAATCCAGTTAGTACATTCCCACACCCAGTCCATCGCAAAACTAGAGTCCCAAATGGGACAAGTAGTGAGTACATTAAACCGTTTGATCGAGAGTAAGTTGCCAAGTCAACCTATTCAGAAACCTCAGGGTCAATACGAGAATGGGGGTAAGAGTGAGCAAGTGAACGCTGTTTAACTAGGACGACTATTCGGGAAGAGGAAGTTGTTGATTTTTCGGACGAGGGTGGAGAAACGAGTAGAAATAGGAAAGAAAATGTAACAACCCCGACGATGTATATTCCAAAACTACCTTTTCCACCAAATGTCGACGAACCGTCAAAGTTTTCAAAGAAAACGTCGAAACCTATAGACATACTCGAGGTATTTAAACATGTAAAAATTAACATTCCATTCCTCAATGCTATAAAACAAATACCCACTTACGCAAATTGTTTAAAAGACCTTCGTACTCAAAAGCGCAAGTTGCGCAGTCATATACTCAAAAAGGTCTTTCTCACGGAAAAAGTTAGCTCAATATTCCAATACGCTACTCCAAAATATAAAGATCCAGGTACGCCTACGATTTCATGTGTTATAGGTGACACTATCATTCATCGGGCTCTCCTTGACTTAGGAGCTAGCGTTAATCTCTTACCTTATCACGTCTATAAACAACTAGGACTAGGTGAACTTAAGCCTACAGCCCCTACCATACAATTAGTGGATCGTTCTATTAAAATACCTAGAGGAATCGTCGAGGATGTCTTGGTTAAAGTTGATAAATGCTATTATCTTGTCGACTTCATGGTCCTTGACACTGAACCCATGCTAGATGCTCGAAAACACACTCCTGTCATCTTAGGCCGTCCATTCTTAGCAACCGCTAACGCTCGTGTTAACTGTCAGGCGGGGGTAATGAAGGTGTCATTTGGTAACATGAACTTAAAATTAAACATTTTTAATGCTATGGATCAACCTCGTAAAGACGACGATTACCTATGTGAGGCGGAATGTGAGGTAAGACAGAATATTGAGCCTAACAAAGAACTGAATATGGGTGAGAAAAGTAATATAAATCGTAATGAGAGGATGAATCCTGACAACCAAGACCCGAATGATGAATTTACTCGAAAGGTAAGAAATCGATTTGAACATAATCCGGGAGAACAGTCAGTCAAATTAATTCAAAGCGACATTATTTCTGCTTATCACCGGGCTCTTCCTGATATCCTTAGGGGTACAAAGTCCGATTTTCAGCCTCCATAAGTCCTGATCTAGAATGGTCTAGCGAAGACATAAAAGATAGCACTTCTTAGGAGGCAACCTAAGCTTTATTTCGTCGGTTTCTCTTTTTTTTTTAGCATTTTCGGTCATTTTTTGGGTCATTTGAGTCAGTTTTGGTCATTCTGAACAGGTTTGGGGATCGAGGATAATTTATTTTGAACTTATTTACACTGAAAAAAAGAAAAATGAGAAAAAAAAACTTCCTCACGTGCGCGGCCCGCTCGTGCGAGGTTATCACTTGGAGAAAATTTATTCAAGTTTTTATATTTATACCTCAGGTTCTAGTCGTGGCTCAAAATCGCGCGCGCGAGGGGTCTCGCCCGAGCGGCCCGCTCGAGCGGCCCGCTCGAGCGAGCCTGGGACTTAGAAATTTTTTCTTCAGAAATTATAAAAGTAGCCGCAGTAATGTCTCGCAGAGGGATTTGCGCACGCGACGCTCACTCGCGCGGTCCGCTCGCGCGAGGTAGGATTTTCAGGAATTTTATCTTTTGTTCTCTAACCTCCTGTCTCCCGCATCTGGTCAATTGTTTTTATATTTTGTTCTCTTAAGTTTATTTTAGATTAAGTATTTCTTTGTTTTTATAAATTCTATTTGTTTCTTTTATTGAGTCTTTTAATTATAGTTTAGTTTCTATTGAATAAAAAAAATTATACTCCTTTCTTTTCTTTATTATTGTTCTTTTGTTGTTTAATTTCTTTTGTCAAGTATTGACAGGTTCTTTTAGCTCCATTTGGAGCATTCGAACTTTATCGCCATATTTATAGGTTTACCTAGTTTGTGGTTATCGAAATTGAGGTACTATCGTTCCTTCTCTACGTACTTTCCTTTCTTTCGTTTTATTGTTTCATTGGGGGCAATGAAAGGTTTAGGTTTTGGGGTATGCACTCACATGCACATTATTATATACACCAAAATTTAAAAAAAAAATTGATACTTATGCTTAAATAAATGATGTCACCTACGATTTTGCAATCTCTAGTCGATACATCTTGTTATGTAACTTGGATTGTTATAGAATGGTAAACATGAGAAGATGTGATTAAATATTTGCTGAAGTCATGATTTGACGATTTAAGTCATGTATCGTTCGAATCGTAGTTTTGTATCATAAATTTGCACACAAACTTATGCACTGCACGTATTCGCTTGAATACATGTCTGATGTGAACTATAATATGATTCGGATTTCTAGATAACACAAGGTGGAGACTAAACCCGGTGAGCTTTTGAGCCTATCTTTTCTTTTTAGAGGGTTATAAATACATTCTGTTTGTCGAATTTCACTTGAAATAGCGGATTAACTCGTTGTTCAGTCTCATTATTCTTATTTTGGTTGATAAGTCAAGTTAAAATATTTGTTACCGTGCTAAAAAATCTTCTGTCGTAAACATTAAAGAACCATATGACCATAGGAAATAATGGTAGGCCCTCTTTATTTTGCCACCGACCGATAAATGATAAATTTCCTTCGTTCGCCCCCTTGAGCCGTTAAAATGCCATTTCTTTCTTTAATCACCATTATCCTTTTTTTTTGCTCCAACTTGACAAACTTGGAGTTTACCACTGAGAGATTTGTCAACTGTTAGTGGTGATAAGGCGATGTATTGATTAAGAAGAAGAAGAAAACAAGATGATGTTTGGGGTAGTACCTGGGTATTCAATGAACATTCATTTCAAAAGCAACGAAAAGGAAAAGAATAAGGTTGGAAAAAAAAAAGCAATGAAGAAAGAAAAAAAAAAGAAAAAGAGGAAAGAAATTAAAAAAATATACAAAAAGAAGAGAATGAAAAGATGAAGTTGGTAGAAGAGACGAATGAAAGAAATCAAACATGCCTTACAATGCCATTCTAAAACTACCTAATTAATCCTTTCTATCCTTTTTCATTGGCCAAGCCACATTACAACCTTTGAAAAGTCCTATTTGATCCTAAAAGCATGGGTTGGATATATAAATGATGGGAAGGGGATTAAAACATGGTAATGATTAATTTCTCTTGACTGTTGGCGTCCTATCCATGAGACTGCTATTCTTTTGTGTCATGCGTCTTTTTTGAGTCATATGTGAGCATTTCTCATTTTGAAAACATAATTCCTTTGCTCCCATATATTAGATAAATTACACATGTTCTAAGCTTTTCATTTCAGAGTGTAATTCATTGTGAGATTCATAGTCAAAGCATAGTTTGATGGTTATCCGAGTTATATTCCAAGTTCATGACATGCGCGTGTTCATTTGACTACCATATCACA
Source organism: Hydrangea macrophylla (assembly GCA_033977485.1). Lineage (NCBI taxonomy): Eukaryota > Viridiplantae > Streptophyta > Magnoliopsida > Cornales > Hydrangeaceae > Hydrangea > Hydrangea macrophylla. Next base: position 12,660,270 of record CM066992.1, on the reverse strand, counting down.
CACGTGCAATTTTATGAGAAACTCTACTGATTTATACGATGCATGTGCTTGGGATTGCTTTTCATGATTTAGGTAGACGTTTGGTTACGTTTCTTCTTGTTCGTTATTCTATTTCAAATCATTGTTTTATAATAAGGAGTATCGAATGTTATGTTTTTCATTTTTAATAAAACTTTTTATATATATAATGAAATAAAAATGGTTGTGAGTGACTTGTTGATGAGAACCCTCATGAGACTTCACTCGTCTGACTAGGGACACCTAGGGGTTTAAAAGGATTGTTGCATATTCTAAATGCAATCGTGATCCATGCAAAAATAGAGTAGTATTTGTAGTAGTAGTTTTATTTTTCTGTTCTTTTCGCTCGAAGACTAGCAAAGTGTTGGTTTGGGGGTGTGATCGGCGACGAATAGCTGCCGTTTATACTCATACAAATACCCTTTGTTATCCCATTTCATGCAGTTATTAGTTATTTTTTAATAAGTATTCTAAATTTTGTAGGATTTGGAGCTTTAACTTGAAAATGCATAAAAATCCAATGATTAGTGGCTTTGGAAGTCATTCTAGGCTCAAACGGTGATCCCGGTGAAAGCTGAATGCAGTAGTAGCCTTGGTAAATCGCATTTTTGGCAAATAATACTTTAGATTTGAGAAATTTCTCCTGACATATAAAATGTAAATCTTCGAGTTACGGACGCATGGCCGCAAACGGTGAGTCAATCCGAGTTCCGAACAAAACGTTATAGCAATTCTACGAAAGTCGCGCAGTGCAGCAAAAAGTACCTCGCACGAGCCGGCAGTGTGAGCGACCTGTGAAAAAACCAAAAACATGTATTTTGTTAAATTAAATTGCCCAGTGAAGGTGGTTTGTGCATATGACATCCAAAAACATAAATATAGCAGTTTTAGTACGATTTGGCTTAGGAAAGCTTCCTAAATCCTTCCAAACTCTATATAAATCCTATTCTAAATCAATTTTGTGGTTACACATCATTACACAACATTAGATACATCCATATACAACAAAAACTTCAGCCATTGAAGAGAGGAAAGCAAGGAGAAGAAGGCCAAGGATTCCCATGGCCTCCTCCATCAACCTCTTACCGTTCATCAATTCTATGGCCAACTAAACTCAAGATCTAGGGTTTCAATGAAAACCTAGCCAAGTAATAGGGTGTATTTTATGTTTTTATTTTAGTTTTATTATGTATGGATGACAGTTACATGCTCCAAGGATTTTTATAAATAAATCGTGCTTTTATTAATTAAATCGTTACTTTCAAAATTTACTCTTGTCTTAGATCTATTTTGATGGTAGTGTGCTCAATGATCTACGCTTGCTGTGCTTGTTTAGATAATTTACATGTAATGGTGCTTAAATTGAATTGTGCTATCAAGTATCCGAATAGTCCATGCCTAGATTAGACGAATTATACCACAACCCTAGTTTAGTGTGGGATAATTCGTGCTGACCGAAGATGGATTATGTTGGTGCTTGAACCATAGTTATTTTCTTGACGGAGGGATTGGGCTTGTAGCTACAATTCCCCATTATCATCCAACTTAATAAGCTAAAGTAATTCGTAAATACCTTTATTATGAAGGCAGTGGTGAATTTGCAATTCTAGGTTCCTTAAACTTATTATAAAAACAAATATTTAATTGCTTTCATAATTTAGATTTACTTTTATTGTTATTAGTTTAATTCAAATTAAATCCAAAATCCGTTTTTCTTAATTAACTAAATTTAGGTTTTAAAAATTAAAGTGCGTAGTATTCAATCCCTGTGGGTTCGACCTTTACTTCCACACTGTAAATCTTTTGAAAGCAAAGCATAAGTTAAGCATACTTTTATATCTTGATTTTGACGAGATCAACAAGCATAGGGACAAGTATGGTACTAAAATATCTTCTTTTATAAATAGGATAATAGTTACATAATTTGAGTCTTCCTAGAATACATGGGTACAAAAGTGGGGATATTACCCTATTACATGTATTCTTACAATCAAGGGGCTTGCCAACCCAAGTAAACATAAACATAAATAAACTTAAACTAATAGCCTATTACATAAGGTTATCTTGAACTAGTCATCCATATCCAACTTAGATCTGATCTCTTCTATGTCGAAGTCGCGAGGTCCATCTTCATCTAAATTTGGTTCACCGATGTCCCAATCCTCGATGTCAATTTTGCCTTCATCATCCTCATTGTCATCATCATCCACGGGCATTTCTACTATGGGTTGGTTCCACATAGGATGAAGGGGTACTACCTATTGAGGTCCCTCTTCAGGGTTTTCTTCTCCAGGATCTTCTTCTTCGTCATCCTCTTCCTCCAAATACATACCCAGTTCATCATCGGACATGACTGCATTATTAGGGTTGCAATAGGCTCTACTACTGGGGGTGCAACTTTGGTAGGTACGTTCTCAACGGGTGCCAAGACAAGGTTGTCTTTTGAGTGGAGTGAAGGTTCTTATAGTATCTGGTTCACTAATGGTTGGAAGATGTTGTCGTCCTTTGCTAACCTCCTTATCTCTCCGTACATTAACCCTTGGGTATATGCGGTATGAATGGCCTTAAATTGAAGTCAGTGAGGGTCAGAGATATGGACCACATGGTGCTGGACTCTTAACCCACCTCAGAGGTGTTGACGAGCTTTTAGTTTTACGTTTTCTAGGAATCCCTCAGGATTGGTTGGTTTGATGCCATCGGGGTGAATTATATGTTCCCCAAAGTCGTCGTCGACATGGTAGCCTGGTTGTTGGAATTGGGTCTGATCCACATGTACTCCTTGGAAAGGAGGGGGCTGTTAGGGAAACACTAGAGGCGGTGGGGACATCCGATAGGCACCGGTATACATCCTTTGGAAATCTTCAGGGTCCTTGAGCAACTTAATCATCTCAACATGGACCTTCTTGATGATCTCAGCATCGTAGATAGCCTTTAGGCATAGGATTTCTTGGTCATTGATATTATGCCTGCTTATATCAAGCCATAGATTTCTCTTTTCCCCATCCCTAGTGATTGCCAGATCTTGTGATGATACATATCTGGATTTACAGTCACTATATGATCAGGGAAGATTAGATGCTCTCTGAAGTCGTCGGGGATGTACATTGGTTCCATATTACCTGTTCCATCTAAAGAAACTATCTTAGTATCGATACTAGTTCAAAGTATCTTAAGGTTTATCATCTAGTGATCAATCTCATATTCTTTATTCAGACATATCTAAGAAGGATTATGTAGACAAATATTACAAATATTGAGGATGCCAAAATTTGATTAGAGGTAAGGAGAATTTAATAAGAGGGATTTGAGTATGGTTTTGCCTCGGTAATTAGGAGACCTACATCCACGTGCGTGTCAAAACACTTGCACTGACAAATCACCTGCAACCCTTGGTGAACTAACAAGGAGGGTAGCACTACCAGAGACCTGCCGGGTATAGTCGTATGAGTGTCGTGTATTGCTATTTTGCCCAAAGAGAATGCAATCCCCTTCAATGGGGGTAGGTGGTACCTTTTATAGGTACAAGAGACCACTCGTACAAGGCAAGTAAACGGATTAGGAAGCGCAATCTAATTACAACTGACTAACACAAAACATGGGAGTTTCCTAAATAGATTAGGAAACTATCTAGGCTTTCCATTAGACTTCTAGTCGAGGTAAGAAACTATATGGAGCCTTCGTGGAGTAGGTTACGGGACATGCCTAGGCAGCATCCATCATAGGGTGGGCCCGCATCATGAGATTGACCTTTATCCAAACTAGGCGGTCTTAGATGGACAACTCGGGATGGTTGCATGGTGAGCACCATTACCAGATACCTCGGCGTTCCTTGCTGAGTTGGTGCAGGTTGATCTTGACTGAATATTTTTGTATGTATCAGCTGCCCCATTTTCAAGGCTAATGTGATGCTTTATTAGATGAGCATTGGAAATTAATACAACTCGCCTAAACTGTCCAGGACATTACTCGGTTATCCGGAGGTTGGACGGAATGGTGGCCTTGGGAACCTGGGTCGGTAGTCGCCACATATCAAGGAGTGGTTGGTCTGGTTGAGATCCAACGAGGTCATAACTCAATGGTTGAATCTTAACCGAGCCATCGTGTCAAGCATTAAATGCATGTGCCTTTTGAGGCACCGCTTTGTCTGCCCGAGGTGACAGTTGTAGACACCCAATTTTGACCACAATGATAGGATTTAGGGTGGAAAACATCTTGGAGGATTCGATGATGAAAAATACACCATGGAAGGTACTAGATTCCACAAACTCGAAAGATTGAACGTTGGAAAGTGACTTCAAGCTCAGAAAAGCCCTTTTCCATGGATAAATCACAGTTTTGTCAAAATCTTCTCTCAGAATTTATATTCACTCAGGGTTATATGAACATTAAGTGTTCTAAATACAGTATTCTAGGTATACAACGATTCAATTTTAAAGAAAAGTTCAAAATTGACGCACATTTGAAAGCAATTTTGAAAAAGACATCGTTTAATTTCAGAAAGACGACAAAAGTTTCAGAGGACTTCCGGGCTTCAACTGGACTTCAATTTCTATTTCAAAACTCTGGGAATATTTTTATATTGAAATTCATCCTGATAGCTTTCCGACGGTACTTATATCGACAATTTCGAACACCAAAAAGCATTTTTACAAAAATTTGGAAAAGTAGTGCACTTGAAACTTGAAACATTGCTTGTGGGTAACCAGAGAGACCCAAAAAGCAGGTGGCGGTTTTGGGTATGGGGGTGGCGGGTCCCACCATAACTGCCACCTATAAGGGGTGTTCTCCATCTCGTTATTCTAGTTGCAGACCCTTCTAGAAGGCTTCCACTGCGAGAAAATTGCCTGAAAATTGCCTGAAAATTGCGTTTAGGCACCGAAATGGCCATTTTAACCCTTTTCTGCTCTCTGATAATCCTGTTTTAACCCCGTAACTGAAGAGTTAAATCTTCAAAACTCTATATAAGATCTCATGCATCTCATATGAGATCATCTAAGTAGTATCCAAGGAGTATCTTGAAAAGACCTTGAGATCACACAAGAGATAAAGAAGAGAGTACACAAGTGAATATACTTTGAATATACTTTCAATTTAGGAGAATTCTAGAGTGAGAATCATGAATTGAATTCTGATAAACTTAGGCTAATTAGATCACAATTTGAACATCAATTGCCTCCCTCAACTTCCATGGATAAATATTTGAAGAGCTTGATGCACACTTGAAGAAGAAGATCTTTATATCAACTTTGATTACAAAATTGAGAATCCTCCAAGAGGTAAACACTATAATTCATCTCTAATTCCTATTATATATATATATATATATAGATCTATAAGATTTGGATCTAGATTAGTTTTATTTCATTTATTAGAACACTCATCTTCTTCACACACTCACATAGCTAGATCCAAATCTCTTTGATTTTGTTGATAATTCATAATTAGAGATTGATTTTCAATTTGATTTTCAATTTGATTTTCTCTTTCTATTCTAGTTTTAGATCCATGCATACATGATTATATATATGCGTCTATTTTAAATTTTATGATGGTTTGGAAGTATGATCTATGAGAGGGATGATTCCTATGTTCATACCTATCTATTGATTATTTCTATTACCTAGAATTCCTATTGAATTTCATCTCCAATATGATATTTGTAAGTCCCTTTGATCCATGATCTAAAGTTCTTCAAAGAACTTGTGGGCTAAATTGATTGGAAATCATGATAGTCAAGTAGATCTATGAATTTGATCTCTCTAATAAGCTTCAATCAACACCTAAGATGTTTTCCTCACACTTTAAAATGAACTAGATAAAAATTCAGCAAAACAGATTGGTTTTGTCTATAAGATTTGGTCCATCAAAACCCATAGTTTGATGGATTTCAAATTTTTTGGGTAAACTTCTATGAATTAGCTTTCATCCGGTTTGTTTTGAGAGCTTCTAGGATCCATATGCTATTTTTAGAAATTGCTGAAAAATCGATTGACAGATTTGAACATAGTCTCTTTGTTCTTGAGTTTCAGAAAATCTATAATAGTTATCGATGTTTCGCTTTTTGGGGATGATTCCTAACTTATGTATCTATATGTTGATGTAAAATCATGAGCATACGATCGAGTTAAGGTAGTTTTCTAAGCGTTTGAAGTTGATACAACTATTCTAGAATTTTCTAAGTTCAATTACAATTATGATTATGTATGCAAAATGGTCATACCTTGATCACTCAATAAGAATTGATGAATAAAACTTGGTTTACAAATCATCTAGCATAATTGGATGAGAGATCAAGAGATTATATCTACTTGATTAACATGATTCATGAACTTCTATTATGCTTCTATTATGGTTTTGCATTCTTTTGTCAAATGATGCGAAACTTCCAGAATAATAGAGTCTATTTAAAACACTTTTCAGAAACCTTAAGCTCATGACATGTCTATGGGATTTTTTGTTTTCATAAACAAAAATGAAATAGCTTTCTTTTGACATCAAATAGACCTTCACATGATTTTTGTAGAATTAATTATGATTTTTACAAGAACAGTGGACAGTCCTGATCCACTTTTCCCAAAACTCTTATTTCTCTCACTTCAAAAATGGTAAAGAGGTTCTACTTTTTGGAAATGTTCCCTAAGACATGTATCAAACTTTATATAAAAGGGTTTTAACCCGATAGGATTCATTAGAGGTTGCTGAATCTGGAAATTTGATTGATGACATTTTCTACTTGCTTTTCATGCATGTCATATGTTTGCTTGCGTTTTTGCAATGCTTGGGTATTCCTTTGTGGTTTAGTGCAGAGGATTGAATGTCGCCGATCCAAACTTCGATTTGTGATCTTGCCTCGTCTACATGTGGCTTAGTGCCCATGTATGATGTACCTTCTCTATCATTTCTCTTAGAATTTTTCTAGATTTACAACTTTGTTTTCAATGACATAATTCCTTTAGGATAGTCTCCATTTATATGCTTATTTGTTAGAGACATCTTATCTGATTGTTGCATGATTGCATTACACGTTTCCACTTCTTTTTGCTTTTGCGACTCCGCTTGAGTCAATCCAATGTAAGTCTTCTTGTTCCTTTTTGCATATCATTACATATTTCCTTTATTTGCATCGGTCCCGGACAGGACTAGCAACTATAAGTATACCTCTCTCTTGTATTGCATGTGCATCCGACTTCGACTTGGTTTAATCTCTTGACATGATTTTTCTTAGATGTTCCCTTTTGACATGTATATATTATCTATTATGTTTGAGGAAACAACACCAATTATGAATTAAGAACAAGGATATTTGAATCAAGGCCTACCATTCGGTAGGGCGAAGAGGGGGTGCTTTAGTCTTGCTTGGGCTCCTTCCCCTCTCGTACCAAGACCCTCGAACCTAGTTTCTGGTAATGAAGGGCGAGTAACCTTATTCAATTTTGGGCGAGTCAAGCTTGGGTTTCCTAATACCTGATAACAATTAGGTGGCGACTTTTTGTCTCTAGGACTGGGTGAGGAAGTTCTAGTTTTCCCTAAAGTGTGCTCCTTGGGATCCGTCCCGGGACACTATCAAGGGAAGACGCCAAAGCTCCCATCATCCGCGCATTCTGTGGTCCACAATCTGGCGACTCTGATGGGGACTTGAACATGAAACTGATAGTTTCTTGTTCTTCGAGGGTTTGACTTGAGCCAAAGAATATCCTTGTTATTAATTCGTTAATCGTGTTGTTTCTGCCTGCATTTGCACTTGAATTGTTCTTTCACCGTGACTGCTTGAGACCATTTCCTTGTGGGTAGAGGGCACTCTTACCTCTATTCGTCAAGAGTTTTGGTAGCATGTGGTCACTGTTAGCCTTGTACCGCGTGCGGTATATAGAGCCCTTGGCTTGCTAATGGACCCTTTATGAGACTAAAACCCGGACTTTGCATATAGTTTTTATAGAACCCTTAAATTACGATCTTGATTTTCATCTTTGAATAGGACAATGTGATGAATCATTTGCGTTTACCCGTAAGGGATTATGTGGATGATGAGGACGTGTATGCGAAGGCATCATCAAACCTTGTATGATAGATTCCTCTAGAGTAGTATGGTCTTTATCCAAACATCTGATCATTGTCCAAGGACAATTTTGAAAATTTTTAAAATACAAGCACTTCCTTCAAAAACTCCGGGAATATCCTTTTTGAATATTTGCTTTGAAATTCTTTTCACAAAATCCTTCCAAAAATTCTCCTAGATTTTAGAGAATCTCAAAATTTCAACTTTGATGATTCAATTTTAAAACCGCCTCTCAGATTTTAGAGGATTTCAAAATTTCTACTTTGGTTTTTCAAATTTTAAAAAGAAATCATGATTCCAACTTTGATGATTCAAATCCAAATTTTAGAATTTCAGAATTTCATACCTCAATTTTCACGAATCATGATTTCACACCACAAGCATTGATGGTTCAAAAGTATTTTTGAAATTTACAAATCTTCCCCTATCTTTCAAGATTTTCATGAAAAGTTCAATTTTGTAAACATGAGCCATCAAGAATTTTAAAGCTAAAACTCCTTGGATAAAGATTGGATTAGAAGATGATTTGCATACTCAAGGAATCTTATGTGCTTATATGGTGATATGCAAGGTCTAAGCTAGATTAAGGTGTATTGTATTTAGATTAGATTCCATTTCATCTACATTGCATACACTACACGAGCATTGCATAAACGACTCACGAGTGCGATGCTATACACTTTCGAAAAAAAAGATTTGTTTTCTTCAGAATTTCGAAAACATATTTCTTCAATTTTAGAAAATGTTTTTGAAAAAGGAAATGATTTCAATCCACTTTTTGTAAAATATTATTCTTTGAAAATTCTTTTGCAATAAAGACCCCTGATTATTTGAAAATCCCTAATAAATAAGAGAAAAGAAGATAGGACCAAAGAGTTGTGCTTCCTCTTGGGTCAGAGCTCCGAACAGTCATTTGATCATATCAGAAATTGGGGTAAGATTAGCCGAATCAGTCAGCGTTGGAAAATTGACACATGAAGCCGATATGCATGCTAGGATGACTGCTATGGAATCTACTGTCAACCAAATCAATGAACTACTTGTGAAAATGATGGGTGTGATAAAGTAATTGGCTGACACAACACCTCCGGCTCCACGCTCGCACCTTGTAATGATAATGAGTGGTTTGAAAGATTGGCTAATCTAGGAATACAGACTCTAGATAAGGAAATCCTTGACAAGCTCACAAAGAGTGGTGTACTGGAGAATGCGACTCGTAAGAGCAGAAGAATTGGTGACCACAAGCTTGATAGGGAGGGATTATTTGATATGCCCAATGCAAGGCCTTCAAAAAAGTTCAAAGGACCACTTCATTTGAACAAATATCTATTACCTGATATCGATGCATGGGTACCATAGTTGCCAAAAGGACCAATTCAACAACAAGGGGGAAATAATACCAGAGTTGCAAGGGAAAACTAGAATCAAGGGCAAAAGAAAGAGAAGAGAGAATTTTCTGAGCTAGGAATGTCTCTGAGCAGCGCACTTAAAAATATACTAGAGGAAGGGAACTTGGAGAAGCTGGAACCCAAGCCAGAACCTGATCCACTTCCACAATGCTTCAAGATTGAGTACTACTGCGATTTCCATCAGGGACGTGGGCATAGCACAGATAGATGTTGGAGGCTTAGGCATGAAATTCAGGACTTAATCGAAAAAGGTATCATCATTCCTCAACCTCAAAAGGTCCAAGGAATTAGGCAAAGAATACAAAAATGAAGAACTTGGGAGAGCTTACAAGGGGTAGTATTGTGATGATGTTTGGAATAGCTGCTTGTTGAAATCGAATGGATGCTTAAGAAAAATAATCAAATCACTGTGACGCTCCACTTAAGATCTAGTCGAGTCAGTTTTGAGTCTTGTTGTCGAGTCTGTCTATCGTCAAGTTGTGTTTTGAGTCTATGTCAAGTAATGTAATCCTTATCTTTCTAGTGATGAAATAAAGTCTTCATTTTCTTGATCTAATGCGCCTTGTCATAAATGAATGAATCTCTAAGTTGAAAATTTTATTTCTCTGATTATTGTGAAAAATACACTGTTGATAATTTTGTGCATTGAAAAGAATCCTGAAAGGATCAAAGTTAATTTTGCGCTAACACCGAAGAAAGCTAAGAATTGATTAGTCTTACTTTAAGAATCTTGAGATGCTTTTGCTTAAATCTTGAAAAGATATACTTGATAGTGACTCGGGACTAGCTTAAAACCCTGATCTTTCCATTTCGAAATCTTGAGCCCAAAAAAATGAGCCATTCAAACCTATCTAACCTGCAAGCCATGTACACTTTGTCCTTGATGGTAGCCAAATATTTTGAATGAACTACTTCTCTAAAAAAAAAAGAAAAAGAAAAAAGAAGCTCGCTAGGATGAAAACCCAAAAGGGTGCCAAGGCAAAAGTTAGAGCATGAAAAGAGAAGAAAATTTTGCGTGTTATTTTCATGAACCTGATCCTAGCCATTCAAAACTTTAGAGAGAAAAGAAAATAAAGAAGAAAAAAAGAAAATGAAGAAGATTGAGAAATCGGGAACATTAATTGTCCCAAAGATTTGAATTATAATCTCTTTGAATAAGCCCAAAAGATTTGAAAGGCTAGTCTTGTTCCGAAAACATGTATGATGTATGATGAGAGATGTTAAATTGACTGGCTAGTGAAAAGGTGAAAAGAATCAACCGTCAAAAACTCAAAGAGAAAAGAAAAAGAAAAGAAAAGAAAAGAAAAAGGAGAGGTAGTTTAGTTTCTTTCAATACTACCACAAGTGACCCGCTTCAGAAAATCTGTCTAATGACATGGCTTAAAAAGCCCCCCAATTCTTGAATCCTTGCTCTTTCAAAACCTCCAGCATTCGAGGAACTACGCTTGACCTGATTACCACTTGGGGATACGTAGGCAACCTACTCGGTTCGATCACTGCTCCTGAAAAACTCAGCCACACCTGAAATACCTTCCTTCAAACCTCGGCCGAACTACTTTGGACCTGATTCCCACTTGGGGATAAGTAGGCGACCTTTCCTAGCTCTCGGTCCCTGAACCTTGCAAACTAGGGGCAAACTCTCAAGTTTTCCCAAAGCCTCAAGATATCAATGCCACACTAGGCGCAAACTGCATTTGCCCAAACTTCCATTTATCCCCGTCAACTAGGGGCAAACATCGTTTGCTTGCACCCCCTTTCACATTATAAGTGAATCCTGAGACGTCAATATCTTTGAAAACATTTGAAATGAATCATCTCTTATTCTATAAGCTAAGGCACTAATTCAAAGCAAATTTCAGAGAAAGCAAAGGATTGATTGAGATCCATATGGAATATTTTCAAGGCATTACTTTATCAGCTGAGTATTATCACAATAAGACGAGAAGTGCACATGAAAGCAAAGAGATACGTTAAACATGACAAATGCACATTAAGATAAAGGAAAATTGAATTTTCTCCTCCAAACTTTTATTTCCATGTCAAGAGTATCTTCTTCCTGTGTCAATGTCTATCAATCTTTGTTGTGGTCTAATTTCTCATAGTTTAGTTTGTCGTGATCTCGAGTGTGTGGGTCCAAAGTGATCTAAAATTATGAACTTGAAAAGCATCCAAAGGTGGATACAAGCAGAAGTTCTGAACATTATTGTTACATCAATTTATCCTAGTCAAGATGAAGTGTTAAGTGGTTGATGGAAAAAAGTTAAGACCGGCCTTGGATATTGAGTTGAGCCGTTGATTGAAGCAAACCAAACTGCCTTGCATATCTGCTAGTATTGGTTGAAGATTTATGAAGCACGTCAAAATCATGCTGAAATCATTAGGTTCTTTGAGTACCTATCAATCATGGATCAGATTTGTGGTATCAGGAACTTAGTTTTGACCTCGGATTAATCCAATCTTGATATATAAGCCTTAAGAGTTCTTGAAACTTGTTGAAATTGGTCTGAAGGACCCATGGTAATTTGAATCTTGGTAGAAGCCGTTCAGAGTTGAAGAAAAGTCTCCAAACATGAAGAATTGAGGGCGCTGCAGCTTGAATTATTGACTTGCAGTGAACTCTCGTAGATATGGGTTGATTATGTGTTGTCTTGAAAAATGGATATTTGGGTCTACTGTTGCTTGAGAATTATATCCAAAAAGGATTTGTAGAAGATGAATCAGAAGGCATGATTTTCAAACCCAGAGCAAGATATTTAGAAGGGGTCAGAATAAACCCGTCGTGTCGCAAGATTGTTTGAGCTGGTCAAAGCACCGATATGAGTCTAAGATTGAATCAGTAGGGCCTCCAGAATATGAACTCACTCAGATATCTCCCCAAGCAGAGAACTTTCAGATATCGTCATAATCACCACCAGAAGAAAGGTGTACTATAGCAGATTTGTGAAATCAGAACCCATACATCTCTCAAAATCATAGAATCTCCCCAGCAGAGAACTTTCAGAATCCATGTTACCCCCAATAGATATAGGGTTTCTTTTAAGCATCGTGTATTAGAACTGCAACAAGATGAAGGGTATCTATCAGCATCAACTATCAGAAGTGCCTCCAGATATACGGTATCCATCAGAATTTGTATCCGTGGGTTGGCTCTAGATGAAGGGTATCTCTCAGAATTTGTATCCGTGGGTTGCCTCTAGGTAAATGGTATCTTTTAGTACTGTGTACTAGAATCGCCTCCAGAAATAGGGTATCTATCATAATCGTGTATTTCATCAAGTATCGGGGTTGCATCCAGATATAGGGTTTCTCTCAGCATCTTGTTGCTCCAGATACAGGGTTTCTCTCAGTATCATGTTGCCTCTAGATATAGGGTATCTCTCAGAATTATTAGGGTTTTTCTCATAATTCGGGTATCTCTCAGAATTCATATATCAGAACAAAAGATTTGTCTAGAAGAAGGACCTGTTTCAGAAGAACAAAAGATTTATCTCTGGTAGAGGGACCGGTTTCAGCAATCGTCCCTAGCAGAAGGACTCTACATCAGTGATCGTCTCCAATAGAAGGACTCTACTTCAGCAATCATCCCCAGTAGAAGGACTCTACGTTAACAATCGTCCCCAGTAGAAGGACTCTACATCAGCAATCGTCCCCACCAGAAGGACTCTACGTCAGCAATTGTCCGGGGAATTCATCCAAGATACTCTGCTCTTTTGAAGTTGTCCAAGACATAGATGGCACCCACAAACCTCAAGTTTAGAAGAAAAACTCCAATAAAGCTCCGAGGATCATCTAATATACATATATCATTCTTCTCTTTAGAAATATTCGACTGTGAGGGTGAGATGTTGCATCCCTCGCATTAGATTTCGTATGTAGGGAACGCTTGAGGACGATTCCTCCAGCACTTGCACATTCACGTTTTTTTTAATGCATCAGCATCTAAGGATATGAGCATTTCATCCATATTACTGTTTGTGTGTTCTTTGTCTACTTTCGTGCTTGAACTACACCCTGGTCTGATTCCTGGAAAGGATACGTAGGCAGCTCTAGTGGAGCTCGACCAGCAGCGGCTTAGATTTACCAGCCTCTACCCAGCATTGTATTGCATTATTGCATTTCGTAATGTTTTGATTTTCTCTAATTTTGAATTTCTCGATTTTTGCTGATTTTTGTTTTTCCTAAAACCTTTCAGTATGGTTATTGGGTGCCTTCAAAGCTTTTGTACTCACTGGTGGTTCGCGTTGTTCACAACAAGCTCTGCCAAAGAGGGGCAAACTGTAGACACCCAATTTTGACCACACTGACAGGATTTAGGGTGGACAACGTCTTAGAGGATTCGATGATGAAAAGTACCCCGCAGATGGAACTAGATTCCACACAATCAAAAGATCGAACTTCGGAAAATGACTTCAAGCTCAGAAAGCCTTTTTCCATGGATAAATCCTGATTTTGTCAAAATCGTCTCTCAGAATTCATATTCACTCAGGGTTATATGAACATTAAGTGTTCTAAATGCAGTATTCAAGGTATCCAGAGATTCAATTTTGAAGAAAATTTCAAAATCGACGCACATTTGAAAGCAATTTTGAAAAAGACATCGTTTGATTTTAGAAAGATGACGAACGTTTTAGAGGACTTCCGGGCTTCAATTGGACTTCAATTTCTTTTTCAAAACCTCTGGGATATGTTAATATTGAAATTCAGCCTGACAGCTTTCCAATGGTATATAAACAGACGATTTCGGACACCAAAAAGCATTTTTACGAAAATCTGGAAAAGTAGTGCACTTAAAACTTGAAACAGAGCTTGTGGGTAACCAGAGAGACCCAAAAAGCAGGTGGCGATTTTGGGTACGGGGGTAGCGGGTCCCACCATGACCGCCACCAATAAAGGGTGTTCTCCATCATGTTTTTCTAGTTCCAAGCCCTTCTAGAAGGCTTCCACTGCGAGGAAATTGCATGGAAATAGCGTTTAGGCACTGAAATGGCCATTTAATTACTTTTCTACTCTCTGAAAATCCTGTTTTAACCCTGTAACTTAAGAGTTAAGTCTTCAAAACTCTATATAAGATTTCATGCATCTCATATGAGATCATCTAAGTAGTATCCAAGGAGTATCTTGAAAAGACCTTGAGATCACACAAGAGATAGAGAAGAGAGTACACAAGTGAATATACTTTGAATATACTTTCAATTTAGGAGAATTCTAGAGAGAGAATCTTGAATTGAATTTTCATAAACTTAGGCTAATTATATCACAATTTGAACATCAATTGCCTCCCTCAACTTCCATGGATGAATATTTAAAGAGCTTGAAGCACACTTGAAGAAGAAGATCTTTAAATCAACTTTGATTACAAAATTGAGAATCCTCCAAGAGGTAAACGCTATAATTCATTTCTAATTCCTATTTTATATATATAGATCTATAAGATTTGGACCTAGATTAGTTTTATTTCATTTATTAGAACACTCATCTTCTTCATCTCTTGTTCTTCACACACTCACATTGCTAGATCCAAATCTCTTTGATTTTGTTGATAATTCATAATTAGAGATTGATTTTCAATTTGATTTTCAATTTTGCTTTCCTCTTTCTATTCTAGTTTTAGATCCTTGCATACATGATTATATATATGTATCTATTTTGAATTCTATGATGGTTTGGAAGTATGATCTATGAGAGGGATGATCTTATATTCATACCTATCTCTTGATTATTTCTATTACCTAGAATTCCTATTGAATTTCATCTCCAAAAATGATATTTGTAAGTCCCTTTGATCCATGATCTAAAGTTCTTCACAGAACTTGAGGGCTAAATTGATTAGAAATCATGATAGTCAAGTAGATCTATTAATTTGATCTCTCTAATAAGCTTCAATAAACACCTAAGATGTTTTCCTCACACTTTAAAATGAACTAGATAAAAACTCAGCAAAACAGATTTGTTTTGTCTATAAGATTTGGTCCATCAAAACCCATAGTTTGATGGATTTCAAATTTTTTGGGTAAACTTTGATGAATTGGCTTTCATCCGGTCCGTTTTGATAGCTTCTAGGATCCATATGCTATTTTTAGAAATTGTTGAGAAATCGGTTGATAGATTGAACATAGTCTCTTTGTGCTTGAATTTCATAAAATCTATAATAGTTATCGATATTCCGCTTTTTGGGGATGATTCTTGACTCATGTATCTATATTCCTATGTAAAATCGTGAACATATGATCGAGTGTAGATCGTTTTCTAAGCATTTGAAGTTGATACAACTATTCTGGAATTTTCTAAGTTTAATTACAATTATGATTATGTATACAAAATCGTCATACCTTGATCACTCAATAAGAATTGATGAATAAAACTTGGTTTAGAAATCATCTAGGATAATTGGATGAGAGATCAAGAGCTTATATCTACTTGATTAACATGATTCGTGAACTTTTATTTTGTTTCTATTATGGTTTTGCATTCTTTTGTTAAATGATACCAAACTTTTAGAATAACAGAGTTTGTTTAAACACTTTTTTCAGAAACCTTAAGTTCATGAGATGTCCATGGGATTATTTTTTCATAAACTACATTGAAACAACTTTCTTTTGACACCAAATAGAGCTTCATATGATTTTTGTAGAATTAATTATGATTTTTAAAAGAACAGTAGACAGTCCTGTTCCACTGTTCCCCAAAACTCTTATTTCTCTCACTTCAAATATGGTAATGAGGTTCTAATTTTTGGAAAAGTTTCCTAAGACATGTATCTAACTTTCTATTAAAGGGTTTTAACCCAGCTCATGTTTAAGACCACTTTTGATAGGATTCATTAGAGGTTGCTGAATCTTGAAATTTGATTGATGACATTTTCTACTTGCTTTTCATGCATGTCATATGTTTGCTTGCCTTTTTGCAATGCTTGGGTATTCCTTTGTGGTTTAGTGCAGAGAATTGAATGCCGCTGATCCGAACTTCGATTTGTGATCTTGCCTCGTCTACATGTGGCTTAGTGCCCATGTATCATGTACCTTCTCTATCCTTTCTCTTAGAATTTTTCTAGGTGTACAACTTTGTTTTAAACGACACAATTCCTTTAGGATAGTCTCCGTCTATATGCTTATTTGTTAGAGAGATCTTATCTAGGATTGTTGCATGATTGCATTACAGGTTTCCACTTCTTTTTGCTTTTGCGATTCCGCTTGAGTCAACCCAATGTAAGTTTTCTTGTTCCCTTTTGCATATCATGACATATTTCCTTTATTTGCATCGGTCCCTGGCGGGACTAGCCACTATAAGTATACCTCTCTCTTGTATTGCATGTGCATCCGACTTCTACTTGATTTAATCTCTTGAAATGATTTTCCTTAGATGTTCCCTTTTTGACATGTATATATTATCTATTATGTTTGAGGAAACAACACCAATTATGATTTAAGAACAAGGGTATTTGAATCAAGGCCTACCATTCGGTAGGGTGAGGAGTGGGTGCTTTAGTCCTGCTTGGGCTCCTTCCCCTCTCGTACCTAGACCCCCGAACCTAGTTTCTAGTAATGAAGGTCGAGTATCCTTATTCAATTTTGGGCAAGTCAAACTTGGGTTTCTTAATTCCTGATAAAACTTAGGTGGCGACTCTTTGTCTCTAGGACCGTGTGAGGAAGTTCTAGTTTTCCCTGAAGTGTGCTCCTTGGGATCCGTTCCAAGACACTATCGAGGGAAGATGCCAGAACTCCCCTCATCCGCGCATTTTGTGGTCCACAACAGCTGGCATTGGTTTAGGTGGGAATGTTGTTATACCGATGGACCTAAAATGATCTAAGCCATTCGTGCGTTTTATATAAGGGGTATTTGTTCATTTTTGCCATTCTTATTGTCCAGAGATAGAGATTACCGAGCGGTTTAAGAGAGAAAGCACCCAGAAAAGCTTCTCGAGCTCCACTTCACGCTCTTCTTCATATAAGTTTTCGCCTTCCTAGCCTTGTAATTCACTGCATTTTTTCCTCCTTCTCTTCTTCTAATTCCCGAGTAAGACTGGAGAATAGGAACCCGCTAGGGCTTGTGAGGGATTAGGACTTCTTCTTCCTTAGGTTCATCCTTCTCTTTAGATCAGGTAGTGCAATAGGGCGGTTGAACCAATCGTGTTGTCCGAGTACAGTTCTAACCGAGTGTCACCTAACTCTGAAGACGTTGTATACTTTGCCTTTTAGGCTTTTAACCTTGCCCCCTTGTATCTCAGACTTGGAGTCCCAGATCCCTACCTAGGTTGACAGTTATTCCCTCGCCCAGCCGTAGGAGCCCTAGAGATGTGCCACTCAGGCTTTGACTTGTCTTCCCGGTCGGAGGATGAACACTCGCGGTCAGGGACCCGAGACACCAATTTAGATCCTCCTTCTGTGACCCCGTCTGACCATCATAGCGAGGGTAGGATCCCTATCCAAGTATCAAACAATGAAGCGGGTCTGGATCCCCATATGGCCTCTGTCTCTTGAGGCTTAAGCAATGAGGTGCCGATCCTGAGCATTCCTGAAGTAGCGTTCGCCTATGAGTTCATTGCCACCAGTTTGCGTGCTGCCGACTTGGAACGGATCAGAGGTAAATACGGAATTCTTGACCAGTGTTTCCTAACCGCACTCAAAGGGGGGCTTAGATATACTGATCGGTGTTTGTGACCCTGTACAAGGATGCCTTCATTACTGGTTTTTGCATCCACCTCTACCCGGTTGCCAGGGATGTTTTGATCTATCTCAGGATCGCTGCTGGGCAATTGGCCATGAATAGTTGGAGGTTCCAGATGGAGTCTATCTCCCTCTGGCCCCAAGTCTTTGGGTATAAACTCACCCATCTAGAGTTCCTGTGGAACCACCGACCGTTCCCTTTACACAGGGAGGCCGGATTCTTTTCTTTGGGAGCCCAGTAGGGGAGAAAAATCATCGTCAACTGCCCAAGTAACAACAAGGGATGGAAGAATAAATTCTTTCAAGTGTCCACCCTTGGGCTCTGTGAGGAGGCCCTGGGAAATCTATTGAGGACTTCTTGGGCAGAGAAGTTGAGGAGTAAGCCCGTCCTGCATCTCTTTTTCTTCTTTCTTCGCTTTTGACTATAATCATGGAACTAACTTTTTCATGCTCTATTTTACAATGGGGTCAACTGATCCATCAAGCATCCCCGACGAGTGCCAGGACAGGATCAGGGGCTTGACGGACCTACCCACAAACGTCTGGAACATGCTAACCCAGTCAGGAGACGAAAAGATACTTAAGAACCGCATCAGCCCGTCGAAGCACCTGTTTTTCCTCTAATTATCCTCGGTGAGCTCTTGTTGCTCGGGTTAATTTATTTTCCTGGTGGTTGCAACTTCTTTTCTAGTCGCTCATAACATGATTCTTCCTTTTGTAGAAATGGGCCCGAAGAGAGACCCCGAGATGTTGAGGGCCAGACAGGCTGCCACTGGCACTCGGATGGCCAAGAGGAGAAAGAGGCTAGCCGCTGAACTCGTGAGCGATGATCAGCAGCTCCGGCGGTTAAGGTACGAGCTGGCAGCCCACCAAGAATCGGGGGAGACATTATCTCCTCGAGTGGAAGTGGTATAGGACACCATTGCTTGCGCGAACATACCGTCCGGGCAGTGCTGGGAGAGTTCTCAGAGATTCGGGAGAGGGTTAGGCCGGGCCTTTTTCTAAGCCAGGTGGAGATGTGTGCTAACATGTCTCCCCAGGCTTTCCAGTGATGGTTGTACAGCCTCTCCCACTTTGTGAGTAACCTTATCACCTTATCCTCTGTTTACTCTTCTGTTTGCTATAATAACTGACCTGTTTATGCTTGCCTTTTGCAGGTCGGCTGTATGGCTGTCAGAGCCGAGTCCTTCATGCCCCCCTTGGCAGGGAGGGCCGCCGCTGCTGAAGCTGCCCTATCAAGGGAGAGGGCTGCTTTGGAGGCCAAGGAAATAGCTGTGGACATGTGGAATTGATGTTCCTTTTATTTTGAAATTGATTAGAAAGAAATGAAAAGAAAGGTCTTTTGAAAACAGATACAGAGTCGCCACTTAGTTTTTATGGAACCAAGAAACCTAATTTTGACTCACCCAAATGGATAAAGGGGACTGGACCTTTATAACCAATGAACTTGGCTCGGGGTTTTGGTACGAGAGAGGAAGGAGCCTTTACCAAGACTAAAACACCCTCAACTCGCCTCGCCTTTCGACGGACCTCAATTAGCATCCAAATAATCATCTTATACTACGTTTGGTTTGACAATTAATACTATCATAATATATTACATCACATAAGAAGCTTGAAATGGAAGATAAGATAAGATATCATTCATAAGATGTAAGCCAAATATTACACAATACAAAGGTAAAAGATCACACGAACAAACCTAGGAAAAATCGTCAAATCACATATCAAGTAATCAAGTTTTCCTAATCTAAAGGGGCATGAATTTTTCTTGAAACAAATAATCAAAGAAATAAAAAATATGCTTAGCAAGCTAATATGATGCTTGTTAATCTTTGAGAAAAGAAGATCTCTCAATCCCCAGGACGAATGAGGAAGGAAGATTAGATCGAGGGGAGCATGAACGTGTGATCAAGTTCATTCCTTATAATCTCTGTAGATTAGGAGTCACAAAAACTCCAAACTTTTCATGGATGCAATGTACGATCTTAGAATGTGCAAAGGTTGCAGTGTGTTTGTGTACATGGACTTTTGAAAGTGACTTAGAAGTCTAGAGTATGCATGAATGTATAAAGAAAATTATTATACGATGTATACAAATGTAGTATGAACTACTTCCTAAGATATGAGTTAATTTGGATTGCATGTAAGCATCAAATCAAAGGAAAGAACTCAAAACATGTGAATAGTGGACAGAACAGTGAGTTAATTTTGTAAAAAAATGGAAAATGGGGTTAGGAATGTTTTTAGTTCATGATTTTTTACGGAGAACGCCATTATTGTGTCTAGAACACAAATAAAAAATCCAAACTTCAATAACTATTGCAGATTGAGGGAAAGCATATAACCAATAGAGGTTACTCTGAAAAAGAATCTATACTGTCGACTGAAATATTGAAAAATCTTAGAAAATGAAAACAAAACATCTAAAGGCTCATATTATACAGAAAGTTTACTAAGACATTGAAGTTCAAAGTAAAAATGAGCTGGGACCACTCCCTTTGGAAATATATTCTAAAAAATAAGTTAAAAGTTGACCTAGCTGCTATGACAGTAAAAGCAGAATATTTGGAAGGAATGTTTGGACCAAAAGTGTCTTCAAGTCAAACCAAAAATCGTGGGTGTTCTATAATAAGTTAGCGAGACTTTCCAAGTGGTCTTATAATCACCCATTGAGTATGGACTCAGAATATTATTTTGAAGTTGAATAACTCACTGTTTTGAAGATTTTTGAGGAAAACAAGGTTTATTTCTTGGAATCAAAACGTTGGGGTTTTAGAGGGGTTTTGAAATAGGGGTTTTTGCAAGCCTATTTTCAATATCAAATGGAGATTACAAACTTTTGGAATATCAACATCAAACTCAAGTCAAGAACTTCCAAGATTTTTGGAGAGATTTATTTTCATTTGAATGTGACTTCAAGAATACATAGGAATGTATTGAAGTCATAATCATCATCGATCAAACATATTTTTGAGGTCAAGAGCTACTATCCATAAGGATTCACTCACCTCAAACTTCATGTCATCATTTAGGTGATGATGAACTAGTAAGTAAATAATGAAAATAAAAAAGAAATGAGATTAAAAAGAGATGAAAATGCTATGTAAATAAGTAAGTAAAGAAATCAAGAGATGATATTCAATGAGATTTTGGACTTTAGCTTGGTGTTTAACTCATATATGATGACTTGGAATATGGAAGTAGCTTCCTATCTCATAAATACTCACTAAAATGGTGGTTGGGTGTATTGAATGTGAAGTAAAGAGGAGTAATGAAGTAAAAACAAGGTTGAGAACTCACTTTCTTGTTGAAAATCAAAAGGAAGCTCACTTTCACTATCCTAACCCTATCACTATAACTTTCTCTAAACTTTATATTTGTACCTCCCAAAATGAGAAGTCAAGGGGGGTTTATATAGGTCAATTTGGGGTAGTTTTGAGATTTAAAGAGTACTCCAATTGGTCCCAAACATCTGTGAACAAGAAACTCTGTCGTTTTGGTTCTCAATTAATCAAACTAGACCCCCAAAATAAATTACAAAAATGGACTGTACTGGGGTAGGGTGTTGCGGTGGGACTGGGCCTTTGTCGCGGTGGTAGTGTGCTAGTGCCACAGTGGCAGTGGGCCAGTGCTACAGCGGCATTGCTCCTTCAACATCCAAATAATGCTGTTTAGGGCCCCAGAGGTTCCGGTATTTGCGAAAAGGCCCTATTTCGTCCAAAATTCACAGAAAATGTATACAAACTCCAAACCAAGGTTGTGATATATCATTGGAAAGGTAATGGAGTCTACCTTACATAAAAATTAGGTCAGAGTCAGGTCACTTTAAAAAGTTTTGCGGTATTCGCGATAATACCCGATTTTATCGTCTTTTTCTACCTTCAGAAATTCATAGTAAATTTGTTTTAAATCAAAAAATTAAGTATGATATACTATTTGAAAGCTATTAACCTCTAGTATCCATGAAAAATATTTAGAAAATGATACGGCGCTCCGGTTTCTAAGTCAACTTTTAGGTCAAATTGGTCAAACTTGGGATCTCTAGGAAGTTTTGGGAACCTCTCGTAACTCCCAGGAGCTGACGTTTTTGTCTGATCTTCTTGAAAAACTCATTTTAGCACTTTTTACATGATCTAGAATGATCTCGGATCTCTGATCGTCAACCGGGACTTTCTGGGAACTTTCGGTACTTCTGGGGGTTTCTAGGAGCTGACGATTTTGCCTGATTTTGCTTCAAAACTCATTTTATCACTTTTCTTATGACGTAGCATGTTTCCAAAACTTTTGATCTAAATCTGGGAGTATTTGGGCTTTTAGGGGTATTTTGATCATTTGTACCACTTTCTGAGTATTTTGAGAGATAAAACTACCTTCCATTAGTCCTTTTGAGTCCTTTCGATCATCGTGAACCACAAAGCTATGGGTCTCCTAAATCTTATAGCTGAAAAAATGGGGTGTCTATAGTTTGCCCCTCTTTTCCATGAACTAGCTAGGTAACGCATGTCGCAAGCGAGTGCTAAAGCCTTGAAGATACAGGTCTTTTGGAGGCTATAGATTAAGGATAAAAACGTTGCAAAAGATGTAGTGATAGAAACATGAATGCTGAGGCTAGTGCTGGTCACATTTTGCATGAGCTACCTACGTATCCCCGGGGGAATCAGACCAAGACGTAGTTCGAGGCATAAAGGAATAAACTACGCATACTCAATAAGATAGGCGGATGCTATGCTATGAGGATGATATGCAATCCATGGGCATGATATGGCTTGTGTCACGAGTCCTATCATGCCTAGTGTTCTGATCCTTGCATGAGCCGGTGCTGTGGGAGTGTGCCACTCCGAGTGGACTTATGTTGTGTTAATGTTCATTTGACTCTAATGCAGTGGTTGATCCTGATAAAGATATCAAAGTGCTAAAGACTCTTAGCCTTGGGACAAACTTCTCAAACTTCAGGAAGTGTGTTTTGCGAGTGAATAGAATCGGATGTGGGGTCCTTAAGGACGATAACTAAAGATAACCGACAGGTGAGGGAGCCCCTAATAACCGATAGTTTGGGAAAATTTATTATAACCAAAGTGAGGAGTCTCACGATAAGTGAGGAAGCTTACGACAATCGATAGGTGAGAAAGCTTATGATAGTTGATAAGTGAAGGAGCTCACGGCGATTGATAGATGAGGAAGCTCACAACAAATGATAGGCAATGACGGTAATCGACAGACGCAGAGTCTTGAACATCATAGAGTAGTCTAGTTGCGACTAGTTAATGCTTGCCCTGGGAGCTAGGATCTCTACACTGTTGATGATACTTCAACCCTTGTCCAATCCGGAAAGCTGGTTTTGGTTTCTAAGAGCCAGTTATCTCCGTTCTCTTCTGCTGGGGATGGTAGGGGTCTTTCTAAGAGTCTCCTTTAACTGTCGACCAATTACCAGGACTGTGGATATCGCATTTTTCTTACCCACAGCTTTTTATTTTAAAATACTTTTTCAAAATCAAATTCAAAACAAATGAGTCGCCACTTAATTTTTAAAAGGAAAATTAAGAAACCATTTAAAAGCAAACCGATCTTTTGGAAACCAGAGATTAACTAGGTCCGGGGATTATGGGATGAGAAGGGAAGGAGCCCATCGGACTAAAACACCACTTCTCATCCTATCTCGCGATAGGCCTCTACTCAACATCCTTTTAATTGAATTATTAATTTAAATGTGTCCTCAACTAATACATACATATACATATACATTACAAAAACATGTCTAAAGGGGTGTAAAATTGCAATTAATAAAATATCATTCAAAAATCACATAATTCAAGTAGCAAGCAATATGATATGCAAATAGGGAACTACAGAACTTACCCGGAATCCGGCAGCGATATTAAACGTGCAATGCATGCAAACAAAAGAAAATCCTAAAAAAGAGTCTCTAATCACATATACATATAAGGCAAGATCCTAATTCTAATGTGTCGCTCATGAGGTTGAAAAATCAATAAAATTAAGAAATTAAAATAAATTAAAGAGGGTCCTAGAGATCATACCTTAATAGCGCTACAAAACAAAATGTTAGTCCATATGATATACAAGATGTGAAATTAGAAATAACAATCCTAAATTTCTAGCTTAAATCTATCAAGCATGAAATCCAACTTTATTCAATTACTAGTTCTAATTGTAAGCATTAATGTACATGAGTGAATATGAACAAGGATAAGACATGGATTTATTCACTAATTTGGATCACTTAGCTTCTGGATTTAAGCCTAATTAATTGTTATTAAGATATGGTTTAAGCCCTAAGTCATAGGAGAATCATTTGGGCCATTATTTACAAAGTTGGTCAAATGTGTCATAAAATTCTGAAAATTGCAGAGA
Organism: Hydrangea macrophylla; assembly: GCA_033977485.1. Classification (NCBI taxonomy): domain Eukaryota; kingdom Viridiplantae; phylum Streptophyta; class Magnoliopsida; order Cornales; family Hydrangeaceae; genus Hydrangea; species Hydrangea macrophylla. The sequence continues at coordinate 12,635,749 of CM066992.1, read as the reverse complement.
GCAGACCAGAACTTTAAAAAAAGAAAAAGCATGCTTTCCATGGTTTGATGTCGGTGAATTTTGGACAGAAGATGCCTCTGTGAGTCTAGTTTCCAATTCAAAAAGAAAATCAAAGTTTCAACGGTTAGATCTCTGGGAAAAGGACAAACACCAGACATCACTCAGAGATGTACAACTTTCTGTCCAGAGATATTGTTTGATTTTTTAAAATTAGCAAAAAGATCAGAAATGCTTTGTTCTTTCTAGGGTGACTTCCTAACACATTAATCTACTTAGAAAAAATTAGTTTGGGTCACAAACAATTTATTAAGGCATTGGTTTACTTATTTCAAAAGAGTGTCACTGTGCTGAAACTCTGGACAGATTGTTGTTACTTCACAAAACTCATGACCAAACCATTTTAAACTTGAAATCTCTTTAAAACTAAAATTACAGTGGTAGAACTTTGAGTTATAGACACTTTTCCGTTGGTTTCACTTGATTCCAACGGTTAGATTTTGAACTCACTGTTTTCATTTATCAAGTTCAACTTTTATTTGTTAACCCCAACTATTAAACCATGAAGTTGGGTTTAAACCACTTCTCCTACCATTTGATGGTCATTGGAGATCAAGACATGACTAAAACTCATGAGTTTTCAAGGAATATAAGGAGACTCCATGAAAACTCAAGCTTAGAGGACCCAAACCATGGTAGGGGTTTGGATTCATCTACTTGTTCTTACTAAAATGATGATCAACTTTAAATCTCATGTGAATCATAAACTTACATGAGACTAAAAGATCAAACTCATGAGATTCAAGTGAGATATGAAAGATCCCCAAGAGTCTCAAAAGAAGAACATAAACAAGAAAAAGAGAAGAAGAATCAAAGAACTAGCTCATGAACTTCAAGAGGATATAGAGAAGACCCCATGAAATTCCAAGTTAGAGAATCCAAGTCATGAATATGGTCTTGGATCCATCTATTTGTTTACAAAGTGAAGTGATGATCAAACTTTGACTCCCATCTGAAGCATAAGCTTACATGAGATTCAAAAGATCAAACTCAAGAGCTTTCAAGAGAGATATTGAAGATCTCCAAGAATCTCAAGAGAAAAGTATAAACAAAAAAAAACAGAGGAAATGAAATCAAGGAAACTAAGAGAGCAAGTGCTCTAAATCCATAAAAGAAAACTAACAAGAGTAGAGCATCACCTCCAACTATCCTCAAACTTCTTATCTTTTGAAGGTCTTCCAAGCTCTTCTTTAAACTCTCCTCCCAATGTTCTCTCTTCTACCCAAATGTTCTTCTTTTAAAAGTTCTCCTAAACTACTCTCAAAATCCCCCAATATTTTTTCTCTTGGTTCCTCCCCCTTTCCAATGAAGATATCTCTCCTTATATAGACAATAATACCTAGGTATTTTCAGTGAATTCGGAGTAAAAGACAGGTGTAATCATCCCATTTGGTGGTACAATACGTACTTCCTGAAATTAGACAGACTACTGCCCAGGGCGGCATTCAAAAGTTATCCGCGGCAGTCGGTGAGTGCCGTCGCGGCACTCCGCGAATACCATCGCGGCACTTCGTAACTACCGCGCGGCTCTCAGTGAGTGCCGCGGCAAATTATTGATTGCCATTTTTTTGTCAACCTTACTTTATCAGATTTTTGTTTTTATCCGCCTACACATACGTATTGTACCACAAAATACGGACTTTAAAAGCAAACGGCAGTCAGAAAATGTCGGCGGCACTCAGTAAGTGCCAGGCCGGCACTCACCGAATGCCGTGCGACATTCAGTGAGTACCGCTCGGCATTCACTGAATGCCGCAAAAATCTTCCGTGTGCCGTTTTTCTGCAGAACTTCCCTTTTTAGGTCTTTTCTTTCTTCCCTTTTTCTTAAAGAAACTTATTCTTGAAGATCTTTTTCCAAAAATAGAGTTTTACACCTGAATTCTCCTAAATACCTGGTATTTTCTTCTTTATGTGAAATTTTATCACGTTTGGAGAACTTTCTGAAGAGCTTGGAATACTTCGAATCTTTTCGGTCCTTATCATCATCGGATGTGGAGGTGGCACTCTCCTAAATTCGACGGTTGGTCAAAATTGGGGTGTCTACAGTTTGCCCCTCTTTGACAGAGCTTGTAGGGCAACGCGTCCCATAAGTGAATGTCAAAGCATGTGTGAAGATAAGCCTTTTACCAGACTGTCGAATTTAGGTAAAATAAAATGCGTTGCCAAAAACGGCTTCACAAACGGTTCATGTTGGTCGTGCTCAACAGTGAGCTGCCTACGTATCCCATCAGGAATCAGACCAAGACGTAGTTCAGGCAGTAGCTAAACATACATAAGCACAAGTAACCATACGGATGAATGCACCTATCTTATCGTGATGCAAGTGCCATGCAATGGCATTTTCCAAATTGACCTGGTCATACAAGCGCCAGACTCATCATGTCTTCCCCACGTACGACGCATTTTACGTGACGTGTTAGTCTGGGAAGATCACCAAATTCCGTGACTGATGCAAAAATCTATTTCAGGGGTCATGATGCTTTTGATTTGATTTCGAGGGTAAACGCAAATCTATTCCGAGAACTGAGAGTGCAAATATGTTACATTCTCAAACAAAGGATCAACGCAAATATGTTACGAGGATCGAGGGTTAACGTAAATATATTGCGAGGATCGAGAATATAAATCCGTTATATTCCCAAAATGAGGGTTAACGCAAATATATTGCGAGAACCGAGAGTGTAAATATGTTACATTCTCAAACAAAGGATCAACGCAAATATGTTACGAGGATCGAGGGTTAACGCAAATATGTTGCAAGAATCGAGAGTGCAAATATGTTACATTCTCAAACAAAGGATCAATGCAAATATGTTACGAGGATCAAGGGTTAACACAAATATGTTGCGAGAACCGAGAGTGCAAATATGTTACATTCTCAAACAAAGGATCAATGCAAATATGTTACGAGGATCGAGGGTTAACGCAAATATGTTGCGAGAACCGAGAGTGCAAATATATTACATTCTCAAACAAAGGATCAACGCAAATATGTTACGAGGATCGAGGGTTAACGCAAATATGTTGCGAGAACCGAGAGTGCAAATATGTTATATTCTCAAACAAAGGATTAACGTAAGTATGTTACGAGGATCGAGGGTTAACGCAAATATGTTGCGACAACCGAGAGTGCAAATAGGTTACATTTTCTAACAAAGGATCAACGCAAATTTGTTGCAAAAACCGAGAATGTAAATATGTTACACTCCCAACTAGAGGATCGACGTAAATTTGTTACGAAGACCGAGAATATAAATTTGTTATATTCTCAAAATGAGGGTTGACACAAATTTGTTACGAAAACCGAGAATGTAAATATGTTATACTCCCAACCAGAGGATCGACGTAAATTTGTTACGAAGATCGAGAATATAAGTTTGTTATATTCCCAAAATGGGGCAACCATATTTGGATAGATCAGGAGTCAATTAGACTCAAAGAATTTTCAAATTTCCAAAATTTGGGAGTCGAATTGACTCAAACGAATTCAAATTTTCAAAGAGAATTTCAAATTTCAAAATCGGAGTCAATTTGACTCAGAAAAATTGGAATTTTCAAAATCGGGAGTTTGAATGAGACTCAACGAATCATTGAGGAACAACGCGAATGCGAGGTTTCCATTGAGCACTAACACAAATTATGCTGCCATTCAGGACCAATGATGCAGCCATTGAGGACTAATGCAAAGTTGCCATTGAGGACTAACACCGATAATGCTGCCATTGAGGACTAACGCAAGGTTGCCATTGAGGACTAATGCAAGGTTGGGAAGCTGCCATTTGAGGACTAACGCAATGCTCAGGAGTCTCCTCGGACTTAAAGAATTTGAACAAAAACTGATTGGAAAGAATGATTTTCTGTATCTGCGGACCTTTGGAAGAAACATATCAATTCTGTCAAAAGAGGGAAGTCACCTTTGCCCCTAGTCTTGGACTCTTCTTATATTGCCACTTTAGCATTATGTTGTGATAGTGTTCGAAACCTCTGCTCATATCGCTCTTGGGATGCTCATGAAGACTTTTTAAATTTTTATTCATCTTCTTAAACCCACACATTTGAGACAATTTATTGACTCATCAAAGGAGGACAGACCTGACAAAGCTAGTTACTCAAGATGACTTACTCAGACTCTACATTCATTATGAATCAATGTGCTTTCATTGTGAATTTATATATCATCTCACCTTTCATTTATTCATTATCTTACAAATGGTAGTGCTTTGCTGATAAATCTAAGTTTTGAAAACTTCCCCTTTTTGATTTAGCGAATTATTTGCCCATCTAGAATGTGCTTTAGCTTATAGAATGAAAGGCACTCTATTTCAATCTTCAAAATAAACTCAATTACTTGAGAACTTGCCACTGTCATAGAGGGTTTTTGGCATACAAGGTTTGCCCCTAGTCTTAAGGACAAATAGGCTCATTTAAGGGTTTTGAGAACATGATGGTAGAGGATGCCTGCAGTGCATTTACTCCAACCTAGAGGTAATCATCGTGAATATGGTGGGCTAAAGAGGGAAACCCAATGCTGATGGGCAAACTTTGTTTGCCCCTGGTTTGGCAATAGATATATGGCTCCAGGTAAACACAAGTTTGCCCCTAGCCTGAAGGAAGGAAACCAAAGGTGCAAAGGGTGATGCTTTTGGTTTATGAATGGTTATAGACCGAGAACCTTGGAAAGTTCACCTACTTATCCCTAAGTGGGAATCAGGTCCAAAGTAGTTCGGCTACTCTGGAGGTCTTGAAGGAATAAGGCTTCAAGAATTTGTGGGCTTTTCAAGCCATGTTTTCATTTGGGTCCAATGAGTGCTCTTTCTGAAATGGGTTGCGTGTGGTAGCCTTTGAACAGGAATATGAACTACTTCTCCCTTTTATGCATTTTTTTCTTTTCCTCTTTTCTTCCTTCTTTTTTTTTCTTTTTTTTTTGTTTTGTGGCGGTTGATTCTTTTCACCTTATCACTAGCCAGTCAATCTTTACAACTCTCATAATATATTGTGTTTTAATCATACTCTATTATACTCATAAAGTAATATCAGCCCTCCAAATCACTCTTTATCTTTCTCAAAGATATTTCTGCATTGTTTTAGGTCCACTTATCACTTATCCATTGAGTCTGTCACAAAAATTTACTTGATACTTTCAAATCTCTCTTTTCGCTTCCAATTTTTTTCTTTGTTGAGAACAACACAAAGCCTTGGGATAATTCATGTACCAATGATGTACTTTGAAGTGCTCAAGAATTCTTAATCTAATTTATTCTCTGCTTTATCCTTGCTTTTCTCTACCTCACTCTCTCTTATTCTCTTCATGATTTTGACTAACTAGGATTCAAATTTTGAAATCAACACGCATCTTATTTTTGCTCTAACTTTTGCCTAGGCGCCCTTTCAGGTTTTCATCCTAGCGAGCTCGTTCTCTATTTTATTCTTCTTCTCTCTTTTTTTTATTTTCTCCTTTTTTTGTGCTCTCACTTTTGCCTAGGCGCCTTTCCGGGTTTTCATCCTAGCGAGCTCTTTCTTTTCTCTCTCTCTCCTTATTTTGGAAGAAGAAGTTCATTTAAAATATCTGGCTACCACCAAGGACCAAGTTTATGGCTTTAGATTACGGGTTCATCTTTTAGGCTTGGTATTTGGATGGTGAGCAAGCCTCAAGTTCCAAGTTTATCTTTTCAAAATTGAGCAAGAGCATCTTTAAATTCTTAAAGTAAAGCTAGTCAATTACTCCTCTTTGGTTTTGGCACAAAATTTGCTTTAATCACTTGGGGATCCTTTTCAATGCAAAGATTTATTAACCAAGTATTTTCCATGATCGTACGAAAAGTGATTTTCGATTTTTTTTCCCTTTTTTTTTTTGGCTTAATGATCCATTCATTCACGACTTAGCACACTAAATCAAGCGAAATGAGATTTTATTCAACTAGTAGGGAAAAGGAATACATCACTTGATTCGATAAAGAGACTTGAAAAAATAAACTAGATAACTGACTGACTCAAAGACTTGACTGGACTTGACATTTGACTCCAACATGACTCGACTCTGGTCTCAATTGGAGTGTCACAGAAGAATTTCAATTTATTGGGTCCCCGAGAGCATCCACATTTGCTTCAACAACAGTACTCCCAAACACTATCACTTCACTATCATCATTTGAAACTCTGGGTTTACCTTCCTCTAACAGCATGTGTGTAGAAATATCATCCGCATCCATGGCCCAATTTTTAGTAGGACAGTATTCATCTGACTCATACCAAGTGTTGTCAATGCCTTTTTCACATTTGTTGATTGAGCCAGGGTCAGTTGGTTATTGCGCACTCATAGATGTAGCAAATCCTTTGAAGGTTCTCAGCGACGGCTGGGATTGAGAGGTTGGAAAGTGAAGAGCTTGCAAGTCATGATCATTATGCCAAAGGTCACTCAGTGGATTTGGCGGAGGAGTGATGATTTTTTGATCAATGAGATCCTGGATCTCATGGCGGAGTCTCGAGCAAGAATTGGTATTGTGGCCTTGAGTCTGGTGATAGGCACAGTACAAGGATAGGTCATATTTGCGAGGTAAGGGATTCGATGGTGGCCTTGGATCCAGGGAACTGAGGTGACCACTCCTGATGAGGTGACCAAAGGCCATGGATAATGTCATGCCAAGGTTGGTGAATATTCTTGACCTGCCGGCTCGGCTTAATTTTGGATTCGACTTTGAACTTGAGTTGCCTTTTGGGTTGAGATGTGAGCTTGGAATAACTCTTTGGTTCGTTGGGATTGGGCATGGATATGGGCTTTGGTGAATGGTTAAGCTTGGGTATGGATTTTGGGGATAGGTTGGATTTGGACATGGGCTTTGGTGATTGGTTGGACTTGGATGTGGATTTTGGTGCTCGGCCGGGTGATCCATTATTCCCTTCTCCAATTTGTTCATCACTACCTCATTCAAACCCACTTGCTTTTTGAGTAACTGATAGAGCTCAAGAGTTACCCTCTCCAATTGATTCATCCTTAAGTTCTGTTGCTCAATAGTGGCTTGCAGCTTGTTCACTCTCTCTTCCAAATCTCTTAAGGCCATTGGCGAATCAACCTCAAGATGATGGTCCATGTTCTCCTAAAATCAAGAAGACGAACCCAAGAGGTTAGAAGTGTCCTCGCTAGGGGATCTGGTTGTTCCACTCTTTCTATAGGTTCACGACATGAAAAGGCCTGCATGCAGAATCAATTTTTAGGAGGTAAGGAATTTTGATGAATTATTTTGATCTTAATTGGAAGGAAAATGTTGTGGATTTGTATGCTACATGTATGCAATGATATTGGTTAATGTGATAAACATGTTCATACTTTGATGGTTTGATGCAACTAAATGCATGCACCGCACATATGGCACACGGATGAAATGCACGTGTGTGTGTGCGTGTGTGCCTACTCTATATGCAAAAGAAAAGAAAATCCTAATCCTAACACATAACACAAAAACACGTAAAATCTTCACCCATGTCAAGTGCGCCAATTCCTCTTTTCATTGTGATCCTCGTTACCCTTTCAAAGGTCTGGTATTCAAAATTTTCAAAATTCATTTGAAAAGCATTTCTTTAAATGATGGGATCTTTCAAAAACAATTCTCAAGGATTTTGAATCCTTTATTTTAAAAAAAAATGAGGATGTGAAAACATTTCTCAATAAAGATGATTGGATTGAAATTCTTAAAAATTCATTTGAAGAGAATTTTTTTCAAAAACAATTCCCAAAATTTTTTGGATTTTTCCTTAGAATATGATCATGTGAAAATATACCTTAACAGAGGTTAGTTTGGAGCTTTAATGAACTCCCAAGAGATTTTTCTTTTTTTTTTTTTAAGAGCGATTGAAAACTTTGAGAAAAAAAAGATACGACAAAAGAGTTGTTTTGCTTTCAAAGATGGATTTAAAATTCTTTGGGTAGAAAGATCACGTGATCGGATTATCACCGTACTTTTCATGAATTCGGATACATACAAGGTCAATGATGCTTAGCTAACATGATATAAGAAGTATAATCTTATAATCAAGGTTCGACATGTTCTCCAAATGTCGTGGAACATGAGGAGAAATTGCTAAAAGGTGATTAAAAGATTATACATCTTTCATCAAGCAAGTATCGTCATTATCTCAAGTAATCCCTTCCGGGCATACAAAATTTCCTAGCACATAATCCTAATCAAGAATTGATTTCCTAAGATCAAAAGGTTCTATAGAAGCTATCATGCAAAGGCTGGGTTTTGGTCAATAAGGGACCCTTGACACACATCCGATAGGATGCTTTATATACCAAATCATGGTACGAGATCAAGGGTGATCACACAGTCCCATGATGACTTGACCGACCGGGATGCCCCGAGTCTCCAAGGTCATAGTTCCGTGCAATCGACTAGCGAGACATGCAAGTGCAATGCAACAGGCACACAAAAATTAATTAATTCGATTAAAATGATGCTTTCAAGTCTAATCCTCGAGTGAACCCAAAATCAAAAACCTGGTATGCGAAACCAGAGATTCTGGGTTCGATCCCCAGCAGAGTCGCCAGATTGTGGATATCGCATTTTTCTTACCCACAACTTTTTATTTTAAAATACTTTCTCAAAATCAAATTCAAAACAAATGAGTCGCCACTTAATTTTAAAAGGAAAATTAAGAAACCATTTAAAAGCAAACCGATCTTTTGGAAACCAGAGATTAACTAGGTCCGGGGATTATGGAATGAGAAGGGAAGGAGCCCATCGGACTAAAACACCCCTTCTCATCCTATCTCGCGATAGACCTCTACTCAACATCCTTTTAATTGAATTATTAATTTAAATGTGCCCTCAACTAATACATACGTATAGATATATATTACAAAAACATGTCTAAAGGGGTGTAAAATTGCAATTAATAAAATATCATTCAAAAATCACATAATTCAAGTTGCAAGCAATATGATATGCAAATAGGGAACTAGAGAACTTACCCGGGATCCGGCAGCGATATTAAACGTGCAATGCATGCAAACAAAAGAAAATCCTAAAAAAGAGTCTCTTATCACATATACATATAAGGCAAGATCCTAATTCTAATGTGTCGCTCATGAGGTTGAAAAATCAATAAAATCAAGAAATTAAAATAAATTAAAGAGGGTCCTAGAGATCATACCTTAATAGCGCTACAAAACAAAATATTAGTCCATATGATATACAAGATGTGAAATTAGAAATAACAATCCTAAATTTCTAGCTTAAATCTATCAAGCATGAAATCCAACTTTATTCAATTACTAGTTCTAATTGTACGCATTAATGTACATGAATGAATATGAACATGGATAAGACATGGATTTATTCACTAATTTGGATCACTTAGCCTCTGGATTTAAGCCTAATTAATTGTTATTAAGATATGGTTTAAGCCCTAAGTCATAGGAGAATTATTTGGGCCATTATTTACAAAGTTGGTCAAATGTGTCATAAAATTCTGAAAATTACAGAGAGCAGAGCAGAACTTTAAAAAAAAAAAATCATGCTTCCCATGGTTTGATGTCGGTGAATTTTGGACACAAGATGCCTCTGTGAGTCTAGTTTTCAAATCAAAAAGAAAATCAAAGTTTCAACGGTTAGATCTCTGGGAAAAGGACAAACACCAGACATCACTCAGAGATGTACAACTTTCTGTCCAGAGATATTGTTTGATTTTTTAAAAATAGCAAAAAGATCAGAAATGCTTTGTTCTTTCTAGGGTGACTTCCTAACACATTAATCTACTTAGAAAAAATTATTTTGGGTCACAAACAATTTATTAAAGCATTGGTTTACTTATTTCAAAAGTGTGTCATTGTGCTGAAACTCTGGACAGATTGTTGTTACTTCACAAAACTCATGACCAAACCATTTTAAACTTGAAATCTCTTTAAAACTAAAATTGCAGTGGTAGAACTTTGAGTTATAGACACTTTCCCGTTGGTTTCACTTGATTCCAACGGTTAGATTTCGAACCAAAAATCTTTGATCAAAAATAGTTTGTGAACTCACTGTTTTCATTTATCAAGTTCAACTTTTATTTGTTAACCCCAACTATTAAACCATGAAGTTGGGTTTAAACCAAACCACTTCTCCTACCATTTGATGGTCATTGGAGATCAAGACATGACTAAAACTCATGAGTTTTCAAGGAATATAAAGAGACTCCATGAAAACTCAAGCTTAGAGGACCCAAACCATGGTAGGGGTTTGGATTCATCTACTTGTTCTTACTAAAATGATGATCAACTTTAAATCTCATGTGAATCATAAACTTACATGAGACTAAAAGATCAAACTCATGAGATTCAAGTGAGATATGGAAGATCCCCAAGAGTCTCAAAAGAAGAACATAAACAAGAAAAAGAGAAGAAGAATCAAAGAACTAGCTCATGAACTTCAAAAGGATATAGAGAAGACCCCATGAAATTCCAAGTTAGAGAATCCAAGTCATGAATATGGACTTGGATCCATCTATTTGTTTACAAAGTGAAGTGATGATCAAACTTTGACTCCCATGTGAAGCATAAGCTTATATGAGATTCAAAAGATCAAACTCAAGAGCTTTCAAGAGAGATATTGAAGATCTCCAAGAATCTCAAGAGAAAAGTATAAACAAAAAAAAATGAGGAAATGAAATCAAGGAAACTAAGAGAGCAAGTGCTCTAAATCCATAAAAGAAAACTAACAAGAGTAGAGTATCACCTCCAACTATCCTCAAACTTCTTATCTTTTGAAGGTCTTCCAAGCTCTTCTTTAAACTCTCCTCCCAATGTTCTCTCTTCTACCCAAATGTTCTTCTTTTAAAAGTTCTCCTAAACTCCTCTCAAAATCCCCCAATATTTTTTCTCTTGGTTCCTCCCCCTTTCCAATGAAGATACCTCTCCTTATATAGACAATAATACCTAGGTATTTTCAGTGAATTCAGAGTAAAAGACAGGTGTAATCATCCCATTTGGTGGTACAATACGTACTTCCTGAAATTAGACAGACTGCTGTCCAGGGCGGCATTCAAAAGTTATCTGCGGCAGTCGGTGAGTGCCGTCGCGGCACTTCGCAACTGCCGCGCGGCTCTCACTGAGTGCCGCGGCAAATTATTGATTGCCGTTTTTTTTTCGTCAACCTTACTTAATCAGATTTTTGTTTTTATCTGCCTACAAATACGTATTGTACCACAAAATACGGACTTTAAAAGCAAAAAGCAGTCAGAAAATGTCGGCGGCACTCAGTAAGTGCCGGGCCGGCACTCACCGAATGCCGTGCGGCATTCAGTGAGTGCCGTTCGGCATTCACTAAATGCTGCAGAAATCTTCCGTGTGCCATTTTTCTGCAGAACTTCCCTTTTTAGGTCTTTTCTTTCTTACCTTTTTCTTCAAGAAACTTATTCTTGAAGATCTTTTCCAAAAATAGAGTTTTACACTCGAATTCTCCTAAATACCTAGTATTTTCTTCTTTCTATGAAATTTTATCGCGTTTGGAGAACTTTCTGAATAGCTTGGAATACTTCGAATCTTTTCGGTCCTTAACATCATCGGATGTGGAGGTGGCACTCTCCTAAATTCGAAGGTCGGTCGAAATTGGGGTGTCTACAAGGACCCATCTCTAAATCCCTCACAGTTAGTCAAATCTTGCTGACGAAGAACCAGGACCTATCTCTGAACCTCTCACGGTTGATCAAATCTTGTTGACCAAGAACCAGGATCCATCTCTGAATCTTTCACGGTTGATCAAATCTTGTGATGCTCAATCAAAAAGAGTTAGTTAGGGCCTTTGCGAGCTGATTTTATCTACTGTGGATAGCAGGGGACTCTCTGAGAGTCTCTCTTAACTAACAACCAAGAACCAGGACCTATCTCAAAATCCCTCACGGTTGATCGAATCTTGCTGACCAAGAACTAGGACCCATCTCTGAATCTCTCACGGTTGATCAAATCTTGCGATGCTTATTCCAAAAGAACTGGTTAGGGACTTCGGGAGCTCATTTTGTCTGTTGTGGATTCTATGAGAATCTCTCCTAACTATTTTCCTTTATATTCTAACCAAGAACCAGGGTCTATTATTGAAGCTCTCGTGATTGATCAAATCTTGTAACGGTTGATCTGAAAAATTGATATAGAACCTCCGAGAGTCGATCTTTTTCAATTTTTGCCTGCTGGGAGGAGCACTAATGACTTTTGGACCACTGAGGGTAAAACCTCATAAACATTGACTAAAATGGACCACTAGGGCTAATTCGGGCTAGAAATGGGCTAAAAAGGCCAAAATTGGAATAAACGAGCTAAAATGGAGCAAAGCAGGGGCCATGGGGAGCAGTGCTGAGGCGACAGTTGGCCAGTGCCACGGCGACACTAGGTGGCCAGACTCCATGTTTGTATATTTTGGGTTTTTGAGCTCTAAATGTTCATTCTTGGCCATTTTGGGGTGCTTTTGGAGCCAAAATCCATCAAAAGACAGCTTGTGCACACTCAGCTGAGTAATCTCTTCCCATGATCAGAATTTTGGTTGGTGTTTTAGTTTCTTCTAATTTCCAAGAAGAATATTTGGTTTGAACTTCCATTTTCTTTGCAGATCCATGACTTCATGCTCGAGTAGGCTTTCTAAGAAGGCCAAGGAATGGGTAAGGGTCGAGAGCCAACACCCAGAGTTGATTTTGTGCGACCCTCAACATCATCTTTTGGTCGCGACTCTAGTGAGTCAAGTATGTAAAACTTTTGGCAGTTCAAGACAATCTATGTGTATTGTGCTAGTTTTGTAAACTATAGTGTGCACCTAGAGATTGTTGGAAGCTCGTTTTGTGCTCGTTTGTTGATTTTGTGAAGTCGGACTTTAGGTCATAAATAGTGATTTTGTGCTTATTTTTGCTATTTTTGATGTGTACAGGTGCTAGAGGTGACCTTGAAGGGCCATGGTAGTCTTGCCTATGCTTTCCTGTGGTATACTCAACTTTCACCTGCTATTAAACAAATGGTCAACGAGGTGGGGTTTGACATTTTATCTGTTTGGTTTCGAAGAGTAATAAGGACCTAGCACCTTTTATGCCCTTGTTGAGAGATGGTGGGACACAATGAATACTTTTCATCTGCCGTTTGGTGATATGACGATGACGCCCTTCGACTTTTCCATGATTACCAGCTTGAGAGTTCGCGGGAAGTGCCTGATTCTGGACTATTTTTATGATATTAATCCTAAAGTTGTTGAGACATTGATCGGGGCTGTTCCTCCTAATCTAAAGGGGCCTCGATTCCCTTACGACTGACTTTATCGAGCTTACGGAAAAGGGGGGCACAACCTGAATAACCGTCAACTATTGAGGGTATTCCTTCTGTATGTCCTTGGTTATTCAATCTTTGCAACATGGAATGACCGAGTGAGCTTGAGGCTTCTTTCTTGTTTAGCGACTGTCGATGAGATCCCTTCTTATGATTGGGGTGGTGCCGCTCTTGCATATCTTTATAAGGATATGGGTGAGGTTTCCCAAGGTGGCATTAAATCTGCGAGAGGGTTCTGGCGAGCTTGGGAGGCATATTCTGTGACTTCTCTCTTTCTTTTGGCTTTTGATTTTCCATACTTCTATTTTTTCTAATTATTATTTTATCTGTGCAGCTTTGGAGTTTTGAGTATCTGAAGATGTTAGCTCCTACTCCTACCGATGAGTCGGGTGAGGATGAGGATGGCATGGCTCTTGTGCCTTTGTTTCCTCGGGACTTGAGATGGCGGAGAGATGTTATTGGGTTCAAAAGTGGGGCCCACTGAATTGTCCTCCTGAAGAATTTTTTATCCGAGGTGACGGTTGCTAGTATTGATTGGACGCCTTGGGAGAATGTTTCCTATACTACCCCAAAGAAGATTTAGGCGGTCAAGCATCTTGCCTCTTGTCAACTTTTGATGGAAAGCACCGAAGATAGGCAGTGGTACCTTCGCGAGCGAGTGTCCGAACAGGTGGTTGGTGGTCTGAGATACCGCGTTCCTCATACTCTTCCTATGATGATGCTGACAAACTTTTTGGTGTCGCCTTGTTGGCAGCTTTGGCTGGTACCGATGTTTGGGATCATTTTCGTTCTGAGACTGGCTATGAGACCTACCGTTGCTGCTTCATGATGCCCAACTTCCCACTCCTTGCTGTGAGTTCCTTTTATGTTTTTGTCTCTATTCGTCACTTATATTTTGGACGCATCATTTTCCTCAGGTCATGAAGGTGCCACGAGTCACGAGTGGGTATCCCACCCAGCTAACAGGAGTCCTTAATGTCCCCTGGAGTTATGCTGAGGAGGGTTATACCTTGGCAGATAGCCTACGGTCTTTGGTCCTTACACAAAACCATCGGGTATGTCTCTAATTTTGCCCTCCTTAAGGTTTATGAGGTTCTAACCCTAGATTTTACCCTTGACACATGGATGGTATACGGTAGTTTGCCACCAGTCAGATGGCATCCTTGGTAAGTTTCTGACTTGACTCTATTTTCATACTTTTGTTTTCTCGACTGATTGCTTTTATTTGTGTGTGCAGTGTCGTGGAGATGGTGCTAGCTAGTCAAGAACCAGGCCAAGTGCAGGGATGGTAGGAGGCCATCGCCGACGTACACTCTAGGTACTCCGACAGAGGACGAAGAAGAGGAGGACTAAGGCATCAAAGCGGGGACTTTTGTTTTTGTCTCCATTTCATGTTTTTCGATTGGGTTGTACTAGTGTATTTTGTGAATGATGGATGATGTGTAGGATGATTTGTCACCTTTTGACAGAGTATCATGATGTTTTGCCTTTTAGACCGGATAGCTTCCGGCTTTGAAGGCGCAGTTGTGTGCTTGTTTTATTTGGTGATCGTGTGATGATATATATATATATGTGTGTGCACTATGATTCTGTGATTGTTGATGTTACTGCGATGAGCAGCTTCGTGATAGTGAGTCTATTTGCCTTGCAGGTGGGATAGTCTATGAAACAGAAAGGTGCTGCCGAAATTTCAAATTTTGCTAGAGCTGCGATGGAAAATATGGCATTGTATGATCCTGCTAAACTCTTCGATTGGATGAACATTACAGACGGTGTGGAACGAATCAACCTTTTCAGTTACGGCTTGACAAAGTTGTTCTCTCTTCATCAAATGGCCCTGAATGCTGAGTTCATGTGTGCTGCTATTGCCCACTGGGACCCGGTAAATCATGCCTTCAATTTCAACGGCCTAGAGATAAGCCCCCTACTTGAGGAATTTTGTGCTATTGTTGGCTTCAATCCAGACTCAGACTTGATTCTTCCTTCTACTGATACCCCTAGTCCTACGCGCGGCTTGCTTGAATATCTCAACTGTTCAACTGCTGTCTCCCGCTGACTAATTTATGGTGAGGTCCTCGATATTGCCTCCATCATTACCCTGTAAGCTAGTCCTGTAAATCCCAGCGTATATGATGCTACCTAATATGCACAAAAATATCGAGTCAAAGTCAAACCTCGCGACCTCAGCAGAGAGAAGCCAAGTCACCTTGAATCTGGGTTGACTACTCAGTCAGCCTGGGCAGTTAGACAAAACTGCCCGATTTGATCCACAGTCAGGGCGTTCATCCCGAATCGGCCCCACAGGGGCGTGTTCCCAGAAGTGATGATGGCTTGCCCAGCAACCCCCTAGACACTTTCCTATTCCACTTTAAAGACTAAATGGTAGGAGCAAGTAGTTTCCTAAAGCACTTAGAAAACTCCCCTTGAATCATGCTAATCAACTTGTAAGTAGATTAGGCTAATCTACAAACTTACCATATACGGGTGGTCTCTTGCACCTATAAAATAAGCCGATCACCACCATTAAGGGGGATCACATTCTAACTCTAAAGAATAGCATATAAATAACTCACTGTTACGCATAAACCCGGTCAGTTTCTAGTAGTGCCGCCCACTCTGTTGTCTCACCAAACACCACCTGTGATCTGCTAGTGAAAGCGCACTAACGCAACCGTGGACATAGGTCACCTCATTAACGGGACCGAACCACATACAATCTCTTGTCTCTCTCTCTCTCTCTAAACCTGTCTTACCAATTTTTGGCATCATCAGTTTGGCACCGTCTGTAGGAATCGAAAAGTTTTTCACCAACAAATTTCTTGACTGATCAACACCACTGAAGATGGGTAAGAAGAATACCATCCAGGCCGGTCAAGAGAACTTGCAACTCGAGCACTAGGCCGCCTCTATGACCTCCGAGCAAGTAACAGCGGTGCTCGCGCAACTTCTGGAATTCCAGGCAGACCTAGCAGCAAATCGAAGCATTGTTGGCCCTATAGGAAAAGCGTCCATAATTCGAGAACCAGCCCGGGAAAAGCATTCCCAACAGGGAGCCCGCAAGAGTCCGGAACCATACCTACTCTACGCTAGTGTCCCCGTCGGATTGGCGACACGACAGGGATGGTGATCGTAGTAGAGCACCCAGGCATACCAGATAGTGAGTCCGGACCAAGTCGGGTGGAAGATGCTAGAGATATCATCAACAAACGACAGGCCATCATAAGGGAGGAATCAGGACAAAAGGCTCAGGAATCGACCAAAGACCCTCCAGTCAGAACTTGGGGAGATCTGAGGCACACGATTACCCGGAGTCGGAGCCGGGTTTTATCCCCGAGGATGACGTACTTCAAAGAGGAGGCCTCATCATCAAACCCGACGTACCGCTCGGGTATAGAAAGGAGAATCGGGCAAGATGTAAAGGCCCCGATCGAGGACTTGCAGCATCAAATCGAAAAGTTGAATCGCAAATCTAGCCAAGATCTTACCAACACATAGACCGAGTCGCCCTATACCACCAAGATAACAGGATTCCCCGTCCCGAGGAAATTCAAGCTGCCACATCTTAGCTCCTATGACAGTGCAGGGAGCCCAGTGGACCATGTCTGCACATACAAAGCTCAAATGGCCCTGGTTACCACAGTCGATGAGTTATTGTGCCTGGCCTTTCCTAGCACTCTTAAAGGGCCAGTCGCACAGTGGTTTCATGCTTTGAAACCTCGAACGATTGATAACTTCAAAATATTGAGCAAGCTCTTCATCATCCAGTTTGTGGGGATGCTCGACCGGTCATAACCGGACACCTAACTGCTAACCGTCAAGCAATGAAAAGGGGAATCCCTAAAGGAGTATGTGGACCATTTTAACCAACAGAAGCTCTAGATCCGTAATTTGAATAAAACGGCTGTAATCATGGCTTTCTGTTCGGGAGTTCAACATACCAAGGTTGCCATGTCGTTTCACCGTTATCGACCGGCAACCCTAGTGGAGCTCTCAGAAAGGGTCAAAAAGTACATCGACATCGAGGAATTCCTCAAGGCCAAGCGTGCTAGTTTGGCAGAAGATGAGTCCTCGGGATCAAAGCGGGAGCACGATGCCTCTAAGAAGGGCTCGGGAAAGAAGATAAAACAAGATTAGCCTGAAAGTGGTCGGGATCAGCCCCTGATCAAGTTTACACCCCACACCCATTTCCTAGCCTATTTATGAGGTTATGGCTGCCACCGAGGCCCGACGGCTCCTCCAAGAGCTGGCAAAACTGAAAAGTCCGCCCGGTAAGAGAAATTGGGATAAGTTTTACCACTTTCACAAAGACCACGGACATGACACATAGGATTGCTTTAAGCTCAAGATCTCCATTAAAAATTTGATTAAGCAGGGACACCTATCCGAGTTCGTAGCGGCAGATAGACGACCTCAGCAAGACACCCGGGACCCCAAGCAGCCGCGACCCCTTGGGTAAATCAATGTAATCTCCGGGGGAACTTCAGGCCAAGGATTCACAATCTGCCAGGAAGAGGCATGCTCAGGCATCCCGATCAGATGTGTGGCATGTCCAATCCACCAGATCCCCCCCGACTGATGTGTTAACATTCTCATCCGAGGACATGTTAGGCCTGCACTGTCCTCGCGATGATCCGCTGGTGGTGACGTTCTCCGTAGCAAACTATGTGATTAAAAGGGTGTTGGTGGACAGGGGCAGCTCCTATGACATCATGTTCGTCTCCGCATTCGATCAGCTCGGGATATCCAGGGACCGGCTCTAACTAGTGGGCACTCCCCTGGTAGGTTTCAACGGGTCCAACACCCAACTATTCAGTACCATCGAGCTCCTGGTCCTCATGGGATCATACCCTCTACAAGCATCTGTACTGGCAAGCTTTGTGGTCGTGGAAGCTCCATCTGTGTACAATGTCATCCTTGGGAGGCCAACCCTCAACAAGGCCAAGGTGGTTGTCTCAACGTACAGCCTGGTGGTTAAATTCCCAACCCCTCAAGGACATAGGAGCATACGCGGAGACCAAGCCGTAGCCCAGAGTTGCTATGTCAGTTCTTTGCGCCAGGAAGCCATTATGGAAATGTTAATCATTCAGGAGATGGACCCTAGAGACAAAAGTGACGGAGTAGGTCCAATAGAAGAGTTGGAACAGGTGGTGTTGAATCCTCAGATTCCCGATCGGACGGTTAGCATTAGCACTCTCTTAGAGCCAAGCCTCAAGGAGGAGCTGGTTCAGTTCTTGCGACAAAGCCAGGACATCTTCACCTGGAGCCATGAGGATATGCCTGGGATAGATCCCCAGGTCATGTCTCACCGTCTCAATACCAACTCGGATTCCCGGCCAGTCAAACAAAAGAGGCAGGGTATGGCACCCGAGAGACAGGCAGCAGTATGTAAAGAAATCGAGAAGCTCCTAAAAGCAAATTGCATTCGAGAGGTCCACTATCCTGACTGGTTAGCAAATGTGGTACTGGTCAGGAAAAGGAATGGGAAGTGGAGAATGTGTGTAGATTTCACTAATCTGAATAAGGCCTGCCCTGCTATCCATTACCCGGGATACACCTCTTTGTGGACTCCATAGTCGGTCATGCGCTCCTCTCGTTCATGGATGCCTATTCGGGGTACAATCAGATCAGCATGTATCTCGGGGACAAAGTATAGACTTCTTTCATCATAGATCAAGGAACGTACTACTACAAAGTGATGCCCTTCTGCCTCAAAAATGTCGGGGCAACCTATGAACGCCTGGTCAATCACATGTTCAAGGATCTGATCGGGAAATCCATACAGGTTTACGTCGACGATCTTTTAGTTAAGAGCCGAGACGAGTTTAACCATCTCGAGCATCTGGCCGGGGCCTTTAGCATTTTGAGGAAGTTCAGAATGAGGTTGAACCCGGCCATGTGTACATTTGGCATCTCGTCCGGGAGGTTTCTGGGACACCTAGTCAACAAGAAGGGTATTAAAGCAAACCCCGAGAAAATCCAGGCCATCATAAACATGCGGTTGCCCAGGTCAACCAAAGAAGTTCAAAGCTTGGGCAGAAGGGTCGCCGCATTAAACAAATTTATCTCCCGAGCTATCGACCGGTGCTTGTCATTTTTTAGAATCCTCCACAAGGCCTTTCAATGGTTGGAAGAGTGTGAGGAGGCATTCCAGGACCTCAAGAAGTACTTGGCATTGCCCCCTTTACTCTCAACACCCGTGCTAAACGAGGAATTGTTCTTATATTTGGTAGTATCACCTTCAGCGGTCAGCTCGGCTCTTATCCAAGAAGAACACGGGATACGATTCCCGATCTACTACACCAGTAGGGCACTTCATGGCACAAAAAGCAGATATTCTCGCATAGAAAAGCTTGCATTCTCCCTCATTACCTCTGCCCGGAGACTCTGCCCGTACTTTTAGGCCCACATCATTGTGGTCCTCACGAATCAACCTCTTCTTAGAATCTTGAGTAGGCCCGAGATGTCTGGGAGGCTTATTAAATGGGCCTTAGAATTAGAAGAGTTTGAAGTGGTCTACCGACCCTTGACGACGATCAAAGGACAAGCTGTAGCATACTTTCTTGTTGAGCTCACATACCCAGAGGATCCAATGGAAAAGCTCAACCTGCCAGTTCCACCGCCCGGGCTACAACCAAGTGTCCCAACCTGGATACTTTACGTGGATGGGTCTTCCAACAAATAGGGCAGCAGGGTAGGGATCATCCTGACTACGCCAGATGGGATCTAGCTCGAGTATGCACTTAGGTTTGGATTTCGAGCCTCCAACAACGAGGCTGAGTATGAAGCCCTGTTGGTTGGACCGCAACTGGCTACCTCAATGGGTGCATAATAGATTCAAGGGTACAACAACTCCCAGCTCATGGTAAACTAAGTCAATCAAGAATACGAAGCTCGGGAGGACAATATGGTTGCCTATCTGGCCCTTGTCTGAGCGGTCTCAAAGAAGATACAGGAGTTCTACGTTACGCAAATACCAAGGGGAAAAAATACTAGGGCCGATCGGTTAGCCCATCTGGCTTCATCTTCTGAGTCGGATTTGCCCAGGATAAGGATTGAATACCTACTCGAGCCAAGTGTGGCCTACTCAGATTGCATAGAGGCTAAACCGGTCGCCCTAGGACCCAGCTGGATGGATCCAATCGTGACATTTCTAACAATCGGGGCTTTACCAGAGACATGAGGAGAAGCCCGCTGGGTCAAATATCGGGCAGCTAGATACCACATCGTTGATGGCATCCTCTACAAGAGGGGATTCTCAATCCTATATCTCCGTTGTATCCATCCCGCATAGGTCCAAGCAATGTTATACGAAATCCACGAGGGAGTGTGCGGGAATCACACCAGAGGCCGGGCACCTCTAGAAAGGCCCTATTGCTGGGATATTATTGGCCGACCATGGTCCGGGATTTCCAAAAGTATGTCAAGTGATGTGACACATGTCAGAGATTTTCCCCAATAACTAACCGTCCGGGAGAACTTCAGACGCCAATTCTCAGCACCTGGCCGTTCGCTCAATGGGGTATAGATATTGTCGGTCCCCTTCCAACAGGAAAAGGACAAGTCAAGTTCGCTGTCATTGTTGTGGACTATTTCATGAAGTGGGTTGAAACTGAACCATTGGCCACAATGACCGAAAAAAATAAAAAATTTCATTGAGAAGAATATCCTAAGCAGGTTTGGCATCCCCCAGGTCCTGATCAGTGACAACAACAGACAATTTGACACCCCGGTGTTCCAGCAATTCTGTTCAGGCTACGGTATATCGAATCATTACTCCTCCCCCGAGCACCCTCAAGCCAATGGCTAGGCCGAGGTGACCAACCAAACTATTCTACAATAAATCAAAACTAGGCTTGAAGGCGCCAAAGGCCTTTGGGCAGAAGAACTACCAACCCTCCTATGGGCCTATCGTACAACTCCCGGGGCGGCAATAGGTGAGACACCATTCTCACTTACCTACGGGTTCGAAGCTGTAGTCCCCACAGAGCTCGGGTTGACTACTTACCGAGTAGAAAATTTCAGCGAATGGGGCAGTGAGGAAGCACTTAGAGGAGAACTAGACTTGGTAGAAGAGAAAAGAGATTGGGCTTATCTGAAAGTGGCAGTGTATAAGCAGAGAGTCTCCCGGTACTTCAACAGCCAGGTCAAGCACCGCGGTTTCTAGGTAGGAGATCTAGTTCTCAAAGCGGTAAACCAGTCTACCAAAGCCCCAAGCCACGGGAAGTTGGGGCCGAACTAGGAAGGACCTTACAAGGTTACCCAAGTTAACCGTCTGGGAACATACTAGTTACAAACTCTGGACGGACACGACCTCTCTCACCATTAGAACGTGTAGCACCTCCGCAAGTATTTCCAGTAAAGCATGAAAATAATGTTGGCTAGGAATTATGTAGCTCCACTCGAGCATATCTATTCATATAGTAATAAAAGTTTCTTTTTTCGCCAAACAACTCTTCTCCGTGCTTGCTCATTCAAAAGACCTCGGGGTACGACCCTAGGCACTCAAACGACCTCGGGGTACAATCCAGGCACTCAAAAGACCCGGGGTAAGACCCCAGGCATCCAAAAGACCACAGGTCCATAGCCCGAGGCCCAAGCTTTGCTTAGGTCTAACCGACGATGGGGCATCACCCCCTAGGTGGAGGATGATAGCAAGCCTCAAAGGACCTTATAACTAGCCATGTTCCAAGTTGGTTTCCTACAGTCGCTCCCTCTATACACCTATCTTAGCAAACACTTGGGGGCAGGGGAACACCAGGCCAAATAGGAAATCACACCAGGCACTAACAAGACTTGGAATCCTAGGACACCTAACATTCCTAAGCGCCTACAATACCCAGAGAAACCGCTCGGGTAGTAAATAGGTTATAATCCTACATTACAACCGAGCGGGACATACTTAACAGGTCCCTAAAAGTCCAAGTATTCTCGGCTGGTTATAGTCTTAAACCTTTTGCTAAGGCAGTGATTTAGATCGGCCAACAACCGGTCGGGTATTGGCAACCACAAACAAGCATACATGTACAAGTGCATAATGTAAAACAATT
The DNA here is from genome assembly GCA_033977485.1 of Hydrangea macrophylla. Taxonomy (NCBI): domain Eukaryota; kingdom Viridiplantae; phylum Streptophyta; class Magnoliopsida; order Cornales; family Hydrangeaceae; genus Hydrangea; species Hydrangea macrophylla. The sequence continues at coordinate 12,613,366 of CM066992.1, read as the reverse complement.
GGTGCAAAAGATGGCCTCAAAGGACCTTTTCATTAATTAAAGACAATATTTACATTGACTGGGGGATAGTTGTAGTAGCCTCTCCACAGAAGAAAAAAACAAACAACAACTAAAATAACAAAGAATATGAAGAAACGGGCCTGGGACTAAGAGTCGTCCACCACAACCACGTCTTCAGTCTCTCCCACCAGAGCAGCTCCTTCACCTGGGCCTGAGCTACCGCCTAGGGTAGCGGAACCATCAGTAGCTCTGGCCAAGGCGGCAGAGTCATCAGCTTCTCTGGCCAGAGTCGTGGAATCATCGGCAGTATGAGGACAAAGATCTCAGCAGTCCAAGTCAATACCCTCATAAGATGAGAAGTCCCATTCGGGGTGATCCCTGGCTAGCCTTTGCTTTAGGTCCTCATACCCTTGGAAGAAACCGTCATTGAAAGCCTCTTCCATGGACCCCGTTGTTGTAGCCTCTACCGCCGCCTTTGCCTGAACCTCTGCAGCAGTCACAGTGGCCCAGGATGCCTCCAGATCTGCCAGGGTAGTTGCCAGTTCCACTTGGGCCGCCCCGAGGCTTAGGGCTAAGCCCTTCACTTTGTCCTTCTCAAGAGCCAGGGCATTTTCCCTCGCCTCTACAGTAGCTCGTTCCTCTGCCTAAGTGGCTTTAGCAGCAGCAACAGCCCTGCCGGCCAGAGAGGGCAGGAAGGATTCAGCCCCAGTGGCCACGCAGTCGACCTGCAAGAAGCCCAAAAACCGGTGAGTTATCCGGGTACATAAAAGAAGAGTAGTGGAAATAAATGGGTAGAGGCGTCAATGCTTACCATATGGGAGAGGCTGTACAGCCACCCCTGAAATGCCTCAGGAGACATATTTACACATGCCTCCACTTGACTGGAGAGAAGGGTAGATTTAACCCTCTACTGGATCACCGTCGATTCTTCAACCGGCACCCCAGACGAAATTCCCGCTCGTGGGGAGCTGAGGTCCCCATAGGCTCGGGATGATTCGCGGTTCCATGCCAGATCCACCCCAGCAGGCATTCGCTGCCCGAGGTCTCGGCAGTGGGCCTCTTTCCCCCTCTATTAGCCACCCGGGCGACGGTAGCAACCTGCTTGGCCCTTAATTGTTCAAGATCTCTCTTGGGGGCCATTTCTGTAAAAAGGGAAGAAAAGTTATTAGTAACCAGTAGATACAATGGGAATGTAGACAAGATCAGGCATGCCCGGGCACTTACCAGGAATTATGGGTGGAAAGACAGGAGCTTCGACGGGCTCGGTCTGACTGTAGGACGCTTTGAAATCGTCCGTCCGGGTCAGCACGTTCCAGATGTTTGTCAGCAAGTCTTCCAATCCTTGAATCCTAGCCTGGCACCCCTCGGGAATACTAGGTAAACTGGCTAACCCTGTTACAAGGCAAAATATAATGCAGTTAGTCCCAGGATAGAAATTAAGGAAGTGGACGGAAGATACTGCACTGACTTACCCCTCAGTTCCCCCGTCCAGGAGTCCTCATCTGGATCCCCGAGGCCTGCTCGCAGAGTCCAAGGGTAGATACTTAGAAGAATCTATTCTTCCAACCCTTATTGTTGCTCGGGCAATTCACTATGTTCTTTCTCCCCTGCCGAGCCCCAAGGGAAAAGAATCCGGCCTCCCCATGCACGGGAAATGGTCAGTGTGTCCACAAAAACTCTTGAATGGAAAGCTCATACCAAAAACTTGGGGCCAAAGGGAGATAGACCCCATTAGAAACCTATAACCGTTAGAGGCCAGTTGCCCCGGAACGATCCCCAAGTATATCAGGACGTCCCAAGCGACCGGATGGAGGGCAATGCGGAATCCAGCTATGAGGATATCCTCGTATAGGGTGGTGAAACCCCGCTGGTAGATCTAGGCTCTGCTAGGATTCACGGCCAGGGAGCAGTAGTCAGGAAGGCCATACCTATCCTTAATGCGACCGATATCTTCAGCACGTAGGGTGGATGGGATGAACTCACTGGCAAAGGCACCTCAGGGTCGGGTCCCCCTGGTGTTTCATCACCTAAACCCTGTGAAACAGAGACAACGTTGGACTCCTAGTCCGATCCATCATCAGACAGACAGACTGGGATTCTGCCCTCATTATGGTGATTAGAGGGGGTTGCAAAAGGTGGACTTAAACATGTGTCCGGCGTCGCTGACTTGGACCGCTCATCCTTTGACCAGGAAGAGGAGTCAAAATTAGAGTGGCACATCCTTGGGGTTTCAGTGACTGGACAAGGAAACAAATGACAACCAAGGTATGGGTCAGAAAACCCAAATCTACGATATAAAGGGGGGAGGGTTATCAAGCTAAAAGGCAAAGAGTATATAGTCTTGGAGATAAGGTGACACTCGCTCAAAACTACCCCGGGGATACCCGCTCGGGTCAACCGTCCTAAGGTACCTCCTGATTTGAAGAAGGAACAGAACCTGAGGAAGGAAAAATCCCACTCCCACTCTAGCCTAAATGGGTTTGTTCTCTCCAGCCTCACTTAGAAAAAGAAAAGGAAAAGAGGGTAAAGGGAAGAGCAGTGAATTGAAACCCAGGAGTGAGAAACTTACAAGAATAAATACAGAAAAGGGCTCGGGAAAGCTTAAGTGAGGACTTGTTGCTCTCAAACCGCTCGGTAATCTCTAATTTGGCAGCAAGGAATGGCTGGAATGGACAAGTGCTTCTTATATATATAGAGCATGGAAGGTCCAAATCTGACCAGATCCAATGACCAAGAAGCCTTCCTGTCAAAACCTACCGATAGCAATCACCTCGGGCACACAAAATGTCGCCTCAAAAGACGTGCACATTTAATGCCAGACGTGACTGTTCGATTATGTTCATACCAAACTCGTTGGATCCAGACCTGGCTAGTGACAAGCTGACATGTGGCTGAAGTGAGTCTTGGTCCAACATATCCACTACTCGGTCCAGACTCTGGAGGACCGACGCGACCGGTCACATCCCGGGCAATGTCCCGGCCTCTGTCCTGAATGGTTTTTCTGGAGCAGTACTAATTTTCAAAGCCTCATCTGATAGAGTTTTACATTAGTTTTGAAAATGGAGGGCAGCTGATATGCACAAAAATATTGAGTCAAAGTCAAACCTCGCCACCTCAGTAGAGAGAAGCCAAGTCACCTTGAATCTGGGCTGACTACACAGTCATCCTGGGCCGTTAGACAAAATTGCCCGATTTGATCCACAGTCTGGGCGTTCATCCCGAACCGGCCCCACAGGGGCGCGTTCCCAGAAGAAATGGTGGCTTGCCTAGCAAGCCCTTAGACAGTTTCCTATCCCACTTTAAAGACTAAATGGAAGGAGCAAGTAGTTTCCTAAACCACTTAGAAAACTCCCCTTGACTCATGCTAATCAACTTGTAATTAGATTAGGCTTCCTAATCTACAAACTTACCATGTACGGGTGGTCTCTTGCACTTATAAAAGAGGTCGCTCACTCCCATTAAGAGAGATCACATTCTAACTCTAAAGAATAGCATATAAACAACTCACTATTACGCATAAACCTGGTCAATTTTTGGCAGTGCCGCCCACTCTATTGGCTCACCAAACACCAGAGGTGATCTGCTAGTGAAAGCGCACTGATGCAACCGTGGACGTAGGTCACCTCATTAATGGGATTAAACCACAAACAATCTCTTGTCTCTCTCTCTAAACCTCTCTTACCAATTTTTGGAATCATTAGTACTCGTGGGGCCACTCTGATATTGTGCATGACTTTGTACTTCTTGTTTTTGAGTACTTCTAGTGACTTGGTACATGTATTCCTTGGACTGAAATTGGGTAAGAATCCCATGGCTATGGTTCTAGCTGAAACCCTGAATGGCTTGGATAATGCCCTTAACCAAGGAACTCTTCTTTTTTCTGGGGCACCCTTGGTGTTGCAGGCTTGGCTATACGAGCGCCTCTAGCTGTGGACAGGCTGAGTGCCACCAATTTTTTTTTGCAAGGCTGTGCTTCATTCTTACTACACTTTTACTTACTGGGTTCGTATGATGGGTACTCTTTTGGAAGTAGACATTTGCTGGATTGTGGGGCATTGGGGCCTTCATGCTGTTACCCAGCCTTGGGGATCATCTAAGAATGTGGTTGATGGGTCTGAGAGAGACTTCTTTCTATCATCCTTATCAATTAGCCAGGTAGTACAAGCGAGTTCAAGAGGCCCCCCAGGGAATCACTGAGAGGGTTTTTGCTTCCAGAGTCAGGGCTATTACCATTACTGCTTTCATCAGGGGTTGGACCCATCGAATAAAAACCTATTTCTGAAGACCTTTGAAGAAATAAAAGACACAAAGTAAAGCTAGACTCGACTGATTCTGCTTCTTCTTTTGAGTGTTTTTAATACTTATAGCTGCTTCTTTAAAGAAGAACTTTCATGTTTACCTTTATTCCTGCTTATGTAATATTCAAAGTTTGTTTATTGATGAACCTTGGTTACTTTGAGAACCTTATTTTATGCATTTGGTTTTTTGGAACCATTTTCAAGTAAGATTTTGATCAGATGTTGCTTTTGATACTTACATGGGCATGCTGGGGTGATTAGAGGCAAACGAGGTGGGTAGCCAAAGTTTGCCCCTAGTTTGGGATATGGGTGGTTATGAGGCAAACGAGGTAGGTGATCAAAGTTTGCCCCTAGTTTAGAAGAGATTTAGGTAAACGAGGAAGGTAGACAAAGTTTACCCCTAGTGCGAAGGGTGGTTTTTGGGTTATGATAAGGACCGTGACTTTATTTCTCTCATATGCTCATAATTTTTGCCCAGGCACCAGTGAGGTGACGTAGCAAGCTCTTTTCTTAGTTTTGTTATTGCTCCCTTTGGATTTAACTCTAATTTTTACCTAGGCATCCTTTCAGATTTTTGACCTAGCGAGTCATCCTTCTTTTCTTTTAGAAAGTCTGCCTACGTACCCCCGAGCGGGGATCAGGTCCAATGTAGTTCGGGCCATGGTAGGAAAGAAGTGGGTTGATATTGGTGTCGACCAAACCAATGTGGTTGCCTATATATCCCCGAGTGGGAATCAGGTCGAGCATAGTTTGAGGCAAGGCATGAAGGAGATGGCCTATTTTTGTGGGTGGATCGACCGAACCGATGTGGCTGCCTATACCTCCCCGAGTGGGAATCACATTGAGCGTAGTTTAGGGCAAGGCTTTAAGGAGATGGGCTATTTTTGCAGGTAGATCAACCGAACCGATGCGGTTGCCTATGTATCCCCGAGTAGGAATCCGGTCGAGCATAGTTCAGGGCAAGGCTTGAACGAAATGGTAAAAAGTCAAGCATAGTAATTTTTTAGGCGATCTATGTTCACTGGTTCTTTGAATTAGACACCATCGAGGTCCATCAGGTAACTTGATCCTCCGAAAAGGATTGTTTTGACGATATAAGGGCCAACCCATTTCGATTTGAACTTTCCACGTGGATCGAAGATTGAGTCTCGCAATTCCTTAAGAACAAGGTCACCCTTAACAATTTTCCTCGGACGAACCTTCTTGTTAAAAGCACATGTTATCCTCTTGATAGATTTGGACATGGTCGACTGCTGCTAGGAAATTTTCATCTAGAAGGGCCAATTCCTCCTATCTTTCCCTTAACTAGTCAGACTCTGAAATTTCACATTCTGCCATCACTCACAGGGATGGTAACTCTATTTCAACCGAAAGTACTGCTTCCATACCATAAACCAGTGAATAAGGAGTCACTCCTGTAGATGTCCTGATCAAGGTTCTGTAGCCCCAAAGCACAAATGGTAGTTTCTCGTGCCAGTCTTTTTATGTATCGGCCGACTTCTGCAGTATTGATACAACTATTCTGGAATTTTCTAAGTTTAAATACAATTATGATTATGTATACAAAATGGTCATACCTTGATCACTCAACAAGAATTGATGAATAAAATTTGGTTTAGAAATCATCTAGGATAATTGGATGAGAGATCAAAAGCTTAGAATAACTTGATTAACATAATTCATGAACTTCTATTGTGTTGTGCATTCATTTGTCAAATGATACCAAACTTCCAGAATAATAGAGTCTGTTTAAAATACTTTTTCAGAAACCTTAAGATCATGACATGTCCATGGGATTATTGTTTTCATAAACTACAATGAAATAGCTTTCTTTTGACACTAAATACAGCTTTACATGATTTTTGTAGAATTAATTATGATTTTTACAAGAACAGTGGACAGTCCTAATCCACTGTTACCAAAACTCTTATTTCTCAAACTTTAAAAATGGTAAAGAGGTTCTACTTTTTGGAGAAGTTCGCTAGGAAATGTATATAACTTTTTGTAAAAGTGTTTAAACCCAGTTCATGTTTAAGACCACTTTTGATAGGATTCATTAGAGGTTGCTGAATCTGGAAATTTGATTGATGACATTTTCTACTTGCTCTTCATGCATGTCATATGATTGCTTGTGTTTTTGCAATGCTTGGGTATTCCTTGGTGTCTTAGTGCAGAGAATTGAATTACGTAGATTCGGACTTCGACTTGTGATCTTGCCTCGTCTACGTGTGGCTTAGTGCCCATGTATCATGTACCTTCTCTATCCTTTCTCTAAGAATTTTTCTAGGTTTACAACTTTGTTTTCAACGACACAATTCCTTTAGGATAGTTTCCGTTTATATGATTATTTGCTAGAGATATCTTATCTAGGATCGTTGCATGATTGCATTACACGTTTTCACTTCTTTTTGCTTTCATGACTCCACTTAAGTCAACCCAATGTAAGTCTTCTTGTTCCCTTATGCATATCATGACATGTTTCCTTTATTTGCATCGGTCCCGAGCGGGACTAGCCACTGTAAGTATACCTCTCTCTTGTATTGCAGGTGCATCTGACTTCTGCTTGATTTAATCTCTTGAAATGATTTTCCTTAGATATTCCCTTTTTGACAGGGATAGATTATCTATTATGTTTGAGGAAACAACACCAATTATTAATTAAGAACAAGGATATTTGAATCAAGGCCTACCATTCGGTAGGGCGAGGAGGGGGTGCTTTAGTCCTGCTTGGGCTCCTTCCCCTCTCGTACCAAGACCCCCGAACCTAGTTTCTGGTAATAAAGGACGAGTAACCTTATTCAATTTTGGGCGAGTCAAACTTGGGTTTCCTAATTCCCGATAAAAATTAGGTGGCAACTCTTTGTCTCTAGGACCACGTGAGGAAGTTCTAGTTTTCCCGGAAGTGTTCTCCTTGGGATCCGTCCTGGGACACTATCGAGGGAAAGCACTAGGACGACCGAGCGGTGGGTGGTCCACAATCTGGCGACTCTGCTGGGGACTTGAGCATGAAACTAATAGTCACTTGTTCTTCGAGGGTTTGACTTGAGCCAAAGAATATCCTTGTTATTAATTCGATAATTGTGTTATTTCTGCCTGCATTTGCACTTGCATTGTTCTTTCATCGCGACTTCTTGAGACCATTGCCTAGTGGGTGGAGGGCTCTCTTTCCTCCATTTGTCAAGAGTTTTGGTAGCATGTGGTCAGCGTTAGCCTTGTATCGCTTGCAGTATATAGAGCCCTTGGCTTGCTAATGGACCCTTTATGAGACTAAAACCAGGCCTTTGCCTATAGTTTCTATAGAACCCTTCAATTAGGATCTTGATTTTCATCTTTGATTAGGACAATGTGATGAATTATTTGCGTTTGCCCGTAAGGGATTATGTGGATGATGAGGACGTGTATACGAAGGCATCATCAAACCTTGTATGGTGGATTCCTCTAGAGTAGTATGGTCTTTATCTGAACATCCAATCATTATTCAAAGATGAATTTTGAAAATTTTGAAAATACAAGCATTTCCTTGAAAAACCCAAGTCTTTTGAAAATTCGCTTTGAAATTCAATTTAGAGGATTCGATTTTAAAGCCTCCTCTCAGATTTTAGAGGATTTCAAATTTCTACTTTGGTTTTCAAATTTCAAGAAGAAAACATGATTCCAACTTTGATGATTCAAATCCAGATTTTAGAATTTCAGAATTTCCTACCTCAATTTTCAAGAATCATGATTCCACACCACAAGCATTGATGGTTGAAATTTTTTTTTGAAAATTACTAATCTCCTCCCCTTTCTTTCAAGATTTTCATGAAAAATTCAATTTTGTAAACCTGGACCATCAAGAATTTTGAAATCTAAAAATCCTTGGATAATGATTAGATTACTAAGATGATTAGCATACTCAAGGAATCTTATGGGCTTATATGCTGATATGCTAGGTCTAAGCTAGATTAAGGTGCATTGCATTTAGATTAGGTTGCATTTCATCTACATTTCATGCACAACATGAGCATTGCATATACGACTCACGAGTGCGACACCTCTAATATACTTTTGAAAAGAAAAGATTTGATTTCTTTAGAATTTTGAAAAAAAAAAAAGATTTCTTCAATTTTAGAAAATGTTTTTGAAAAAGGAAATGATCTCAATCCACTTTTTGTAAAATATTATTCTTTGAAAATTCATTTGCATTAAAGACCCCTGATTATTTGAACAATAAATGAGAAAAGAGAAGATACGACCAAAAAGTGGTACTCCCTCCTAGGTCAGAGCTCTAAGCAGCCGTTTGATCATATCAAGGTTTAAAGAAGGAACAACCGAGTCCACTAGGTTTGAGAATATGACATATGAAGTTGACATGGAAGCTAGATTGGTCGCAATGCAGACTGCGTTAGATCAGAGTAGGGAATAGAATCGGGAACAGCTTGCTACTATGATGAGAATAATTGAGTAGTTGACCAATCCACCACCACCACCACCTCCGTTGCACCATGAAGAAGAAGATTCTGGGGAGATAGTTAAACCGAAGGTTCAGCTAGATTAGGAAACTCTGGACAAGTTGGCCAAGATCGATAAGCTAGAGAGTGTGATCAGAAAAAGCAAAGGGGTGGATGAGTATTTGTTGGACGTCGAAGGATTATGTGATGCTCCAAAAGCTAAGCTCCCAAAAAAGTTCAAGATGCCGCATATTGAATTCTTCAATGGAATCAAAAATCTGAAGAGCCATCTAAGGCTTTATGTGGGAACTTTGTAACCTATGGGTATTGGGCCTGACTTCTTCGCTCTGCTGTTTCCAAGAGTTTTGAGTGGGGCAACACTTTCAATGTACTTGACGCTAGAACTAGCCATAATCAAAGATTGGGAGGCATTAGCCAAAGCTTTCATGGCCCAGTATTCGTACAACCAGTCATTTGATGTGACTGCAAGGGATCTAGAAGCCACCAGACAAGAGTATAGGGAATCCTTCATCGGTTTCCTTACTCGTTGGAGGGCTAAAGCTGCTCAGATGACTAGCAGGCCGACAGAAAAGGTTAAAGTTCGAATGATCATCAGAAATCTGCAGTCCAAATACTTGGAGAGGTTAGAATTTCAATCTATTGTGAGCTTCGAGAAGCTGTTTGATGTGGGGACTTTAATAGAAGTTGCCATTAGAGATGGAAAGATCAAGAAAGAAAGCTCAAGCAGCTGGTACTGAAAGACGGAAAGGCCAGTCTATTGTCAGTCTACCGACATCAACACACTATCTCCTCAGCCTTTTCAGAAAGACCGTCGGGGGATGGCTAATGCAAGAGGGAATCAAAATCAGAAGCAGTCGAAAGATAAAAGAGAATTTTCCAATTTGGGAATGTCGCTAAGCACCGCACTTAAGAGGATGCTAGAAAAGGGGTATTTGCAGAAATTAGAACCCAAGCCAGAGCCTAATCCATTTCTGCTGGTTTTCAAAGCTGAATTCTATTGTGACTTTCATCAAGGCCATGGACATAGCACAAATAGATGTTGGAGACTTCGCCATCAGATTGAAGATTTGATTAAGAAGGGGTCCTCCTCCTGCCTAGCCAAATGTTCAAAAGAATCCTCTCCTTAATCATAAGGGGAACCAGCCAAATGTCAACTTTATAGAAGAAGGGTCTCAGATTTATAACCCGGTGATCTACATTACATCCTTGGACCAGCCTACCATGGATATTCAGCTCCTAGAAAATGATGCAATTTTTATCTTGAGAAATGTGGAAGAAGAAGAGTGGGTTGAAGAAGCATTAGTTTTTGAAGAAGAGATAGCCAATGAAAATCTCATGATTGAATGGTGGGATCCTAATACCATCACTGATGATTCAATCTGGTATAAAGAAGAAAAGCCCATAGAAGCAGTCACCGAGAAAGAAAGCATTAAGTCAATAAGAGAATTGACGAAATCGGTCGAAAGCCTTGAAATCAAAGATGATGATCTTGTTGCCATGATGGGAGAAGAGGAAGATTTGCGGTATGATGATGAGAATTATTCCGTTAATAACACCATAATCCCTTATGATTTTGTGTGGAAAGTCACCACTGGCATTGAGAAGTTAGCCAAAGAACTCGAGTCTATTTGGATCACTAATGAAGCCAACCACTTGACGCATTCTGGACGTCATTTCAAACATCATGAGTTGGAAAATTGTGGGAAAGAAACTTGGAAAGAGAAAGAAGTCATCAAAGCAAAAGAAACTGATAAAGGAACCATGAGTGAAGAAGAAGATGAAATCCTAAAGCAGTTGAAGAAAACACAAGCCTGGATCTCAGTATGGGGATTGCTTATGACCTCTCACAAACACAGACAAGCTATGCTTGATACTCGCAATCGATTGGATGTGTCTGTCAACACTACTCCCGAAGATTTGGTGGACATGATCTCTACAAAACATCGAAAGCCTGTAATCACATTCACATATGAAGATTTACCGTCGAAAGGGGCACACCACAATAGGGCTCTCTATATCACTATACACTGCTTGGGAAATAGAGTACTAGTTTCCTTGGTAAACAATGGGTCAGCTTTGAATGTATGTCCTCTCCAAACTACTATCAGAATGGGGCAATCCATTTCAAAATTCTTGCCATCAATACAGACTGTGAGGGCCTATGATAATACTAAAAGGGCTATAATGGGGATGACGAAGCTGAAAATTGAAGTCGGACCGTTGAACAAAGAAGTCGAATTCCAAGTAATTGATATTCCAGCTAGATTCAATCTACTATTGGGGCGTCTGTGGTTACATGTAAATCATGCC